>LT669794.1:33368171-33968171 GCA_900128785.1 Arabis alpina | reverse complement strand
TATATAATAAAGCATAAAACCCTAATATTCGTTAGAATATTGTAGAAAATAAATAATAAATATAAATCTAAATAATAAAATAGGAAATAATGATATTTGAAAATATTCCAAATATCTCGCTGCATCAACTAAGCAGTTCACTATCGAGTAAGACTTGTATGGTAGTAAAACTTTCACCATGAATTTGAACTTATAAAAAAATTAGAAAAATATCTCAAAATTAAAGTTAATAATGAATCAGGTAAAGATGAATTTGTGTTTCTCAAAACTCTCATAATATCCTTAAATAAATAATAACAAAATTTTATTTAGCAAAACACAGATTACTCACATACAAGTAAAAATTTCCTCTGTTTCTGAACACTTTTCACACAAAAAAAAAATGATTAAAATCATAATATCCCTACGAAGTTTGAATCTTATCATTTTTACGAAAAAAATAACAAGTATCACGTAACTTTACGTGATTTTAAATAATAGTTACGTGTAATAAATAATAATGACTTTTTCTCAAAAAAATAAAAATAATCTCCTTTATATAAAAGGGGAAGAATTGGAGGCCTCTAAGACATGCCACATAGGCAAACAATTCTGAATTTTTCTAGCCAATCAAAGTGCCATGTAAATAACTCATTACAAATAATATTTTCGTTATATTTATTATGCTATTTATATTTTGTTAACAAAACCAGCCGATTATTATTAAACTAGCCGGAAGCTAATGTCCATCAAGAGCCGATAAATAAACGTGTATATACAATAAGTTTAGGCCCAATTATACACACTAAAAGATCATCTTCTCCTTCACCTATGAAACTCACACTCTTCTCAGCCACCATCCCAGTCTCTTACGATTCCACTTCTCATTCTCAAACGTTATACAACCGTTATCCTTCACCACTTCGTCATCTTTATTTCAATCAGAGTAATTACAATTCAATGCCTTCAATGAAAAGGCCAGCAATTCTTACTTGGGGAACAACTCATGGGGTTTGAACTACTTTTAATTGATTATGAGGTATGTCCATCACAACTTTCCTATATACACTTGTCAAACACGACTTCTTCTTAATCTCTAATCTCTATGATTACAGTGCAACACAATTCTAGGATTCATCTCTGCAAACAGACTTCATCTCTGCAGTTCTATACTGTTTACAAGTTGAAGAAGATCGTCTTAAAGAACAACATACGATCCTCTATATATATAGAACTGCGATGCTCAACTTCACACTATTCAAACCTTCTTCACCTGCCTCTTTACTTTAAACAGCTATGGTCAGATCAACATATCGTGCCGATAATCGGTGAGTCTCTTCCAATCCTCGTCTCTGATTAATTCTGAAGATTTGTTTTCTGGTTATCTCTTCTTTTGAATTTCTCAGTTCCTTTTTGTTTGTTTGCGGATTCTCAACTTCTTCTCACTTCCCGTTTGATGTGAGAATGATGTGATGCTTAATTTCTGTTTATGTGGTTATGGTTTTAGATTACAATAGGTATTGGGATCATTTGGACATAATGGAAGATGTATCATGTTTCGATGTCAAACATAGCGGTAAAGAGGTAATTGAGTTGCTCATCAAACAAGAATATGTGAGACCCATCATCTTCTTCCCAACTATTTCTAACGGTTTCCTATTTTCTTAAATTCTTTACTTTTTTTTTCCTTTTTTGACAGGGAACACAACTTGAATTTGATATGTACATTGTTGGGGTCGGATTTCACCCGCTGAGCCTCGACCTCCAAAGTTATGAAAAGCAACGCGCATGTCTCAAGCAAGCAAGAGATAATATAACCCCTAGGTCATTTCACCCACAGAAGGAGGTGAAGACCTCCTGAAAACTCCTAAGTCCTTTGAACCTTCTGCCTGTTGAAGGAACCTTCGAAGTGGTCTTTCTCTCAGGAGAAGCCATGATGCAGCGTCGGAGAGGTCACCGAGCCAGCAGAAGGCGCTGCAGAGACGAAGGCTGCCTGGCACCGATGTCACTGAGCAGTGACACCGATGACAGGCAGTGGTGCCGACGTCACTGCCCAGTGACGCCGATGTGCCTGGCCTCATCGGCACCCAGGCAGTTGACATCGGCGCCTGAGCCTTTCCCATCGGCTTCAGATCCTTCAACGCTCGTCAGAACTACAGCAAGGGTTCCAGAAGGTTCAGCATGTCAAAGCCCAGCAACGAAGCCCACATAGGCTCGACCGACATAGGCGAAAAAGGAAATCCCAAAGGGTTTAGGAAAAAGGCTTAGCCGACTTAGGGGGTTATATATAGGAATGCAAAAACACTTGTAAAGATATTCAGAATTTTGATCACACAAGCAATACAAAGCGATTACAAACCCTAATTTCTATTTGCTCATCATTGTTCTTCATAGCTTATCTTCAGAAATCTCTGCTTCCTTTTGAAACCCTTACAAATCTAATTGTGCGAATTCCGGCTTCCACAATTTGGCGCCGACTAAGGGGAGTTAGAGAATTTCTTACACCAAAAAGCTACGTAACAACTCAAAGATGGTGAGTGGCGAAGAGAACACGTCCCGCAGAGACAACTGGGAAAGAGAACCTTCGATCGAGGCTACCGCTGCAAAAACCCCTGCTTGTGATGACCTAACCGAGGTGAAGAAGATGCTAGAAGACTTCTTCACCGAGCAGAAGAAGCAAGCAAAGAGGATCGAAGAGAACTCGAAGGGACTGAAAGCTCTTTCACGAAGAAAACGTGAAAGACCTAACACGACGAGACTCAGAGCGCGCGTCGACCCTCAACGCCTCGACTTCTCAGCGCCTCGCACTACTCGGGGGAATCCAGAGGATCTACCACCACCGCCTCCACGTCGCGAAACGGACAAGTCTCCCGAACGCGTCGTCTCCGACGGAGAGGAACCAGCTCTTGCAAAGCGTACACGGGCAGAAGCTCCAGAAGAAAACCGACAGGAACCACACGCCTCTAACACTCGAAGCGCGTCAAGTTCTTCCAAGACAGAGATTGTGGGGGACACCGCGGAATACTCCAACTACTCTACCGAAGAGCGGTATAAGAAGGAGCAGGAGCGCAGAGCATTCAAATACTCTTATGCTGCAGACCTCGCTGCAGTTAAAGCTCAGATGGATCGAGTAACCTCAGACCTGAAGCACACCCAATCGCAGATGCACCAGGGAACAGGAAAGGCTCCTGCCATCGCTCAGGTTCTAGAAAAGGCAAGGAATACGCCCTTCGACGAACGAATCGCAAAGACAAAAATCTCCGATCCCGGAAGAATCAAGTTACCAGTCTACGAAGGAACTACAGACCCTTCGGATCATCTGATGGAATTCGAAGTGGCCCTGGGGAGAGCAAACTTTAAAGAAGCAGAAAGGGACATCGTCTACTGCAAGCTGTTCGTAGAAAGTCTCAAGGGGCCTGCCCTTCAATGGTTCTACAAGCTGGAGAAGAATTCAGTTCACACTTTCCTCCAGCTTTCCGAGTTGTTCGTGCAGCATTACAACATCTTCATGGAGCGGAAAATCTACGACTCAGAACTGTGGAATAACAAACAAGGCGAGACCGAGAGTCTTCGGTCTTTCATGACAAGGTTCAAGAACACGCTTTCAAAGGTTGAAGGTATCACCAACAAGTCAGCCCTAGAAGCCTTGCGAGGAGCACTTCGGTGTCCGTCTCCATTCTGGCAAGAGATGAGTCTCAACACGCCAACGACGATCCAGGACGCTCTGCACCGTGCTACTGACTTCGCTCGAACCGAAGAAGAAGTCCGTGCTAGGAATGGTGTGAATCCCGCCTACATCCAATACGAGGGAGGATCCAGAGGGGTCCATAACTACCAAGTGGAGTCGTCGGGTTACGAAGAACCGAAGGAGTATGACGAAGAGTTATACTGCGATTTCCACAAGGCAAATGGACACTCAACTGCAAAGTGTCAGGAGTTGGGGCAGCAGCTCATAGCCAAACTGACTAAAGGCACTTTGAAAGGCAACGTCAGCCTGTCAGACTTCAAACCCAAGGAGAAAGCTCCTGCCAACACCGAACAACAAGTGGATACTCCCAGGCGCCAACGTCGCGATGATGGCATGGAAAACGAGGACCAACACACCACTCCCTAGTGGTTTGCAAGGCACTCGAAGGGTACTGCCACTAGTACCTCTTGAGGCCTCTGGAACAAACTACGAGGCGACTTGATCCCTGCAAAAGGGTACGTAGGCAGCTTGTCTCCGGACGAGTTCAGTTGCCCTCCTCCGTGAAAGGAGGGGGAGTGGGGTACGTATACTCGTATACTCCCATCCTTTACTTCCACCATGCTGGAAAACGTCAAACATCCTTTTCTGGATTTATTAGACAAGTCTCGAGCACTTCGTCTACGTCCTTCTCAGGATTCACTTGACACAAGTCTCATAGACTTCATCACTTACATCCTCTATGGATTACTCGAAGCCTTGTTTAAGCAATGTTATCAATTACATCCTCCAGGGATTCTTCAAAGCCTTTTCAAAAGCAAAGTTCAATCCACTGTCGTTGCTGCTGGCCACAGCAACAATGTGTGAACCTGAACACATTGACATCCATCATCGGATCCTAAGCGCGCTATATAAGTTATAACGATCAGTTTCTGGGCTTTTGACCCCGACTGATTCTAATGTTCAGATCCTGGGCTGTTGACCCTGGACGTTCATTCAAAAACCCAACAACACCGTTGGTAAAAAGCAGCTGCCAATGATTACTTAGGTTTATACACCGAATAATCATTCAGAAAACCCAACACCACGTTGGTCAAGTCAAAAGGTGTGATCGCTTCTGAACAGACGTGTTCGGAAAGCACCACCATTCTACAAAATCCAACAACAACGTTGGTAAAAATAGAAACCCAACAACAAGCGTTGGTAGGAAAGGAGCACAAGCGCACTTGCGATTTTGCTACTCTACAATGACAAACCCAACAACAACGTTGGTACAAACAACCAATGGCGCTTCAAGTGTATACGACCATCAACTTATACTAAAGGCTTGGTCAGCAAAACAATTATCATTACTCTTATGATCTGTCAAAGACAAAACAAAAAAGGCATAAAACGAGAAAGTCAATCGGTCATCGATCTCCTCATCGATTTCCTCGTTATCATCCTCATCATCGTCTGCCTCGACGTTGTCTTTGTCTTCCTCGACGTCGTCTTTGTCTGTCTCAATGTCATCGTCGTCAGCCTCCACGACGTCTTCGTCTGTCTCGACGTCTTCGTCTGTCTCGACGTCGTCGTCTGCCTCGACGTCGTCTTCGTCTGCCTCGACGTCGTCGTCGTCTTCCTCGACGTCGTCGTCGTCTGCCTCGACGTCGTCATCGTCTGCCTCGTTGACATCGTCGTCGCCTGCCTCATCGTCGTCGTCGTCGTCTGCCTCGTTGACATCGTCGTCGCCTGCCTCATCGTCGTCGTCGTCGTCTGCCTCGTTGTCATCGCCGTCTGCCTCGACATCGTCATCGTCATCGTCGTCTGCGTCGACATTGTCGTTGTCGTTACCCGGGACATCATCGTCACCTACCTCGACATCTTCGTCTTCTGCCTCGACATCATTGTTGTGGTTTGCCTCGACGTCGTCTACGTCTCGACGTCGTCTACAACGACATCATCGTCGTCTGCCTCGACTTCGTCGTCCTTTTCCTCACGTCATCCCATCGGGTCACCAGTGTGAAGCCTTGGTGGGGTTGGGTCATCGTCACTCTAGTGAATCCAGCTCATCGGGACTTCCTCCACATCGGATAGTCAGTACATGATGGAGACTTCGGGCCTTCGATCTCCGGGTGAGTCTTCGGGTCCGCGGAGAAGCGTGAAGTCCTCGGGTCGAAAGCGTTTAACATCGATGATCTCAAATTCTTCAGTACAGGAGCGAGTAAGGTCATGGTCTTCGTCGGGATACGGCAACAACCCCGAAGACCTCGGGTTATTCGGTCTCAAGTGCACCGAAGACCAAGGGTCATCAGGACGACCATTCAAGCCCATCAGGTCCTCGGGGTCCGTAGTGGTTGACATCGGAACGCCGCGGTAGTCAAAGGGGCTTGACGACGGCGGTTCGAGAGGTTTGAGGCAACGACGGTGAACCGGGTTCGAAAGCTTTGAAACAAAATCTTCAACTACATCATGATAAAATCGAAGATCAAAATCAAGGGTTTTTGATCTATCTTCAACAACATCAAGCTTGTTCATCAACAAACACAACACGAAGTCTTAAAATCTCCAGAGAAAAAAAAAGTGAAGTCTTAAAATCTTCAGCAAGGTCTTAAAATCCTTAAGTATGGAAACCATTGTCAACGGCAAACGCTATCAGCTCTCGCAAGCGGAGCACGAAGTCTTAAAATCTTCGAAGGACGAAAAATAACGTTTACCGTGTTATCAACACGAAAGGCTCAAGCCTCCAGTATCATAACTTTGAACAACTACTTTCGACACTCAATGGTCCCTAAACTCGATACTGTTATCATTAACACTACCGAGCTGGGGGGCTAACTGTTGGGGTCGGATTTCACCCGCTGAGCCTCGACCTCCAAAGTTATGAAAAGCAACGCGCATGTCTCAAGCAAGCAAGAGATAATATAACCCCTAGGTCATTTCACCCACAGAAGGAGGTGAAGACCTCCTGAAAACTCCTAAGTCCTTTGAACCTTCTGCCTGTTGAAGGAACCTTCGAAGTGGTCTTTCTCTCAGGAGAAGCCATGATGCAGCGTCAGAGAGGTCACCGAGCCAGCAGAAGGCGCTGCAGAGACGAAGGCTGCCTGGCACCGATGTCACTGAGCAGTGACACCGATGACAGGCAGTGGTGCCGACGTCACTGCCCAGTGACGCCGATGTGCCTGGCCTCATCGGCACCCAGGCAGTTGACATCGGCGCCTGAGCCTTTCCCATCGGCTTCAGATCCTTCAACGCTCGTCAGAACTACAGCAAGGGTTCCAGAAGGTTCAGCATGTCAAAGCCCAGCAACGAAGCCCACATAGGCTCGACCGACATAGGCGAAAAAGGAAATCCCAAAGGGTTTAGGAAAAAGGCTTAGCCGACTTAGGGGGTTATATATAGGAATGCAAAAACACTTGTAAAGATATTCAGAATTTTGATCACACAAGCAATACAAAGCGATTACAAACCCTAATTTCTATTTGCTCATCATTGTTCTTCATAGCTTATCTTCAGAAATCTCTGCTTCCTTTTGAAACCCTTACAAATCTAATTGTGCGAATTCCGGCTTCCACATACATGAATGCAAATGTACACGGCGTCAAAGGTTCTACATAATATTATGGGCCAACGATCGTTCTTCACCAAATCAAGAGCAAAATCTTTACCAAGCAAAGGTGATTAGATCTTTGTGATCCATTCCTAGTTCAGTTTTTTGTTTGTTTGTGTCCATAATGTTTGGCTTGTGCTCTTGGTGGGTGGATAATAGGAACAAAACACAATGCCATCTCTGAGTAAAGCCATCAAGGAAATTGCAATGGAGGAAGATGCTGCTGTTGTTTTACGAGTAGGAGGTGCTCCTGTTTTAGTTCTTTTGATGCAAAAGTAACCTCCTTGTGATTGTGTTTTGATTGGTAAAGCTAATTCTTATAGGAGGATCTCTCAGCTCAAGTTAGGACTATGAAGAAATGTGTTATAGAGGCAGAGGAGGAACAATATCGAGTATGCTAATAGTCTTATATGGCATCTTCCTATGGCCGCCTCCTCCGCTTCTGGATAACAAGTTCATTTCGGTATATGATTTTAGGTGCAAATAAGATAAAAACGAAAGACATTTGAAGCCTGCAACGGGGTTACTTCAGATTCGTGCAGGTCTTAAAGTCTTTGCAAATCTGAGACCTTCTACAGTTCTGCCATATGTAATTATCCACTTCTTAATCTCGTGAATAACTTGACAATATATTTTCTTGTGTGAAACTCAAAGTATCAGTTTTTTTTCTTCAGTTAGTGGATCTTTCGACTTTGAAGAGAGAGGTAGCAGAAGGTGAGCTTACATTAGGTCAGTTTGATTATGATCTTAATTCGTGTCTTTATGATTTCATAGTGGGACAGTTTCTTGACAATTTGATGGCTCTTGGAAACAGGTATCTATTTTGACTGCCAAGAGGCATAAAGCTCAATTAAAATGGCGAGGAAGTTGGGTTTAAAACTGAGGTTTATGCTATGCTCATGAGGTACTCTACTGTTTAGGCCAAACATGAGCATTGTGGTAAAAGCTCTTCAACCGTTACTGCTATCAGGACCACCAGCCCATATTCCTTCCCTGGACACTTAATTCTTCTGTGTAATGATGGGAGATTGATTTCTGTTTCATGTGTTGCCATTTCATATAAGTATGTTTTTTAGAGTCTCTTTTTGTTGAGGCTACTTTCTTCTTCTTATATATGTTTATTAAGGTGGTGAGTAGTGATTTGGTTACTTGGCTATTGTTTGGTGGAGTCACTTATACAAGTATTATATGTTTTGGTTTGTGTCATCTTTGTTCTCCTTTAAAGTTCTCTATACAATATTTTTTTTGTAAGGTTCTCATATACAATCTTGAAATATACGTTTCAATATCTCAATTTCTCTTTCTCTCACTTGTGATTTCTCTCATATGCATAACGCCTCTACTATCACCATTCACCACCAAAGTCCAAACCTTTTCTCTTAAATGTTCTTTCAAGCTTCGACCTTCTTTTCCAGTTTTTGGTTATGATTGGTGAAATAGTTTTTAGTTGGCATTTAATTTATAATTGTTGTTGATGTGTTTCTTGATTTTTATTATTGTTCTATACTTATAGTTTCTAAAAAATTATAGATTCTTAATTACCCAATTTATAATATCAGATGACGATTATGAATTTAAAACATATATAAGATGACGGTAAGAAATTTTAAAGCATAAAATAGCCAACTTTGAAGTATTTGGTGCTATTTACTGTATATGTGTCTCAATAAGCAATCAACGATTTATATATTGTATTTCTTAAGAAAATATTACTAAGTTTACATGAACCCAAATAATAGTACAATATTATCATTATCAAGTGAGAATATGTTATAAAGAAAAACAAAGAATTTGTTTTCGTAAAATAATGGGTACAAACTCTTCTTTACTCGGTTATAGAAAAACAAGATGGTTATTCCTATAGACAATCACATGGTACTCTAGCACTTCTTTATAATTTTGTTGTGCTTTGTTCTCATGGTCTAAATTGTTTGTAATTTTAAAAAATCTTATTTTAAACCGAAAAAAATAAACCTAATTTTACTATATGAAGTCACATTTGAAATAAAAAATTTATTTGTTTTTATAAAAATCCTATTATGCATTAATGAACAAATGATTTAATATAATATACAAATTAAAAATACAAATGGTAAAAAAAGATAAGATAAAAATGCTATAAAAACATATGGTAAAAGAAACTACGCAACATATTCTCCAAAATAAACCCCAACAAAATATTCATTAGAAAACTAAATCATACTAACACAAACTTAAAGTAAAAATAAATAAACAATTAACCAAGTTCCAAACGATTATGAAAAAACATCTAGAAAACTAAAAAAACTTAGTCTAAATACTGAATGTTTAGCCCGTCTACACATTTTAGATTTTTGGAATTATGTTTGATAAACAATTTTTGTGCCAAACTGGATTTATCTATTTTGGTGGAATATTTAAATTAATATTTGGTTGACGAATACAAATCTGAGTGAAGCCAAAAAAGAATACATTCAACAAATATAAATAATTGAAATACCAATTAAACTAACAAAATTAAACTACCAATCCTATAAGAAAACAACTAAAAACCTCTAAAGTATATACTATAAATTATTAAAATTCACCCTAAAATCCGCCCTACGGACGGGAGAAGGCCCTAGTATCTATATATATAAAAAGATATTTTCTCTCTTCTCCTTAAGATACCTTATCATCCACATCATTACCACATCATATCTTTACAATATATTTTTTTTTTCTTCAACCTATCTTTACAATAATTTTTATAATTTTAAATTTAATACACATATTAATATTTTGGCATAAACATTACGAGAAAAATATGAAAAGTTATCATTCATATCCTAAAGTGGTCTTTAACATGCTAAGACTAATATGAAAAGTTATTATTCATATTCTAATTTAAACAAAAACAATAAAAACTTATGTAAATGTAATTTATTTAAAAAAAATATAAATTAAAATAATATGTATTGAAATTATCATAAAAACTAAAATATAACACCTAACCAATTAAGTTTATCTAGAATTAAACTCATAAAGAAAATATAAGTTCTTAAGTTAACATCTAATAAAAAAAATTAAGGTCTTCTTCCTCCGCTACTAGGTCAGTTTCGAATTGAAAAATTCATGGGATCGATTCATATTCCGTATAGATATTGCTTAATCATAGTGTTGATTTTGATCTTTCTTCACCTACATTACAATTTTGTCAGCCTGTGAGTTTGTTTCTTTGTGTTATGATGTTTTGCATCAGTAATAGATATCGTTTTTTGTTGGTTGTGTAGTTTAAGTGTAGAGCTACAATCGAGATGCACGAAGCATCCAGATCCTTGTTCTGTTTTAGCACTTGTTCAGCCAAAAACTGGATTAGCTACCATTGATAGGTCTTTTTCAGCTTCGAAACTTCGGTCCGAGTCATCACCTTCTGGTCTTTGTAAACCATGGGATAGAGGAAACCTTATGAGAAGGCTAGCTACTTTCAAGTCCATGACTTGGTTTGCCAAGCCTCAGGTCTACTCCTTGTGACATTTGAACCGCAACGGTTTCGTCTTCCATTATAATGCTATGAAATTCTTAGCTGATTTGTGTATGTGTGTGTGTTGGTAGGTTGTTAGCGCTATCAATTGTGCGAGGAGATGGTAGGTAAACAATGAGACATATACTATAGCTTGTGAATCTTGTACTTCTCAGCACAATCTGTACTTCTCAGCACAATGAGAGCTAATCTGTACAATGAGAGCTAATCTGTACTTCTCAGCACAATCTTCGTGGTCAAAGCAACAAGGTACCGTTATCATTTGTTTGTCTAGAATCATCTCTATGTAACTAATACTCTCATTAAACGGTTTTATGTTGTGTTCTCGCTGAAATTTGGTATCTTCTATGTTGTGTTCTCGGTGTGCAGCTTACACTTGGATAATGGACATAGTCACATAAGTGTCTTTGTCCATGGAAAGAGAATTCATGCGAAGGAACCTCTTTCTTCTACCTTTCTTCCTAGGTATCCCAATCTTCTGATTAATAAACCTGATATGCTTAATCGTTATTGATGTTACTTGCTTAATGATAATATGATGATCATTTCTCTCTTCTTATCAAAATTTGATGGGTGCTATAGTGCTTATTGTCCAAACATCTAATGCATTGGCTATGACTCTCTACATGAGCAAGCTAGGGTAAAGTTGACCTTTGCAATATGGTATTTTTCTATGTAACAACTCATATGAGATTTTTGGAAAAGTGTTGAGCGTTCCTAATATTTCAGTTTTTTGCTATAGCATTTTTTTATGAACACTATACTGAACTGGACTCTTCCAACCATCTAAAATCTCATTCTTTTTCAATAAAGATACAGAATCTCTAGCATTTCACTATCAAAAGCTAATCTTCTGGTAGTCTTATTTTTCATTATCTTTGTGCAAGGCATTCATCAAAAGGATTTTAAAGCACCCTCTTACATTTTGCAGACTTTCTCGGCCAATTATGAGATAATTTGCAAAACATTTGATTTGGAAGCTAACTCCGTGTTGGAGGTTAGATCCTTTCTTTGCTCACTCGCTTTTATGACAAAGTTGCTGATTAAATGTAAACGTTTTAATGCTTCTTTTGCTTATTTTTTTGGTATTGTTTTGTATTGTATTGTATTGATATTGATATATTTGCATTATTTCCCAAAAAGAACGAGGAAGAGCCAACAAAAAAATTGAGTTTCAAGCAGGAATAACACATAGTTTCCCTGTAAGTTTCTTCTTTTGTCTACTCGAGATATCAGCAATCGTTTTATCTTTTACTTTTCTGACAAATCTTTGCTTGAACCAGACAGACGAAAGACCTCCGATGGCAGTTCACACCAGAGACAAAGAGATACATAACTTCCCAGTGCGTAGCAACTGAACAAGACTATTGAAGTCATGCAAAGAACACTATTTTGAAACCGAGTCCTTGCAACAAACCAGTCGTTTGCCACCTGCAGAGACTACTCTTTGGTAAGATGTGAGTATTTGTATGGTTTATTGATTTTTAGGAGAGATTGTACATAGTTATATATTAGACATGGATTTATTAGGGTGAGAACAAATCTTGTGTTGGGTTTTGATATTTATGAATCAGAGAGATCATTTTGATAACAAATCTTTGTAAAATTGCCATAAATGTTGAACCATGATGGCTTAACCCTTAGTTCCCTTGTAGAAAATTGTGACAGAGAACATGAATGTGTAGATGTGGTCATGGTTACTTGCGTCATGGTGTCTCTTACCTTATTATTCTGCTCGGTGGTGGATGTTTTGTGAAGGCTTAGGTTAATGAACGTTTTTGGTTTTGCAGTGTTGGGTAAAATATTCGTGAGTATGTTGATGGGTGCAGCGAAGGGCATTACTTTCTACATCGCAAGAATTTGGGCAACTTGGTGTGCATGGTGAGATTTTGGTCCATGTTTCGATAAGCTTGATGGAGTAGTTAGACATGTGTCTCCCAGAGCCCAGTCCAGGAGAGTTCTTGTCAAGCACAAAGTAGAAATGACTTTTTTAGACGTATGTAAACCCAATTATTGGTCTTACTTTTTAACCCATTGCATCATCACTGAAACTAGCAATGAATATATGATTTTGATCGTAGTAACTGGATTTCATTTTTATATGACATGAGTTTCTCATTAATCAACGTTTTTTTGTCAATTTCTTGAAGAAAGCTCTCATTTATCTGCAGTTTATATGATATTGATATATAATGAAATTACTTGTTTGCATATGATTAATATGAACAGGCTTGGGATTGGGATCATGAAAGAAAGTTTTCCTAAATAGAAGAACAGGCGGAGCTCAACATTGCCACATCATAGTTGTATGACCTAAAGAGTGATGCTCTTCAAGCTTTGATTTACATCATGTTGTAACACGATGGAAACTTTAAATTATAGATTATAAAAAAACATTAATTGTGCGGACCACTAATTTTCTCTCTTCTCTCTCATTTTTTTAAATAATCTCATTTTTTCCTAAACCCTAAACCCCAAAATAGTAAACCGTAAATCCCAAAATACAAAACCCTAAACCCCAAATATTAAACCCTACCCTAACCCCAAGGGTTTAATATTTGGGGTTTAGAGTTTAGTTTTGGGGTTTAGAGTTAATTATTTGGGGTTTAGGGTTTATTATTTGGGGTTTAGTATTTAGGGTTTAAGATTTGAGGTTTTTGGTTTATTATTTGGAGTTTAAGTTTATTATTTAGGATTTAGGGTTTATTATTTGGGATTTAGGGTTTAGTATTTAGAGTTTAGGGTTTGAGATTTGTGGTTTAGAGTTTAGTATTTATAATTTGAGATTTCGTTAAACTATGGAAAAAACATTAAAGAAGAGAGAGAATGGTGGTTCCCATAATTAATTCAGTTTTAATGATTTATTTTAATTCGTCTTTTATCTTATTTCTGATTGGTTTAGAAAGAGGGGTAGAGGAAGTTGGTCCACCCCTAGGGGTGGACCTAAGACTTGTTCATAAAAAACGGAGTAATACTTGGGTTCATCCCTAGGGGTGAACTAACCTCATCCACGCCCTTCTCATTAGTCAATCATAATTTAGTATGTAATTAAAATAAAATAAATTAAAACAATTAATAATACTAATTAAAACAATTAAATTAAATCACTAAATCTTAAAAATATAAACCCTATGAAACCCTAAATCGAAATAATAAACCTTAAACCCCAAATACTATACCCTAAACCCAACAAACTAAACCCTAAACCCTATATCATCAACCCTAAACCCAACAAACTAAATCTTAAATCCTATATCATAAACCCTAAACACTAAATCTTAAATCCTTAAACCTAACCAAAAATACTAAATAGGGTTTAGATTTTAGGATTTGGGTTTATGATTTATGATTTAAGGTTTAATATTTGTGGTTTATGGTTTATGATTTAAAGTTTAGTATTAGGGGTTTAGGGTTTAATATTTGGGATTAAAGTTTAAGATTTAGGGTTTAGTATTTGGGGGGTTTAGGGTTTAGTATTTGGGGGTTTAAGGTTTATGATTTAATAATTTAATTTAATTGTTTTAATTAGTATTATTAGTTTTTTTAATTTGTTTTATTTTAATTACAAACTAAATTGTGATTGGCTAGTGAGGAGGGGGGAATGAGGTTGGTTCACCCATTGAGGTGAACCCAAGTATTACTCTAAAAAACGAACAATTCTTGACCAACCTCATTCCCCCCTCCTCATTAGCCAATCAAAATTAAGTATTTAATTAAAACAAAACAAATTAAAATAATTAATATTAACCAATTAAAACAATTAAATTAAATAACTAAATCCTGAAAATCTAAACCCTAAATCTCCAAATACGAAACCCTAAATCCAAATACTAAACCCTAAACCCCAAATACTAAACCGTAAACCCAACAAACTAAACCCTAAATCCTAATAATTAACCCTAGACCCTAAATCTTAAACCCTAAATCCTAAACCCAAAATACTAAATAGGGTTTAGGGTTTATGATTTGGGTTTAGGGTTTAGGATTTTATATTTGTGGGTTAGGGTTTATGATTTAGGATTTAGAGTTTAGTATTTGGGGTTTAGGGTTTAATATTTGGGAATTAGGGTTAGTATTTGCGGTTAGGGTTTAGTATTTGGATTTTAGGGTTTATTATTTGGTGTTTAGAGTTTAATATTTGGGGTTTAGTGTTTAGTATTTAGGGTTTTGAGTTCATTATTTGGATTTAGGGTGTAGTATTTGGTGATTTAGAGTTTAGGATTTAATGATTTAATATGATTTTCTTAATTTGTAATATTAAATGTTTTAACTTATTTTATTTTAATTACATACTAAATTGTGATTGGCCAATTTAGTAGGGGGTGAATGAACTTGGTTCACAAGCAATGTTTATGAATATATTTCATAAAAAACTAAGAAATATATATATTTATGAATCATCTCCATTCAATATATAATAACCAAAGCAATGTTCTCTCCATCCCCTGTATCAAAATGCCTCGGTTTGGTGTATATCTTTGTCGTTGTGGCCCCACAACTCCTCCATACACGCATTGTTTCGTCCTTGAACACGACCAATGCATATCTACACCAGAAATGCATCGTAAGTCAAGGGAAATATAAGCCTAGAAGTGAGTACGAAAAAAACCTCAATCAACTCATCCATTCCACCTCTACAGGCAGTTATCGCAACGGTTTCGAGCAAGTATCTCTTGGTGAGGGTCCCAATTCTGTTACCTTAAAGTACCAATCCCGCGGAGACTCCTATGGACACAAGTGCCGCTCCTGTTACACCATCGCTCTCTCAGTGGTAACGTTACTTTAATAAATAATAACAATTATTGATTATTAGCTATCACATCATTTACTTATAGAAATTCAGGTGCATTATTGCTATAATTGATTATTGTGTTGACATGCAATCTAATTTATATGATAGCTTCGTAGGAAATGTCCGAGAAACAAGGGGAGAATAATATGATACGACCAATGTCTTATAAAGATTTCTTCCATTGGTTCGGACGGAAAGATTGATTACGCCAACAATATATGTATGACCAATCCAAAGAATGTAGGTGATCCGGACGCGTATCGGAGCAGCTTTATAAGGTTTATTGGTGAGCTGAATACCAAAGCTAATGGGTATTACGGTAACTTGTCGAATGGGATGTACGTGACAGGGGAGGGAGTGTTTGGAACGGAGAAGGTGTACGGAATGGTGCAGTGTACAAAAGACTTAAACTCTTTGAGTTGCCAGGTGTGTTTGGACTGGATTATGACTAAGTAATCACGCTGTTGCGACGAGAAACAAGGAGGGAGAGTTTTCAGTACGATTTGTAATTATAGGTATGAATTTTATCCTTTTATTTAAACCACAGTTTGATGAGAGCTCTCTCTATATTTATTTGTACTAGTGAATCCCCGCGCATACGCGCGGATTTTGTCCTAAATTTATTAATTTATTAGCCAACCGATGTACCCTCTCAATATTGGTAATTCGGTACATTAAGAGACAAAGATTTGAAGGAAATCTGTCATTAACATCGGCGGGCAAACCAACGCAAACCTCATTAGTTTTTGTGAAACGATAGTTCCCCAACCATCTTGTTACCATTACTCACAATGGCCCATTAGAATGCTCAGAAAGGTCTTCCAAGTATACAAAATGTCATATCTATTGAATTGTACTCAAAATCGTTTTCATGCAATTAGTTGTGAGTAAATCAATAAACCAGACAGTAAATAAAAACCTGAGCATGTGTGAGATTTGATGGAAAGTTTTACGTCTATCTTTTCCTCGTCACAAACACATACAACACTCTGAGCTGTCCAAATTGTTGATCCAAACTAATTTCAAATTTCACAATACATACCCTACTTTAAAGTTTAAACCACTAATTAAAATAATGAACATAGGAATGTTGTTTTCTTGAACTTTTACAGAGAGGTTCCAAAAGAAAAGTCCATAAGACAGTTTTGTCAAGGTAAAAGCTTAGCGGTTCGTGTCTAATATTCACTTCACAAACCTTTATATAATCAAACATACTAAGGAATGGGAAAAAATCCTAACATGAAAAAACTAACAAAGTTCATGGACAAACAACATTAAATTTCACAGTTAGAGAAATGTATCAAGAGGAAGACTAAGGAAAATAACACAGTAAGAGACAAACCTTCTGATTGATGAATGTATAGTGCAGGAACGACTTTGACAATGAGAAGCATCTACGACTCTATTATCCTAGAGAATTGTAGAGATGCATTTACGTGTTCTCCTAATTGGATCATTGCTGAACTCCAGTGTCTTATATGAGCGATGCAAAGCTTAGTGATCTTCACGTAATTGATGTTACATTTGCAATGGATTGCAAGGCAGTTCTCATGACTCTTGCGAAACCTGTTGTACCGAGTTTTATTGATGCACATATCAACTCTCCAGCTTGTTTTAACTTTCGCTATTTTGAAACAAAGCCGATTTCGGCGAACTACGTTGCTCCACAAACTTTTAGTAGTGTTACCCGTGATGGAAGGTTGCAATCATACCTTGCCCTTGGTGGACCATCGTGGCTTCATGAGCGTTTCAACCGAGAAGCGACAGTCTAACATATAGTCCCTTGGTTGATATTTGGTGCAATAGATAACTAAAATCCTAACCATTTAACCTAGATTTAATGGTCATAATTTTGCCACACATACCCATTTTATTTAGATACTTAATTATTAATTTCTTTTTGGTTATTCAGTAAATTAACTCTTTATAATATCAAGATTAGAAGAAACATTAAGAAAATATTGGTTTGACCGGTCCAACGGTAAGTCCTGTCCGGTTAGAATAGTACATGATCCTGGGTCTCTTGATACATGATGTTTAAGCAATTTTTTTTGTATCAATTTAGATGCTTTTTCATGTTTCCTAAGCAAAATTAATTGTGTTTTTGTTGATTTTGACTGTTTGAATTATGCAGATTAATTTTTCGAATGAGTCATAAAACATGTTTTATATTGAACTAATAAAGAATAAATGGATTCTTAATATGTGTGTAAATACCTTAAACATCAACTATTATGAGACACAGGGCCGGCCCTGGGCTAAAGCTCGTGAAGCATGAGCTTTAGGCGCCAAAATGAAGATATATATTTAAGGGCATAATAATTATCAGAAATGTCACATAGTGTAGTGGTTGCTGCAAGACTTCTAGTATTCCAAGTCATGGGTTCAATTCCTATATCTAGTAGTACTTTGAGTTTTTGATATTTAGCTTAGTTTTGGGCCAAATTTTTTTCTTTTAGCTTTAGGCGGCCCAACATATTGGGCCGGGCCTGATGAGACGTAAAGAGTATTTTACAAGGATTATGACGAAATCCCTCAGCCACTCTCCGCCTCTTTGATACACACTACTCGTTTTGTCACTGTGGTTAGATCTTCATGTTAAGAAATGGTTATCTTCTCCTAAATTTGATCTTCTACACCTCAATTCTGATTTTGTTATTTCTGTATTGTGTGTTTTCATGGTGATAATTAAACACCAACGTTTTAATTCAAGGCAAATTAAATCCTAATCTTTTAATTTAACGCAAATTAAACCCTAAAAACAAATATTGTTAAGTCATGTTAATTAAGAAGCACAAACCGAGCTTGGCCACATAAGATACTTATGCGTGGGCACATACAGAGAATGGAGTGTACACGGTGAAGTCAGGCTACGAAGTCATGAGCCGGAAGAAGCACACAGATCTCTTTCAGAAAGCTGAAGCACACCCTTCCTTAAATGCTACATGACCAGTGCTGGAAAGTAGAGACAAGTCCGAAGGTAAAGGTTTTTCTCTGGAAAATTCTAAATGGGTCACTTGCAGCATCAGAGAGATTGAAAACCTGAGGAATACATAGCAACACCGGATGTGTCTTTAGAAGAGGCTGAAACAATCAACCATTTTTGTTTGAGTGCCCTTTAGCTGGACAAATATGAGCATTGGCGAATATCCCAAAACAAATCAATGGTGTTACAACATCAATCTTCAAAAATATGCATCACCTCCTTATGGTTAGGAAGAGAGTAGACGTGGCGGAAGAAGCAAGATCGGCAATCCCTTGGATCCTATGGACTATTTGAAAAAATCGCAATACTGTGCTTTTTGAAGGTATACCCTTTGAACCCAATGCAACAATTGAGAAAGCTTACGATGATACTCGACAATGCCTTAATGTGCAAAGACCTAAACGACTAGGACAAGAGGATCGAGATGTAGTTCAGTTTGTCTGGTCTAAGCCCGAGAACGGAAGAGTAAAATGTAACATTGGTTACGCTTGGTCTAAGAACACGTTGATTTTAGGCGCTTCATGTGTCCTTAAGAGATAGTGCCAGTATGGACTTTAAGCATAGTCAGATATCTTTTGGTCAAGTTCCGTCATGCTTTGATGCCAAGATAAATAGTTGGGAATGGGCACTCGATGTTAATCTTGTATGCAGAAGCATTAAAGTGGAACACATACTTTGGCCGGTTTGATGACGAATTTGGTTCGGATTCAACTAGGAATTGACGCAGAGAGTCGGGGCTGAGATCACGAATGGAAATCAACCACTAGCCACCGTTCAAGTGCCCTTCCGGTTGATCTCTCGAAGCTTTCTCTCTAGAACGTTTTACTCTCTCTACAATTCTCCCTTGTAATTGTCGGCAGTTACTTGTCTTACTTATGTCTCATGTCTCTTACAAATATCTCTTTTATAGACAAAGACATGAAGAGTTACAAAGAGAAGAGACATGTTCACTACAAGAAAACAGGCGCTTTGCGACTCCCAAAAGAGTCACAAATCCGTCGCAAAATGACCATTTGCAACAGTTGTATGACGGAAAAAAATTGTCGCGAAACTTTTGCCACAAATTAATAGTGTGGCAAATCCGTCACACATTTGTGACAAAATTGTGTCGAATATTTATCGTCGCAAATTTGTGACGAATTTGTGTGGTTTATTGTTGTCATAATTTAGCGACGAAAGTGCGACGAGAAAAGATTTTGCGACAGATTTGCTACTGAATTTATTAGTCATACATGCGACGGAATTGTGACGATACTTGTAGTCGTAAATGTGTGACGGGTTTGTTACAAAACTTTGTGTGGCAATTTAGTCGTTATAGAGTCACATACATAAATTCTCAGCGTAGCAATTCCGTCACAAACGTGTGACGAATTTGTGACGAAATTTCCTTTCTTAAAAGCTGATTTGAATTGATTGTTAGTTTATATTGTTGATTTCAATCATCAATTAAGAAATTCCTAATGTATAAACAGAAACATAAGTTTATATATACCAAAAAGTTAATTAGAGTACAAAAGGTTAAATAACTACAAAAGAAACTAATATGCTTAACAAAGTTTTTTAAGTTCCCAACAAACTAATATATTTAAGGTGTTTGAGTATTGTTGTCAACAGCTTGAAGTCGAGGTCATTGTGGGTCTGAGGTCGTATGGTTGGCCTGTGAAGTATTAGTGATGGTGGTTTCAGCCATGTGAGCTGAGATGCGGGGATCATAATTCTTCAAGTAATCGAGAAGCTTCACCACTTCAGCGAGCTGATCCTGACCTTGGCTGTGCTCTTCATCGCGTTTTCTTTGTTCCTCATCACGTCGAGCATTTTCCAAATCGCGCCGAGCATTTTCCTCGTTCTGTTGAGCAATCTTCCGATTAGCTGCGTCAAGCTGTTGGAGGATCTCTATTAGGCCTGTCATAGAAGAGCTTCCATAGCTTTCATCACGCTTCCGTTTCTTATGTGAGCCACCCAGTTGGCCAAGTCCAAATGGGATACCCTTGGAATCTCTCATTGTACACTGATACAAAAGAAAAATGTGCAAGTAAGAACAAGTATATCTATTATAATTATCCAAAACCACAGACAGAAGTATTCAATTCTCTAAAACCAGTATATTCAGGTCAATAACAAAGAGGTTCAGAAGAAGAAGCTGAATAAAACAGTTTATAAGCAATAAGCAATAACAGTATAATGCAATAACATAAAGCATTAGCACAGACCAAATGGATTAGAATAGAATTTGTTAGAAAGTAGAGGGGATAGCAGAATACCTTGAGAAAGATAGCATTCTGTTGATCGACTATCAGTGTGTGTTGAGTAGACTGTTCAGAAGATCCTTCTGGCCCGTTTCGATCCTCCTCAGACGTAAGCTGTGCAAGTTCTTTGTCATACGCCTCAGCAACTTCTTTCGCCTTGTAATCAACAAAGTTACAGTCTTGCTTTGTGTGTGTCCTCAGAAATACTTCACCCCTTGTCACAGGACGACCATATTCCTTCTCCTGTAGTGAGACAAAGAAGTGTTAGTGAACAATTGCAGATTAAAAAATCAGAGGCAGTGTTGAGTAATTACCAATTCGTGTTGTCGTCTCAAGAACGATTTCTAACCAGAGGTGTGCTTCGAGATGCCTAGACCTCCACGATCAAACTTCCGGCAGTCTGAAGCAGTATTGCTCTTCTCATGTGCCTCAGGAGTTTCCCAATACTGGTTCATTGTAGCCCAAAGCTCACAACAGATCCAGGTTGGCCTCTTACCACCCCTCCTAGCCCGGCTAACGATCCCTCTCAATCTCTTTTTTGCAATCTCATTGAAATGCCACTTCACAGTTGAAGTAATCCCAAGTTCCCAGTTGTACATCTGCTACACAAGGTCTGTCTGTTAGTAGTGATTAACAAAAAACACATACAACTTAAATAGAAAAGAGGTGTTAACGTCGAAAGCTTACCGCAAAAGTTCTGAACACGCGCTCTCGGACGTGTATAGGAGTAAACTTCCAACTGTAGTAAGCTTTATCAAACTTACTACGCAAAATGTCACCAATCAGTTGAGACAATTCTCCATTGCCCCGATCAAACCTTAGACAAATTATGAAAACGTTGTTAAAATATGACCAGATGCCTAAGAAACATTTAAATTATGAGAATCTATTAACACACAAATACAAGTACTATGTTGAATTTAAACTATATACATCACAACTGCTTATGATTATGTACAGAAACATGGTTAAGAAATTAAAGTGAGTTGAGTAAAAGAACGTACCATATCGACTGTAATGGTGGGATTGGATGCTGAGACAACCTCATCAACTGTTTTCGGCCAGGAAGCCGCATAAGGTTATCCAATAGCTCGTCGTAGTCTTGATCCGCTTGATCCTCTTGATTGGGAGCATCAACTTCATCTTCATCCTCCATATCCTCCATATCGATACCCATGTTGTAATCTTCCTCTTCCTCTTCCTCGAGACCCCGAAAGTAATCAGGTTCGATAAGAAGAGGAGCCTCATTGTTGATAACCGGAAGCTGATGTGTCTGAAGAGAAAACTGAGGCGGGTAGCTTGTTCTCGACAGTGAGCCGGAGATTGTTTGTTCAGAGGAACGAGCTTCCCTTGCTCGAGTTCCAATGTTCCCTCCGACCTCAGATACAACACCTTCGACTCCTTGTCCTTCCTCTGACTGATTTCTCGGACACTGATCTGCGTCTAGCTCCAGATGCACCATCACGGGGTCCTGGTAAAATGGCGTTGCGGCTGGACCCATTACCACCACCACCGGCTGCGGGTAATACATGTTGACGTCTCGAGGCAGCTTCACCACCACTGGCTTCAGGTAAAGAAGCTTGGCGTTTCGAGGCAGCTTGACCACCACCGACTTTCGATGTACCAGCTCCGCTATCAACTTCTAGGTTGGCTCGACGACGAGGAGGAGCTTTTTCTCGACCACCGACGATACCCTTTCCTCCTCGACCACCGACGATACCCTTTCTCGACCAGCGACGATACCCTTTCCTCGAGTACCAGAGGCGGCGTTTCCTCTACCGCCGGTAAAATTTCGGAACGGAGGTTTACTCTGGGAGTTTTGAGCGTTTTGAGGCATCACTGAATAAACCCAGGAGCTTCGTGTTTGGAGAAGAAGAGGATTCGAAGCGAAAGAGAGAATAGCAAAAGGTTTTTTTAGTACTGTGTTAGTGAAAGAGAGAGATTTGAGCGAACCCAGATGAAGAGAGTAACGATATCGGAAGAGAATCGATCGGAAAACCGATTGTTCTTTCTCAGAATCGCCTTCGATTCGAGAGAGAAAGTGAAATTAGGGTTATGTTACAAAAATGATTTTGGGATCTCTGATTTAGGGTTCGTAACACAATTCCATCACAGTTTCGTGACAAGTCCGTCACAAAGCCAAAACAATTGGGCCCAAATTCAATAAATTGGGCCACAGTCGAAATGAATTTGAAACCCATTAAAAACTGTGACGGTTTTATGATCGATTTGTGACGGAATTTTTCTGTTTTGTATTATTAAAAAAATTGAAACCCTATATCCTAAAACATTTGCACACATGGTTGTGTACCATACATCTTTCCAATCCCAAATATCTATAATTTGATCTAATATCATCATTTTATCTTCAAAATTCAAACCTCAAAACAAAAAATCAAGACTTTGGAATGTTAGAATGAAATGATATAGGAGTTTATAATAGAAGTTAAAAAAATAAAGTTTGGTAGTTGGTAAATTTAAATTTCGTACAAATTTCGAATGTTTAATACGTATATAGCATGTAAATACTTTAATATAATGATGTACGTACCAAATAAGATGCATTTGAACCATAATAAATCTCCAAAAAAATCACATGGGGTGACAGATTCGCCCCACATCCGTCACAATTTGTGACGGTTTTATGACCAATTTGTGACGGAATTGTTCTGTTTTGTATTATTAAAAAATTGAAACCCTATACCCTAAATTTTTTGCACACATGGTTGTGTACCATACACCTTTCCAGTCCCAAATATCTATAATTTGATCTAATACCATCATTTTATCTTCAAAATTCAAACCTCAAAACACAAAATCAAGAATTTGGAATGTTAGAATGAAATGATATAGGAGTTTATAATAGAAGTTAAAAAACTAAAGTTTGGTAGTTGGTAAATTTAAATTTCATACAAATTTCGAATGTTTAATACGTATATAGCATGTAAATACTTCAATATAATGATGTACATACCAAATAAGATGCATTTGAACCATAATATATACAATAAATCTCCAAAAAATCACATGGGGTGACAGATTCGCCCCTCATCCGTCACAACTTGTGGCGGTTTTATGACCGATTTGTGACGGAATTGTTCTGTTTTGTATTATTAAAAAATTGAAACCCTATACCCTAAAAAATTTACACACATGGTTGTGTACCATACACCTTTCCAATCTCAAATATCTATAATTTGATCTAATACTATCATTTTATCTTCAAAATTCAAACCTCAAAACAAAAAATTAAGAATTTGGAATGTTAGAATGAAATGATATAGGAGTTTATAATAGAAGTTAAAAAAGTAAAGTTTGGTAGTTGGTAAATTTAAATTTCGTACAAATTTCGAATGTTTAATACGTATATAGCATGTAAATACTTCAATATAATGATGTACGTACCAAATAAGATGCATTTGAACCATAATATATACAATAAATCTCCAAAAAATCACATGGAGTGACATATTCGCCCCACATCCGTCACAATTTGTGAAGGTTTTGTGACCGATTTGTGACTCAGTATTATTCATAACTCCACACCCTAAACCCTAAACGATTAGCCCCATAGTTGTTTAATTTTTGAAAAGTATGAATGTGTTGTGGGTAAATATCATGCACCAAGTAAAATTTTATAATTTAAATTAATCATTTGTTGCCTTTACTTGTAAAATATTCAATTTACCTACAAAATTGTATTTGTCCGTTGCTAAACAGTTGCAAATGCGTCACAAATAGTGTCCTTAAGTTTGTGACGCTTTCGTTATGATTTAAACCTCAAATTCTTTGAAAAAGGAAAAATTGTATGCTCAAACCCGAGACCTTGTAGAAGTTGGATAAATGCTCTTCCATCATGCTATGTTAATATTCTGTTATAATCGTACAAATAATATTATATGAACTCGTAAATACAGATTAAACAGAAAATTGTGGGTCAAAATGTAACTAATAGGAATCAAACCCACAACCTACGCTTTATTAACTCGGTTCCTTGCCACTAGGCTGTTGTATCATTTTGTTCTGATTCCCATTTGGATATATTTAGTGTAATAAGACTTGGTAAATTTATTTTTGAAAACAAACAATTTATTATGAAAATATAATACTTATCAAACAATGTATATATTTCAAACATTTTGTCACATAATCATTTCATCTTTTTCAAACTTCTTCATCTTCATCTTCATCTCCCTCTTCTTGTTCATCTTCCTATGAAGTTGATAAATTACAAAGAAATTCATCATCTGGTTCACTGTCTTCAATTTCTGAATCAATTCTTTGTACTGGATGATTTCTCTCAACCAATGTATCGACATCAATTTTTGCAACGATTTCCGTTTGATTTTCATCTTGTGTTTGTTGCACAATCACTATCTCCTTCTGGATAAATTTTCTTTGAATACGACTTCTCGGATTAACTTGTATTACAGTATGCCATTCTTTCCGAGGACGTTTAATAGTTGGATAAGGAAGATAACAAACTTGATCTGCTTGAGACCCTGCCATTAGTAAAATTTTGAAATAAAGAATTTCAAAATAGTGTCAAATATGATTTATTTAATGAAAAAATAAATCATACCTAAAATATAAGGTTCGTAGGTTCGATATTTCTCTTTAACAACTACATCAATAATACCACCTTGGCTTCTCCGGATGCCTTTTCCGATCGTAGGGTTGAACCATTTGCAATAAAAAAGTATGACTTTTAGATTGAGAAATCCGGGATATTGGAACTCCATGATCTTTTCCACTTCCCCATAATAATCATCCCCTCAAGTTGATTCAGAATAATGTTGGCCTCGGACGACTATCCCATAATTCATAGTTTTTTTCCCTTCTCCGTGTTATTTTGTGTGAAATAAATATCCTCGCGTAAAATACATGGGCCATGTTCTAACTTGATTTATAGGGCCTTCCACAATATCAAAAACCCACACCGGAAATCTTTGTCGGCCCTTAGTGAAATTGACCTACAAATGGAAAATACATTGTAGTTAGAAATATACCAATTTACAATTAATTATTTCATAATTAACGAAATACATACATATTCAGTGATCCACGAATGGAAGTCTGCATCTACTTTCGTCATGACCTCTTCATCTAATAGATCAGGGGTTTCTTCTCGTATTTGTGTTTCCAACATCCGATATTGGATTCAAGCAAAAGATAATATTGAACAAAATTTAAATAAATTATTCAAAATTACATTCTAACTTGGTTACCTCTCGTAGGGTCTAAAATATTCACAATTTCGAAGAATATATGAATGTGCGCTATGATAATCAGTCTCCCCTAACCAAAACTCTTTACATTGGCCACTTGGCCGACCTACAGCTTTGAATATATCAGGCACCTTAATGGGATATACGGGTACTTCACTTTCGTCATACCGACTTATCCTGCACAACATGTAACATTTAAACATATTAAAACATGATATATACCAATTTTAACATAAATATATAAGGTAAATTTACCTTCTTCTGCTAGCTGTAGAAATTGTAGAGGCAAAGTAGTGTTGTGAGAAATAAGATATCTCATCATTTATGTACGACTGAACAATTGATCCCGCTGGATATCTTTTGTTCTTCGCTTTTCCTTTCAAACGTTTAAAAAACCTTTCAAATGGATACATCCACCGATATTGCACAGGACCACCAAGCTCTGCTTCGTATGGTAGGGGGATAGGTAGATGCTCCATCACATCAAAGAAGGAAGGTGGGAAGATTTTTTCCAAATTACACAAAATCATCACAATGTTCTCCTTCAGAATTTGGACACGGTTTTGATCCAATGATCTACTGGAAAGGTCACGGAAAAATGCTCCAATTGCTGTAAAATAAAACATGATGAGTATATACTACAAATACGCGTTAATAATAGATACACAGAAACAAAAGTTGTATATATACCTGATAATGCTTGGTGCACGTTGCGAGGGAGAAGTTCTGCAAATACAAATGGAAGTAATCTTTCCATAAAAACGTGGCTGTCGTGACTTTTCATTCCCGATAACTTCCCACCGTTGACGTCTGCACAACTAGTTAAATCTGCCACATACCCGTCTGGGAATTTTACGTCATTCTTCACCCATAGAAGTAAAGAATCTTTTGCTCTTGTAGATAATCTCCAAATAGGAAATGGGGCGTTACCACGAGCATCCAAATGCAATTCTTTCCGAGCACAAAATCTTAAAATATCTACTCTTGACTTGGTGTTATCTTTTGATTTGTCTTTAACATGCATAACAGTGTACATGATGTTATGTTCAAATTTTTTCTCGATACGCATCACATCAAGATTGGAACGAAGTTCCAAATCCTTCCAGTAAGGTAGCTCCCAAAATATGCTCTCTTTATGCCAATTATGCCAATCTCCATATCCATCTGGTTTTCTTTCATGCCCATTTCCACCAACCTCAGAAGTTTTAGGTGCCCCAACATTCCGTATACTCTACAAAACTTCAACTCCACTCAACAGTCTTGGTGGATCGTCGTCCAATGCGGTTTGTCCCTTCTTGAAGTTAACTTTATTCTTCCGTAAAGGATGCTCGCTGGGCAGAAATCTTCTGTGACAATCAAACCAACATGGTTTCCTACCAGCCGGTAATCGAAAAGCATTTGCATCACTCCTACAAATTGGACAGGATAAATTTCCATGTGTAGCCCAGCCCGACAACATACCGTACGCCAGAAAATCACTTATCGTCCACAAAAGAACATCTTTAAGATTGAAGTTTTCCTGTAAGGAAATATCATACGCCTCAACTCCGTAATTCCATAAATTTTTTAGCTCCTCGATCAGTGGTTATAGGAACACATCAAGACTGACACGTGGGTGATTTGGTCCCGAATTCAAAATCGTGAGAAACAAATACTCACTCTTCATGGCCATATCGGGCGGTAAGTTGTACGGTGTCATGATCACAGGCCACAAGGAATGGTTTTTGGACATACCAAATGGATTAAGCCCATATGTACACAATCCTAGATAAACGTTTCGCTTTTCCGCTGCAAAACTGGGATAAATTTCATTGAAATTTTTCCACTCGGCTGCGTCAGATGGATGGCACATAACTCCGTCTTCTGACTCGTGTTCAGCATGCCATCTCATCGCTGCGGCAGTCTTCTCTAATTGATACATCCTCTTCAGTCGGTCATCGATAGGTAAATACCACATACGACTAAACGATATTTTTGTTCGTCCCCGACTTTCCTTATATCTTGGTTTTCTACAAATCCTACATTCCTCCAACTCCTCATCTTCTCTCCAGAAGAGCATACAATTATCTATACATACATCATACGTATGATATGGCAATCCTAGCTTTCGCATCAAAGTTTATGTTTCGTAGTATGAACCAGTGGCCTGATTAGGCTGTGGTAAATACTTCGAAAACATTTCCGCCCAATCATCCATGCAATTTTCAGACTGATTATGGTCTGTCTTGTTGCTCATGAACCGTGCAGCTAACGATAACTGTGAGTGACCTTTCTGGCAACCATCATACAATGACGTATTTGCAGCTTCTAACAACTCATAGAATTTTTTCGCCTCATGGATTGGTTCTTCATAAACATGATCATTGCCACTTTGACCATGTTCATGATCATGATGATAATCATTTAATGGTGTGGAACCATGAAACGCATCATTTACCATCCCACCGTAAACATTCCCCCCATCATTTTCCATCTCAGCATAAACATTCCCCCCATCATTTCCCATCCCATCATAAAACCCCCCCACCCCCATAATTTTCCATCCCAGCATAAACATTCCCCCCATCATTTCCCATTCCAACATTAACATCCCCCCCATCATAATTAAATTCTTGATTATCAGTATTAAAATCTGTATTTCCGTAATGGCTACTAGATCCTGCCCTAGTAACATTATAATCCGTCACATGGTTATACCATACATGATACCCGAGCATAAACCCTTTACTAAGCAAATGGTCTGACATAGTTCGAGCTGGTCTTATCCTAGTAGAGTTTTTACATTTACTACATGGGCAAAGCATCTTACCGTCACTACTGAAAGCCATGTCCTAGTTGCTTGCGAATGCGATGAATTGTCGGAATCCTTCAATAAACTCGGCTGATAGATTATTAGTGCACATATCGATCCAGTTGTACATCCATTCTCGATATGAATTCCACATTTTTTTTAACAAAAAATATTTTTAACTTTTTTTCCCTTTGATTTTCGGAAATGGGAGAATATGATTTGTGAAAATAGAAGAACAAGACTCATTCTATATATATGCATTTTTTTTGTCACGCATTTGAGACGTACCAAATTCCGTCACAAAGTGTGACGGAATTACAACGCAAATATGACTACCTCCAAATGTTAGGTGGAAGTTAGGTGACAGTTTGGTGGAAGTTAGGTGAGAGTTTTCAAGACAAAATTTATCACGTTTGATTGTTGCCGACATGAATTTTGTTATGCTTTTGCTACGGAATGTTTTCGTCGCTATTTGTAATGGATTTGTGACGAAATGTACATCTCTGTTCTGACTAAATAAGTCGTCACAAAGCGGTCACACTTTGTAACGCTTTTGCGACTGTCTATTATCCGTCATAATTGCGTCGTAATTCCGTCGCAAAATTGTGACGCTTTTATGACAAATTCTTTCCGTCGCACTTGTGAGACACTTTCGCCTCTTCCATTTCTTTCGTCGCAAAACCATAGCAATACCGTTACATAAGAGTAACAGATATTTGTGACAGAATAAAGCGTCACAGATATTTGTGATGGAATAAAGCGTCACAAATGGTAGTCACAAATTGACTGTTTTCTTGTAGTGGTTGTTTGGGAAGAGTTATGAATGTTAACATCTCATAACTATCGGTTGATTAAACCGGTTAGGTATAATCCCAAATCATGGACGTAAACTGATCATAAACCAACATCTCCCACTCGCACATGATATGGAGCATAATGTGTGTTAGAGGATTCAAAGAGTTTAAGTTTGAGATTCATAACTCGGAAATCATACGGCAAATGAACCGTGTGACCCTTGCGAGTACACCTGCACTTGGGAGCTAAACTATGTACCTGTTAAGGATACATAACTGCTACGACCCTAAATAAAATATTTGCATTTCAACATGTCTCGCTGTTTCCCAAACTTATTTATGTTTTACATCAATCTCAACATATCTTATCCCTAAAGCATATGTTAGACATTTCACATCATGTGTTCACTATATTCAAACTCCAATTGAGCGATATAGTGGCTGGCCAGCAAGCACATATGTCAATGTAAAACCAAATAGTTTTCTCTTCCGTACTCATGCCCATATGTTCCAGGCTAACCGCTTTCCTAGCATGTCCCATAAGGCTAATTATTCCATCACCATCGGAATACATACTAAAGTAGCAAACATTAGCTTATCCCTTCAAGAACATAGACGAAGGTTCAAGGGTAACCACTTGAAACCATAATAAGGTTAATAGGAACTCACATTGCGAGTGATGGGGATTACAAATAAAATATCACTTGCTTCCTATATGGTCGTACTAGCACATGTGGTATGACTTACATGTCATAGCAGTTAACTTTTTTTTTTTTAGAGCATATGTCAATTGGTTAAACCAAATACTACTATGTGGATCAAGCTACTATCAACTCGCTATCTAGCGTCTGATTATGTACTTATCCAGCTCTTCCAAGTATTCATGTTTCTGGGTCAATCATGATCGATATCTCAGTGAGCATATCTCATCTTGACTCTTTATCAAGGCGATATTTGATAAGAACTATAAGGCAAGCTCCCATTAGCGCCAGACTCATCATATATCATCTTAGCTTTTCACTAAGAAAACTAAGGCGATTATTCATGTGAGTGAATCAATCTCCAACTTGTTGACATTCCTTACATATTTATGTGTGAGTATGTAAAAATAATAAAAATGACCATCATAAACTATGTATGAAAATATCTTTATATATATAAATCTTCAAACATAAATACAATGTCAAATGGCAAAGCACCATTAGTACATACATCAAATTCTACGCAAACCTAGAGCTCGAACATGAGCAAGATAAACATCTCTAGGAATGGGCTTAGTAAACGGATCAGCTACCAATTTGTGCGTAGAATTGTACTTTAGGACCACCTCTTTCTTTGCCACAATGTCTCTCACAAACTGATGTTTGATTTCAATGTGTTTGGTCCTACCATGATACTTGGGGTCCTTCACATAACCAACACAAGCTTGACTATCACAATGAATAGTCACAGGACACGAAGCCTCTTTAGTGACTTGTAAGCTTTGTAAAAACCTCCTCAGCCATATAGCTTCTTGAACTGATGCTGAACATGCAATGAACTCAGCTTCCATCATGGATAAAGCTGTACAACTTTGTTTCTTGCTACTCCAAGTAATGGCACCATCACTTAGCAAGAAAGCGTATCCTGAAGTCGATCTACGCTCATCTAAATCACCAGCCCAGTCGGCATCCGTATAGCCCGTTAAGCGTAAATCACTTCCTTGATAACACAAAGAATAGTCCATAGTTCTTTTCAAGTATCTAAGGATCCTCTTCACCGCCATCCAGTGTTTCTTCCCGGGGTTTGACTGGTAACGACTTACCAAGCCAACAACATAACAGATATCCGGCCGGGTACACATCATAGCGTACATCAAACTTCCCATAGCACTAGAGTATGGGACTCCTTCCATCTCCTTTTTCTCATTATCGGTTTTAGGGCACATATCAAGGCTTAGACCTTCACCTTGTGCGATTGGAGTATCAATGAGATTACAATCATGCATATTAAACCTTTTGAGGATTGTACGAATGTATGACTCTTGTGAAAGAGCTAACAATTTCTTCGATCCGTCTCAGTGTATCTTAACACCAAGTACATAATCAGCTTCTCCCATATCTTTCATCTCAAAATGAGATGATAACCATTGCTTAATGGTTACTAGAAACTCCATATCATTTCCAGCCAACAAGATGTCGTCAACATATAGAGATAGAATTACAAAGGACTTTCCTATGCTCTTGACATAGACACAATGGTATTCGTTAATCATCGTAAACTCATAAGATATTATAGCTCGATGAAAACGAAGATACCATTGCCTAGAAGATTGTTTTAGACCATATATTGAACGTTTGAGCTTACAAACTTTCTGCTCATGGCCTTCTACAATGAAACCAACAGGTTGTTCCATGTAAATTTCTTCTTCTAGCTCCACGTTAAGAAACGCAGTCTTAACATCCATTTGATGTAATTCTAAATCCAATCCGGCAACTATGGCTAAAATAAGACGAATTGAGGTAAACCTCACCATTGGAGAGAACGTTTCCTCATAGTCTATACCCTTTTGTTGAGTATATCCTTTCGCTACCAGGCGAGCCTTATACCTATCAATGGATGCATCCGCCTTTGTTTGATCTTGAAAACCCATTTGCTTCCGATCACCCGACGTCCTGGCGGAAGATCAACCAAGTCCCATACTTGGTTTACCCTCATAGATTCTAGTTCTTCTCCTATTGCATCATTCCATTTTTCAGAGTTTAGAGAAGAGAGAGCCTCATGAACTGATCTGGGTTCTAAGTCATCGACCGAAGCAACCATAAAAGCTTCCCCTTCGATTTCAAAACGACGTCGAGGAACTTTTCCACGTTCGCTTCTACGAACCTCAGATTCATGTGATTCTTTCCCAAAAGAATCATTAACCAATGTCTCTCTCCCACTAAGTTGGTATGTTTCATCTCGTGAACTTTCACCAACTTCCACATATTGGTTAGTAAGAGAAACATTAGTTGGGTCAACCATCTCTTGAAGATGGAATTCCCTGGCAATCTCTCCTCTTCGAGGAAAATCATTTTCCAAGAACGTAACATCTCGTGATTCGATTTCTGTTACACTTTTATCATATTGTTTGCCGATAAGCACATAACCTTTAGATTGGTCAGAGTATCTTATGAAGATACACTTTTTCCCTCTTGGACCCAATTTTCGTTGAAGATGTGCAGTATCGCGAACAAATGCAGCAGACCCCCAAGTCTTAGATGCATTAAATCAGATTTTCTTCCCTTCCATAATTCATAAGGGGTAGAAGTAACAGATTTGGAGGGCACTAGATTAAGTATATAGGCAGTAGTCAACAATGCATCACCCCAATACGAAATTGGGAGATTCGCTTGCGCCATCATTGACCTAACCATTTCAAGAAGCGTTTGGTTTCTTCTTTCTGCTACACCATTTTGTTGCGGGGTGTAAGGTGTTGTCAATTGTCTAAAAATGCCCTTTTCATCACACAGTTCTTTAAACTGGTCAGATAAATATTCACCACCTCGATCCGTTCTCAAACATTTGATCGTCCTCTCCAACTGATTTTCGACCAAAATGACATATCGTCTAAAGCACTCGAATGCTTCAGACTTATGAGAAATAAGGTACACAACCCCGAATCGAGTGAAATCATCTATAAAAGTGATGAAATATGAAGCTCCATGCCTCGCCCTCACATTCATCGGACCACAAATGTTTGAATGAATTAATTGCAATGGATATTCAGCTCTGATTGCTTTTCCAAATGGTTTCCGTTTTGCTTTTCCAGCTAAACATGGTTCACATGTGTCAAGATCAACTCGGGCGAGAGAGCCTAAAAGACCTTTTCTTGCCAATCTATTCATTCGATCGACACTAATATGACTAAGTCTAGCATGCCATACATTTGGTTCAACATGAGTAGAACTTGTGACAAATGAATAACAACGATCAACATTACTACTAGTAAAGTTTGTAGTACAATCGAGTACAATGAAACCATCACAAACATAACCAGAACCATAGAACATAGATCCTAGAGAAATGTTTAAAGACATATCATGGAAGTTCAAACCAAATCCTAACTTAAGTAAAGTTAAAACAGAGACAAGGTCCCGGCGAATTTCAGGAGCATATAAGACATGTAAGATAAGGGTTCTCCCACCACTCATGTGTAGCTGGCATGTGCCAATACCCAGTATTAGAACTTTGGAGTTATTCCCCACGTACAACCATCTTGCACCTTTATACTCCACAAATGCTTCTCGATTTCTTGCTACGTGGTCTGTTGCTCCTGAGTCTACCATCCACAAAGGATGAGATTCAACAATCATTGCACAGCTAGAAACATAAGCATATTTACAAGTAGAGTCAAAAGATAATACCTTCTTTACCTTAGTGCATTCACGAGCAAAGTGACCCATTGAGCCACAATTGTTGTATTTTATTTTGGTCTTATCCTTCTTTCCTCCACGTTTGCCACGCTTGGCAAATTTCTTTTGTCTCTTAGGATCAGGTTGATCAGGAGTCTTGTTTCCCTTGTTACCTCTCTTGCGTTTCGAACCTGAGTTTGAACTCGTGAAGTTGGCCTCATTAAAGGGTTTTGCTGCCTCTAGGCGCTCATCCTCTAACTCAAGATGACGTGATATGTCTTCAAATGTTTTCACATTGATATTGTGTGTCATCTGAACCTTCATATGGTCCCAACTTTCAGGTAATGAGCGGAGAACAGCTTGCACTTGCTGTTCATCAGACATAATCTGACCAATAGTCTTAAGCTCTTTAATCATGTTTGACATGACTCTAAGATGTTGCCTCATTGATTGATTTGGGCGCTTCTTGTAGTCATTAAACCTTTGATTAAGTCTCCTCAGTTTGGTAGCCGATGTGGTACCAAACTTCTCTTTCAAGGCCTCCCACATGCCTTTTGCAGTTTCATACTCCTCAAACTCACACATTAGATCATCTTGCATACAACTCAGCAACGTAATGCGAGCGATGCTATTCTTCTTGTTAACTCCGAATATTCAGGTCGGTTCAATCTTCCGCTTGCTCCTCTCCGTCCGTTTACCCTTCGTATCCCGAAAGACAGGAAACCTAGGTCGAAGAAAACTAAAGCCCAGTCCGGAACAATGGTGAAGCCTGAGAGGAAAGTTGTTAAGTATTCTGGAACTCCTATGTCTTAATCGGCCCCCAAGTACGATAAGAAAGCCCGGAAGAGGGCCGTTGACTCCTCTTCTCTAAAGCCGTCCTCCGCCATAGTCCCGACCAAGAAACAGAGGGGAGAATCCTTTGGCAAATGGGTCGGCAAAGGGTATGTCAACCGACGGTCCAAGTCGATCGAACCGGCTAGCTCTGGGATTCCGACCATGGGAGGTGAGATAGAGAAGACCGGGGATCTGTCGACCTTTGACTTCGAGTTTTCGTTCAAAGGGTATGGAAAACATATTTCTGACGTCCCGGAGAAATGCTCGGAATTCTTACGTTGCGTTCAAGGGCATCTACGTCAGTACGACCCCTCCCTTGACTTTGGCGACAAGCCGGTCTACACTCTTTTTGCTGAAGAGCTTATCCGGGTTGGTTTTCTTAGACTCCTTTGTAATTTTCCTTTTTGTACTGCTCAATTCTGATGGTTCTTCTTTCTTTCAGGCCGTTTCTCATGTCAGCTTCATGGCGACTCGCCTGGAGAAAACCGAGATGAGGATCGTGAAGCTGAGTACTGAGGTCGGGGACCTTAAAGAGAAGTTGGACCGGCAGGTAGAGATTTCTAAGGAAATGACTGGTGAAGCTGAGAATGCGAGAGGTCGGTTGAAGGAGGCGGGCAATAGGCTCGGTATGCTGCGCGACCAATTGGAGCTCGAGAGGAATGAGAGGGATGCTGAGATCCTACTGCTAAAAGAGGAGAATGAGAAGCTCAAGGACGTGGGATCCGACGTTGTTCTGAGGACCGTCCAGACTATGATTGACAAAGCTTTGGGTGAAATGAGGATAAGGTACGAGGGTCGTCTCAATCATCTCCATCAGTGCTCGATTGATGCCGAAGAGGTTAATCGTCTCAATTCCCTTATCAATCAAGTGAACTATTCTCTCGAGCTCTACGCCGGTCTGAGGGCAGATGGAATTGACATTCCCGAGGAGAAAATCGAAAAACTCCAGGCCGATATGAAAAGTCTAAATGAGAAGTTTTACTCTCTCGATGTGGAGGTTGCCAAGCCCGAAGATTATCTGGTGAATCATGTGGCTGATCGGGTTCCTCTTGATCTGTCAAGCTTCCAGCTCGATCTTGGAGAAGGAAGTCGTACACGACCTGCTCGTGAGGACGTATCTGCAACCGAAGAGGCCGAGATTGCTCTGGACGGGGAGAATGCTCAGGACAAGGAGAATGCTCAGGACGAGGGCGGGGAGGTCGATGCAATTGATGCTTCCACAAATGAAGAGCTCGCGCCTCTTTTCTCTTCTTAAGATGATTAGGTCGTTGGAGACCTTAAAATGTTGTTGTTTTTACTGTTTTAACTTTCTGGTCTTTCGTGGCCTTGTTTGTTTTTGGTTCTTGAACAATTCGCTCGTGGGAGTTCGGTTCTTTTATATATTCATATTTTTGCTTATATTCGTGACATCTGATCGGAATCTTCGACTTGCGCTTACCCCGTCATGTGATCTGGAAAATGAACGTGATCGAATTAGAACAAACAATTCTGGAAAAGTTTTTAGGTCGGAACCTGCTGGGTCTGTCACGTGTTAAGAACGCGACTATGGTCGGCTTATGACTTAAGACATTCATAGGAAAAATTTTAGGTCGGAACCTGTTGGGTCCGTCATGTGACCAAGAACGCGACCATGGTCGGCTTATAACTTAGACATTCATAGGACAACTTTTAGGTCGGAACCTGCTGGGTCCGTCATGTGACCAAGAACGCGACTATGGTCGGCTTGTAACTTAGACATTCATAGGACAGCTTTTAGGTCGAAACCTGTTGGGTCCGTCATGTGACCAAGAACGCGATTATGGTTGGCTTATAACTTAGACATTCATAGGACAGCTTTTAGGTCAGAATCTGTTGGGTCCGTCATGTGACCAAGAACGCGACTATGGTCGGCTTATGACTTAGACATTCATAGGATAGCGTTTTTTTTTTGTCCGTGCTGGATCTCCAAAGAGACTGCCTATGTACCCGTTTGGTCGGGATCAAGCCAGGTCGTAGTTCGTTGATAGCGTTTTTTTTTTTGGAGGAATCTGAGCCTGAGTTTAGAGCCGACTAGACTTGGGGCGGGGTCCAGGACGTGTTCAGTGGTGTCGGAAGCGGGTCGTAGAAATATCGTTTGAGTGACATGGAGTTCCAAGAGCGCGGGATCATCGTGCCGTCCATGGTCATGAGTTCGTAAACTCCCGGTCTGACGATGTCGGAAATTTGGTACGGTCCTTCACAATTTACCCCAAGTTTTCCGGCCTTGTACTCTGCCGTGTTTTCATAGACCTTTCGTAGGACGAGGTCACCGACGTCAAAACTTCTATTCCGCACTCGTTTGTTGTAGAAACGAGCAGCGATCTGCTGATAATTTTGTACGCGAAGGAGAGCTTGATCGCGTTCTTCTTCGATGAAATCCAAGTTGTCGATCGTTGAGGTCGGGATCTTGGGTCATCATTACGCGTCGGATACTGTTGATGTTAACTTCAGCCCGGGCCATTGCTTCGATCATATATGCTAAAGAAAAAGGGGCTCGGTTTGTGGACTGCCTTGGGGTAGTTCGAAACGACCACAGAACGCCGTCGAGCTCGTCTGCCCAAACGCTATTTTTGTCGTCCAAGCGCATTTTTAGCTCGGCGATTATGGCCTTATTAGTGGCCTCCGCCTGCCTGTTTCCTTGTAGGTATCTTGGGGTCGACTTATTAAGTCGTATTTTCTACTTTGCACAGAAGTCTTCAACAGTTTTAGCGATGAATTGGGAACCGTTATCAGCGACGATCTCGTAAGGGAGGCCGTGTCGACATACGATGTTTTTCCAGACGAAGTCTTGGAAGTTGGTAGCTGGGATCATAGCAAAAGCTTCTGCTTCGACCCACTTGGTGAAGTTGTCCGTCATTACGAGCACATATCTTTTTTGTCGGGATTTAACGAAAGGACCGATGATATCCATTGCCCATCGCATGAACGAGTAGGCCGAGGCGGCCGTCGTGAGTGGTTCGGTGGGCGAGCTGATCATGGGGCCATGGCGTTGACATTTTTCGCATCGCCGAGTATAAGCAGCGTAGTCCGTCATCATGGTCGGCCAGTAGAAACCTAATTTTTTTAAAAACTACGGCCAATTTTTCCAATGTCGGGTATCTTCCCTCTGCGTCTTTGGTCGCCCCGGTCTTCTCGTACGAGCACTCCACTTACCGAGGAGTTGGTGATAGATATGTAAAGGAGGAGGGTTTCACCGTGCTCGGGTTTCGACAAGATTGGGGGGGGGGGGGTCGTAAGGTATGACTTCAATTCTTGAAAGGCTTTTTCGCATTGGTCGTCCCAATTGAAGGTTTTATTTCCGCGTAGGAGTTGATAGAAATGGATACTTATGTCCGTCGATCGAGATATGAAGCGGTTTAACGCGGCTATCCGGCCTGTTAGGCGTTGAACTTCTCTCTTTGTCTGTGGTGATGGCAGGTGGATGATCGCAGAGATTTGCTTTGGGTTCGCTTCGATCCCTCGTTTTAAGACTATGTATCCAAGAAATCCCCTGAGGTGACGCCGAACGAACATTTGGACGGATTTAACTTCATGCCGTATTGGTTTAAAATGGAGAAGCAGTCGCGGAGATGCCCGACGTGATCAGTCGCTTGTCGTGATTTTACGAGCATGTCATCGATGTATACTTCCATTCTATCACCAAGCTGATTGGATAACATTTTATCGACTAGACGCTGGTATGTTGCTCCGGCGTTTTTTAGTACGAATGGCATGACTCGATAGCAAAACATCCCTTGGTCGGTGATAAACGACGTCTTTTCTCTATCGTCTGGATGCATGGCTATCTGGTTGTAACAAAAAAATACGTCCATAAACGATAGGAGCTCGTTTCCGGTCGTGGCTTCGACGATGCGATCAATATGCGATAGAGGAAAACAATCTTTCGGACACGCCTTATTGAGGTCGGTGAAGTCGACACATACGCGCCAACTCCCATTCTTTTTCTTTACGACCACCGGGTTCGCGAGCCATTCCGAGTATCGGACTTCTTCGATAGAACCGGCCTCTAACAACTTTGCTACCTCGTCTTGCACGGCCTAGGCTCTTTCTGACCCGAGCTTGCGGCGTTTCTGTTTAATCGGTTTGTATGCGGGGTCAACGTTCAGTTCATGACTTGTCACTGCTGATTCGATTCCTTTCATATCCCCGACCGACCAGGCAAAGGTTGATGCGTTCTCTTCGAGGAAAATGACTAGTTCGGACCTTGTTGGTTCGGGGAGCTCCGAGCTGATGTTGACTTGTCTCTCAGGGTGTGTTGGGTCGATGATTATCTTAATCGTTATCTCCGTCCGGGGTTCTGCTTAGTCCGGATCTTCTGGGCTGCTGATGTGCAGATTGACTTTTTGGAGTTTCTGCTTTGCAATACAGCATATTCTGGCCGTCTTTTGGCTTCCGCGGATCGTGTGAACGCTTGTTGGTGTTGGGAACTTCACGCATTGATGGTAGGTCGACGACACCGCTCTGATTGAGTATAGCCAAGGCGTCCCGAGAATTACGTTGTATATGGAAGGTTTATCGACGACCATAAACTTGACGCTGTGTAAGATCCCTCCCGCACAAACCGGTAGCTTGATTGTTCCTTCCGTCATGGTTGTTATTCCATCAAAGCCCGTTTGAGGTTGAAAGCTGGGCTTGATCTTGCTATCCGGCACATCCATCCGTCCTAGGGTATCCTTGAAGATCAGGTCGACTGAGCTGCCCGTATCGACCAGTACTCGAGAGACGTCGCAATCATCAATCTTAAGTTCTATGATGAGAGGGTCGTTGTGGAGATTAGCGAGGTCTTGAGTGTCGATCTCGGAGAAGATGGTCGGCATGTCGATCTTGATCTAGGAATGGTCGTTCCGGCCGGTTCCTATGGTGGTGGAAACCTGCACAGTTGAAATAGTCAATGGTCTAGGTCTGAAAGCTCTGAGATGAGAAACACCTAGCGAATATCTCAAGAGAGTTTGTTTATTAAGCTTTTGCAAGTATTACAAGTGATTTCTGTGTAAAATTGCGGATCCCCTTTTTGAAGGTATCCTAGGTCTATTTATACAAGTCTAAGTGGGCCTAAGCCTACGCCTAAAGAGATAAGGTCGAATCCCGCAATCTTCGGGATTCTCTCTTAGCATAGTCGGCGGCCGCCTTTAGGTCTTGTCCTCGTCCTCGTCATGGGCCCAAATCCGAGAGCTCGTCTTCTAGGCCCAGTCTTGCAGTAGAGGTCGGCGTGACTTATTACTCGTGGGCTCCCGACTCGTTCTTTCCAATATGGGCCTGGCGCTAGGCCCATTCTCTGTCTTTAAGTGAAATGGTCGCAACGGTCTCCTGGAGTCTAAATGATCACTATAGACGTCGTCCTGGAAAGGTGTCTGTCCTAGTCCCAGTTATTCTGGAGAGCCGGTCCCAGAGTCAGAGCTGGTCCCTGAGACAGAGCAGGTCCAGATAACTGCGTGCCTACCTCTGGTACTTAGTCATTTTCTTGACGATCTCTACCGGAGTGAGATTTGACCCCAACAGTTAGCCCTCCAGCTCGGTAGTATCAGTTATGATGATGCCGAGGTAAAATAGTCGTAGTGAGGCTCTCAAGAAAATGTACTGCTTGACCTGCGTCTGACGAGACGAGATTGTGAAAACTTGCTCTGAGGACCTGCCGACGTTACTGAGCTCTCGTGTTCATGTTTAACGCATAGCCCAGTAAGGATTTTCAATAGACTTGTGTTTCTGAATCTGTGTTATAAAGTTTAGAGGAACGAGTCCTGTAAAGTTTGTAGAGCTTGTTCTCGTTAAAGCTCGTAAAACTTGTTTACCTTGCCCAACTCTAACATGTTCACGTTAATGCTGAGTTGGGAGTCACGTTTCTGTTTAGCTGCCTTTCGGACTTAGTAAATATACTGTTTTTCTCGGAAGCTGAAAAGAAAGGTACCCTCTTTTCTCTCTCTATTTTCTGTTTTAGATCTAGGGTTTTGGGAAATTTTTTTTTTTTTTTTTTTTTTTTTTCTACGCGTTTTCTTTTGCTGCCGACGTCATCGAGTTCTGTCCTCTCCGGCTACCTCCGGCGGCGCCAAACTCAACTTTCCGGCGAGCTCTAGTCGGTTTCCGACCTAAACCGGACCTCTCTCTCGGTTTAAACTCGTCTTCGTCCTTGCTCTATGACCGGCGCCGTCTTTAACCACCGTCTCCATTTTTTCCGGCAAGAGCTTGCCCTGCCCAGGTCTCTCTTCGTTCTCGTGTAACTTCGATTAGGAGAGCTCGTCCCCGTTTTGTTCTTCGTCGTGAACCAAGATCCGGAGGACTATTCCACACCGTCGCTCTGACGCTACTGTTTCCGGCCATAACTTGTCTTGCTTCGCTGGTTCTTCTTTGTCTCCGTCGTGAATCCAGGTGATTCAGCCATCGTCGAGCCCATCTGCGTTTTCCGGTGAGACGCGGTGGTCTCTGGTTCGTCGTCGTCACCGGAGCTTTATCTTCTCCGGTCAATGTTGTTTGATCTCCATTTCTTCTTCGGTGAAAGCTTCGTTCTCCATCTCTATTCGCCGTCAAGCTTCGCCGTTGGCCTCTCCGCTTTTCCCGGCGAGATCTCAGACCAGCATTGACCGTGCCGACGAGTCCTCCACTACTCCGGATCCGTCAGCCTTGCCCGAGATCGACTTCGTCCCAAGGTAGCTTGCACCGTCGACTTCATTTGAACCCGCGCCGGAAGAGGCCGAGCTGCTTCTGTTCTTACTGCGGGAAGCTTTGTTTGAGGCGGAGTTGCAAATATCACCGTCGTCACGGCTCGGCTCCAACCGAAGAAGATTATCGCTGGAAACAGACGGTGTTACCAACAGAGACAGACCATGAGAGATTCCACTTCCGCTTGACCCACATCGCATCTTTGCTACGGTTAAGATTTCAACTTAAGAGGACTCGGCTCTTTGTCTCGATGGTTCGGCTTGTGAGGTCAACCGAAAAGTTCAAAAAGTTTCACGTCATCCTTCGAAAAGTTCGGCTATGCCAATATTCAGTGTGGCTATGATAATACGAGAAGACTTCGAAAAGTTCTCAGTGACCATGACGACTTAACTATCCGTTGCGAGTTTTGAGTACTTTAGTATTCCCGGACTTTTCTTCAATGTTAAGTCCCACATCATCCTTCGAAAGATTCCTAGAATCCATTTCGAAACTAAGAACAATCAGTTTGGAGAGCCTAGGGCCGAGTTTTGAAATGAACTATTCTGATGCGGAGTCTAGCGCCTGGCTCCGTCCTTGTAAAGATAGAGAAAAGACCCGAGTCCTGGTCTCAAACGTAATTGATGCGGCGAATGCACAGAGTCCACCTCTCGTTGATGAGCAAGTCATCCACACTCGCAATTCCCCGGATGTAAAGGTGGAACATGACGAGGACGAGATAAACGAAAGATTCGACTTAGCTTTGTTTCTCCGAAAGCAAACATCTTCGACTCGTGGAAAGCGTCATGCTAGAAACGGAAAGGTCACTTTCTCTTTTGAGAAAGAAACTCAACATCCTTAATGAAATAGAGCTGGTGGTTCCGGAGCCTCATGAACGAGCTGACGATCCTCCGGAGGGGTATTTTACTTTGTACGAGAACTTTCTCGAGGCGTGCTTCCTGTGGTTTCCCGTTCCTTATGTGATTCTCGAGCTTCTAGCAAAGTATAAGCTTTCAATTTCGCAAATCACCCCTCGAGGAATTCGTCACTTAGTAGGAACCCTCGTTCGGAGTTATGAGTGCGGGGAAACTTTAAGTGTTCATCACCTGATGCGCTTCTTGGATATTCGGCGGTCCTCTCCCTTCTCCAAGCTTGTATACTTCGGTGTAAACCGGAAGAATCTTAGACTTATCCACGGATTTGGCAGCAAAGACCGACAATGGACGGATTTTTTCTTTTTCGTGCCGATATGCGAAGAGACTTTGGGAGATGGACTAGGCCTAATCCAATCTAAATGGCTTGCAAAGGGTAGCCGGCCCCGTTGTCTATCTTTGGGAGTCGGCTAGCTTTACTTTCACTGCTCGTGACGTGTTTGTCTTTCTTGCACCGATTATAACCTCCTGTTTTGTTCATGTCTTTTTTGCTGTGACAGGCCCAACACCGAAGGTTTCTAGCAACTGGAAGATAGTTTGGGATTTGCTCAGCGCTCAGGGGTGCAATTGGAAGAAGAACTTCTCACTGTGACGTGTCGAGAAAGCGAGAGCTTTCCTTGGGGGTTCTTCGGTCTAGAGTTTTCGCTTTTCAAATTGTTCAGGAGACATTCGGTCAGAGATGGAGCGTCCGCGATCTTTCAGGAGTTTAGCGCGTAGGACTTCGGGGAGCGGCAAGCCTCTGACGCCGACTACTGCGACCACTTCTGCGGCGCCGACTACTGTGCCAGCTCCGGCCGTGCCTACTACTGCACCACCTTCTGTCACGCCGACTACTGTAACAATTTCTGTCACGCCGAGTACTGCGCCAGCTTCTGCCAAGCCGACTACCGTGCCCGCTTCTGCTAGGCCGACTACTACGTCCGCTTCTGCTGAGCCGACTACTGTGCCTCCTTCTGAGCCACGTGATACTTCTGCCAGGAAGACCACCACTGCTGCTAAGTGATCACGTCTCCCTTCTTCGACTAGGACTGAGATTGTAGCCGCTCTGCGTGCTCGGCCCGCTCCTCTTCCTTCCGACTACGATGCCAAGAAGGCGGCCAAAGGGAAGGGTCATGCAGGCGACGACCGCAAGAGATCATCTGACAGGGACGACGTGATTGACGTGGACCAAGAGCCAAAGAGTGCTCGGGCGAGATCCGCCTCGCCTCCCCGTCGTGTGTCCAGTAGCGTCTTTGAGAGCAAGGCTTCCGCTAGAAGCCTCTTCTCTACTCTGGTTTTCCATGACGACGACGTGGCTCCGATCAACACGAAGTCTTCCGGAGACATGATGCGCCAGGGACTGAACGTAGATTACCCTTTCTTTCTGCTTATTGTCCTTTAACACTTAGTGTTTTTTCTTATTTTTGACACTTTTCTGTCTCTTATTTATTTTTATTTTTTGGCAGTTTCTAGCCCTTGTGAACAAGGTGGGACACGAACTTGAGGCCGAGGTCGAAGACTTGAACATGATGCTGGAGGACGAGAAGCGTCGTACTGAGACCGCGTGTTCCGCGGCTGCGAGTTTTCTAGCTGAGCGTGCTACGGCCTGGGCATCGATAGACAAGAAGAATACCGAGGTTGATGACAAATCCAGAGAGATATTCCAGCTTAAGGCCGCGGTGAAGAAGTCTGCGAAGGCCCTTCTTACCAAGGCGGAGAGGTCCGTGACGGCTCTTGCCGCCGCGGAGGAGAGAGAGCAATGCTCTTGCCGCCGCGGAGGAGAGAGAGCAATGTCCGCCGCCGCGGCTTGTTGCGGTTGCGGAGAAGCTGAGACAGGCGGACGAGCACATCCAGAGTCTCCAGAGAAAGTTCACTCGTGCCAGGGATAAGTTTGATGAGCTCCAGGGCGATCCGCGGGGCAACATGGTCTACCAGGTGTAGAGAGTAGCCAACCTCGACTATGCCAGATTGTTGTTGGGCCTACTTGACGGTCAGGAGCCCCCTAAGCTTGAGGACGAGCTTACTTTTCTTACCGCAGACGTAGCGGAGCACACCGGGGACGAGGAGCGTTTCGAGCGGTTGATGAAGAGCCTTCACGGTCTTTTGCACGTTCTTGATCCGCTGGTTAGTGGTCTTCCCTTTATAAATGTAGTCACACTCCTTTCTCTCTTTTTCTTGTAGGTTAAGACGCCCATCGCGGCCGCCCAGGACTGGACACTCGAGACATACGTGGCGAGTGTCGGTGTGGCCAATCCTTCGGGGTCCCTCCTTGGAAGCACCAACTCTTGCAAGGCCACGATAGTTGGTGTAGAGGGGAAGTTCTCCCTAATCGGCGGAGTTGGGGCCGAGGTGACCAAGAGCAGGATCGACAATGTCGCCGAGGGCGCTGGGACTGTTGGGGCTCCTGAGGAGATGAGGACGGACGAGGATTCCCAGGGGCCGAGGATCGATTCGCTTACTGAGGATCCGAGGCTTGACGATGTCTTTGGAGAGACGGAGGCCGAGGGGGCGCCGGTCACTCAGGTTGCTCCTCCAGGAGTTGACGAGTAGACCGTTCATTAGTTGTGTTTTGCGCATCTGTTAGCGCTTTTATTGCCTATGTTTTAGATATTGACTTTGATTTTGCGCCTAGGAGGTTGTCTTATGTTTTTCGGCTTTAGGTTTTCTGGATTTAATGTTTTACCGTCTGGACGGGTTTTATCCATGGATGATTTTACCTTGTATTTTTGCAAGATGATAATGAATACGGTTTTTAGCTTATCGATGATCTTATTTCCAAAACTTTTGCTTAGTCTTTCAAAGAAAATCTTAGTAACGACGAACCGTACTTTGCTGTAGATGTTTGACCATCGGAACATGCATTCCTTTTATCGTGGTTGTTACCAGTGTAAGTATAACTGGGTTCCCTGAACGAACGACTTGGTTAACGATCATGTTCGCTCTTTCGATCATGACCGCTCCTGTGACGATCGTTGCTTTTGACCAACGATGTTGTTGGGTTTTGGACTGGTCACTTCGGTTACATGTGCGCGTCTCTCTAAACGCACCTGCTCCTATAATGAACCACTTTTATTTATATAGCGCTCTTTATCCAATGGTGGATGTTGTTGTATTTATTCGGCAGAGTTTTTGTGAGAAGTCGTCGATGTGGCCAGCAGCGGCGGTTTGAGATGGTTGTTTAAGTTAGACCTTGAGTTATCCGTAACGGATGTAATAGAGATAGTTGTTTTGATAAGTCTTTGTAGCAGATGTTTATTCTCATAAAGGTTTGCTACAAAGAGAGGTGGGAGTATACGAGTATACATACCCCACTCCCCCCCCTTTTTTTGGGAGGGGGGCAACTGAACCCATCCGAAAATGGGCTGCCTACGTACCCTTTGCAGGGATCAAGTCACCCGTAGTTCATGGTAAGTTGTTGATATATGGATGATTGAGTATGATGATGATTTTTGAGGTAGCGGGACGGAGTTAGTGGTAGTACTTCTTGATGTGTCGTGCGTTCCACGATCGTGAGATAGCTTTTCCTTCCATGTTTGCGAGTTCATATACGCCCGGGCGGACGACCTTAGTGATGACGTATGGTTCTTCCCAATGTGCTCCAAGTTTACCGGCGTTCCGCTCTGCTGTGTTTTGGAAGACTTCTCGTAAGACCAAGTCTCCTTCGTAAAATCACCGGGTGCGGACCTTGGAATTGTAGTACTTGGACGCAGCCAACTGGTAGCGAGTGATGTTAAGTAGTGCTCGGTCGCGCCGTTCGTTGACTAGGTCCAGCTCATCCAGGAGCAGCAGGTGATTAAGTCCTTTTTGCTCGGGGAGAAGCCTGCGGCGGACTCCCGGAATGTGTACCTCTGGTGGGATAACGCATTCTGTTCCGTAGACGAGGGCGAACAGAGTTTCGTCTGTAGCTCGCCTTGGAGTCGTTCGATAGGACCAGAGGATGCCTTCGAGTTCATCTGCCCAGCGTCCCTTCTTTTCGTCCAAACGCTTTTGGAGTCCTGCAATAAGAGTCTTATCAGTGGATTCGGCTTGTACGTTCCCCTGAGGGCATCGTGGCGTAGATTTGCTCAGGCGGTTCTTCCACTTATCGCAGAATAGGTCGAACTTGGCGGAGATAAACTGCGAGCCGTTCTCAGTGACGATTTCGTAAGGCACGCCGTGCCGACAAATGATGTTCTTCCAGATGAACTTCTCCACCTGTTTATCTTTGATGCTAGAGTATGACTCTGCCTCGACCCACTTGGAGAAGTAGTCTGTCAGCACCAAGAGATAACGCTTCTGCCGCGAAGGGTGGAGAGGCCCGACGATGTCCATGGCCCAGCGCATAAACGGATAAGGCGAAGTAATGGATGAGAGCAGCTCCGTGGGCTGATGAATCATTGGGGCGTGTCACTGGCATTTTTCGCAGTGTGAGGAGAACTTTCGCAATCTTGGATCATAGTGGGCCAAAAGTAACCATGGCGTTTGATTCGGATTGCTAGTGCTCGGCCTCCGGAGTGGTTGCCGCATGATCTGTTGTGAATTTCCTCCATTACTTGCCTAGCTTTTTTCTCTTCAACGCAAGCGAGCAAAGGCCCGGAAAATCACCATTTGTAGACATTGCCGTCAAGTAAAACGTAACGAGCTGCTTGTGCTCGCAGTTTGCGAGCTGCCCACTTATCCTTTGGTAACTCGCCATCGGCTATGTATCCTCGAATTTGGTCCATCCATGGTGTGTCGCAACCGTATTCCTTTTCTTCTGCCTCTCCCTTAGCTAGAATTTCTTTGCCGCAGTGAGTGGGCTGGCCGTCCGCTTCTGTTGGTTGAGTACAGGTCGTTGTGGTAGGCGTAGAGGGGCATGTTGGTGAAGGTGGAATACGTGTTGTTTCTTCAACCTTAAGATAGGCTGTCTCTGATAGGGCGGGATCTGACGTACTCGTCTCCATAGGTAGTGGACCATCTGGCTTGGAAGGTGCTGTTGTAGCCGTTTCATAGTGGGTTTCTTGAATCTCCCTATGTAAAGTTACGTCTGTTGGTGAGGTCGATTCACGATTTGACGCTGCGTTTTGGTTTTGGTCGTTTGATTCCAAAGCTTCGGGTGGAGATGGTATATCAGTTCCGGTGCTAGTCGTCCTGTTAAGTTCAGGCCGAGCCATCTCTGGGGCGGGATTTGCAGGGTGAACTGTCTCGGGTGTAGTCGTCATGATCGGAGGAGAACGAGCTAGCTTAGCTGGTTTGGGATCGTTCGGCTCTGCTCGAGTGCCACGAGCCTTCTTTGTCGGACGGGACGCCTTAGCAGGTTCAAGATGAACAGGTTATGTCAAGTCCCTCGTGCTTTATACTTAGTTGCCTGGGAGCAGGTTACCATGTTTACCGAGTTGCGCAAGCGAATGCTTGGTTTTTTTATAAACTCGACGGGGATGACTCGGCGAGCATCTTCGTCTATTTTAGATGCGATGACTGCTAGGGCGTCGGCGTCTATATTCTCTTCTCTAGGAATACGTGTTACCGTGCACTCCTCGAACTGTGTTGCTAGTTCCTTTGCGACTTGAAGATAAGCCTCCATTCGTTCATCTTTAGTGGCGTATTCTCCATTGAATTGGTTTACGACTAGTTGAGAGTCGCAAAACACTGAAACTTTCATGATTTCTAGTCCTTTAGCGAGTCGTAGTCCTGCTAGGAGCGCTTCGTACTCTGCCTAATTGTTCGAGGCATCGAATCCTAGGCGGAAGGATTGTTCTAGTACTTCTTTTGTTGGCGAAGTTAAACGTATTCCTACGCCCGACCCGCTTTTTGATGATGCTCCATCCACGTGAAGCAGCCAAGGGAGGCTATGAACTTCGACTTCTTTGATTTCGTCTAGCAGTTCTATAAGGAAATCTGCCAGGACTTGTGACTTTGCGCTAGTGCGGCCTCGATAGTCAATGTCGTATTCGTTCAGCTCGATTGCACATTTTGCCAGTCGTCCTGATTGACTGGGACTGTGCAAAACTGACCGCAGCGGGAAAGTGCTAAGGACTACTATCAGATGTGATTGAAAGTAGGGTCTCAGCTTTCTTGCGGCTGTGAGGACGGATAGTGCCAGCTTCTCCATTACTGGGTATCTAGTCTCGGCGTCTGTCAGTGACTTGCTGATATAGAAGATGGGCTTCTGCTCGCCTCTTTCCTCTCGGACCAGGACTCCGCTGACAGCCGTTTCGGAGACTGCTATGTATAAGAACAAAGGCTCGCCATGGACTGGCTTTGCTAGCACTGGAGGGCTGGCCATGTACTTTTTAACTGTCGGAAGGCGTCTTCGCATTTTTCTGTCCACTCAAAATTATTATTCTTTCGTAGCGTGTCCTAGAACGGAAGGCATTTATCAGTGGACCGTGAGATAAATCTGTTAAGTGCGGCTATCTATTTCGGATTTGCCTCGATGCCGCGATGGGTAACCAGGTATCCGAGGAACTCGCCAGAGGTTACTCCGAACCTACACTTGGTTGGATTCAACTTCATATTGTGTTTGTTCAGGCATTTGAAACAGTCTTCTAGGTGGGCTATGTGGTCTTCTTCGTCTAACGATTTGACCAGCATATCGTTGATGTAAACCTCCATGGTTTTGCCGAGCTGGTCGGCAAACATCTAGTTGACTAGGCGTTGATAAGTGGCTCCGTCATTCTTCAAGCCAAAAAGCATGACTTTGTAATAGTATATGCCGTGATCCGTTATAAACGCCGTCTTCTCGCGGTCAGCTGGATTCATGAGAATCTGGTTGTAGCCAGAAAAAGCATCCATGAATGACATGGGTTTATTTCCTGCTGTCGCCTCGACGAGCCGGTCGATGTGTGGGAGGGGGAAACTATCTTTGGGGTAGGCTTTGTTTAGATCTGTGAAATCTAAGCAAGTCCGCCACTTGCCATTTTTCTTCTTGACCACGACTGGATTCGCCAGCCAATCAGGTACTTGACTTCCATTACTGATCCCACTTTCAAGAGCCTCTCGACTTCGTCGTTAACTGCCGTTTCTCTTTCAGGTCCCAGTTTCCTTCGCTTCTGCTTAATTGGTTTGAATGACGGATCGACATTCAATTCGTGGCAAGCCACGTTGATATCAATACCGGGTATATCGTCGGCTGCCCAAGCGAAGGTGCCTATGTTCTCCTTCAGAAACGTGACTAGTCTTTCCTTGATAATATTGTTCAAATTAGAGCCGATCTCGATGCACCGTTCTGGATTCTCGCCGTCGATGCAAACTGATACAACTGGTTCGCAGGTAGGCACCGCTCTCAACTCGCGGTCCTCCTCGATCTGTAATATCTACAATTTCTCAAAAATCTTTTTGACCTGGTCTCTGTTTTTCTTCATCTTCTTTCGTTCAGCTTTCGAGACCGGGTCAATAACAAGATTCCGAATCTTGTGTTCTGTCAGAGTGTATACGCGAGATTCCTTCTGATTTCCGTAGATCGTTTTGATGCCTTGTTTCGTTGGAAACTTCACGCATAGGTGGTAAGTGGATGCCACGGCGCGCATAGCGTTGAGCCATGGGGTTCCTCCAGTTTCGACGGGCAACCTGATTACTCCAAGCGTCATCGTGGTCTCTCTTGAGAAACCGGTTAAGGGCTGATATCCATTCGCTTCAGTGTATCTTTAAAAATTACATCGACGGTGCTTCCCGTGTCGATCAAGACCCGGGACACGTCAATGTTACTGATAGTGATTTCGATGACAAGTGGATCGTCATGCGGTTTGTCGATTCCGATCGTTTCTCTTTCTTCAAAAATGATTGTGTCGTTAGGGAAACTAGACAAGGTAGACCAGTTGAAATGCTTTAATCGAGGAAATCGTATCTGAGCAGTAGTGGGATCCTCCCATTATCATGAGTATTTTCCTTCTTGGGCCGCCTTGAGTATTGTTCTCGTTTTGTCTACCGCGTTTGGGTGGTTCCTCATCGGTAGGTGCAGGCGCAGGCGCCTGATCTGTTTTGACTTCAAAATCTTCGAGCTTGAGGTCCTCCTTAAGCTTGCCGTCTACCAGTCTCTGGGCGAGGGCCGAGCCGAGGGATCGACAGTTTACTGTTGAGTGCCCGTGGGTGCGGTGAATGTCACAGTATAGCAACCCATCGTAGGTTGAGTTTCCAGTCCACACATTAGAAAAACCTCTTCCTCGGCCGCGACCGCGGCCTCTACCTCGGCCAACGCCGGGTGAGTCCACTCGAAAATTGTGGGCTCCTTTTGAGCCACCCTCGTGCTGGATATAACCTCTACCGTGGGTTTTTTGTGACTGACTCGGCTGGAGGTCGCTGTCATTCTTCTGTTTTGACTTCCCGTACTTCTTTGAAAGTTTCTTTGCTTCTTCTTTGCTTTTGGCGTAGCTCGTCGCTCGGTGTAGTGGATCCTGGATAGTTGAAGGCTCGTTGAGAGACATCTCCTTCCAGAAATCAGATTCATGCCATATGGCTCTTTTCAGCGCTCGGAGTACGTCTGAATCCTCTATCCCTTTTACTTGTGATAGTACCAGCTTGAAACGTTCGATGAAAGTTTTGAGGGACTCGGTTGGTCCTTGGTTCATGGACCATAAATCAGCGCCTGACGTTTGAGTCTCAATGAAGATGGAGTAGTGCTTGATGAAGGCCTCTGTCAACTGTTTGAACGTATCGATAAAATTACTTTCGAGCCCTTTAAACCATTTGAGAGCCAGTCCTTCGAGGTTTTCTACGAAAGGCAAGCACTTCCCGACGTCCATCTCTTCCTCTTTGAAATTCGATCTTGTCATAGCCACACTGAATTCATTGAGGTGGTCAGCTGGGTCTTCGGTCCCGTCGTAGGTTGGCACCCTAATCTTGCATGGATCAGATACTCGAGCTTTGGTGATGCGTGCCGAGAAAGGAGTGTGCTGAGCTTGTTCCAAGATCAGATCGAGTTCTTGTGCCTTGCTAGTGGCACGATGCATCTGCGAACGAATTGTCTTCAACTCGGCAGTAGTCTTACTTAACGAAACTCGAAATTCGGCCATCTGATCATGCTGGGCTTGAAACGCAGCTTGCTTCGCTTTAGCGTCCTCTGCCTGTTTCACCCACTCAACGTTTTCCTCTTCTTCCGAACATGTCTGGCATATCCGTGACCGGTCTCATCACTGAAAGCGGAGGAACGTTGTTGGGTCGTCCTTTGTGGGTCGGCATGCTTTTGCCTTGTAGTGGTTCGCCGCGCCACTTCTTCCTCTAGGAGATCAGTGTTGCGTGTGACTCTCCTCACGGGGCCGTCGTCTCTGATGGTGGATAATTGTTGTGAAGCTATGTGTTGAGGATCATCGTTCCTTGCTTTGGCCATGCCCTGCCGATCTCTCGTTGTCGAGGTCTATCGGCTCGTTGCCAACTTTCGCTTTCTCTCGTCGTGCCTGGGTTAAAAGAGCGGATCGTCCCTCGTTTGCAGCGGTTGATGGATTCTGTTGCCGAGGTTGGCTCGACGATCCTATCGGTGTGGTGAAGTTGAGCGCCACTGGATCGATTCATGCCGCCGGTTTTCTGAACAGACCTGGATCCTATGGATCTGAGCTCGTCGATTATTGTCCCGTTGGCTCTGTTTTGCCGCTCGGCGCTCTCCAGCAATGCGTCCAGTGTCGCGCTCATCTTCTGCAACAACTCAGGAAAAAGCGAGCTCGCTCTCGGGGTTTCCTTCGACTTCTCGCCAGGGAGATCGGCGCGAGCTGTTCCTGCTGGTGGCGGATCATCGCGAGCGGTTTGGTCCTTGTTGGTATCTCCTTCAGCCTAGATCTCGCCCTCTTCCAGATCTCTCGGCGCGACGTCTTTCGGATCAGCGATACGTCGTTCGTCAGTCATCATGTTCTGGATCTCTTCGCGGTGGTTCTTCGAAGTAAGATGCTTTCAACGCCGCTCCTTCTAGCGCCAAACTGTGGTGGTGGAAACCTGCACAATTGAAATAGTCAATGGTCTAGGAATGAAAGCTCTGAGATGAGAAACACCTAGCGAAGATCTCAAGAGAGTTTGTTTATTAAGCTTTAGCAAGTATTGCAAGTGGTTTCTGTGTAAATTGCGGATCCTCTTTTTGGAGGTATCCTAGGTCTATTTATACAAGTCTAAGTGGGCCTAAACCTACGCCTAAAGAGATAAGGTCGAATCCCGCAATCTTCAGGATTCTCTCTCAACATAGTCGGCGGCCGCCTTTAGGTCTTGTCCTCGTCCTCGTCATGGGCCCAAATCCGAGAGCTCGTCTTCTAGGCCCAGTCTTGCAGTAGAGGTCGACGTGACTTATTACTCGTGGGCTCCCGACTCGTTCTTTCCAATACTCGAAATGGTCGCAACGGTTTCCTGGAGTCTAAATGATCACTATAGACGTCGTCCTGGAAAGGTGTCTGTCCTAGTCCCAGTTATTCTGGAGAGCCGGTCCCAGAGACAGAGCTGGTCCCTAAGACAGAGAAGGTCCAGATAACTGCGTGCCTACCTCTGGTACTTAGTCATTTTCTAGACGATCTCTATCGGAGTGAGATCTGACCCCAACAGTTCCCAGGTTTCCAAGAGAGTGTATCGATGTTTGCCCCACTTGTGCTCCGCCCATGATCACTCCGATACGTCTCCTTGAGGCGGACGGTTCCTTGTTTTTATCCTGTTTCGGAGGAGACGGTAGTACGGTCGTTGATTTGGGGGGCTGGTCGTCACCGTCTGTAATTGCCGTGTTTTTGCGTTTATCGGGTCGTACTGGGGGTGGGCCTATCTTGACCTCTCCACGCTGGAAACGCGTGAATATAGCATCCTTTAAGGTCTGGCATTGCTCGGTAGAATGTCCGACAACGCGGTGAAATTCGCAGTATAACTTGTCATCCTTCGAATATTGTCCCCGTATCTACTTGTTCGATTGGCGTTGGACGGGTGGGTCAAAGTCGACCTGGTCGATGGACAGTTTCTTTGCTTTGAACGCATGGTCGTAGTGTTGCCGGGGCTCAATGTATTCTTCTTCGACCACAACTTTTTGCTTGGCCTTCTGTGCTATCGATTTGACCGGCGAGTACCTCGTGTCATTCGCTCCTCGTTAGTCTTCGAGCACGACATGGCGGGTAGCTCGGTGGATTGCATCTTCGAGTGAGGCCGGCTTGTGGAGGATTAGACTATCTCTGAACTTTGACTTGTGCCAAAGGTTCTGCTGGAGTGCGGCCAGAGCTGAGACGTCGGAGATTGTGACTCTTGACAGTACCCCTTTGAAACGGTCCATGTATTCTCGAAGTGTTTCTGTTTCATCTTGCTTCAACGACCACAGATCCGCGTCCGAGGCTCCTTCCTCGATGTAGATCGAATAGTGTTTCAAGAAAGCAGTCGACAGTTGTTTGTAACTGCTTATTGAGTTTGGCCGGAGTCTTGAGAACCAATCCAGGGCCGGTCCTTCCAGCAGTTCCACGAAGTGTTGGCAGTAGCCCGCATCTTCTTCTTCCGGGGTGAAGTTTATCCGACCCATTGTTATGTTGAATCGTGACAGATGTTGTCTTGGGTCGGTCTTTCCCGCGTAGCTCGGAATCCGCAGTTTCTGCGTGTACCGCATCGGGCTTGATGTTATTCACCGGGTGAAAGGTGTCCGTTGGATCTCGGCTAAGACGCGATCGAGCTCGGGTGCCGAGCTGAGTGCCTGATGAACTTTGGAGTTCATGTCGCGTATCTTTTCGCGTAAATCATCGTACTCGAGGTCGCGATCGGTTCTAGGTTCTTGCGACCACGATCTCCTCGGTCTGCTTGGTCGTTGACTAGGGCCGGTTTCTTGGCCGAGCCTTTCGAACACGTCTGTTGTGTTTCCCAACCTGTCGAAGACATCTGGGGTTCTGCCCAAGCGGTCGAAAACGTCCGTAGTCCGTCCTAGACTATCGAAGATAGAGGGCGAAGCACTTCCTCGGAGTTGAGGGTCTTGCACTTGGCGTGCCCGGGCGATCTGCGCGCCTTCTCTGGCCGGTGGCGGTTGGGGTGTCAGGCTGTCCAGTCGACTGTTAGCTTCTCGCATCTGTGCGACCTGCTCGTCAAAGCGTCGCATGATTGTTTTCTAGATCGGGGACATGTCGACCTGATTGTCTGCGATTGCTTGATTTGTGGCCGTTATGTTCGGCGCAGGTTGGGCCGGCACGATTGTAACCCGTTCTCGCGGGTTGGTCGGGGCTGTGTCCTCGACCCCATTTGGGTCGTGCTCGGAATTGCTATCTGAATTCATTCTTGTGTGTTTAAAAAATCTCAAGCTCTCACTGTGGTCACCAATTGTTAATTCTCAGTACGAATTTGAGTGATTAGTTTGAGGTCGAGATCTTTGTTCGATAAGATAGAGTTCAGGTCGGTTTTAAGGAATGCTTTAGGAAATAAAATGCGAATTGTACTCCCAAAACTTTATAGATTATTCCAGGATGCCATCATTAATTATGAGACAACCCTTTATATAGTATCAAATATTGAGGTCTAAGTACAATTATAGTTCATAAAGCAGCTTAGTTTACTAAACTATAGTTAAGCATAAAACAGATGGACTCGAATTCATGGGCTTATCTGTGGGTGTCAAACCCAGACCCATCACTCTTTACTAATATACATTGGGTATGAGTTTGTAAGATTGTGTCTTTAGACACGAACCATTGCGTTTCTTTAAAATAATAATTCCGACAAGGCATGAGTGAGAATGACATCAGCCAAAACAGTTTTCTCTTTTTTTAAATAGATCTCGACCATGCGTTGGATTAACAGAAGTTATATCAACCGTCCGATGTAGATTTTTTTTCCTACAAAAAATGATGATTTCATCCTTTCCAAAAAATGGTTTTGCTATTATATGTCGATTGAGTCTATCGACAATGCATTCGGACAAGAATTGATAACTTCACTCAAATGTTTACCAATTACTTATAGAAGCGTTTGAGATTGTTTGAGAACGCGAGGTTGTATGTCAAAACACAACCACTTCCATATCTCTTCCTCTCTTCTCTCTGCAGCAAAGTTTCAAACTTTCTACTGTGAGACCAAATCGACACTTTTGTTTATACTCTCCGTCATGAAAAAACAGAGAGCGAAACTTGCAAATGACAGCATAAGAACTTATCACTACAACACTCGATCTTCGAGTCGCCTTGAAAGCAGCAGAATAATCTCGAACGCTGACATAGACGCAAACGTTGAAACAGGATCGACATCACTTAGGGTTACAAGGCGGAGCACAAACTCAAATCTGCTTCCGATGGATCTCATAATGGAGATACTCAAGCAATTACCGGTGAAAACCCTAGCCAGATTCCTCTGCGTATTGAAGCTTTGGGCTTCCACTATTCCCCCGCCGAGATTTCATGAAATTGTTCCTCGTCTGAGTCTTCTACTCGACCAGGTCATCTCTTTTTCAGTTTCAAATATAAAAAAGATTTTTTCATCTTCTCGTGTCTTCAAACCCAAACTCTAGGTGACACAACTTCTATAGCTACTTACAGTGTCACGCATCCGGCAAATAGCTTCATAATTGATTCTTCCTCTGTTCATGGTTTGATTTGCTATGGAAATGCTTCTTCTTTTGGGCTTGTTGTGTACAATTCCAGCACCAGAAGATCCATCACATTACCAGAATTCGAACCCGGAACTGGAAGTTCTGTCTTCAAACATGTCTTGGGCTATGATCTTGTTGATGATGTTTACAAAGTGTTGTGTATCACCGGACCAACTGGTGTTTTTCTTGTTTTGACATTGGGAAATGAGAATTCGTGGAAGATGATTGATGATAGTCTTGCTCGCCTTCCTAAAATCACCACTAGCCCGATATGTATCAATGGTGTTGTATATTATAAAGTTTCTGCTAGGACAGAGTAGGCATGACCACGGTTACAGTTATTGCGGTTACGGTTTATTAACCACCGGTTACGATTATCAATTTCTTTTAACCTTAACCTTAACTATTTAATATACGGTTAAAACGGTTACGGTTATATACGGTACGGTTACGGTTAGATACGGTTAATATTTAGGTTATAATTATATAACTATGTAACTTTTTAAAAAGAAATATTTAAACAATAATATTATGGAAAATATATTTTAACATATTTTAAAAAGTCATGGTCGTGCAATCGTAGGAAATGGTACTAAAATTCTAAAACAAACGGCAACTAATTTATCTTAACAAAGTCAATTAGTCAAAATCATTTATATTGTGTAACGTAAACGACCATATTTTATTTCAAACTTAAGTTTCTTTGAGTTTAACTAATATATAACATAATTCACAATATTCTCATCAAATTAGTTAGATGCCATGTTTATAGGCATAACTTTATTACCACGATTTTTTTTTTGTTACAATTAATAGTTTTTCTAATCTTATTTATTTTTATTGTAAATTTGATGTGTTTTAATATTATTTATATTAGTTAGAAAATAATCAATTTAGCACATTCAATTCTATTATTTAGTTATTATTGATTTAATTTTTTCTAATTAAATATTATAAATTTAGACTCGATAAATATTGATCACACATAATTTTACTATGTCATATTTATCATACATAATTAATTATACATAATTTATTTTTATTTTAAAATGGTGACGGTTAAATTTTTAACCTTACGGTTTTAATATGGTTACGGTTAAATAACGGTTACGGTTAACGATTACGGTTTAGCCATAACTAATCAACTTTACGGTTACGGTTACGGTTTTTCAACCGTTTAATATGGTTACGGTTTGGTTACAGTTTAAAACGATACGGTTACGGTCTGAAATACGGTTACGGTTAGATTTTGGTCATGCCTAGGACAGAGGGTAAGGAAAGTTCATTCATGAGTTTTGATGTTAAGTCTGAAAAATTTGATCATATCAAAGGACCTGGAGGTACTGATTATATGCTTGGCGGTTTTTATTCAACTTTGATAAAGTATAAGGGGAAGCTAGCTATCACGTCCACTGAAATTTCTGATAATGGTAGTATTGCTTTGTGGATTCTAGAAGATGCAGTAAAACATAAATGGTCGAAGAAGGTTTTTGTTTTGCCTAGTTCGTGGACAAGCTTAGTTCGGCCCACATTCGCATCATAATTTGCACATGAGTTTCATCGTTTTGTTCACGTCACTGATGCCGGTGAGCTTATTTTGTCACCACTTTTATTGCGTACTTCATCATATTATGTTCTATGTTATGATCTGAAAAGAAATAGTGTGAGAAAAGTCGCTATACAAGGAATCGCAGGGCATGAGCGCGCACAAAATGATCGATGCTAAAGCAAATGCTCAAGATGTGCTATGAGTTTCAATACCTCAATTACTAATCCACAAGTGCATGGTGATATGTCATTGTGTAATTAAGGGTCATTCTTCCACAAGGATTTTGACAAAGGCAATAAGAATGCAAAGAACTTAGTAAGCTAAATCTAATAGTGTTTTTGGGTTTTCTATTAATTTTTAACGACAATTATGAAGCTAAATGCAATAATGAAATGACTAGAAGTAAATAGCAAGATGAAATGATGAGATGCAAAACTAAACAAGACAAAAGATAAATGCAACAAGATAAACAAACCAAAAGCAAGATTAAACTCAAACCTAGGCAAATTTCGAAATCAAGATATATAACCTATGGATCATGGGTTTAAGCAATCGATTCAAATTCATTAGCTATTAGGGAGTATTGCAAAGCTCTAATCAAGATTAATCCTAGAGCAATGATCACTAATTTAAGACTAATCTACTTCCATGATACTAATCTCTTTCTAAATTCCTTAATTACACAAACTTCCATTTTGCAATCAATGAATCTAAAAGTTATACTTATAAGTTTATCTACTCACAATTCTCCTTAAACATCAATTTCCATTGGCTAAGATGAGAAAAGCTCATTTGAATTTATTCTAGACATTTTCACAAACATCTTCCGGGCGTGAAAAGACCATGTTCTAAAAATTGAGTGATCAAGTCAATCCTAGCATTAAATTCAATTCAAATGAAGGATCTTTCAAGATCTAAGCATAAGCAACACAACCTAATATCTAAATCACTCTAATCTACTCAACCCATAATTCATATGATAACTACTCACACATATTGAAACAAGACATGAAAGCTAAGGCAATAAACATGATTAAGAAAGATTAAGAAACGATAAGAAAACTTCAATGATTCATAAAAGATTCAAAACTCAAAACAAAAGCATTCAAATCTCAAGAATTAAACTCATAAACATAACCTAAGAACATATGATAGTTTAGGGTTTTAATGCAATTACAAGTATATATAGGAAAAGAAGGGTGTACCCGGGTCAACTCGAGTCAAACCGGGTCAAACAGAAAACTTAACGTTGGAGACACCTGACAGATCGACCTGCTGGTCGGTCAAAGGCCTGATTTTTTGTAGTGACTTATGAAGCTCGGGACGTCCTACAGATTGACTTGTTGGTCGGTCACAAGCCTCATTTTTGGGCAGTGACTTTTGAAGCTTGGGGCATCCTACAGATCGACCTAGTGATCGACCTGCTAGTCGGTCACCACCCATTTTCAGTCTTCCACTTCTTGTTCTCCATTCTTCCTTCTTGGTTCTTCTCTCCACTCATTCCACTATTGTTCCAAGGCTCCATTTGTACCTAAAATGGACAAAATATGCATGCAAATGCAAGAAAACAAGAACTTGGACTCTAAACTCGATAAAATCTAAATAGAACAAGATATGCATCAAAACATGTAAAAATCTTAGCTAAATGCCTTAAAATATAACTGAAATGCATGCTAAAAAAGGCAATTTATGCACTTATCAACCTCTCCGGACTTGCCTTTTGCTCGCACTCGAGAAAACAAAGAGAACAAACCGATGGAGAGGTTTGAAAACAAAGAAAATAAAACCGATAGATTCAAACAAAGCATTCAACACTATCACCTAAGATAATACAAACCTATCGCTAAGCGCCTTAAGCTCAATCAATCTTCTCGCAATCTATCGCTACTCCAATCTTTTGCCTTTAAACAAGGTGATTAAGCATTCACATACCTTTCTATCCACCAATTCTTTAACATTCATTAAGGATTTAATGCATGATCTTGCTTATCAACTATCAAACAATGTTCATGGCTAGGTAAAAGAAGGTTTAAATGCGAAAGATAAGGTGGTTTAAAAACGTTTTTAGGTGACTCACACTCAAGAAAAAGGTAATGCAAAACATCATGTAAAAGCAAGGAAGAAATGGAACAATTGATGCATACAAATAAGTGCTTCCATTATTGTATTTGGCTAATACTCTATGAAATGTATGGCCTTTTTCGATATTGGAAAGCAATGACTTGAAGAAATCTAAGGAGCTTGTTCAGAGACTTTCAGTACCTGAGAGTACTAAGAATTTTGTGTTTGCAATTAGAGTACCTGAGTATGATTCAACTATTTACATACTCTCTGCTCAGAATTTATCTGAAAGATCATCTATTGATGATGATTGTCTTACACGAGTGATTCATCTTGATGTTGTAGTAGCTCAAGTTGATAAATCAGCTTTTGGTGAAGCTCAAGTTGAGGAGAGTGTATTAGGAGATGGTTCGAGTGATCGGCTTTTAGAGTTCTTATACAGTGTTTTGTTGATAAGGTTAATAAAGAAAAGTATGAGAGTGTTGCAGGGATTTTGGTTTTGAGAGAGATTTTTGGAACGAGTTTTAGTGGACATTTATTGGCTGCTAAATGGGTTGCTGAGGAAGTTGGTTCGTCGTTTATGGTACTGGAATCTCCGTTTGTTAAGATCGCTGCTATGGATACTTCATTGGGAGAAATTGAGTCACGAGGGAAGATGATTCAAGGTCTAGCTAATAGTCTTGTGTTAATGTATGTTGAATGAGTTTTACAATTCATTATGAGCTGATACAAGTGAAGATACAACAGAGTTGAAGAAGTTGTCTTAAGCAGTGCAAAGTGCTACAAAGAGACGTCTGAAGCAAAAACGGGCTAGACTTGAAGATATGGGCTTGGGCCGACGACCTTAAGCTATTATGGACGTGCCAATGATGTGTAGCTGAGCTGGAGGAGTTCCTTGGAGAGGATCAAGGAGTTTGAAGATTTTTCTTATCTCTTGGCTAAGAATAAGGAAATGCAAGATATTGTTGAAGATTTTGAGATATCTCAACTTGGAGAACAAGGCTAGGTTTAGCCACCATATGGACGTCCTATTATGTATAAATAGGGAGTCACAAAGTTTGTAGAGGTCAACCCTCATGATGTGAGAGAATTCTTGGTAAGGTTTGGGGGGTTCGGGCAAGAACACAAAACTGTTACATGTTAAGGGTTTCTCGTGTAATGTTCACTATAGACCGTGTATAAGTCTGTGAACGGTTAGACTATATCTTCTAGTAAGCAATATGTCTTAGAAAACCGGATTTAAGGTTGCCTTGAAAGGGATCTTGATCAAACAGGCTAAGGATGTAGTTGTTTCAGGGATTGGGTTTAGGTCTATGAATGCGTGAGGCTAGGATTGAAGTTGGTGAGTGATCTTTGTAAAGAACTTATCGTTTGATCTAGTATATACGTATTTGAGAGAAGAAAACCATGTGTTACTTGTGTTCTGTATCTGTTGCAGTTATGTATTCTGTATCTATAACAGTACTGTATTCAGATCTGTAGCAGTAGCCAAAACAGCTGTCGCACGTGCTTTCTGCTACAGGTTGTTGGGGTCAGATCTCACTCCGGTAGAGATCGTCAAGAAAATGACTAAGTACCAGAGGTAGGCGCGCAGTTATCTGGACCAGCTCTGTCTCAGGGACCAGCTCTGTCTCTGGGACCGGCTCTCCAGAGTGACTGGGACTAGGATCGGCACCTTTCCAGGACGACGTCTATAGTGGTCATTTAGACTCCAAGAGACCGTTGTGATCATTTCACTTCAAAACAAAGAATGGGCCGAGCTTAGAAGGCCCACACTGGAAAGAACGAGTCGGGAGCCCACGAGTAACAAGTCACACCGACTTCTACTACAAGACTGGGCCAGAAGACAAGCTCTCGGATTTGGGCCCATGATGAGGACGAGGTCAAGACCTAAAGGCGGCCGCCGACTACGCTGAGAGAGAATCCCGAGGATTCAGGGATTCGACCTTATCTCTTTAGGCGTAGACCTAGGCCGACTTAGACTTGTATAAATAGACCTAGGATACCTCCAAAAAGGAGATCCGCATTTTTACACAGAAACCACTTGTAATATTGGCAAACAGATTAATAACATACTCTCTTGAGATCTTCGCTAGGTGTTTCTCATCTCAGAGCTTTCAGACCTAGACCATTGACTATTTCAACTGTGCAGGTTTCTACCACCACAGTTTGGCGCTAGAAGGAGGGGATTGAAAGATTCTTACTCCGAAGAACCACCGCGAAGAGATCCAGAACACGATGACTAACGAACGACTCGCTGATCTGAAAGACGCCGGGCCGAGAGATTTGGAAAAGGACGAGATCCAGGCTGAAGGAGGTACCAACGGGGACCAGGCCGCTCGTGACTATCCGCCACCAGCAGGTGCAGCTCGCGCCAAACTGCAGGGCGAGCAGTCGAGGGAAACCCCAAGAGCGAGCTCGCTTCTCCCAGAGTTTTTGCAGAAGATGAGCGCGACACTGGACGCTCTACTAGAAAGCGCCAAACGGCAAAACCGAACTAACGGAACAATAAACGACGAGCTTAGGTCCATAGGAGCAGACGTCCGCGCACGACCCCTCGAGCCAGGTCTGTTCAGAAAACCAGCAGCACGAATCGATCCAGTGGTACTCAACTTCACCACACCAGGAGGGTCGTCGAGCATACCTCGACATCAAAATCCATCGACCACCGCAAACGATGGACGATCTGCTCTTTTAGCCCATGCACGATGAGAGAAAGCGAAAGTCAGCGACGAGCCAATAGACCTCGACAACGACGACGAGGACCTCGCTAGAAGAGTCGTTCCTGAGATGATCTTCACTGAAACAACGAGAGATCGGCAGGGAGTAGCCAAAGCAAGGAACAATGATCCTCGACACATAGCTTCACAACAATTCTCCACCTTCGGAGACGATGACCCGGTGAGGAGAGTCGCACACACGCTGATCTCCCAGAGGAAGAAGTGGCACGGCGAACCACTACAAGGAAAAAGCATGCCAACCCACAAAGAATGGCCCAATAACGTTTCTCCGCTTTCAACGACGAGATCGATAACGGATATGCCAGACATGTTTCGGAAGAAGAGGAAAACGTTGAGTGGGTGAAACAGGTAGAGGACGTTGAAGCGAAACAAGCTGCGTTTCAAGCCCAGCATGACCAGATGGCCGAATTTTGAGCTTCGTTAAGTAGGACTACTGCCGAGTTGAAGACTATTCGTTCGCAGATGCATCGTGCAACTAGCAAGGCACCAGAACTCGATCTGATCTTGGAACAAGCTCAACACACTCCTTTCTTGGCACGCATCACTAAAGCTCGAGTATCAGACCTAGGCAAGATTAGGGTGCTAACCTACGACGGAACCGAAGACCCAGCTGACCACCTCAACGAATTCAGTGTGGCTATGACAAGATCGAATTTCAAAGAGGAAGAGATGGACGTCGGGCAGTGCTTGCTTTTCGTGGAAAACCTCAAAGGACCAGCTCTCAAATGGTTTAAAGGGCTCGAAAGTATTTCCATCGATACTTTCAAACAGTTGACAGAGGCCTTCATTAAGCACTACTCCATCTTCATTGAGACTCAAACGTCTGGCGCTGATTTACGGTCCATGAACCAAGGACCAACCGAGTCTCTCAAAACTTTCATCGAACGTTTCAAGCTAACACTATCACAAGTGAAAGGGATAGAGGACTCGGACGCACTCTGAGCGCTGAAAAGAGCCATATGGCATGAATGTAACTTCTAGAAGGAGATGTCTCTCATTGAGCCTTCGACTATCCAGGATGCCCTACATCGAGCGACAAACTTTGCCAAAAGCGAAGAGGAAGCAATGAAACTTCCAAAGAAGTATAGGAAGTCAAAACAGAAAATGACACCAACCACCATCCGAGTCAATCGCAAAAAACCCACGGTAGAGGTTATATCCAGCACGAGGGCGGCTCAAAAGGAGCCCACAATTATCAAGTGGACTCACCCGGCTTTGGCCGAGGAAGAGGCCGCGGTCGCGGCCGAGGAAGAGGCCGCGGTCGCGGCCGAGGAAGAGGTTTTCCTAATGTGTGGACCGGAAACTCAACCTACGACGGGTCACTATACTGTGACTTCACCGCACCCACAGGCACTCGACAGTAAACTGCCAATCCCTCGGCTCAGCCCTCGCCCAGAGACTGTTGGACGGCAAACTTAAGGAGGACCTCAAGCTCGAAGATTTTGAAGTCAAAACAGATCAGGCGCCTGCGCCTTAGCCTGCACCTACCAACGAGGAACCACCTGAACGCGGTAGACAAAACGAGAACACTATTCAAGGCTGTCCAAGAAGGAGATTACTCATGATAATGGGAGGATCCCACTACTGCTCATATACAGTTTCCTCGATTAAAGCATTTCAACGCCGAGCTGAAGCTAGTGTCAACTGGTCTACTCCGTCCAGTTTCCCTAACGACACAATCACGTTCGAAGAAAGAGAAATAATTGGAATTGACAAGTCACACCATGATCCACTTGTCATCGATCGCTATCAGCAACAACGACGTATCCCGCGTCTTGATCGACACGGGAAGCACCGTCGATGTAATTTTTAAAGACACATTTAAACGGATGGATATCAGCTTCGACGAAATCCAACCACTACCAAAGCCATTAACTGGTTTTTCGGGAGAGACCACGATGACATTGGGAATAATCAGGTTGCCCGTCGAAGCTGGAGGAATCGTCAAAGTAATCAAATTTTCGGTACCAGATCACCCAGCAATATATAATGTCATCCTCAGAACCCCGTGGCTAAACGCGATGCGCGCCGTGGCATCCACTTACTACCTATGCGTGAAGTTTCCAACGAAATAAGGCATCAAAGCAATCTACGGAAATCAGAAGGAATCTCGCGTATGCACTCTGACAGAATACAAGATTCGGAATCCTGTTACTGACCCGGACTCGAAAGCTGAACGAAAGAAGATGAAGATAAACAGAGACCAGGTCAAAAAGATTTCTGAGAAATTGTAGCAATTACAGATCGAGGAGGACCGCGAGTTGAGAGCGGCGCCTACCTGCAAACCAGTAGTATCAGTTTGCATCGACGGCTAGAATCCAGAACGGTGCGTCGAGATCGGCTCTAATTTGAACAATATTATCAAGGAAAGACTAGTCACGTATCTGAAGGAGAACATATGCACCTTCGCTTGGGCAGCCGACGACATGTCCGGGATCGATATTAACGTGGCTTGCCACGAATTGAACGTCGACCCATCGTTCAAACCAATTTATCAGAAGCGAAGGAAACTGGGACCTGAAAGAGCAAAGGCGGTTAACGACGAAGTCGAGAGACTCTTGAAAGTAGGATCGATAATGGAAGTCAAGTAACCCGATTGGCTGGCAAATCCAGTCGTGGTCAAGCAGAAAAATGGCAAGTGGCGGACTTGCGTAGATTTCACAGATATAAACAAAGCCTGCCCCAAAGATAGCTTCCCCCTCCCACACATCGACCGGCTCGTCGAGGAACAACATGAAATAAACTCCTGTCGTTCATGGATGCTTTTTCTGGCTACAACCAGATTCTAATGAACCCAGCTGACCGCGAAAAGACGGCGTTTATAACGGATCACGGCATATACTGTTACAAAGTCATGCCTTTTGGCTTGAAGAATGCTGGAGCCACTTATCAGCGCCTAGTAAACAAAAGGTTTGCCGACCAGCTCGATATGCTGGTAAAATCATTAGACGAAGGAGACCACGTAGTCCACCTTGAAGACTATTTCAAATGCCTGAACAAACACAATATGAAGTTGAATCTACCCAAAGGCAGGTTTGGAGTAACCTCCGGTGAGTTCCTCGGATACCTGCTCACCCATCGCGACATCGAGGCAAATCCGAAAAAGATCGACGCACTCATCCAGATGTTCTCGCCAAAGTCAAAGCGAGAGGTCGAACGACTGACTAGGCGAGTAGCCGCACTTAACAGATTCATCTCACGGTCCACTGATAAATGCCTCTCGTTCTACGACACACTACGGAAGAATAAGAATTTTGAATGGACTGAAAAATGTGAAGATGCCTTTCGACAGCTAAAACAGTACCTGGCCAGCCCTCCAGTCCTAGCAAAGTCAGTCCACGGCGAGCCCTTGTTCTTATACATAGCAGTCTCCAAAACGGCTATCAGCGGAGTCCTGGTCCGAGAGGAAAGAGGCGAGTAAAAGCCCATCTTCTATATGAGAAAATCACTGACAGACGCCGAGACTAGATACCCAGTCATGGAGAAGCTGACACTATCCATCCTCACAGCCGCAAGAAAGCTGAGACCCTACTTTCAATCGAATCTGATAGTAGTCCTTAGCACTTTCCCGCTGCGGTCGATTTTGCACAGTCCCAGTCAATCAGGACGACTGGCAAAGTGGGCGATAGAGTTGAGCATTGACTATCGAGGCCGCACTACCGCAAAGTCACAAGTCCTGGCAAACTTCCTTAAAGAGCTGCCAGACGAAATCAAAGAAGTTGAAGTTCCTAGCCTCCTTTGGCTGCTTCATGTAGATGGTGCATTATCAAAAAGCGGTTTAAGCGTAGGGATACGATTAACTTCACCAACAAAAGAAGTACTAGAACAGTCTTTCCGCCTGGGTTTCGACGCCTCGAACAATGAGGCAGAGTATGAAGCGCTCCTAGCAGGACTAAGACTTGCTAAAGGATTAGAAATCAAGAAAGTTTCAGTGCCTTGTGACTCTCAACTAGTCGTAAACCAATTCAATGGAGAATACGCCACCAAAGACGAACGAATGAAGGCTTATCTTCAAGTCGCAAAGGACTTAGCAGCGTAGTTCGAGGAGTGCACAGTAACACGTATTCCTAGAGAAGAGAATACAGACGCCGACGCCCTAGCAGTCGTTACCTCTAAAACAGACGAAGATGTTCGCAGAGTCATCCCCGTTGAGTTTATCAAGAAACCAAGCATTCGCTTGCGCAACTCGGTAAACGTGGTAACCCGATCCCAGACAGCTAAGCATAAAGCACAAGGAGACTTGACAGAACCTGTTCACCTCGAACCTGCTAAGGCAGCCCGTCCAAGAAAGACGGCCCGCGGCACTCAAGCGGAGGCGAGTGATCCCGAACCAGCCGAGCCAGCTTGCTCTAATCCGATCGTGACGACTCCATCTGAGGCTGCTCACCCCGAAAATCCCTCGCCAGAGTTAGCTCGTCCTGAACTCAAGGAGACACCTAGCACTGGAACTGATACGCCGCCTCTTTCCGAAGCTTTGGAGTCACCCAACCAAGACCAAAGCAAAGTGCCCAGTCCGGAACCGACCTCACCAGCAGACGCAACTCTACATAGGCAGATTGAACAGACCCACTCTGAAACGGATATAGCAAGTCCGTTCAAGCCACACGGCCCACTACCTATGGAGAAGAGTACATCAGGTCCTACCCTATCAGAGACCGGCCGTCCTGAGGTTGAAGAAGAAGCACGTATTCCAACTTTACCTGCGTGCCCCTCTACACCTTCCAAAATGATTGTTACTGAACCAACAATGACAAAAGAGGCCGACCATCCCGCTCACATCGAAAAAGAAATCACAACCGAGGGAGAAGCAGATAATAAAGAACACGGCTGCGACACGCCATGGATGGACCAAATCCGAGAATACATAGCCGATGGCGAGTTACCAAAGGATAAATGGGCAGCTCGTAAACTGCAAGCGCAAGCAGCTCGTTACGTTTTACTTGACGGTAATATCTTCAAATGGCGATTTTCTGGGCCTTTGCTCTTTTGCGTTGAAGGAAAAGAGGTTAGACAAGTAATGGAAGAAATTCACGGCGGTTCTTGCGGCAACCACTCTAGAGGCCGCACACTAGCAATCCAAATCAAACGCCACGGCTACCGCTGGCCCACTATGATCCAGGATTGTGAGAAGTTCTCCTCACACTGCGAAAAGTGCAAGCGACACGCCCCAAAGATCCATCAGCCTACGGAGCTGCTCTCGTCCATTACTTTGCCTTGTCTGTTTATGCGCTGGGCCATGGACATCGTCGGGCCTCTCCACCCTTCGCGACAGAAGCGTTATCTCTTGGTACTGACAAACTACTTCTCCAAGTGGGTCGAAGCATAATCATACTCTAGACTCAAAGATAGGCAAGTCGAGAAGTTCATCTGGAAGAACATTATTTGCCGGCATGGCGTGCCGTATGAAATCATTACTGATAATGGCTCGCAGTTCATCTCCGCCAAGTTTGACATTTTGTGCGATAAGTGGAAAATCCACCTGAGCAAATCTACACCACGATGCCCTCAGGGAAACAGACAAACCGAATCCACTAACAAGACTCTTATTTCAGGACTTAAAAAGCGTTTGGACGAAAAGAAAAGACGCTGGGCAGACGAACTCGAAGGCATCCTCTGGTCCTATCGAATGACTCCGCGGCGAGCCACAGGTGAAACCCGTTCGCCCTCGTCTACGGGACAGAATGCGTCATCCCACCAGAGGTACACATTCCGGGAGTCCGCCGCAGGCTTCTCCCAGAACAAGAAAGACTTAACCACCTGCTGCTCCTGAATGAGCTGGACCTACTCAACGAACGGCGCGACCGAGCACTACTTAATATCACTTGCTACCAGTTGGCCGCGTCCAAGTATTATAATTCCAAGGTCCGCACCCGGCGATTCTATGAAGGAGACCTGGTCTTACGAGAAGTCTTCCAAAACACAGCGGAGCAGAACGCCGGTAAACTTGGAACACATTGGGAAGGACCATACGTCGTCACTAAGGTTGTCCACCCGGGCGTACATGAACTCGCAAACATGGAAGGACAAGCTATCCCACGATCGTGGAACGCACAACACCTCAAGAAGTACTACCACTAAGCTCTGTCCCGCTACCTAAAAAGCATCGTCACACTCAATCATACATACATCAACAACTTACCATGAACTACGGGTGACTTGATCTCTGTAAAGGGTACGTACGCAGCTCATTTTCGGATGGGTTCAGTTGCCCTCTCCCAAAAAAGGGGGGGGGGGGAGTGAGGTACGTATACTCGTATACTCCCACCTCTCTTTGTAGCAAACCTTTATGAGATCAAACACCTGCTGCAAAAACTTATCAAAACAACTATCTCTATCACATCCTTTACGGATAACTTAAGGTCTAACTTAAACGACCATCTCAAACTGCCGCTGTTGGCCACAACGACGACTTCTCACAAAAATTCTGCAGAATAAATACAACAACATCCACCATCGGATAAAGCGCGCTATAGAAATAAAGGTGCTTCATTATAGGAGCAGGTGCGTTTAGAGAGAAGCGCACATGTAACCAAAATGACCACTCCAAAACCCAACAGCATCGTTGGTCAAAAGCGATGATCGTCACAAGAGCGGTCATGATCGTAAACCAAGTCGTTCGTTCAGGAAACCCAGTTATACTTACACTAGTAACAACCACTTTACAACTGTTGACCACTTCTGTTTAAATAATGTTTAAAAGGGATCCATTTTCGGGTAGTCAAACATCTACAACAAAGTGCGGCTCGTCGTTACTAAGATTATCTTTCCAAGACTAAGGGAAAAACGTTGGAAGAGAAATCATTGATAAACTAAAATCGCATTCATTATCATCTCGCAAAATAGAAGGTAAAATCATCCTAAAATCATCCTAAAATCATCCATGGATAAAACCCGTCCAGACGGTAAAACATCAAATCCAAAAAAAACCTCAAGCCGAAAAACATAAGGCAGCCACCTAGGCGCAAAATCAAAGTCAATATCTAGAACATAAGCAGTAAATCCGCTAACAGACGCGCAAAACCTGAGTGACCGGCGCCCCCTCGGCCTCTGTCTCTCCAAAGACATTGCAAGCCGCGGATCCTCGGTAAGCACGTTGATCCTCGGTCCCTGAGAGTCCTCATCCATCCTCATCTCCTCGGGAGCCCCTACAGTCCCAGCGTCCTTGGCAACATCTTCGATCCTACTCTTGGTCACCTCGGCCCCAACTCCGCCGATCAGGGAGAACTTCCCATCTACACCCACTACTGCGTCCTTGCGAGAACCAACGCCGCCAAGTATCGACCCCGAAGGATCGGCCACACCGACACTCGCCGCGTACGTCTCGAGTGTCCGGTCATGGGCAACCACGGTGGGCACCTTAGCCTATCAAAAAAAGAGAAGGGAATCCGACTATGAAAAAAAGAGATAATTACCAAATCCGAGGAATTAAAGAGAGAGAACACCACCAACCTGCGGGTCAAGAACATGCAAAAGTCCGTGGAGACTCGTAATCAGCTGCTCGAAGCGCTCCTCATCCTCGGCATGCTCCGCGACGTCAGCGGTGAGAGAGGCGAGCTCGTCCTCAAGCTTGGAGGGGCTCCTGACCGTCGAGTAGGCCCAACAACAATCTGACGAAGTCAAGGTTGGCTACTCTCTGCACCTGGTAGACCATGTTGCTCTGAGGATCGCCCTGGAGCTCATCAAACTTAAGCTTGGCACGAGCAAACTTTCTCTCGAGACTCTGGATATGCCCGTCCGCTTTCCTCAGCTTCTCCACAACCGTAGTAATCTCACCATCACGCTTCGTCACGATGGCGGCCGAACACTGCGGCCGCAAGAGCTATTGCGGATCTCTCCACCTCGGTAAGAAGGTCATTCGCAGACTTCCGTGCCTCGGCCTTGAGCGAGGCTATCTCTCTAGCCTGGTCTGTGAGCTCGTTATTCTTCTTGTCTATCGATGCCCGAGCCGCGTCGCGCTCAACTCGAAAACCGTTGACCGCAGTACGCGCGTTCTCAGTACGATGTGTCTCGTCCTCAAGCTTCCTCTTCAAGTCCTCGACCTCAGACTCAAGTTCGTGTCCCACCTTATTCACAAGGGCGAGAAACTGCCAAAAATAAGAGATAGAAAAATGTCAAAAATAAGGAAAAAACACTAAGTGTTAAAGGGCATTGAATAAAAAGAAAGGGAAATATACTTTGAGTCCCTGGCGTATCATGTCTCCAGAAGACTCCGTGTTGATCGGAGCCACGACGTCGTTGTGGAAAACCAGAGTAGAGAAGAGGCTGCTAGCGAAAGCCTTGTTCTGAAAGACGCTCCTGGACACACGACGAGGAGGGGAAGCGGATCTCGCCCGAGCCCTCTTTGGCTCTCGGTCCACGTCAGTCGCATCATCCCTGTCAGATGATCTCTTACGGTCGTCGCCCTCGTGACCCTTCCCTTTGGCCGCCTTCTTTGCATCGTAGTCGGAAGGAAGAGGAGCTGGCAGAGCAGGCAGAGCGGCTACAACATCAGTCCTAGTCGCATAAGGGAGACGCGATCCCTTAGCAGTAGTGGTGGTCTTCCTGGCAGAAGAAGTGTCACGTGGCTCAGAAGGAGGCACAGTAGTCGGCCTAGCAGAAGCTGGCACAATAGTCGACCTGGCAGAAGCCAGCACGGTAGTCGCCTTGGCAGGAGCTGGAGCAGTAGTCGGCCTGGCAGAAGCTGGCGCTGTAGTCGGCGTAGCAGAAGCTGGTGCAGTTGTGGGCTCCGCTGGAGCAGCTACAGCAGTCGGCGCCGCAGAAGTGGTCGTAGTAGTCAGCGTCGGGGGCTTGCCGCTCCCCGTAATCCTACGCGCTAAACTCATGAAAGATCGTGGACGCTCCATCTTTGACTGAATATCTCCTGAACAATCTGAAAAGCTAAAACTCGAGACCGAAGAACTCCCCAAGGAAAGCTCTCGCTTTCTCGACACGTCGCAGTGAGAAGTCCTTCTTCCAATTGTACCCTCGAACTCTGAGCAAGTCCCAAACTGTCTTCCAATTGCTCGGAACCTTCAATGTTGGGCCTGTCACTGCAAAAAAGACGTAAACAAAACAAGAGGTTAGAATCGATACAAAAAAGACAAACACATCACGAACAATAAAAGTAAAGCTAGGTGACTCCCAAAGATAGATAACGGGGCCGGCTACCCTTTGTAAGCCATTTCGATTGGATTAGGCCTAGTCCATCTCCCAAAGTCTCTTCGCATATCGGCACGAAAAAGAAAAAATTCATCCATTGCCGGTCTTTGCTGCCAAACTCGTGGATAAGTCTAAGATTCTTCCGATTTACGGCGAAGTATACAAGCTTGGAAAAGGGAGAAGATCGTTGAATATCCATCAAGCGCATCAGATGATGAACACTTAATGTCTCCCCGCACTCATAACTCCGAACGAGGGTTCTTACTAAGTGACGAATTCCTCGAGGGGTGATTTGCGAAATTGAAAGCATATACTTTGCTAAAAGCTCGACAATCACGTACAGGATGGGAAACCACAAGAAGCACGCCTCGAGAAAGCTCTCGTACAAAGTAAAATACCCCTCTGGAGGATCGTCAGCTCGTTCGTGAGATTCCGGAACCATCAACTCTATTTCATCAGGGATGTTAAGTTTCTTTCTCAAAAGAGAAAGCGACCTTTCCGTTGAGAGAGTGGATCCCGGTGGATCCGGAGGTCTGAACTTTCTAGCACGACGCTTTCCATGAGTCGAAAATTTTTGCTTTCGAAGAAACAAAGGTAAGTCGAATCTTTCGTTTCTCTCGTCCTTGTCTTGTTCCACCTTTACATCTGGGGAATTGTGAGTGTGGACGACTTGCTCATCAATGAGAGATTGACTCTATGCATTCGCTGCATCACTCACATCTGAGACCAGGACTCGAGTTACCTCTCTATTCTTACAGGGACGAAGCCAGGAGCTAGACTCTGCATCGGAACAGTTTATTTCGAAACTCGGTCCCAGGCTCTCCAGACTGGTGGTCCTTAGCTTCGAAATGGATTCCACGAATCTTTCGAAAGATGACGTGGGACTTTACATTGAAACGACGTCTGGGAATACTAAAGTACCAAAGCCACGACGACAGTGGCACGACTTGTTTTAGGAAGCAACGTTTTAAAACCTAAGAACCCTCGCTAGTATTCAAAACTCACAACGAGTTATCAAGTTGTCATGGTCACGGGAAACTTTTGGTATCGACGCCCCCAGCAAAGACAACCTCGTCGTCGAAGTAAGATTTTCACGATGCGTTTGAACTTGAAATTGAACCTAAGACATCTTTCTTCCGCCAATGGTTGACCTCACAAGCCGAACCATAAAAAAAACAAAGTTCTGTTTTGTCCTATCTTCAGATCGAGTTTGACACAGGTTAGCAAGTTCGGCGCCAACCACTTCACTTCTCACGAGGATGGTCTTCGTCTCATCGTCAACTACAAGGAACCTCGACGTCTTCCTCCTCTCCGAAATCAACCCCCACTAACAAACCTCAACAAGCAAAATTCGTTTTGACGATTCCAGAACAGAGCCGAGCTCACCGGAAAAAATGGTGAGCTCACAATTGGTGACGGAGAAGCTCGCCAAGTTACCCAGGGTCCTGACTGGAACGGCGATCGTCAAATCCGGTCCAAACAGTGCGACGAGCACTCGATTATGGCAAAAACGGCGCATATCTGGTAGCTCGCCGGAAATAGTAATAAAAGTTTAACATTTTCTCTAATATAATCACATTTAGTGAAAAGAAAAAAACATTTTCCAAATAATTATAAATTTTTTAAAACTTTTAGACAAAAAAGATTAGTTATGTATTTACCAATCATCATTTTCTTATTTAATTTTGTTATAGCTATTGAAGTTTTTTTTTGTTTTTCTAAATATTTGTATTAAACTTAATATTTTGTTTGATATTTGGATAGTTATGCACATATATATAAAGAACAAATTCTATATGCTAAATATTTTTAAAATATTATTGAATCCGGTTGAACCGGTTATACCCAATAGGACCATATTAACCCACGACCCAAAAATAATCCGGTTCGGTCTCCGGTCCGATTTTAAAACCATTGACTATATCTAGTGGTTGTGCCACTCTAGAAAGAACTGGCCCCTACGAAATTTCAAAAAAAAATCATATCAAGCTAATGTTATATGCTTAAATGTATTTTCTTGTGGTAAACTAGTTAGTTTCTTTTAATTGACCCCAATGACATGATTTTAGTTCAAATTCTTTTTTCACTTAACCATGTGTCCATTTTACTTTATCTACTTTCGATGTAATCAATTGCCACATCTCACATCTTATACAATATTTTAAAGTTTCATTTGCCCAAACTCTCTGATAAGTCAACACGTGTCCCTTATGTATTGACATCTGTCCCCTTTTTTTATTTTTATTTTACTCACGCGTCGTTTCTCTCTGCAAAAAAAAAACAAACACAAACATGAATCAGAGAAAAAATTGAAGACCACTGATCGTCCTCCGATTTCGGCTCTAGCCTACCTAATAATTAATCTGCACAAGCTTCCCAACCCAAAAATCAGGCTCTAATTGCTTCTAGGAATTCTGATTTTATTGATTCTGCTTTTACGAGTTCTCAAATGGTCTTCAACTGAAATTGAATTGACCTTGCGTTCTGGGATTTAAATTTCCATGACTCACGTCTCCAATCATTCATCGTTATCCTTGAGTTAGGTAAATATCATTTTTGTCACAAAAAATCGATGGAATCGAGGTTTCCTTCCAAGACGTTTTCCGGTGTCCGATTCGCTCTCGCTGGATTCAATCCCACCGATGGGAACACGGTATTTCTCTAATCTATCTATCTCCACCTTCAATTGTTCTAATTTTCAATTCAATTGAAGTTTGATTTTGTGATACGCTTATAGTATGCAAATCTCTGTAAAACTTGTCAAATCCTAAAGAACGATACCCTTCATTCAATAAAATCCAAGAAATACAAAAGATAACATAGAAATCTCTCAAGATCTCTCCTTACACTTTGACCAAACTAATTTGATAATGAAACCAAAGATAGAAAGAGTATCTTTATAGGACTACTCCCATGTGCAATAGCTAGCTCACCCCCAAAACCGTTACTGTCTTGGTTCATTGTACCAATCCCCAAAACACCTATGACGTGGCTTGATGACTCATAGCTTTCTAGAAGCTTCAAGACTATTCTGCCTCTAGGTCGATCATATTGATCCTCAAGGAACCTGCCTTCTTCTGCAAGTTCTTGCCTATCAAGTTCACTCGTATCATTTTGCTACTACTACAGTTACGGTCAAAGCTTCTGAGTGGTGATGGTTTTGATGTTGGCCATTACAATGAAACATGTACTCATCTCATCGTAGATATGCTTATTTATGTAAGGAGTTTTTGTTTGTTTGTCTTGTCTATGTTTTGTCTGTTGAAAGTTCTTATTTTTGGGGTTTTTTTTATATCATAGGATGATCCGATTTGTGTTGCTGTTCGAAGTAATGGGAAGGTGGTTGTCACAGGCTCATGGGTTGATCACAGTTTCGACATTGGTATGACATTGGATACCGTGTTTCTGTTTTGCTGAGACTTCCATTTCCGTAGCTTCTTTCTCTAGATACTTAGGCAGCACTATACCCTTCCTAGCTTCATACGTATCATTACCCAAGCCTTTGAAAATAACCTTGTCCTCAAGGTTGTAAAGCAGAGAATGACATTTCCAGTTGATGAAGATCTCTTCCTCATTCTCTTGCATAATGATCTTTCTGGGATATGTGCGCTGAGAACTAGAATTTGGTTGAAAGACAACCTGATTAGTATCGCCTAATGCCACATCAATGTACCCGTGTTGATTATCCTCACGATGCTTCATAACTTGGTCGGTTTTGTGAATGTCATTAATGCGTCCTAGTCTCAATGGTAGAAGACCTCTGGTCACCGATAAACCTTGCATCAAGATTACCACAAACCTACCAAGGTGATCATCAGGAGCTAACTTCAGCCACTTAAACCTTTCTTCATGACAAAGCTCCACACCAGGAAGATTCCTAAAAACTTTCAAAGTCTTGGCTCCTTTGGTTCCATACAGCATAAGAGGACCTTTCCAAGAATTGTAACAACGATTCCTAACCTTACCAATACCAGGACGGATTACAATACTGTACTTAGCTTTCTCAGCTTCATCATAAGCACCGACCTGTTTCAAAACCTTAATAGCCCTCCCCTGCACTTTGATTGTTCCTATTAGCTTCACGATGCAGGGTGAAGAGATCCTGACACTTGATTCGATGGAGGGATCTACCGACATCGGTATAACCCATGAATCTTCCCCTTCGCTTATGAATTTGTACTCAATCTCGTCCTCTCTCACAATCCACACCTGCAACTCTTTGTCTCGGTATTAAAGATCGATGTGAAACTCTTCGCCGCGCCAAACCCACCTCCCGTGAGTCTTCTTTTCTGCATTCTCTACCGGCGTAAGCTTATGATACGGTGGTTTACAGTTCTCCGAAAAATGCGACAAAACCAGATCATGAGTTCCAAAGTTGATATACGATGTCGTCTTATTATCACCATTGTTAAGGGACTTGGGCCTAAATGAAATTGGCCCATTAACACGTTTTGGGTCCATTCGGTTAAGGGTAGTCGTGATCCTTCCATCTACACACCTCAATGAACCTCCGATCCCTCCCTTGGCCGACGACTCATATTTTCCCGACCAATCCTCCACCATCGCTGCCACGCTCTTCAACTTCTGGAGATTTCTCGAATCAAACCCCTTCACACCTAACCGCAACTTCACTCTTAACCCGATCATGGAAGCTTTCTCCCAATCCTTTTCTGCTATCTCTAGTCCAATGGTGGCTACTGCGATGTAATCTCGGCCATAGATCTTCATCGCTTCCTCTTTTTCCGGTGGCAGAAACTTCTCTCCGACTGTAGCAACGTCGGTCGTTACAAATTTATCCAATCTTTGCATCTTAATCTGTTTGCTACTCATGGACTCATTTCTCTGTTCTGGCGGCTTCCACGATTGTGGTTGAAATAGAGAGGTTTCTGCTGCTCTTTCAGGCTCACCGTCGTGATCGATTCCCAGCTGCAAGGGTGGATCAATGTCAAACCCCTTTACCGTTCCTTCTCCATGACCAAATTGGACCGGTGACGCTTTGATTGATATTGACCTCGATATCATACCATAGGTAAGGGCTTCTTTCTCTTGCAGTTTTGTTGCTTCATCTTCATCATTCCCTTTCCGCTTCAGTTCTATCAAAACGCTCAACTTCCCTACTTTCTTCCTAATCTTCCACCTTTTCTTCTTTCGCTTCTGCTTATCTTCTTTTCCTTCAGTTGATTGTGTTTCCTGAAACAGATTTTCCCAGGAGACGAGTTGATCTTCTTCCCCACAAACCACCACATCGAGCCCCGAATTTGATACATGAGTCGACACATCAATCTTCTCCTCCGGTTTTCCTTTACCAGGTCGTTGAACAAGCGATGGTGAAGCTTTAGTTGCTCCGATCTGAGCAGAGAATCGTAATGCTTCCTCATCTATAAGGCGTTCGACTCTTTCCAAATCACTGGTTCGTTTCTCCGTTTCTTTCTCGGATTTTAACTTCATCTGCCTCATCTCTTCCCTTAAGTTCTGTAGCTGATTTTCTAACTCTAATAAGATTATCTCATCTGGTTTTGGAGACATTTTCCCCGTGATCGGAAAAAGCTTCTGATACCAATTGATACGCTTATAGTATCCAAATCTCTGTAAAACTTGTCAAATCCTAAAGGATAAAACCCAAGAAATACAAAAGATAACATAGAAATCTCTCAAGATCTCTCCTTACACTTTGACCAAACTAATTTGATAATGAAACCAAAGATAGAAAGAGTATCTTTATAGGACTACTCCCATGTGCAATAGCTAGCTCACCCCCAAAACCGTTACTGTCTTGGTTCATTGTACCAATCCCCAAAACACCTATGACGTGGCTTGATGACTCATAGCTTTCTAGAAGCTTCAAGACTATTCTGCCTCTAGGTCGATCATATTGATCCTCAAGGAACCTGCCTTCTTCTGCAAGTTCTTGCCTATCAAGTTCACTCGTATCATTTTGCTACTACTACAGTTACGGTCAAAGCTTCTGAGTGGTGATGGTTTTGATGTTGGCCATTACAATGAAACATGTACTCATCTCATCGTAGATATGCTTATTTATGTAAGGAGTTTTTGTTTGTTTGTCTTGTCTTCTACATGAGACAAGGTATGTCTAATCTTCTTCTCTTCCACTTTCTACGTCTTTACTTTTGAAGTCGGTTGTTGTTGTTCAGCAAGCCTATTTGGTTAAATTACTAAAATTCCTCTTAGACTATTTGTAGATAGTTTGTTTTGTGACCATAAAACAATGAGCATTTAATCTTGAACATCCTCCTCACCTCGTAGGACTCCAACATGTGAACAAAAACATATCCAAGATATTGTGACTTGGAATGTAATGGTTATTTGTGGGTGTTCCCATTTCAGTTTAAGTTCAAATTGTTACAAAAACACAATCTATACGACCTAAAAACTTATGGATAAACTAGCATCTTTATTTCATACTAATAATAATAAACCATATAATACAATTTTCTCCAGGTCCTAATAGAAAGTAGACACAAACAGTTTTAATAGCAATGAAACCAGTTTCATGAGACATTCTTAACCTTACAACAACTCCCAAGTTCCAAGTATGAAGATAGTCTCATAAGTTACAAACTAAGATTTTCGGTTGCTTAGAGATATAGTTTTATCAACGAATCATATTCCATACACATAAATATTTTGGGTTATTCTAACCCACTCTACAAAATATCACAAGCCATGACCATCAACATGGTTGGTTTTTCCGTATGTAACCACGAAACCGTAACCATTGTGTATAGTTTATCCATTTGTAACCACAAAATTGTGACCATCTTAAAAAATTTCATTATTGATGTACAATTATCTCGCGGTTCATTGCCGTTGAGAAGACATCGCCGTTTAGAAGCTCAATTCATTACCGTTCAGCTGGATAGATAGCACTTATCTCTCGCAATCTTACCAAACCAAGATTTATTTTTTGTTTTCTTTCTTTTTGATGTATTGCTCCTCGTGAATATATGTTTTTGGATGAATGATTGTGGTCAACAATCTTAATCTTCACTTTATTTGTTTGAAATTTGGTAACGTATAAGATCACTTTTATTGGTATTGAGACATGTTAGATTCTTTAGATTACCGTCAAATAATGATAATCAAGATGGTAATGATCTCATGCAACCAAAAAAATTTCTTCTTTATTCACCTGAAATAACATGTTATATGATGGTTCATTATATTATTCCACATATATGAAACTGTGAAAGACAGATGACTGTGTTATGTTACGATGGACAAGTAACAATTATACTTAAAACAATAATTGGAAAACAAAACATCACTTGCCTGCCATTCGTGTTTAGCCAGAAACCAATTGATGACTATGAACGAAACAAAAGGAGAAACGATGCGATGTTTGGAACTTGAATTAAAATAAGGTGAAGACTAAATGAAATTGGGTTTGTCAAATTTAGGTTTTTGTTGGATTTTTGGTTATTGGCTTTTTCAATTTCTGGGTTTTAGAATTGAGATTTGGTTTATAAATTTGGGAGTGGAAACATCATTTTTTTTATAAAGATGCCTCTTCCCAAACCAACATCACATCGTTAGCCTCTTCTTAAACCAAGAATTAATTGCAATCGATGTTTCAAATGTTGACTTGACTCTCGTGTTCAAAGATGATGACCGTGCTTCATCTGAACATAGTAATTGGATATAGAAGTAGATCCGACGATTTCGTTGTTCTGATCCACCATCTCCATGAGTAAACTAACCAATCACTAAGGGCAACGATTGAATCCGTTTGACTTCCTCTTCAGCCCGTAAAAGCTCTTGATTGAGATTCCTTTTCCCGTCTTTAACATAGTCCTCTTGGATATCGATGAATAGCTGCAGCTCAAGCGATTTCAATCTACCATAGAGATCTTTAATTGCTTTAATTTTGATTGATTCTATTTAACTTTCGGAACATATATCCATGAGGAGGAAAGGGGAAGAGGAAGAAGAAGAAGAGAGGATGGAGAAAACACATAAAGTTCTAATTATCCGATTCTTCTTTAAATTTAGTCTGGGGCAATTTCGGTAATAAAGAGAAAATAAATGTGTAATAGTACTCTAAAAGTATACATTCCCTACAAAGTACTTCTATTGTAACGAAAATTTGAGAAAGTATGTGTGGGTGTAATAAACTCTATTACTATTTGTTCTAAAAGTATTTCAAGCTAGACTCTACTAACAAATAGGCAAACTGTCAACCCCAATAATTAGTAGGCTATGATTGGTACTAAACATAGAGGAAAAGGAAATAAATGAAAATTATCAGTAGAAAGAGAATAAAAGAAAAACTTTCCCATTTGTATAAATAAGTGGATAGCTGAAATAAGTAGGTCTCTTAGACATTCTACTAAAGCTTTATGTATATCATTTTCCTAAATTTCTGAGAAAATTATAAAACCAAGAAAACACAAAAAGTCAAAAATATAATGAAATTAAATAACCAAACATTGTAACATCTCTATAATCTATACATGTGACACAGTTGAGATAACCAACTCCATGACAAAAGTAATTAATCTTTTAGTAAGCCTATGTCATTCTTCATGCAATAAAAGAAATCTCCGAATTTTTGCCTCCTTAAGATGTCCACGTCAGCAAATAATTCAAAATTTTCCTGACCAATAGAATTGACATTTCAGCATACATCACATAAAACCCAACAAATCTTTTTTTTTTTTGATCAAATTACTTTTCATTAAAATTAAACAGGTGCTAAACCGGGTAAACCGGTAGCCATTGTTACAGAAGCTAAAGCTGATTTCGCTAGACGATCAGCTTCAACATTTTCCGATCTGGGTACATACACAAAGGTGATGTTCCGATCAAGAGACAATTTGGTGATATCTTCTAGAATTCCATAGATTTCAGTCTTGAAGGTGTGGGAATTGATCAGAGAGATGAGTTGATGTGAGTCTGAGGCTAAGGTGAAGCTCTTGTGGTCTCGTATCAACGCTTGAATAAGGGCTTCACGAATCCCCATTGCTTCTGCCATTAGTGGTGATCGAATCTGGGCTTCCACGCGTGAACCCTGGTCTAATGTGGCTCCATGTTCATCCTGAAGGACCCATCCTAGTCCGGCGAAATTGGAGGTTCCTTTCCAGGCCGCATCGGAGAAGTACCGGAGATTATCATGGTCCCTCACGATTCGGCCGGTATTGTTTGGGTTAACACTCGGCTGGGCTTTCCCAGGTTGTGCCTCCATCCATTCCTTTGCATCAGTGATCGATTTTGTGATGGTTGCCTCTGTTGAGAGGATTCGTTCTTCGAAGATATGTTGGTTCCTAGCGATCCAAAGATTCCAAAGAATCCAAGGGAATAGGATACCTGCTTCGAGACCAATTGGAGGGAGAGATAGCATTTTGTTTGCTTGTTCTAAGGCAGATTGAATGGTTAACCTCGAGTCAGGCTCAAAAGTGTTCTGGAAAGGTGCAAGCTGCCATACTTGTTTTGCAAAAACACAATGCAAGAAGAGGTGGCTAATGGACTCCGGTTCCCCACATCGAGGGCATTTAGCTTGGTCGATCACTCCTCTCGTGGCTAAGGTTTCACCCACAGGTAATGCTTTGCTCATTATACGCCATAGAAACAGCTTGACTTTTTGTGCGGTGTTGACATTCCATACTCCACTGATCCAATCGAATTGTTGTTGTGTTAGGTTTTGGTAGGGTAATACCAATGTCAGTTCAGCTTTCTCCTCTCGTGCTACGTGATAGCCTGACTTAGCCGAGTAGATTCCAGACTGATTCCCAAGCCAAACCAACTTGTCTGCAGCTCCAAGGCTACTTGGTTTCAGGCTCATGATGTCCATCTCCATTTCTGGTAGAACTTCCTTAATCCTTTTATGATTCCAAGTATTAGAGTTTGGGATTATCAACTCTGAGACCTGCATGTCTTGTGATTCTTTTGTAGGTGGTCCCATCGGTTTCAGGGGCATTGACAGAGATAGCCAAGGGTCATACCATACCCTGGTACTCTTGCCATCTCCTATGGCTTTCCCAAGCTTTTTCTTTAGTAGATCCTTACCAATTACCACTCCACGCCATCCATGAGATGCTGACTTAGGGATTTGACAGTCCAGGAAGCTCGAGTTGGTGCAATATTTTCCAAGGAGTGTTCTAGCTAGGAGGCAGTCTGGTTTTGTCAAGATCCTCCAGCTTAACTTTGCCAAGAGGGCATCGTTAAAGCATTGGATATCCCTAAACCCTAGTCCTCCTTGCTTCTTACTTAAGGTTAGTTTTTCCCATGAGACCCAACACATTTTCCTCTGATCTTGTGTGGCATCCCACCAGAATCTAGTGAGACTTGACTGAATTCTCTTACACAGGCTGACTGGGATCTTGAAGCAGCTCATTGTGTATGTTGGCATAGCAGCTAGTACAGACTTCAGCATAACCATTTTCCCCGACTGGGACAGCTGCTTGGATGACCAGGATAGAGCTCGCTGTCTGATCCTATCCACAATCACACTAAAGAGGTCTTTTTTCCTTCTTCCAAAATGCTCAGGGAGCCCCAAGTACTTCCCTGTTCCTCCTTCTTTGGTTATAGAGAGTTCTCTTTTAACTCTCTCCTTTAGGTTCTGTGGAGCTTTCTTTGAGAAGGTAATTGAAGATTTCTGGACACTTATCATCTGTCCAGATGCAGCCTCATATTGTGAGAGTATTTCCTGCAAAGCTTGACAATTTTTCCTGTTTGTTTTGCAGAAAACCATTGTATCATCTGCGAAGAGAAGGTGATTTATTCGTGGACTGTTCTTTGCCACTCTTATTCCAGGTAACTTTTCTTCTGCTTGAGCTTTCTTACAAAGTCCTGATAGAACTTCACTGCAGAGAATAAATATATATGGTGATAGGGGGTCCCCTTGTCTGATCCCCCTAGTAGGAACAACCAAACCTTTTGCACCTCCATTAAGTAGAAATGAGTATGAAACTGTGGTAATACATTGCATCATCCAATTCACCCATTTGCTGTGAAAACCAAGTCTTTCCATAACTAACTTTATAAAATCCCATTCTAATCTGTCGTAAGCCTTACTCATGTCTGTTTTAACAGCCATGGAACATCTCTTACTTGCATTGGAGTTCTTTAAACAGTGCAAGACTTCATGAGTTAGGAGGACGTTGTCTGATATAGCTCTTCCTTGGACAAATGCTGATTGGTTCTCCGAGATCAGCTCATGGAGAACAGGTTGGAGTCTTCTGGTAAGTACTTTAGATAGTATTTTGTAGTATACATTGCTCAGAGCTATAGGTCTGTACTCAGCAACAGTTTTAGGACTTTTCACCTTTGGTATGAGTCTAATGTGTGTAGTATTGATTGATTCTGGAATGATACCTCTTCTGAAAGTTTCTTGTACTTCTTTCACTATTGCAGGCCCCACTGTGTGCCAATTAGCTTGAAAGAAGCATGCAGAGAAACCATCTGGCCCAGGTGCTTTGTCTCCATGGATAGAAAATAAAGCATCTTTGATCTCTTTTGATGTAGGGTCTTTGATGAGCGTTTTGTTTGTTTCCTCAGTGACTACTGGTGTCAAGGCTTTTCTCACCGTCTCTAGTCTGTCTCCAGGTTGCGTCTTGAAAAGATTTTGGAAGTAAGTATTGATTACTTCTAGTACTTTATCCTCACCATAGCATAGTTTTCCATCTTGTCCCTCCAAAACTGTGATTTGATTGATAATCCTTCTTGTTCTTGTACTTGCATGGAAATATCCCGTGTTCTTATCCCCCAAACTTAGCCATAATTGTCTGCTTCGTTGTCTCCAGAAATCTTCTTCAGCTTTATAGGTACGAGCTAATTCAGCATTTATAGCTTGGATAACCTCTATTCTGGTTTGGCTATTAGACATTGCAGCTTCCAATTCCTTTTGTAATTTTGCAATAAGTTCTTGATTGTTTTGTTGTTGTTCTTTATTCCATCGAATGATGGCTCTTCTACAACGGCCTATCCTTTGCTCTATGGAGGCTTCATCTGCTGATTCCCAGGTTTTTGCTATCAGTAGTTGAACTTCTTCATTATCTTTCAGTCTCCTATCAAATCTGAATAAACCTTTTTGCTTTTTATGGTTGCTAGTGACGAAAGAGGCTATTGGGCGATGATCTGATCCTCCAAACTGGAGATATTCACTTCTAGCTGTTGGGAACCTTTCCAGCCATGCACAGTTGGCAATAGCCCTATCCAATCTACACAAGACTGTGTGTAAGTTTCTAGTGCCTCTCCAAGAGAGAAAATTTCCAGTGTGTGGTAGATCATAGAGGTCAGATTCTGAGAGGAAAGATCTGAAGTCTACAAAGGTACTCTCTGCTCTAACTGGTCCTCCAATCTTTTCATTATTATCAATGATCTCATTAAAATCCCCAGAGAGGAGCCATGGGTCAGTTCTTGTATTCGAGATACATTGTAGTTGGTTCCAGACTTGTTTTCTTTTGTCTTTATCAGGCTCTCCATACACAAAAGTAGCAAACATCTTTTTTCCTTCATGCATGATGTGTGTATCTATGAAGTTCTGGTTAGAGCTTATAACTTCCAGTGGGATCTCTTCCTTCCACAGTAGGGCTAAACCCCCTCCACCATTTTCCTGTGGCTCCACCAGGTAAGTTGAGCTATATCCCATCCATTCCAGTGCCTTGAGGACTTTTTCTTCCTTATTCTTTGTTTCTGACAGAAAAAGTATATCAGGAGAGATCCTAGAGTGTATCTTCCTGAGTCTAGGAATTGTTGTGGTAGTCCCCAACCCACAGCAATTCCAACATACCATAGCTAAGGAAGAGATCTTGGTGGGGTTGGAAAATCCAATCTCCCCTGTGTTTTCTTGGTGATAGATGGGGTCAACACATCTCTTTGTGGCCTCTTTGTTGCAGGTTCTACCTCACCAGTTGTACCAGGTAAACCTTGGTGTGAGGACGACGCTATGTTACTGCTGGAAAAATTCTCCTCATTCCGAGGGATAGGTATCTTGTTCTGATTAAGCCTTGGTGAACTCTGAATTCTACAGAAATTCCTCATTCTAGCATTTGCTCCAGGTAATGGGCTAAATCCTCCTTTTTTCTTCTTTAGAGGAGGTCTACCTCTTTTTTTCTTTGGGGGGTTTACCTCTGTTAGTTGGGGCAGATCAGCTGGGTTATTTATGTCAACCCAATTCTCTGGGGTGGTTTGTTGTCTTACAGATTGTGCAGCGAGGATACTTTCAGCTGTTTCAGCCATTAGACCTCTCTCTTCCCCTTCTATAACTCTCATCTTCCTAGCCTCACTTTCTCCTTGCTCAGGGGCCTGGAGGTATTGGACTGTAACTTCTCTTAAACCCTCCATAATTTCCTCGTAAGTTTGTGCAGGTGGTTGGAAGTTGAAACTTTCTTTATAAAGATCTCTTTCCAGAGGAGGTCTTCTAGCTCGTGTTGACTCAGGTGAGGTTTGTCTGTCCAGGACAGGTTCTTTTTCTCTCCACTGTACTTGTGGAGGAGTATTTCTGGGGATCTTTTCCTTTGAGTTCAGCTGATGTCTCAGATCCTTCTGTCTCCATTGGGGGGGCTCCCTAGGTTCTTGTGTCCTGCTTTGTGGAGGTGAATAGTTTCCTCTCCTGTGATACTGAGAAGTGGGATTTTCCTTCTGTATCCACTGGTGACTTCCAGTGGACGTGTTGTGTTGATATGAGGTTCTACTTGAGGGTCTTTCCCCGTAATCCATGCCATGTCTATCCACTCTACGAGAGGAATCATGAAAAACATCTCCATGTCTCTTCCTCTGTCCAGCTGGGGGCTGTGGGGATCTCTGGTCCCTTGGTGATTGTCTTGCCTGGTACTCTTCTTTTTCCTTCTTCTGTTCAAGGCAGTCTTTTGCTTCATGACTCAACCTTTTGCAGATAAAGCAATATTTTTCTAGTTTTTCGTATTCCAAGCTAATCAGGCTCTCCTCATTTCTTGAGAACTCAAGAATTGTATCCATGGTAAGCGGTTTTAAGCCATCAATGGTAACTCTAATTTTAACCATAGCTTTGGTTATAATCTGACCTTCATAAATCCCTACAGCTTTACCAATATCTTCTACAGTTTCCTTTTTCCAATGATGTAGGGGTATACCTTTAAGTTGGATCCAGAAAGGGATCTGTGAAGGGAAAGTTGGGTCTATAACCGGCTCCCATCTTTGTAATATCAGCATCCATTTGTCAAAATGGTAAGGCCTATTAGCAAGAACCTTCTGGATATCTTCTTCAAATTCAAATCTGAACTGGAAACATCCATGTCCCAGGTCTGAACCGATAGCTTTACCCTGGAGTTCCCATCTCTTGGACATGAAGGGAATCATGGACCATAAACGCTGTGCTTTTGGGTTGGTGAGTCTTCCAATGAGTGTCAATTTGTTGTCTTCTATCAGATCCGCATTATCAGTAGTAGTCACTTTGATTCTTTTCTTTGGTGGAGAATCTGCATAATCCACAATATTCTTTCCTTTTTCAGCTGTTGAGTATCTTGGAGCCATGGTTTGAATGAAGAAATACTGAAGCAAGCAGGTAGAAGTTCTCCTTTGTCTAACAAAGGGATGAGTTACTGGATCTGGTCTTGCAGCATTGGAGTGAGCATCAAGGTTAGAGCTGTATGGTTCATGGTTAGGTTCCGGTCAACCTTTCGGTCACCGTAGGCCTACCAGAGGGTTTCCCCGGTGGCTAGATAGCCGGAGAAGCTGGCAGAGGTCTTTGGTTTTGAGTATTTTTGGGCTCTTTTTAGGTTTGGGACAGGAACAGATTCAAATTTGGTTCCAAAGAGGGAAAGAAAACATTGGGTAATAAGGAAAGAGTTGACTAACGCTTTTTACCCACGAGTTAGAAACTTATCTCGAAAAACGGGGCAGAGAGCTTTACCAATCCTCGTTTCTGATTATCTCTTTTTAAAACCCAACAAATCACAATATAAAAAGCCCAATAAAACAACCAAAACTTGCGGAACCCCAAATCCACATCCATCATATCATCTTTTCACCTTTCTTCTTCTGCTAGAACGTAACATATCATCAATTCACCTTTTCCAATTCCCAAATCACGGAAACATGAAACTCAATCGATGAATCAACAGTCATTACAACTCAACCTAATTCACTACATAAACTTTTAACCCCTCACCTTCTCTTACTCTTAACTCCCCCTATGTAGAATTCAAGACTGCAAACGGTAGTAATGGCTCTCCACAATTGCCATGACCACTCCATTCTCTTTATATAGGATTCGATTTGGCCACAACATACCACTCACACCTTTTTATTTTATTTCATCTCCTTACACGGCTATGGCCTCCGTAGAGTCGAATGCTTTCTCCCAAATCCAGTGCCACATATTCTTCAATGAGGTTGAATCAGGCTAACGCAAGGAGGAATTGGTCTCTAGACTCATCACTAATGAGTTATGAGCGGCGCGAAACCCAACCAAAGGTGGCATACTCACCGGCCCCAAGTTACTCTTCATGGATGAACAGGTATGACGATGTTGCGTACTCTTTTGTCATCATTCTAAGAAACATTAGAGTTTTGGGTTCTAATGGATCTTGTACCTTCAGGTTTCGGTCCGGATGATACAGGAAAAACCCGGACAGATAACTTAAACGTTTTGCCAACTGATGATGGGTTCTCATCCGTCATGAACGATATGAAAATGCTTTGTGTAGATAAGGTTTATGTTACGAACGTTCTTGGTAACCAATATTTCCTTCTCTTAAAAACATTTTTTAAGCAAATGCGTCTCTGTATAATTTGTAACTGTTTTGTTTCTTTTTCTCAGGGTATATTGCTTACAACTTTGTTTTAGGCGCATATTCATATTGGGGGCCAAAGGCTGGATATAACATATACAAGTTGGTAAGAAATTAGCAGAACGTTCTCGTTTACATGTGTAAAAGTATATCGCTTGATGGCTTTATCTATTGCAGGAAAACGCTGATATGATATTTGGAGGGATCACAGTTTTCTGTGGAATCGTTGGCACATTATCAGGAGGAGTGATTCTAGATTTCGTAGATAACTTACTCCCAATTTTTTAATACAACCAGTAGAAACATCGAATTCATGGAATTCAATCCTTAACTGAATTTGCACAAAGAAAAGTAAAAACAGTGAGAAGAAGATGAAGAAAAGAGAAGAGCTTCAAGCTTAGAAGAGGAAAGGGAAGAAGAAGAACTTGTGCGGATATCTAGATTAAATTGAATATTTTTGAGTCAATATGAATGGACCTTGCGTAGTCTATTGAGTTAGTTCAATTACATTCCTTACTTATATTTAGATTTATATATCTCGAGTCATCGACCACCCAAGGTATGACTTATGATTGTTACAATTTAAGTGCTTTTGTTTTTTAGATATTTTTTTTTTCTAAGGTTTATGATCCTGGTTTGCTATTGAACTTACTTGGCATCATGAGCCCTAAGAGGTTAATGCACAAGGTTTTGTCTATTTTTTTTAGCTTTAAGATTGTTTTAGTGAAGAGATTAGCTATTTGTTACTCGCTTTTTATTTTTACTTGGTTTGTGTTAAATCGTAGGTAACGTGGGAGCGGTTTTGTGTTGTGTTTTTTCCTAATGGCAAGCAATTAGTAAGTGTTCAGATAAGACGACTATCAAGCTTTGAGATCAACAAAAATTACATTGTAACATTCAAAGGTTAGAAATTTCCCTCACCACCATTAATGGTTTTCCTCGTAGGCCAGAAAAACAAAGACCATAACATGAAACGTGATTTCCTCTCTCAGGTCAGAACACAAATAACATACATTTATTCAAAATCTGCTCTGCGTCTTCCAATTTTAGTATTTTGTGTGTGGTTAGTATTTCCGTATTTCTATCGATTGTTAATTGCTTTGCTTTGTGGAGTTATGGTTATATGGATGTTTGGAAATGAATTGGAACAGATAAGTGGATTGAAACGGATATAGGACGAATGTTCTGATGTCTTAAAGCTTCTTTTTTTGGTTGATTTTGGCCGAAGCCGCAGCAACAGAAACTGATGTGTATTCAAGCTTCAAAGAGTAAAAAAGGAGCTCAACTTGGTGATACAATAGTTGCGTCATTGAAAGAAGCGATGCAAAACGGTTAAGTGAAGGAAGGAGCTAAGCACTTAGAAGAACAAGCATTGTTTGAGGTATGATCAAAGAGATAGGAGAGAAAGTGAATATAACACCAAAGATTTCAATCCATGTCCGAAAAAGTCATGGAGAAAGCAAGGGAAGTACGAGAACCATAACATGAAACGTGATTGTATAATGGATTGTGAGTTTCCATCCTTCATTTCTTTAAATTGAGTATTTTTTGATCATTTTTACATGGGTTTGTAGAATTTGAGAACTTTGAACTTAAATGTTGTAGCTTTTAAGTTTTTTGAGACTTTGGATTATAATTACTTTCATAGGTCAAAGAAGAAGAAGAACAAGAATAAGAAGACTAAAAGGGCTAAAAGAAAGGACCAAACTTGCTTAGACCTGCCCTCTGATCTACTACAACTGATCATTTCACTTCTTCCATTCAAAGACAACATTCGTGCTTCTACTGTCTACAAGAAGCTTGTGTTTCCGGTCGACTTGCATATAAGTCTCCTTGGCTTATCTACTTCTCAAAAACAAATGATGGATCCTATGAACTTTATGACCCATCAATGCATAAAAGTTTCAATCTTGGGTCTTCTGAAATATCTGGTTTTCGGGGTTGTTACTCTAAAGATGGTTGGTTACTCATGTACAATCCCAAAACTGAATAACTCCTCTTCTTCAATCCGTTTACCCGTGATCCCATACCCGTGCCTTCGCTTTGGATGGCATATGATCAACGAATGGCTTTCTCTTGTGCTTCTACATCAAATAGTTGTCTGTTGTTCACTGTCTCTAATGTCACTTTGAATAATTACATTACTGTCAAGACATGTTCTAGGTCACGGGTAGGCCACTTTTTACTTGTTTCTGGTTTTCTTGTGGAATGTCCATATGTTTTGGTATGTTACTAATTATCATTGATCTATACTTTTACCTTAGGGTCACACGAAGTGGATAATGGAATCTCGTGAGAACCAGTCCGTGTTAGTTCTCCATCGCTTCGATGTGTAACATGTAGCAAAGACGAGAATGCAAGGATTTGGAATGATTTGTGGCGGAATTTAATACTCTGACCCTTTTATTCTCATCAGGTAGCGTGAGCAGCAAGCTTGGAAGTTTTTTTCCTTATTCTTTAGTTCAATGTGTAACGATTGTGATTTGAAATTGTATTGGATTTGAAATATGATTAATAGCATTCTTCTGAATTATGCGTTTATTCTGAACTAGGTTTAATGATATAATCTCATTGTATGATTACTCTACCTCCACCGAACTTGATGTTCTTTTAGATTTGATGCTCTCGCGTAGGAATAATTCAAACAGTGATTTGTGACCCAAGAACTTGATTATTTTCTTTGTGAATTTGCTCAGCTGTATATATATGTGTAGCTCTCGCACCTTATCTGCCATATAATGGCTTTGTAATATATTTTTGGTTGTTCGGCATTCTAATGAATAGTATATCAAAGCATGATTATAATTGCAAATTTTGAAAACTTCTATTGAATTAAACATTGAACATACAAACTAACACTACAAACATTCAGCTTTAACTTCACAATTGTATATTCTTTATTTATTTTGTAAGTTAAGTTTATTTTTACATGTCTAAGAATCGAGAACTTACATCGAGTATTATGTTAGCGTTGTTCTACAAGCTTTTCCTTACTGGGTTATAGAAAAACAAGATTACTCCTACCGACTACCACATGGTGCACAAACACTTGAAAATGTGTTGCTTTTTTCCCATGGTCCAATTTGTTTATGATTTAAAAGAAACCTCTAACCGAGAAAAATATAGCTAATTTTACTCTATCATATCACATGACAATATATTATATTAATTAGTTTGCATTGATGACAATACATGTTAAATATTATTTTATCATGTTTTCTATAAGTGATTTAATACTCTACAAATTAAAGATACAAATGTTAAAAAAATAACATAAAAATGATAAAAACATTCCACAACATATTTTCCAAATATAAACCCCAAAATAATAGTACTCAGAAAACAAAATGATACTAACACAACCTTAAGTTAAACAATTAATCCAGAAGTTTACCAAAAAACATTTATAAAACTAAAACATTCTCTTAGGCTCTAATTGGTGACCATAAGGAATACAAGGAATGAGGAGGAACACTACATTTTCATTCATTCCTAAACTTTTTTTACCATTTATATGTAATACTGATTCCATGTCATTCCTCTCTATTCCTTAAAATATTAGGGAACATAAGACAAAATTATTCCCCATCTAATTTGATAAGGAATGAGAAGGAGTATTTTTTAATGTGAAACTTTCTTTTTATTATGAAATACGTATTCCTATGTTTGTTACCATTTACTATGAAAATTTGTTCCATTCTTTTTCTACCTTTATTCCTTTTATTTTGTTTCTTAGAAAATTTTTTCATTCATTTTCCTCTTCATTCCTATTATTCCCGAAGTGGTCACCAGTTAGAGCCTTAATTTAAAGGCGGACTGTCTACACGTTTTAGATTTTAGAATTTTCTTTTCTAAACAAATCTTTTTGCCAAAACTGGATTACCAATTATAGTGCCATATATTAATTAACGTTTAGTTCACAAAAGAAAATCACAACAAAGCCAAAAATATATATTCAACAAGTTTACACATAAAGATTGAAAATCAATAATAAAACCAAAACTAAAGTTGACTATCGGTCCTACAAGAAAACAATTAAAAAACTTAAAAATACAGATAAAAACTTCACAATTTATCACAAAATCCAGGCGTACCCCGGAGAAGCCCCTAGTATCCCTAATAAATGAGATGCAAATAGTACTTATTTTAACTGAATAGAGATTAAAATAAAAAAATTCTCACCACTGGTGATCTTGAACGACTTAGAGATTCAACGAAAATAATGAAAAAACTAATAACAGAATAATGATACACCGACGGAACATCTCAGTATTATTCGAATGATTGCATAAAATCATGGGTAAATTTTTCTTCATTCCATTTATATCTAATAAGCAAAATAGTTGCTTTGTCTTTACTGATTGCAGTTCTATCAACTATCCTTTCTATAATTGCATTAGCCTCTTTTTCATCCAATCTCTCCATATCGTTATATATGATTAAAAACTCGGCTCCGACGAAACTCCGATATGAAAACACGAATATTTTCTATCAAACACAAAGAAAAGAAAACAAGAAATTATAAAAAATCCTAAACCCAATAAATTAAAAGTCAAGAAAAAAACACTTTTATAGAATACACACAAAAATATAATGTGAGCAAACAAGCAAAGCACTATCATGCGGAAATATCATAGAATACACATAAAAACAGTAAAAACGATTTACGATAAACCATATAACATCATTAAGTCACAAACTCAGGATTAGTCATAAAGTAGCTTGATATTGAAGCATATTCGGAAAATACTAAGATATGAGTTAAAATTTGCTCTCATCCCATTGGTATAAAAAAAACAGTTGCTATATTCAAATAAGCATTAAATACAAAAGGTGATGTGTCCACAAGTTCAATTTTTGTTCACATTAATAGAAACACATTTACAAACTATTGCTAATATAAGAGTGACAAAAACACAGTTACAAAAAAATTCATGAAGTGAAACTTGCTTCTCCAAAACCAAACTATCTCCTAGTTGTTTTCATAAAGCTTAAAGATATATAGAAAACCGTAATGGAATTTTGGATATTTAATATAGTGACAACAAATAAGTCGTTGTAAAATTCAAGAATTTATAAGAAATTAAACCTAAAATCGTTACAAAAAAATACTAATTTTAGGAAAATGATAAAAACTTACATTTCCCAAAGTTATAAAAAAACTTTCCTGTTTATTGAAGATTTAAATACTCTAAAAAGGTGAGTGAAAATCAGAACAACTCCAATTTCTAGGAAAATGAGAATAAAAAGAAGAAGAGACTAATATTGATTTACCATGGATTTAGATTTCTAGAAGTTAGGCTTGGTAACATCTTATCAAGAACACTCTTGGGAAACATTTCCTCTTTAAAACGGGATTCCTTTTGAGATTATCATGGGTTTTGGATTTTTTTTAAAACACAAAGAAAAATATATGGAAGAAAAATAGTATTCACTTAAATAGATGGTCGTAGTAATCGAGATAAATAAAGAGTATGGCTTTCATTTGAAAATTGTATCGACAAAACTGAAAACCGATAGATACTCTCTCTCTTCTTTTATGTTTTGATGTTTTAGATTTTTTTTTTCTTTTCTAAATATTGATTTTTTATTTTTTCAATGTGTTTTTAATGAACAAATTATAGTAAATTTTTAATTCCAAAGCATATTAAATAACATTAATGAATTGTTATTGAAAACTGTTTAGTGTAAAAATCAGTACAGTTATAATTGAGCATTAATTGATTTTTTAATAAGTGTAAAAAGACTAAAACATCTAAAAAAAGAACGGAAGGAGTAAAACTAAGGGACAATTATCAAAATAGGCCAAAAAATTATTAAAATTAAAAAAATAGGCCACATCTTTTTTAATTTAGAAAATAGATTAATATAGACATATTTATCCTTCCTTTAACGTTGAAATTTTTTAACTTTACAAAATGCTTTAGACATGGAGATCCCATAAAACAAATGTCCTAATAATAATTACAAAGTCCACATGGATGGTTAAAGATCATAATTACATGGTAAACCCTAGGTTGCATGGAAACTCCATCCAATGAGCGTTTCCCGTTTCGGAAACGCAATGGAAACGCGAGGAAACGCGGTGGAAACGCGGTGGAAACGCGTTTCCTAAAAATATTGATTTGGAAACGCATTGGAAACTCACGTGAGTTTCCACTTTGGAAATGTGACTCTTCATTTTGGAAACGCGATTTTTGATTTTTTGAAAATAAATTAAGTAAATATTTTAAAAATATATGGATCTATTTGTTATTTAATAAGTTAAAAAACATATTATGAAATACTCATATTATTTTTCTTCTATAATCGTTCATTATGATAACCTAAAATGAAAATGATAGTCTAAATATTTGAATTTGAATGTTATTTGTTCAATTTTTAGTTAAACTATTTAATATTTATGTATTGGATTTTTGTTAGTTCAAATACTTTTTAATATGATTTTGAATTTTAATAATTTTTGTATCATGATAATATTATATATGTAGACGTTTCCAAAACGTACCCGTTTCCTTTTTTTTTTTGAAAAACTCGTTTCCGCGTATCCGTTTCCGATTCCATACAACATAGGGTAAAACTCATGCTACTAGACCTACCTTTAATTTGGACTGCCTCAGAGAAATCAATGTAACTTAAATCTAATTTTTTCAGCTTTGTCGTTCTTAACCCTGCATTGTTGGAATTGAACCTTTGATTAAATCCTATAGAAAAAAAAAAACAGAATGAGAAGAAGAAGCATAAGCAAACCGACAAAGCAAAAACAGAGGAAGCAAAAGAAGAAGTAGATGAAGCAAACCAACAAGGCAACAACAATCAGAAGAAACAAGAAGTCAACGACAAGAAGCTAGTGTATGAGGTAAGTAGTACAAACTATTACAAGCATGTGTGTTGTGTTGTAAACGACTATCCGATTCTAATATAGAAAAACAGAGTTGGATCAACAAAATTCAACATGTACCAATACATTCTACAAAGAATTAGCACATAACCAAGACGCTAAATTATTAATACCAAACATCTCATAAGTGCAGAGGTCTACAATAGTAATAGAAGAATCACCATCGAATTTTAAATCAACTACCGATTATAGAGTTAGATTCTTTGACAAAGATATTATGTACTCGAGTTTCATTTGACATAATCTCACCCTCTCAATTATCATTACTAATTATTATATGTATAAAAAATATAAATTTTTATTTATTGAAAATAGGGATAAATATGTCATCATTAACCTATTTTTTTAATTAAAAAAATGTGACCTACTTTTTTAATTTTATTTGTTTTTTGGCCTATTCTCATAATTTTCCGTAAAATTAAAGTCAAAAACCGAATATTTAATTTACTTTTATACCGTTTGTATTTGCGAGCAGTTAAAAAGTTACTTGTAAAAGTTATTACCTATTTCCACCACTGCAGCAAATATTTAATTTACAGTATATTACGTTTGAAAAAGAGAGTAAAAGGCTTTAAACCAATGTTTTGAAAACCGGACCGGACCGGAGTCGGATCGGGTTCAACCACGAACTGGTCAGCTAGCCGGGTTGGGTTGACCCGGATTTGTTTTTTATTTCTTTCGTAAATTTCCATTTTTTTATGTTTTTCATATTTATTTTGTTTATGATTAAAATTTATAAAAACAAATAGTAGTTTTGAATTTAGTTAATTTTTGTTATGGTTTAATGTTTTTAATTTTTTTTTTCACATAAACTTAATTATTTGTCATTAAGCTTTGTCTTCAAATAGTTTTTTTTATTAAAATGATTTTTCTCATACTAATTTTTAGAAATATGTTTATTTAAAAGCTATATTATTTATCTAGATAATATAGTTATACAAAAACTATTTATATTACTATTTAAAAAAAAAACTATTAAGTCAACACAAGCAAGGACAAGGATAAAAAAAAAAAATTATGAGAAAACAGCTATAACAGCTTTTGACGAAATTCGAAGCAAAGAGCGATTTTTTTCCTTTTTTCTGTTTGGTTTAAGCTCTAAACCTGTCGAAGAGTTTTATAATAGCGGTATGAGTTTGGTTTGGTTTGGTTTGGTTTAGTTCAGTTTACCATATATTGTATAAATACTTCATATATCCAAACCGGTTGAATTTTTTTATTGTGGTTTCCACCATAATAACCAAAAATACTAAATCTAACCAAATTTCTATTGGAATCGAGTTTCAAAAAACCTAACTGAACAAACCGACATTCGTTCCGTATCAAACTGGAGTTTTGTTTTATTTAAATTCAACAGAATTTTTCTGAATCCGAACAGACGTTAAACTAATGTATAGTCAGGTACTCATGTCCTACTTATTTTGTTGCTATAAAAAATATTCTTTGTTTTATTATGATTCATATTACTGAACGATTATGATTAATTTACGGAATTAATTTAATATGCGGCTACCCTGTTTCAACTAAAAGGTGAATTTGGTTAATTATGTGAGCTATCATCCTAACCATAAGATCTTAATGAATTTGGTTAGTTACTGAGTGCTGGTTTTTTTTGTTGGTTTTTAGTGCCAATTTATTTAAAATAAAAGTGAATTACATACAACATCTGATTTCTCTTGTGGGTGTGTGATTGATCTGCTTAAATTTGACTGATAAACAATGATGTGGAAATATTATTACCATGTATATGTATTTGTACTCTTTAAATATTTTATAATTTCGTATAAAACAAATCAAACACAATAATACAACAAGATCGAGAAATTCAATACAAACCTAAAAGTTCTATCCAATTTATATCTATTTTATTTTTATAATTTATTTTTATATTATCTTCCTAATCCTATTTAAAACTAGGCTGGGTTATGCAAACCTTAATAGTTTATAAATCTACTAGGTGAAGGACTTGTGCTGGAACCGGTTTGTTGTTTGAACTATTATTTGTTATATGAAATTACTAAAAAAAATCTCAAACAAAATTTTAGTTTTATACACAAAAAAAACTTATACATTAATTTAGATTTTGTACTCATGTTTGAAGTCTATCTAAGTTTAGCTGTATATTAGGTTCATCTATAAGCATATTCTTACTCATAGCAATCTGATCATCATTCATGATACATCAACGTCGGCTTCTTTTGTTCGTTGTTTTTCTATTTTCTCGCTAATTTTATAACTCTCTGTAGTGTTGTTGTTTAATGCCACAATTGAGATTTAAACTTTATCTGTGTATGTTGTTCTGATATATACGTACATTAGTATATCTCTTTTCCCAATAGCATTAGATAAATTTTATTTTTACCTTTGTCCATAAAAAAAAGTATATTCTTTTTGTCAATGGGATTAGTGATTAAACTTTATATTGAGAAAATATACAATTGATTTTAAGCGTTGTTTTTTTTTATTGTTAGTAATAATAATATCTCTCGACTTATTCTATTTTTTACTTCACTTTAAAGATTCAATTTTTTTTTACTCTTTTGTTTTGAAAATGAAGAACCCCTTTTTTTCATTATTGAAACTAATATTTTAAACCTGATAATATTTGGATTACCGTTTTCGGTTAGGTGATTATTAATGGGAAAATTGTCTGATTTGCCATTTATTCAAATTTTCTTTTAAAATATGCCATTCAGTTCAATTCTTTTTCAATCTGCCATAAAACATTGTTTCCGTCTGAGACAATGTCGGTTTTTCCCCTCACACGTGCCAAAAAAGTTAACTGTAAGAGAGAGATTCACCTGAGGGTCGATGTGTTTACCCTTTCAAAAACCGTCGACTATCTCCTCCTACTGTCTCTATAACCCAGTAACCGATGTTACTTTCCCAATTTTATGTAGTTGGTTTTGGTATTTGAGTGTTCTTCTTTGCTATACTCATAAAATTTCTCTGCCATTGTTCTTTGTAAGTTGTTTTCGATTCTTTGCTTTTGCGAAGATTCGATTTGTTCTCTGTTCTCGTTTCTATCTTTCACTTGAACGGAAACCCAATTCAATTGTTCTCCGTCAACAAATCCGTTCAATCATGTTGGGCCTTGTGCATGTTTTCCTTGACATTCTTGTCCCTATTTTGCTCGCGTCTATTAGATATGTCATTTTGGCCTTGTGCATGTGGTCATTGTTCTCCTAAAGTTGTTTCAATAATAGGGATTTTCGAAGATTCGATTTGTGTTCTTGTCTCCGTAAGTTGTTTTCGATAATTTAACTTGAAAGGAAACCCAATTCAATTGGGTTTTGTCTACAACTCCGTTGAATCATGTCTTTGTATTTTTCTTAAATTGTTTATCTTTTTCGTGTTATGTTGTCCTTTTCAATCTTGTCCTCAGGACATTAAAATTTGTAGCAGATCTGAGATTTTGTTTTTTTCTTATTCATTAATTTCACAGAAGATGTCTTCCAGATCTAAGAGTAAATGTCGGCGTGAGATGTCGTCTATGCCGCCAAAGGAAAATTTCTCAGGAGACATGGATCTAGATCTCCTGCCTCGTAGACTGTACGCTACCGACCAATACCCTCCAAAAGGTCGTATCAATTCTTACTCTAAGCCGGAGTATTTGCTAGATCTAGTATCGGCACTGGAAGGGACGCGTGAGTATAACTATCTTCGTGCTTCATGTTTTAAGTCCCTCTTTGACATCCCAGTTCGCAAGTTATGTTTGTCTGGTAAACTCGTCCACTAGATGGTCTGTGGAAGCCTTATTACGCAGAAGAGACACGAGCTCTGGTTTGTCTTTGTCGGTAAACCCTTCAGATTTTCACTCAGGGAATTTGGCCTTGTCACGGGGTTGAATTGTGCTCCTTATCCACCGAAGAAAACAATTCTCAAATGGCAGACACCGGAGAATCCTAAAAAATCATATTGGAATATGCTCTTCGGTGAGGACACAAGTATTGTCCTCATCAAAGACATAATCATATGGCTTAAAAGAGACAAAAGGGTTTCTGCTGAAAAGAAGATGCCCGATTGGAAGAGGCTTCGACTTGCACTCATAGTAATTGTTGAAGGGATTCTGATATGTAACACTTGTGTAATCAAAGGGTCTAAGCAAGTGGTTGAGATGGTTAAAGACTTGAAGACATTCGAAGAATATCCTTGGGGTCATGAGTCCTTCGAGCTAACTTTGCAAATGCTTAAAGTTAGTAAGAAGATACGAGATGTTGATGTTTTGGTCTCCAAATTCAATCAGTCCCACACCTCTACACATGGCTTCACACTCGCAGTCCAATTGTTTTTATTCAAGAAAATACCTGAATTAGAGAGGTTCATACCAGACATTGCGGATGAGGAGACCTTCACTCACGAGTCAATTGTCTACCTCACTCATCTCAAGACTTTCCACAACGAAAACATCACGGAGATTGAAAATCAGCCTAATGTAAGTCCATTTTCAAATTTTTGTTCAGACCATAGCTGACAATTCATTTTTCAAATGTTTAAGTATAAATTATGAGTTATGTTGCTGTGTTTTTCTTTAATTCAGCTTGAAATATCACCGTTCTTGCCAGCCGATGATTCTTTATATGAGGATCTTAACCATTGGAGTGAAGATGTGGAAGATCCTAGTGTAATCTACATGGAGAGGCTCATAGGAAGCGGTTTTAATTTCACAAAAGACATATGGAGAGGAGGTGTCGATGTTTGGCCAGTTATTGCACCACCATCAAAGAAGGGAAGATGTGTTAAGAAAACTAACAAAGGAAAGGGGAAAGTTGGTGAACAGTCCAAACATCATGAGGCAAATCGAGATGGTCCTTTTGCAAACGTTGATGTTGAGGCCATAATGAGTTTGATTGATGAGAAACTTGCTGCACACACTGCAGAGATCAGAGATATGTATTTAGCAGACCAAAAGGTAAATAGGGATCAACTTCACGATGACTTTGTAAGTATTATGCGCTCTGGTGGGGAATACCCAAGTCCTGCAGACACATCTAAGTATGCTTCACAAACTATCCCGAAGGACTCTCCAGCCAAAACAAGTGGTAATGTTGATGTTGGTGGTAGCAAGAATTCTGTGTGTGGTAAATATCCGGGTCTGAATAGTGTTCTTGATGATCTTAACCAACAAGGTTATGGTGGACAAGATGACATCATGAAGGAAAAGGTAAATTTATTCAGCTATATTTATATGTCCTTGCTAAAAAAAACTGTACGAATTCAGGCTTTGACATGTTTTGTTGACGTTTTAAGAATGTTTTGGTGTGGAGGATGTTGTCCAGAATCAAAATGCTGTCCTCCAAAAGGACAATGTAAGAACATTGATCTACTATTTCAAACATATTTCTGTTACATGTATACTAACAAATATTGTCCATCACTTATCAGACAGGTCATGGTGGACATAATATTACAGATTCAAGGTCTGGTTTCGTGGAAGTATATTCTGACGATGATAGTGGTTCTGATCAGGAATCAGAACATGGGAACACTGTTGAGGAAGAAAAAAAGGGATTTAGAAATGAAGGCGAAAAAGCACAGGTAAAGTTACGTCTTTTTCTATGCGGCGATAATATGGACAAGATGTCTGGCTACAAAATTGTCCTTGTTGTAGTCAGAATGATGATTGTTTAAGAACTCCTAATCTTTCTTCTATGTATCATGAGTTTATTAATCATGAAGGAGAAGTTGCTAGATTTGATACGCCTGCTGAACATCTTGAGAAGAAGCACATGTAAAATTACTTGGGTTTATTTGCAGTGGACAAGATTCCTGCCACCAAATTGTCCTTGTTCTAGTAACAATTATTATTGTCATAGAACTCCTAATCTTTCTTCTATGTATTAGGATTTTATTAATCATGAAGAAGAAGCTGCTCAATTTGATACGCCTGCTGAAATCCAAAATGATAAGGTATGCATCTGTTTCCATCATCATTTTTCTGTAAAGTTATTGTTACAATGTACTCTTTCTATCATCATTTTACTAATTATTACATATTACGTTTACATATAAATTTACAAATATTGTCCATCCCAATATCAGCCAGAACATGGTGGACAGAATATTGCTGATTCAAGAACTGATTCGGTGGAACTGTCTGGTAACGATGATAGTGGTAATACTGTCGAGGAAGAAGAAGAGAGATTTGTTAAGGAAGGCGAAGAGGTACAATTACTTTATTTTATATTCAGTTGTGATATGGACAAGATCAGGGTCCACAAACATTGTCCTTTGTGAGGACATCATTCTTATTGTCCAAGACACCATAATTTTCGTTATATGTATTAGGAGTTCATTGATTGTGAGGAAGAAGCTGCTAATCTCGATATGGCGGCTGATATTTAAAGTGATAATGTATGCGTCTATTATTCTCCATCATTTCTATGTTAAGTTATGGTAAAATTCGTAGATCAAATAATATGGTTTTGCTTTGTGATTAAGGAGGACAATTCTACTAAGTCTTCTTCACAGTCTGATGAGGTATGTTACTTTCCTGTGGGTTCTGTAGATTAACCAATATACAAATTTTTAATTAACTGGAATCATTTGTTTGTAGCAGAGTGGAGGTAATAGAGACAGCGGTGAAGTCAACATTCAAGAAACAAGACAGGTCGTGAAGGACAAGGTTTGTGTTCCACTTTACTAAGATTTTCGTTTATTTTAACAATAGCATTTACATTATTAATTTATTAGGAGATGTCTACTGTACACGCTTATGAAGAATCGAGTATATTGACAATATTCAAATATATATGTCCTATATATGTATTGTTATTGACTTGCTGCATTTGTTTATAGGAAACTGGAGGTAATAGAGACATCGTCGAAGTCAAATATATAGAAACATAACCAGGGGAGGAGGACATGATTGATGATGTTAGTGGACTATATATCTCATTACACTTAATATCATATTAAACTATGTTAATAAACAAGTTACATCTGGTCCATTGCAGCAGGAGGACAACATTTCAGTGAGGGAGCAAGAACCGGCAATTAGTCATGGAAGGAAGAGAGACATAAGCCATGTAGACGACGGAGCATCATCTATTTGCCAAAAAAGAGAGTTAGGTTTGCCCCGAAAAGGTTCGGTTACTCATCTTCGAAGAAAGGATTAGCACGTCACCGATCTTCATGGAGTGGAATGGTTGATGATAGCTTGAGGAAGAGATTTCTAGCAAAGCTCAAGAAGGACTGTGGAAGCCAGAAATCGCACAATTAGATTTGTAAGGGTTTCGAGAGGAAGCAGAGATTTCTGAAGATAAGCTACGAAGAACAATGATGAGCAGAGAGAAATTAGGATTTGTAATTGCTTTGTATTGCTTGTGCGATAAAAATTGTCAATCTCTTTTACAAGTGTTTTTACATTCCTATATATAACCCCCTAAGTTGGCTAAGCCTTTTTCCTAAACCCTCGCGGATTGCCTTTTTTCCCTATGTCGGTTGAGCCTACGCGGGCTTCGTTACTGGGCTTTAACATGTCGAACCTTCTGGAATCTTCGTTGATGTTCTGACAGGCGACGAAGCTCCTGAACCCGATGGGAATGGCCTGGGGACCGATGTCAGCTGCTTGGACACCGATGAGGCCAGGCACATCGGTGTCACTGGGCAGTGACATCGGTGCCACTGCCTGTCATCTGTGTCACTGCTCAGTGACATCGGTGCCAGGCAGCTTTGGCCTCTACAGCGCCTTCTGTTGGCTTGATGACCTCTCTGACGCTGCATTCATGACTTCTCCCGAGGTGAAGATAGCTTCGAAGGTTCCTTCACCAGGTAGAAGGTTCAAGGGACTTAGGGTATTTCAAAAGGCCTTCACCCTTTCTTGTAGGTAAAATGACTTAGGGGTTTTTAAGAGTCCTTCACCCTTTTTTGTAGGTGAAATGACTTAGGGGTTTTTAAGAGTCCGTCACCCTTTCTTGTAGGTGAAATGACTTAGTGGCTATATTATCTCTGCTTGTTGAAATATGCTCGTTGCTTATCATAACTTTGAACGTCGAAGTTCAGCGGGTGAAATCCGACCCCAACAGTTAGCCCCCCAGCTCGGTAGTGTTAGTGATAATAGTATCGAGTTTATGCCATTGGGTGTTGAAGTTTAGTCGTTCAAAGTTATGATGCTATTTGTTATCGTGATGTTGTAGGCTTGAGCCTTTAGTGTTGATAACACTATAAACGTTATTTTTCGTTTTTCGAAGGTTTTAAGACTTCGTGTTCTGTTTGCGAGAGCTGACAGCGTTTGCTGTTGACAATGGTTTTTATACTTAAGGATTTTAAGACCTTGCTGAACATTTAAAGACTTCGCTCTTCGTATGCTGAAGTTCGCAGAAAAAGTTTTTTTTTTTTTTTTTTTTTGGTCTTCGGAGATTTTAAGACTCCGCGCTTCGCTTGTCGAAGCTGATGATGACGATTTTAAGACTTCATGTTTTTGTGAAAATTTTAAGACTTCGCGCTTCGCTTATCGAAGGTGATGATGAAGATTTTAAGACTTCATGTTTTTGAGAAGATTTTAAGACTTCGCGCTCTGCTTGTCGAAGCTTTGACAACGTAGAAGACTCCTCATGGGCGGAGAAGTCTTCACCACGCAGGCAGAGAAGACTTCGTCCCGCAAGCGGAGAAGACTTCGTCTCGCAGGCGGGGAAGTCTTTGTCTTGAAGGCAGAAAAAACTTCTCGTTTTTAGTTGTGAAAAGCCCTTGTCTTAGGTCTTGGTTTTAATATTTGAATGCTTGAAGATGAGAAAGCTTTTGATGTTGTTGATGAACAAGCTTGATTTTGTTGAAGATGGAGGAAAGTCCTTGATTTTGACCTTTGGTTTGGCTTGATGTAGGTGAATTTGGTGTTTGGAGTTAATAGATCCAAGTGAGGTTCTCGAGTTTGACGTCGACGGAAGCGTCGTTGCCTCCGTGGACCCGATGTCTTCGGCGTCGTCCACCGACGTCGCGATGGCTGCCGACGTCCCGTTGACATCAGGGCCGACCCGCATGGGAGAAAAACCCCAAGTCGGCGTCCACCAACGTCACGATGACTGCCGATGTCCCGTTGACATCGGGGTCGACCCGTATGGGAGAAAAACCAAAGTCGGCGTCCACCAATGTCACGATGACTGCCGATGACCCGTTGACATCGGGGTCGACCCGTATGGGAGAAAAACCGAAGTCGGCGTCCACCAACGTCACAATGACTGCCGATGTCCCGTTGACATCGGGGTCAACCTACGTGGGAGAAAACCCGAAGTCGACTTCATCCCGCGATGATGGCTCGATGACGTTGCCCGACGACCCGACGGACCGATCGGAAGGAGGTTCTTTACCGTGACGCTCTCTCTGTGCAGAAGATCAAGAGGGACTGTGATGATAAGTTGACGAAGCTTTAAGTTGAGGTGTACCAAGGCCGAGAGTGAGGTAGTTCAGCTGAGGGGTGAGCTTAGCTCGGCTAGTGATCTTCAGCACTCTAGGATCGATGACGCCTTTGCTGAGGCCAGAGATGAGATGACTCGCAGTCTTGCGGAGCGGACTGGCGAGGTTGCTGGGTTACTTGCAGAGATTGGCGAGAAGGCCCAGAACGACATGTTGAACCTCACCCAGATTGACACGAACTTGGAGTTCATTGGCCTTCTTCAGAGATCGGAGCCGCCAGACCTCTCGACGGAGGTTAAGGCGCTGTTCTTTTGACCACTCTGCTTTGATAGTGAACACACGTCCATTTTTACCAACATTGTTGTTGGGTTTAGTTTACATTCAGGAGGACGATAACGTCGAGGCAGACGATGATAATGTCGAGACAGACGACGAAGACGTCGAGGCAGACTAATGATACTCGTCGTGGACATATAAGGATAAGAGTAATGATACTCGCTTTGTTAACTAAGCCTTTAGTATAGGTTAGAGGTCGTTTACACTTGAAACGCCTTTGGCTGTTTGTACCAACGTTAATATTGGGTTTGTGATTGTAGGGTAGCAAAATCGCAAGTGCGCTTGTACCCCTTTCCTACCAATACTTGTTGTAGGGTTTCTGTTTCTACCAAACGTTGTTGTTGGGTTTTGTAGAATGGCGGTGCTTTCAGAAGCGATCACACCTTTTGACTTGACCAACGTGTTGTTGGGTTTTCTGAATGATGATTCGGTGTATAAACCTAAGTAATCATTGGCAGCTGCTTTTTACCAACGGTGCTGTTGGGTTTTTGAATGAACGTCCAGGGTCAACAACCCTGGATCTGACCATTAGAATCAACCAGGGTCAAAAGCCCAGAAACTTATCGTTATAACTTATATAACGCGCTTAGGATCCGATGATAGATGTCAATGTGTTCAGGTTTACACCTTGTTGTTGTGGCCAGCAGCAACGACAGTGGATTGAACTTGCTTGAAAAAGGCTTTGAATAATCCATAGAGGATGTAGCTGATGAAGTCTATGAGACTTGTGTTAAGTGAATCATGAGAAGGATGTGGACGAAGTGCTCGAGACTTGTCTAATAAATCCAGAAAAGGATGTTTGATGTTTTCCACCATGGTGGAAGTAAACAGTGGGAGTATACGAGTATACGTACCCCACTCCCCCCCCTTTTTCGGAGGAGGGCAACTGAACTCGTCTGGAGACAAGCTGCCTACGTACCCTTTTGCAGGGATCAAGTCGCCTCGTAGTTCGTTCTAGAGGCCTCAAGAGGTACTAGTGGCAGTAACCTTCGAGTGCCTTGCAAGCCACTAGGGAGTGGTGTGGTGGGTTGTTTGGTGACGCAGGTTCGCGGTGGTGAAAGGCTGCAGACCTTGCTACTTGTAGACGCGTTTGCTCTGCATTTTCAGTAGCTTCTGCAAGCTGTAACTGCTATAGAAGGTCGGTCAAATCTTTGACATGTTCGGCGTTGGTCCTTGTTCTCTTTCGTGATTCTTGAGGTGAAGATTCCTCTTTCTTTTTCCCGGTGTTCTTCAGCTTGTGCTCTGCCATGAAACACACACGAGACTCCTTCTGGTTGCCCCATATCGTTATTACGCCAGCTTCTCATCGGGTTGAGCCAAGGAGTCCCCATGATCATGTTGTAGATTGATGGATGATCGGAGACGGTGAAGTCGACCATCTTCTTAACGTTGCCAGCTTGGACGGGAAGGCGAATTGTTGTTGTCTCGCCAGAGAAGCCTGTTATGGGTTTAGGCCTCCCTTTGATCGTGGATAGATCAATCTTCATTCGCTCAAGTGTTTTCTTGAAGATGACATCCACCGAGATTCCTGTATCAATAAGAACACGAGCGACGTTGAAGTCGTAAACAGTCAAAGTTATTACCAGGGGGTCGTTGTGTGGTTGATCGAGATGCGCATACGTCAGCGCGTATGCCCGAGTAGTAAAAAGGTGGAGAAAAATAAGGAAAGTGGAGAAAAATAAGGAAAGTGGATATTCTCCTTAGGGTTTTTGGTGTAGTATAAATAGAGAGCTAAGGAGCTCATTATTTACCCACCAAAACATTCTCTTCTCTCCAGAGCCAAAGAAAAACGCTTAGGAGAGAAAGAATAGGAGGAGCTCAAGAAGGAACTCGGCACCCCACCCTAAGCAGCAGCGGTATAAGATAAGGCGCGATCCGTACCAAATACTCCCTTTCTATTCTTTTCCTTATAGCTTTCATGCAGTAGTCTTAGTAGTACGGGTTAGGGTAGAGTAGTAGTAGTAATAGTAGTCATCGTGTATGGATCTCTATCCATACACGGCACCGGTAGTAGCATCCGTGGACGGATCAAGGATCCGTACATGGACCGGCAGGGTCTGAAACGCCTAGTGCTGGCATCGGTATGGCCTCGGGGTGCCTCGGTGACAGTACGCCAAGGTGCCGACGGTTGGCCTTGGTAGCGCCAAGGGTTGGCATCGGTCAGATACCGATGGCAACACGACTGGGTACCGAGTGTCCTAGAGCTGAGTAGAGGACGCCTCAATAGGGCATCGGTGAGCCTCGAGAGGGCATCAATGCGAGGGATTGGTGGCGCCTTGACAAGGCCGGTGACGCCTTGACCAGGTACCGCGAGTAGTAAGGCTGATCGATGATCAGGACGAGTGAGCCTAGGATCGTTCCGCGATGGACACATCGGTAAAGAACCGGTACGGACACTCGACGATCCAACAGTGCCAATAGTGGCTATCAGGTGGTATCCGCGATAGGACCATGGGGACGCGTCGATAGGCCCTCGGGGAGGCCTACGATCGATCTACCACTGGCCATCGAGGATAACTGAGTAGTCCGCAAGGGCAGTCTGCGATGTGATTGCTGACTGGCATCGATGGGCCTCGCGTAGGTCTTGGTGTATCAGTACGATACCTTGTTCGTCCGCGATGAACAAACCGGTAATCATCGGTGAAGGCATCGATGATCGGAGAGAAAGCTAGACGGGCAGTGCAAACCACTGTACCGCGGAACGGTTAAGCCTCGATAGTGATTGATATGGCCTCGGTTCGGAATCACGCACGGTAAGCAAAAGCATGCTTGGTTTATCGATAGTGGCAGAGCATCCGGTCAGATCATGGCGATCTGGCTATGGACTCGTAGGTGAGAAAGTAGAGGAGCAAGGCAAGGCTAACACAGCTTGCCAAGTGAATTGGCTATCACAATGGTTCTTGGTAAGGGTGCACGGTGAAGAACGATTCCGCCGTGAGACTCAGCCTTGTATCACGAGGAAACTTGGCTCGGCCTAAGCCGGCCCAAGAGTGACTCGTTGTTTGGCGGATTGGAGGCTAGTCATGGCAGGATCATGCCTAGCTCCGACTCGCACCGCATATAGCTTAGGGAATTAGATGGAATCTTGCATAGGCCGGCTATACTCGTAATGGGAGCCAGTGGGCCAAATTTGAGGATTAGCGTGGCAGACTGAAAGGTCTGTTACTAACCGATCATTGAAACACAAAATAGAGCTATGGTAGAATTATCGCCACCAGGCCGCAAGGATACTCGATGGCTCGCTTGTTTGTTGGCCGCGGCAATCTACTAGAGAATGACGTAGGTCGGACAGGTAGTGGCCGGACAACTTGGTAGTTATACGGGCACGCCTTAGTCAACCTGGTAGATAGTCTAGACGGTGCATGCCAACAAGAGAAGCGCTAAGGAGGCTTCGCAAACTCATACGGCCGCATATGACTCCAGGGTTAGAGGCAAGGCCACGAGAACGCTTAGGCCAGGAACGGCCAAGGCTGGATCGCGAGTCTTCCACAATTAACGGATAGTTTGTGTTTGTATTTCTGCAGGGATGACCATACGAGTTTTCTCGAAGCCTCTTGTTCATATCTCTCATCAAAGGGATACTACCTCTTGGATCTGGAACCTACATGTGAATTGCGCAAAAGTAGGATACTAAAAATTTGAGGGTCCAAGAGTTTGCAGGGATGTGTTATGGGTAACGTAATGGGATAGCCATGCTTACCTGGGGCCGACCACACGGGACAAAATGTATTGCTTGAAATGCTTCGGCTATTGCTTGAGAATGTAGAGGTATAACAGACTAGGATAAACCGCAGTAGATAGCTTGGTTGTGAACCTTAGGATGGTCTAGTAGTTAAAAGCATGTTAAACCGGTAGGATAGTAGGTTCACAGCGCCACCCATCTAAATATTGCATGGACCGCATCGTGAGTATGCGTTCCCCTGGTTGTTTGTGTTTGGCCTGAAAGATGGCACGAAGACCTAGCGTTCTGCTGCTCGCTAGAAGGGTCATGAGTGCCTAACTCGGAAAGTCCGCCGATGGGCCGACTAAGATAAGGGATGCCAGCGTGCCGGCATAGGTTAAGGGATGTCAGCGTGCCGGCATAGGTTGAGGGCTGCCAGCGTACCGGCATTGGTTAAGGGCTGCCAGCGTGCCGGCGAACCAGTTTACTGGTTAAGGTTACCAGCTTGTTGGTGTAAAGATAAGGGCCGCCAGCGTGCCGCCATGAGACAAGGGCTGCCAGTGTGTCCGGCCTGAGGTTGAGGAGTTTTTGTTGTATCACCGCCAAGGGGTTGGCCGTGAGACACAGTACCTAGCAAGTAGTGCTAAGGGTGCTGTGTGGGGTTGTAAGGTTTAGCATAGCTAGGTAGTGTTAGGTGGTGAGACGGAGTAGACCGTCTTACTGAGTATTCAATACTCACCCCCTTACCAGTGCGTAGGATAGGACATCCGATCAGGAGGACCATAGGACGGCAAGGCTGGAGGGAGCGGCAGGCAACGGAGGAAGACTTTCCCAAGGCGTAGTGAATCTAGTACCCATACGTTGTAATTTACCACACAATGTAATCAAGAAATTTTATAGCAATGAAAATATCACTTTTGCCTAACACTTGGGTCTGGATTCATAGTTCGAGATGCGGGTGTTACAAATTTGGTATCAGAGCTCGGCTGTCACTCCGGTTCTGACCTGGAGGACAACTTCGAAAGATCTCTTGGGACTAGGCCAAGAAAAAGTCCAGTTGCCTCGCTGCGGAACTCAACGCCTCCTATGAGACTGATAAGAACCAAGTACACCAGGTATGCGGTCCCGGATAACACTTAAGGTAAATAGAAATTTCTATTTACCTTCGGGACCAGAACGGTTCCACCATTTTCCTTATATATATGTAGCTATAAATAAAGCAAAGTTTTTTGGATGGACGTGCCTACATTTAGGCGGGCCTTGGGAAAGCCTTGCGTAATGCCTTAAATCTCTGGAACCCTAATAAGGCTCCACCAAAAACCCTAGGGACCCGCGGCTAAGGAGAAGGGAACCGCGTGGGGTGTGGGGGGGGGGGCGCCGGATGGAGGAGTAAGCATCAAGGCATGAATATTCTCAAGAATAGGGAGAATATTGTGGGCTCACCCATAGATGGAGAGTGGATATTCGGCCATTAAGGGATAATGGAGGAAAAAGGAAAGCGTAATTATCAGCAATGGAAATTGATAATGATCACGCAATATTTTGTGATTATCCAAACGGGAAAGTGAATATTCCTGCTTGACGGAGAGGGAAATCCGACGCTATGTAAAGGGGAGAAGGAGTCTCCTCTTCTCTCATTCACTTCTCATTCTCCATTTCTCATAGCAAAAACACCAAAGAGCTCCACGATGCCTGCCAGAGTCGTCAGAGTCGAGGGTAACAAATTGTGGATCCGGGTAAAGGAATAACCCGCGGAGGAGCAAGCAACAAAGGGAAGTCAATGCTCGAGCAAGGAATCTCGGACAGCCACACGGCATCTCTCTCGGGCCAAAGATGAAGCACCGGCTGACACCCCCATGGACCAAGATCCACACCCTCGGATCTTCAAGATGACCCCACAACCAGCGGGAAGAGTTGAGGTAGGCCCGCCGGAAAATCCACGGGTACAAGTAAAGAGGCGGGCTGGGATTCTGATCCACCGAGACTGGCCGGTGGGGTTCAAATCCGAGCCGCGGATCCCCAAGGTGGAACCACCGTCGCCCCGGGCAGCGAAGCCAGCCACGATCACCTTCCATCACGTTGAAAGGGTCTTAGCGAATTGGCAGCACCGGTTCGACACCATCGCCCAGGACGACAAAACCGTGGAGGAGTACTTCGTAGAATTCATGCTCCTAAAGAAGGCTACAAAATGCACTGAAGACCCGGACGCAGTACTACTTCGGTTTTGGAAGGGCCTACGGACGGAGTTCCATGTGGCCTTAGGTGGAAGCGCTTACCACACCGCAGCCCACTTGGCAGACGACGCCACCCAACTCGAGAAGATGGGGAGAGACAGGGAACTGGGGACATACGGCGGACTAGGAGATCCTGTACCAGCTCCACCAGTGGCAGCAGCTCAACCGGATCCGAGTAACTCAAGGCTAGGGGAATGACCATACTTCCTAAATGCATACCGTGCCCATACCGATCTACGCATCAACCTGGGTAAGGGAGTGGGCAGAGGGTCGAACGGATAGCTAGAAGAGTCGGACAATGAGTCCGACATCAGGAGTGAAGTCGAGCCCGAGTGGAAGCGCTACTGGGACAGCCCACCGTCAGCAACGACCCCCGCCGGGACTCCGAGTGGCTAAAGGAGGAAGAGCTAGCTAGAGCTAAGTTAGGCCAGTCGATTGGTTTTGGTTTTTGTCCCGATTCTAAGTTTTGCTTGTTACAATTATTCTCAACTAGTTTAAAGCGGTTGTCTTTCCTATTTTACTCAATAAAGATTTCGATATTTATTCTAGACTAAGTTTAGGATAAGCATTGAAGTGAGTAAAATACTAGAAAGAGAATACTTAACTAGGCTCCCGTTGAGGATCGGCAAGGCCGATACTCGTCTTGGATCCGAGGACGGCTCCAATTCAAGGGGGGGGGGGAGGATTTGTAACATCCCAAATCCGGAGAAAGGACTCTTGGGGAGAAACTTAGGCGCGGACGAGTGACGCGGACCTTAGGAATGGTAGCTAAGGCACGTAGCGCGGAAAGAAAGGCAAAACGTGAAGAAGAGGGAAGAGTAATGGGCTTTCGGCCCAAGTAGTAAAGAGGTGGAGAAAAATAAGGAAAGTGGATATTCTCCTTAGGGTTTTTGGTGTAGTATAAATAGAGAGCTAAGGAGCTCATTATTTACACACCAAAACAATCTCTTCTCTCCAGAGCCAAAGAAAAACCCTTAGGACAGAAAGAATAGGAGGAGCTCGAGAAGGAACTTGGCACCCCACCCTAAGACTGATCGATGATCAGGACGAGTGAGCCTAGGATCGTTCTGCGATGGACGTATCGGTAAGGAACCGGTACGGACACTCGATGATCCAACATTGTCAATAGTGGCTATCAGGTAGTATCCGCGATAGGACCATGGGGACGCATCGATAGGCCGTCGGGGAGGCTTACGATCAATCTACCATTGGCCATCGAGGATAACTGAGTAGTCCGCAAGGGCAGTCCGCGATGTGATCGCTGACTGGCATCGATGGGCCTCGCGTAGGTCTCGGTGTATCAGTACGATACCTTGTTCGTCCGCGATGAACAAACCGGTAATCATCGGTGAAGGCATCGATGATCGGAGAGAAAGCTAGACGGGCAGTGCCAACCACTGTACCGCGGAACGGTAAGGCCTCGATAGTGATCGATACGGCCTCGGTTCGGAATCACGCCCGGTAAGCAAAAGCATGCTTGGTTTACCGATAGTGGCAGAGCATCCGGTCAGATCATGGCGATCTGGCTATGGACTCGTAGGTGAGAAAGTAGAGGAGCAAGGCAAGGCTAACACAGCTTGGCAATTAATCGGCTATCACAATGGATCTTGGTAAGGGTGCACGGTGAAGAACGGTTCCGTTGTGAGACTCAGCCTTGTATCTCGAGGAAACTTGGCTCGGCCTAAGCCGGCCCAAGAGCGACTCGTTGTTTGGCGGACTGGAGGCTAGTCATGGCAGGATCATGCCTAGCTCCGACTCGCACCGCATATAGCTTAGGGAATTAGATGGAATCTTGAATAGGCCGGCTATACTCATAATGGGAGCCAGTGGGCCAAATGTGAGGATTAGCGTGGCAGACTGAAAGGTCTGTTACTAACCGATCATTGAAACACAAAATCGAGCTATGGTCTAATTATCGCCACCAGGCCGCAAGGATACTCGATGGCTTTCTTGTTTGTTGGCCGCGGCAATCTACTAGAGAATGACGTAGGTCGGACAGGTAGTGGCCGGACAACTTGGTAGTTGTACGGGCACGCCTTAGTCAACCTAGTAGATAGTCTAGACGGTGCATGCCAACAAGAGAAGCGCTAAGGAGGCTTAGCAAACTCGTACGGCCGCATACGACTCCAGGGTTAGAGGCAAGGCCGCGAGAACGCTTAGGCCAGGAACGGCCAAGGCTGGATCGCGAGTCTTCCACAATTAACTGATAGTTTGTGTTTGTATTTATGCAGGGACGATCACCGTATGGCCATAGATGTGTCATGGGTAACGTAATGGGATAGCCATGCTTACCTGGGGCCGACCATACGGGGCAAAAGGTATTGCTTGAAATGCTTCGGCTATTGCTTGAGAACGTAAAGGTATAACGGACTAGGATAAACCAGAGTAGATAGCTTGGTTGTGAACCTTAGGATGGTATAGTATTTAAAAGCATGTTAAACCGGTAGGATAGTAGGTTCACAGCGTCACCCGTCTAAATATTGCATGGACCGCATTGTGAGCATGCGTTCCCCTAGTTGTTTGTGTTTGGCCAGAAAGATTGCACGAAGACCTAGCGTTCAACTGCTCGCTAGAAGGGTCATGAGTGCCTAACTCGGAAAGTCCGCCGATGGGCCAACTAGGTTAAGGGCTGCCAGCGTGCCGGCATTGGGTAAGGGCTGCCAGCGTGCCGGCATAGGTTGAGGGCTGCCAGCATGCCGGCAAACCAGTTTACTGGTTAAGGTTACCAGCTTGTTGGTGTAAATATAAGGGCCGCCAGCGTGCCGGCATGAGACAAGGGCTACCATTGTGCCCGGCATGAGGTTGAGGAGTTTTTGTTGTATCACCGCCAAGGGGTTGGCCGTGAGACACAGTACCTAGCAAGTAGTGCTAAGGGTGCTGTGTGGGGTTGTAAGGTTTAGTATAGCTAGGTAGTGTTAGGTGGTGAGACGGAGTAGACCGTCTTACTGAGTATTCAATACTCACCCCCTTACCAGTGCATAGGATAGGACATTCGGTCAGGAGGACCATAGGACGGCAAGGCAGGAGGGAGCGGCAGGCAACAGAGGAAGACTTTCCCAAGGCGTAGTGAATCTAGTACCCATACGTTGTAATTTACCACACAATGTAATCAAGAAATTTTAGAGCAATGAAAATATCACTTTTGCCTAACACTTGGGTCTGGATTCATAGTCCGAGATGCGGGTGTTACATCTTCACCCTTTCTTGTAGGTAAAATGACTTAGGGGTTTGTAAGAGTCCTTCACCCTTTTTTGTAGGTGAAATGACTTAGGGGTTTTTAAGAGTCCTTCACCCTTTCTTGTAGTTGAAATGACTTAGGGGCTATATTATCTTTATTTGTTGAAATATGCTCGTTGCTTATCATAAATTTGAATGTCGAAGTTCAGCGGGTGAAATCCGACCCCAACAAGGACCGTAACAAGTAAGTGGACTAGATCATGCAAAACACCAAACATTTGTGTTAGGCAATTTTTTTTATAAATTGTGTCCATAATTTATATAATATAAAATCCTTTCTTCGAATGCAGGCTATACATTATTGATGGTCATTCCGTCAACAAATCCTTCTTCTTAGACCTTTATTCTCCAAACAAACTGGTTACTCCAAATGTAAGACTTTATTCAATGTACATTTATTAGCCATTTGCAATGTTGACAATGTACGTCTTTTCTATTTCAACAAATTGATGCTGCCCTTACCTTGGTTTGGAGGAAACATGGAGACAACCTTATCTCAAATAAAGTTGGCATATTGGACACGTGGTTTACCAAATTTCTCTGTGATGATTTCCCACGCTTCCATAGATGCAAGAAGAAAGACACGTGGTCTTGGTCAAGTGGTGTGAAGAATTATGTGCGTGGTATAATACATGGTCGCTTCAACAAGCTAGCTTGGTTTGTTGATGTCGACGTCATCTATGCGCCTATGAATTTGGGCAACGACCATTGGGTTGGACTTGCTGTTGACCTCCATGCATCTACAATCACAGTTCTTGATCCTAAGTTAACTGCATTCAATGATGGTCAACTCGAGAATGCAATGAGACCATTTACTGAGATGTTACCTTACATCATTGCCTCTCTTTCAACTGCTGGAATGCCTGCACAATCAAAATTCACATTACATAGACCACTTTCTCTTCCACAGTTTGAAACTTCAACTCATATAGGACTGATGGCGGTGAAGTTTCTTGAGCTCCATGCACAAGGCCAAACCTTCGAAGACATCACTCCTGCTATTGTGGATGATATCTGAATGTGTTACGCTGTGGACATGTTCGAAGAGTTCGTTGAGGCAATTTGATATTCCAATTGATCCTGTTTTACCTCTAATTTTATCTGTTCTAAACTTAAACTTAAGTTAACGTATCTATGACTGTAAGTCTGCTTCTTAGTGGTGTCTTCTTTTTGAATAAACTTACTCTAAATGATGTCCTATATAATTGACGTATTCAGTGTCAATTTTTGAAACATGTCCTCGACAACAGTGTCAGAGTTTATTAATAATAATAATATATTATGTTTAAACCTCAGGTTTCAGATGAGCTTCGTAAAATTTCATTCCTAGCGTTTTGTGAAAGAAGGACTCATCTTATGATAATTATATTATTATTTTGAAAGCGAATCAAATTAATATTTTTTGGTCTTTATAGTTACTATCTGTTATCCTCTACGTCTAAACCTGTGAATATTATCCCTTTGTCTAAACCTAATATAAACGATGTCCTATGTCTACGAACTATTCAGGCGGTGAATGATGTCCTCTAAACTATTGTCCTATGTTATACAGAAATTGTCCTCACTCATGAATTTCTGTACAGATATTGTCCACCAACCCAAATATCATAACTTATGTTTAAACTTAACCTCAGGCTCCACAAGAGCTTCATAAAATTTCATTCTTCGCGTTTTGTGAAAGGACTCTCTACTACACAAAATTGTCCTCTAGTAAACAATATTTCCCCTATGTCTAAACTTAATCTAAATGATGACCTATGTCTTTGACCTATTCAGTGTTAGTTCGTGAATGATGTCCTCTACTTTTCAAGATAGTCATCTGCTATACAATTTTGTCCACATTTGTACTCACAGAGCCGTTGTAGTCCAAACTCACGTGTCTCTGAATTTGTCCCTATGAATATTATCCCTATGTCTAAATCTAATCTAAACGTTATCTAAATGATGTCCTATGTCTACGGACTATTCAGGCGGTAAATAATGTCCTCTCCACTATTGTCCTGTACGTCACAGAAAATGTCCATACTCACGTATTTGAAAAAAGATATTGTCCACCAACCCAAATATTACAATTGTAATCGTTTTATGATAATAATATTAATAATAATAATATATTATGTTTAAACCTCAGGTTCCAGATGAGCTTCGTAAAATTTCATTCCTAGCGTTTTGTGAAAGAAGGACTCATTTTATGATAATAATATTATTATTTTGAAAGCGAATCAAATTAATATTTTTTGGTCTTCATAGTTACTATCTAGTTATCCTCTATGTATAAACCTGTGAATATTAATCCTATGTCTAAACCTAATCTAAACGATGTCCTATGTTTACGAACTACTTAGGCGGTGAATGATGTCCTCTAAACTATTGTCCTATGTTACACAGAAATTGTCCTCACTCACGTATTTTTGTACAGATATTGTCCACCAACCCAAATTTCATAACTTATGTTTAAACTCAACCTCAGGATCCACAAGAGCTTCGTAAAATTTCAGTCTTCGCGTTTTGTGAAAGAAGGACTCTCTACTACACAAAATCGTCCTCTATAAAAAATATTTCCCCTATGTCTAAACTTAATCTTAAATGATGTCCTATGTCGTCGACCTATTCAGTGTCAGTTCGTGAATGATGTCCTCTACTATTCAATATTGTCCTCTGCTATACAATTTTGTCCACTGCTATACAATTTTGTCCACATGTGTACTCACTGAGCAGTTGAACAAATTTTCTCCTCTCCACTCTTGTCCTATATTACACAGAAACTATTGAGGCTGTGTATGATCCTCTCCACGGTTGTCCTATATTGCACAAAATTGTCCCTATGAATATTATCCCTATATCTAAACCTAATCTAAACGTTATATAATTGATGTCCTACGTCTACGAACCATTTAGGTGGTGAATGATGTCCTCTCCACTGTTGTTCAGTATTTCACATGAAATGTCCACACTCACGTATTTCACAAAAGATATTGTCCACCAACCCAAATTTCATAACTTATGTTTAAACTTAACCTCAAGTTCGTGAATGAAATTCCACATAAAATTTCATTATAGTCTTTTTATGAAAGAAGGACTCGTTTAATAATTTCAGAGTTTACTAATAAGAATAATATTTTTTTTTAATGAGAATCCAATGAAGATTTATTGGTCTGACATTTTTGTTACTTTACGTCTAAGTGTCTTTCAGCTAAAACATCTTATAGATTAAAACACCCTAAATTAAAAGGGACCGCTTCTTATTGGGCAGCACATTACACAATACCTCAGTATGTCTTGTCATCATTATTAATTATTAAACTACACTACAAGTTGTCTTCCATGCTATAGCTATTCTTGTCATAACAAGTCTTTATTACAAACACCAAGAATGAGTCAGTTGAGTCATGTATAGAGAGTACAAATGTTTGTAGTTAAAAAATTAAAAATCATTAAAATCAAATAAAAAACAATTTTGTGGACCACCATTGGGCCACACACCTTGTCATTTCTATCATTCTTAAGTAGTTTTACGTCTCATCAATGTCAGACTTTTGTAAATAAGAGTTCTACTAACATGACTTAACACCTATCAGATCACCTTTAATTAAATTTCTCAAATCTAATGCTCCTACTATTACGTCCCTTACAGAAAACGAAAACAAAACGGATTCAGTATACAAGCCAAACACATAAAAATGTTTGGTGGACTACAATTATTAGTATTGTAGGACAGAAATTCGAAACATGTATATCTCATGGATAGATATGACAAAATTCATTTTATAAGAAATAATCCAAATAACAACAACGAAATGATAAAACGATTACAATTAAAAGCGAGGAAAATATTTGAACTCGAACACATTGTCGATATGATGAAACAACCTAAAATAAAAGTACACAAATTGCATTATGGATGAGTGAATATAGGATCCACTCACAAGAACAACATACGAAAGTTCAACTACTTCTTGGCAACTTTATATGTCAGTTTACTATCTCCAATACGATCTCCACCATACAATGCAGTTTTCACATGCATTGTTGATTTTTTTGAAAACACAACCTCTGGGACGATGGGGAGGATATGGCCGAGAATTGGCGCACGTTGGGTTATTCCACCATTTTAAACAACGCTCACAAGATTGATAATAAGTGCACAGCGGGCAATTCGTTGCGCGCAATGGAGGAAATAACATGTGTTCCTGCCATGAATGACAAAACACTAGCCTATTCTCCACCCCAATTACATGTAAATCCCAGTATACCTGTTGCGAGATTCCTACACCTCTGTCAAAACACCCTACCAGAGACTTAAATGCGTTGATGGCAGCTTCTCCTTCTTCATTGCGTCCAGCAGCAAAGAGAAGTAGTGCATTAGCGAAAGACATGTTTAAGTTAGTTGGTGGTCTTTCTTGAAGCAGTTGTAAACTACTTTCCATATCCCCATGCTTCGCGGCTATTCTCAGGCCTTCAAGATAACATGATGTAATATTGCATGCTTCAACACAATGAATAAGTAGATGTCCGTACTGCGAACCTTCATTGACTAGCGCCGCTTGAAAGGCTAGATAGTCAAGTGACGCCTCCCTCAATACATGTGGGTGCAATGCAAGTGCTTGTCCGCGCTTCCCCGCAGCAATCAGTGGGCCTAAATTGATTACTCCGTGATGTGCAACGTGAATAGCGATAGATATTTGAAGGTGTTGAGGAAGAGAGGATAACAAAGAGAAATCACTTTGCCTTGGATGTTTCATTTCTTTCAGTGGATTAATTAGGATTAATAGGTTGTGTCCCTTACCTCTTATATATAACCGTTACACAAGGGACAGTGGTGAGGTTTATCAAGTCATTCTATTATGGACAGTTGGGAGTTACAGAAAATTAAATACATTAACAAAAACATGTATATCGTAACACAATGATGTCCACTATCAAGCTAATTGCTGGTGGGCATCAGTTGTGATGATAATTTCCGTTTTTTCTTATTCTTACAACAATAATTTCAAATAAAATTTCACAATAGTGGGAAATAGTCCTCATAATTGTTTATATTAAGCACACAGAATTGTTTAAAATGACTTCTACAAAAAATTGTCCTTCATTGAATCTATGACAATAAATGTCCTTGTCTTTGTGGGAAATAGTCCTCACAATTCTCCATATTAACATGACACAGTAGTTTCAAATGGTTTCTTATAAAAACATGTCCTTCACTGAATCCGACAATAAATGTCCTTTCTCGTAATATGTCTAACATGTCCACGGAATACAACATAATAACAGTGGGAGACAACAATACCACAATCCTGAAACAGCAAATACAATTCCAAATAACATTTCACAATAGTTGGAATTAGTTATCATAAATAGAATAACATTAAAATTACTTCTACAATAAAAGTTGTCCTCACTAACTATGACACAATTCTGGCTTCTGATCAAAACAAAATACCAGTGAAAGACAACAATACCCCAACCCCGAAACAGCAACACACCTTCTGAATGACAATACAATAGCCATACCCTAAATGTTCTTCTCCACTATATTGGATTTTCGCAGCTTGCTCTGGTGTATCCCACCTCTCCACAGGTCGGGCATTTCATATTTTTCCCTTACGACCCGCCGACCACTGCCCATTCAACAAATTAAACATAAGATCATAAGTTAATACTCATTTCATTTCTGGAGACACTTTGTTTACTGGGTATTCTCCTTGGGACTGTATCCGTATTGTCTTTGGCCTCCCACACTCCCTCCTCTTCTTCGCGGCTACCCTGAGGTTTTCAAAATAACATGTTGTACTATTACCCGCCTCAACACATCGGATTAGTAGATGTCGGTACTGCGAACCTTCTTTGTTGGCCGGATGAAATGTTAGGTAGTCAAGCGACGCCTCCCTCAATACATGCGGGTGAAATGCAAGGGCGCATTCGCGCTTCCCCGCAACAATTAGTGGACCTAGCTTTATTACTTCGTGTTCTGCAACGTTAATAACTATTGATATCTGAAGATGGTGAGGAAGAGAAAATAACAAAGAGAAATTACTTTCCCTTGGATGTTTCATTTCTTCCGGGGAATTTCTTAGGCATGTTGTATATTTCTTAGAAATTACTTTACAGTTATATATAGTAAGATAAGGGATAGTTGTGCAGGTTTCGCAAGTCTACTAATAACTAGTTGGTACTCCAACTGTTGCCTATTCATGGGTATCTAAATATTGTCACTTTATTATTATTCTAATATATACATATGTGGTCCTTTTTAAACATGTTACCGTTATCATGTCTACCATAACTTTGACAACGTTATATATAACAATATTAACTATTATATAAAAAGAGAAGCAGTAATATATAGACCTTCCAAACTCGTACAAAGGAAAATGGGTAATGTGCTTAAGCGTGACTCATACATGAAATCAGACACCAACCACGTTTATTGTGCCTCTTCTGACTATTTTTCAGTGTGTCATGTCACATTTAAATCAAGAATACTATTTATTTTAACAAATTCAATTATGTTCCCGCTAAAACCACGAAATATCCTCCTTATTTTTAACTTATCCCGCCAAAATGTGGACCTAACCATTTTTAAAATCCCATGTATGTTCTTTAAAATAAAAACATCTCAAGTTCGGCCTAACCAAGGAAACAAACTAACTATGTTCTTCTATTTTTTCATAGAATATGGGCCGATACAGCTATAGTCAGCCATCTTCTTCTTCTGCCTCGCTCTACGAGAGTTACTCATGTTATCTATCTGAAGAAGATTTCGTCGGTATTCCTGAATACTGCAGATGTGGAGGGGCAGTTGTCGTCGAAACATCAAAGAGCGAAGATGAGTTAGGCAGGAAGTATTACACATGTATTCTCAAAGATGTAAGTTAAATTACACATGTATTCTCTCAATTTGTTACATTTTATATTAATTTCTTCACCTGTTATAAATCCAACCTTCTGACTTTTATCATAATCTTAGACTGCTGGACATCATTTGCACAAGTGGTGCGACTTGGCTCTGCTTGAAGAAGTCCAGGCACTCCAGATTGGGAAGCTAGAGCAAGATGCGAAGATTGAGAATATCACAACCGGGTTTGACGGTGAAAGTGTTGATCCTCCGGTTGTTGGGCTCGCGTTCAACACCATGACCATGAAATTTTGGAGCTGCAGCATGTTGTTAACCGTCTTGAAGGAACACAAGAGGGCATGCATCGTCAACCACACAACCTCCCGAGGCTTAATACCATAATGATAATACTTGTGGGGCTCTTCTTCTACATCGTCGTTCATCTTCTCATTAAATATATGTATTAGGTTGTCCACCACTAGGGTGTTTTGTGTTATCAACCAAGTCCCCATAATAACTATGCATTATCTTTACTTTAAACATATTTGGCTCTAAGTCAACTCGAATGTTTTGTAATCTATCTTTACGCGGACATGTTTTTTGTTGTCTATCATGTTTTGTCCTGTATAAATGTTTTCTTTATTATGGCGATCAATAAAGGCTGGATATATTACTTGTCCATGTCATAATCTTGTCTATTTTCTTCACAATTCTGCACAAACTTGTCCACCAGATAATCTTATCGCTTTCTATTTTCTTCACAATGTCTTTTACAATGTCTGCACGTAAGTTTCCTTTTCAACCTTAACAGATAACTAATCAGTTAATGTCTACCGCAAAGACACTTTTCCCTAACTCATTCACGAAAAGAACATTTAGAAACTAGCTCAATATTACAATAGACAACTGGGAACAACAATTGACTTTCACTGCGTCTCAACATTAGCCAACCAACGTTTTATAATAATTCACATTCACTTAGTCTACGAAGTAATACATAATACAGCGGAAAGGACAATCTTTTTCCAAATAATGGAAAGTTTTCATACTCTACAATAACTCATAAGTATGGAAACTTTTCATACTGGACACCTAATTAAATAGTTTGATTTCTTATACAAAAACACCGCTCCTTCAACGATCCCAAAAACTTGTCCTTCAATAATCCTCCACTCTTGTCCTTCAACTATCCCGAACACCTGTCCTTCAACGATCCAAAATACTTGTCCTTTAATGATTCCAAAAACTGGTCCGTCGATGACCACACAAAACGTGTCCTTGTCCCCTCCCAAAACAACTTCTCCACGCTAAATAACATAACACAACTTTCACAACGACAATACAATAAATGCCCCACGAAATGTTCTTCCACACTAAATTGGGTTTTTGCAGCTTGCTCTGTTGTGTCCCAGCTGTCCACATGTCCCGCATTTCTTCTTTTTTCCTTTTGGTCCCACCGACCCCTATTCCATTAAACAAAAATATCATGAACTAACATGTCATTACACAAGCTCAAAAAGACGGAATCACTCTGCTTACCGGGTATTCTCCTTGTGACAGTATTCGGATTGTCTTCGGCCTTCCAGAACCCCTTCTCGTTTTTGGCTCATATGTTTCTGGCTTTTTAGGTACAGTGTTGTCCTCCTCTCTAGGCGGTGGTAACAATTTTTCACCCCACAAGTTCATCCATATACCTTTTTCAAAAAACTCTCCAATAAGTGTGTACATGTTGACATTCCTAATACCACATGTTGCTAGGGCATGGCAGCATGGGATAATTAGTACATCAAACACTCGGCAAGTACACTTTTTGTTAAGGAGGTCTACTGTGAAGACACAACCATCCGCATCATTAACTTGGTAGTCAAATTCTGTGGACTCAATTACGGAACAGCTTGTCGCTTCTTTTAAATGTTCAATCAATATATCTTCAACCTCGGGGGTGCACCTTGTTTTAGTCCTTCTTGCCTCTTCTCTTCGCTCGCAAAACCACTTCATCAACATTGTGCGTATGAATTCCACCATGGTTACAATTGGGAATGACATAGCTCTCTGAAGAGGTTCATTGAGTGACTCCGAGATGTTGCTGCTCATGATGTTGTACCGCATCCCTGGGAAGTAGGCTAACGTCCAATGTGTTACTCCAATATCATACAAATATTGCGCACATGCCATGTTCCGTTTCTGAATCTCTTCCCACCAATACCTAAAATCTCCAACCGTGTATGCCCTTGCTGCGTTCGAAGTCATTGCTGCAAGACCTTCAAATTTAAACTTGTGGACAATATTCCGGAATAGGTGGACATTACATGATGCATGCTTCGCGCGTGGATATACAGCTCGTAGTCCGGCATATATTGTTGCGTGCCTATCAGAGACAAAAACCAGTTCTTCTTCATCCGGTACAAATTTCGATAGCTCAGTAGAAAACCATTTCCAAGATTCAGTATTTTCACTATCCACCACTCCAAATGCAAGTGGGAAAATCTGATAATTGCCATCCTGTCCACTGGCAGCAACCAAACAACTCTTATATTTCTCCTTTATAGATGTTCCATCTATGCATATCACCTTCCTAAGGTACTTATACCCAGCAACGGAGGCTCCAAAAGCAAAAAACAGATATTTAAAACGTGTCTTTCCATCTTCAGTTGTCCTATGAATTTCAGATATTGTCCCCAACAAATGAAGATAAGTTGACAAAAATTGATAATTATCCTCCTCGTTGCCTCGAGCTTTCTTCATGGCCATCTCTTTCGCATTCCACGCCTTCATGTATGATATTGTTACCTTAAATTTGCCCAACACTATTTCCGGTAGCTCGCATGCTCTAGGTCCTTTTTTGCCTTGTGCATACTTAGCTTGCAAGAGCTCACCAAGCAATGTTCTTGTTGCTTTTTTACCTCTTTTTGACCTTGACCCTACATCGCAAGTATGTGTTAGTGTTGCTCTCCTAATCTCCATACTTGGTGAATCTTTATGCCTTTTCCCAAAAATCCTCCAATGACATTTACTATCAACACACACTGCAATTATCCTTGTCTGGTCAGACTTCAATACTCTATAGTTGTATAACCTTTTCACTGAATACACACTCAACGCATTTCGCATCTCCAACTTATTCTTAAAAATCCTACCAACGTATATTGCATCTCCAGACTTCTTCAAATTTATGTTTATGTTGTCCTTCTGCAAACACTTCGCGTTGTCCCTGAATGGCAAAGTGTCTTTTGTCAACAGGGGGTCGTCTTCACTAAGTAAAAAATTGTTGTCAATGAGGTTTTCCATTTCGACAGAATCAGAAGTAGGCAAGACATCAACAGGGATTTCACTTTCTTCATCAGAAATACCGAGGCTCAAGCCTACTGGAGAAAGAGTAACATCATTCTCTCTTTCCGCATTACCATTTCTTCTTCTATTCTGTCCCCGCCTACCTTCAACGACATTAACATTTCCATCACCTTCCAAGTCTACATAGTGTTCTTCGATTTCTTCTCTACACCTTCTCTTTCCAGAACATCTCCTCATTGCATTTGTCGTAGCTTCTATGTTCAATGGATCCCAGTTCACTGGATGCTCGTTGTCTATGAGATCCCTCATTGCATCAAAATCTTACTCTCCCTAATCATTGCCATATGATTCATCAATATCCTCTCCCACATTCCATCTACTTGGCTCGCCTACTGCTTTCCCTCTATTCATACTCCTTTTTATTTCATCAACTCTTTCCAAGAATTCGTCGTCCTTGTATGTAAGAGGGATATCATACGTAACGGGTAATCTGACCAGACCATAAATGTTATCCACTGTGGCTTCAGCATTGTCCACCGTAGATACAACAACTGGTCCTCCATAATCACCATCGGTTATATATTCCATGCCCAGTCCTCTACCAATGTTACCAAAACTAACATTCACCTCCACTATTGCACGATGATCATCGACCTTAGCAGCTCCATTGCCGATGTTATGGTCATTGTACTCAGTGATAACATTGTCCTCTTTAGCCGAAGTGACAATGTTGTCCTTATTGACCAAAGAAACAATGTTGTCCTCATTACCACAAATGACCAAGGTGTCTTTGTTGAATATTAGTTGTTGTCCTTCGTCACCAGATTCGTCACCCTCGTCACCGAGACCTCGACTTCCATTTTCCACAACTGCATTGACCATGTGCTCTGCCATAGCATCATCAACTGCTCGGTAGAGGCTCTCGTCGTCACTTTGAATTGAACCCTCTTCCCGAGCATTAATATCACACTCTTTTTCGCTACTATGTGAACCGGAACCAGGAACTGCAGATCCAAGTGTTAAATACAAGTTCAGCCCCGGTATCTCAATACCCTTTTTCTTGAATTTCACCAACCCGGATTCTGATTCTATATCAACCGGTGGCATCTTTTGCTGGGTGAAAATTGTGTCCTCTGCCTCGTACCAAAAGCTTAGGAAGGGGTCTACCTTTTTAGAAGTTAGCCTAAAAGCTTTGACCACATCATTCTTAACTTCATTATAGCTACTCTTTTCCCGTACGGTCACGCATCTACCGTACGTGTCTTTCGAAACACGAAAATGCCATTTTCCATTCTCCAAACATTCCCACTCACCAACGATTACTAAGACTGTTTCATCCATCATGAACTCGTTCACAGAATACAAAATCAATTCCACACTCCTGAAAGCATTAAATTCTTCTAAAAAACACTTGCATTTACTTCTTTGTCTTCCACCTGAAATAAATGCAAAGGAATAATAAGAGAAGAACGGACCTAATATGATGTCCTCGGTGTCTGGATTTTTAGTGTAAAAGGAACAAGAGAAGAACAAACCTATTATGATGTCCTCGGTGTCTGGATTTTCAGTGTTATTCTTCCGAATATCCTTATCTTGTCTGCATTTACTAGGAATATCCAAACAAACAAACACACTGAATATCCTTATCTTCTTGGCATTTTCCCTTTTCTTTATATCTTTTTTGTCCTCTTTCTTTTATCAATTTTATTTTATTTTTATGACCTGTTAGATCTAAATTTTGCAATAAATGCTTAACCAGTTTGAAACTCCCGCTCACCCATATACCTTGTCCATGTCACATTAGTAAAGACAACAATCTCACACACTTGGGGGTTTTCTCCATCTCTCATCAAGAGGTTATTTACGTCTTTTCACATAACCTGTAGTTGCAAAATTGTCCAATTGATGGCAGATTTGGAAAGCCCAACGGACTAATGGCAAATTGAACAACAAATTGAACCACAAATGGAATTTCCAACAATTTTCCCATTTATTATTATAGAAGGTTAAACATCAAGTCAGCCTTCTATTCATGGTTACTATCGAGAAACTCTGGTCGGTTCTTCATGCTATTTGCAATTATCATATTTGTTTCCATAGTTCTTGTCATCTAAACTTGTCTGAACATAGAAACAACAAAACTATTGTGTTAAATTAGAAAATAAGATGAAACGATATCTTGCAAAAAAGAATATTAAAAATATATTTTACCTTTAAATTGTCGAATATATTTAAAATTGTGAAATTTTGATATGGTACCTTACAATCTTCTTCTTTAAATAATTAATATATAGATCAAATTTTTGGAGAAAAAGCATAGATATAAATAATTCTTACGTCTGTATCCATTGTGCCAAAGATTTTTAAAGCAGCATCATCAAATAAAATATATTTACCTTGAAATTGTCGAATATATTTGAAACTGTGAAATTTTGATATGATACCTTACAATCTTCTTCTTTAAATAATTAATATATAGATCAATTTTTTGGAGAAAAAGCATAGATATAAATAATTCTTACGTCCGTGTCCGTTGTGCCAAAGATTTTTGAAGCAGCATCATCAAATAAAACAAAAGTTGTAGAGTCATTTCCATCGTCTACTATAATTTATTTGGAATCTAAGAATTATAAATTTAAATCTATTTGGATATGTAAATCTAAATTTATTTAGACTTAAAAATTTATCACGGTAACAAAATGATTAGAATAACTATTTACTGAGGTCTCTATTACGTCAATGTATGTTGAAACCTCCAGACTCGCATGCATACCTCAATTATCTCAAGCTCATATTTGTTTTATATACTAACAAATAAGCCTTTGATCAATCGTGTAATCTTCCCTTGTTCCGATTTTTTTTATTCATAGATCAAAATTACACAATCACTAAATTAGTTAAAAGCTACTGCTATATATTTTAAGATCATAACTATTCGAATCACCTTATGAAAGTTTTTGGTTTGATGGCTTACATAAAAAAAATACAAAATCAAACATGTTCAAAATTCTATACTAATGAGGCACAAAACAATAAACAAATAATTCACAACAATCAGGATCTTGAAGATACATCATCAAAAAATGTAAATTAGATAAAAATTGTAACATTCTTAATTTCTTATCGTAGTTAGGTATTTAAGGAATATCAAATATAGTGTATAAAATTATATATAGACTACTATTAGAAATCATTTTAGATAAAAACCTAAATGATAAAATCATCTACTATACGAACTGTATATAAAGAAACATGTGTCAAACCGGTTGCTAAATATTTTTTGACCCGTGTTATTTTATTTTAATTAAAGTAACTCTCTTATTATATAAAGTCTGATGCGCCAAACATAATAATTAACATGATTGTGACATGTGTCAAACAGGTTGCTAAATTTTTTGACCCGTGTTATTTTATTTTAATTAAATTAAATCACATATTTTGAAATTTTCCTAATCCTATCTAAATTAGGTTTATTTTTTTTACAAATACAAATATTATTACTCTAAAATAGATAAATGTTTAACATGTAGATCAATTATGCAAAACCTAAGTCTATTTAAACTGAAAAGATTTTACATATATATTAGAAACTTGGCGTGTCAAATAATATAATTGGTAATTCTTCTCTAAATAGATAAATATTTAACATGTAGATAAATTATGTAAAACCTAATTCTATTTAAACTGAAAAGATTTTACATCTATAGTATTAAAAGGAGGTTGAAAGATATGACATGTGAGCCTCTCATTAAATTTCAAATGGTCAATTATTTTGTTACCCTCCATGAAAAAACAGATTTTCGACCCCTTGTCACTCATTCACGTTATGGGCTTGTGCTCAATTGACACTTTTTGACAAAATGGGCTTCGTGCAAATGAAGCCCATTTTATGTTATCTTTTGTAATTTTTATTTAATTTATCTCATAGATTTAGGATATATATCAATTATTAGTTTGGATTTTAATTTCATTGGATATGCTTATATATTTTAGAGTATATTCCATGAGTATCTTATTAACCCTAGGTTTGTTTACAACTATATATATACATTTTGATTGTTGTTCATCGTCAATCATGGTTTGTTTCTTTCTCATAATTTTTATTTTTTAATTTAGATTTTCTTTAGTTATTTTTTATGTTTGTTTTTATTTTTTTATTGTGTTTGTGAGATTGTATTGACTCATGTTCTATGTTTATTGATGATTTTTAGGTGATGTTCTCCCCTCGATGTATCCTTATTTCGGGTTAGTGCTTGTGTTTTATTTGTTCTCTTATGCAACATGAACCTTAATTGATATGCGTTTGTTTTTTGTTTATCATAGGTTTTGTTTTATTTCTTTTGCCTTCCGTTTATGGTTATATCATTTTGTATCTCGAAGGTAATTTTATATTACGTGTGTTTCATGTTTTTGATTTGTATTATGTTTTAATATTCTACCATGTATGTTTCAGTTTATTGATGCTCTCTTCTTGGGATTTATAGAGTACGGTTTTGGAGATTTGTTATTTCATCCGATCGTGACAGTGGATGTGTGAGTTTTGTAGTGTAATATTGATTCTGATTTTGTTATTGAGCCATCGATGTTTTTAATTTGATTTGGTTATTTTAAACAGGTGTGGAATTTGTGTCGGTTCCCTTTGCTTGAGTTTTACGTTCGATATTGTTATCGTGTGATCCAGTAAGATTTATTTTCTAAGATTTACGAAGGTGTTTCATATTTACGTGACAAATATTTATGAACTGATATGTTTTTGTTTTGCAATATAGGTTTTGTCCCCTTCTGAATTTGTTGTGGTTGTTCTTTAACAAACACACTCGATCGAAACACTTTCGTGCCTATGTATCGACGTTTAATAGGACGTTTTCTTTTGCTCCGTTGGGCAGGAGGGTTGGTACTCCTCTGTCTCCTGGTGAGAAATATTGTAGTATATGTCCTCTACAATTAGCTATGGAATATAGCGAGTCCGAGACTGCGTTTAGACGGATCGAGATACCAAGCAGGCCAAAGTCATCCGGGTATATATTTTTATATTAGTTTCTTGGTTTTATTCGTTTGTTTGAATGTTAATATGATATCATTTGTTTCATGTATTCACGGACTGGGTTTTATATGGATGCTATGGCTATTTCTCGATTTGTGACGTTCGACGAGTCTGATTTCATCAAACAACATTTTGAAGAATTCACGGATTAGTTGGATCGGTTTTTAGATTTTTTAGGGTTGACATTGGTTTTTTCTTATGAAATATGTTTTTATTTTCGATTCTCGAATTATTTATGTAATTAAATTCGTTGGTTACGGATTGATCAACACTTCAAATTAACTCCAAAATCAATGTATTCTTTCCTTACCTATTATCTCTTTCCGATTTGTTTATTTTCTCTGTATAATTTGTTAGTGTGTATAATTGGCTGAGATTATTATGATGTATCGGTATCGATGTTGTTCGTTGATAATAATTCGATTTTATAATACATTCTAATCGCAGTGAATTGATTGTTAATATTTCTATGTATCCAAGTTGTTTGTCCGATTTGTTTTTGTCATCGGTTATGGATTCGAGTTAGTTGCTTAGTCTTTGAGTGCATCACGTCTCATGTACAAACTTTCATTTGTGCTCTAAATGTACAGGCTTTGATATTAATTTTAGCAATTAGAAAACCTTCATTTTTATTCTATCCAAATTTTGTATACACGTTCGTTTACATTTTAAAACATTATGTATTATATATATGTGGATTCAGCCTGACATCGTTTAGTTTCTTTGCTTATACGTTTATTTGTTTATTGTTTATAGATATGATTGCATCACGGCAATCGGTTTAGCTCCGTAATGGTATTGCCTCGGATTTATGATTATCCCATCTATATAGTCTAGCGATGTATCTATCAAAGTAACTTTTATAATATAGATATATATTTAGTATATATTTGAGTATATCCTTTTCGTTATTAGAGATATATAACCTTAGTTTTCTAGAGGTTGCACCACGTCTAACCAGTGTTATATATCGTATGATTATCCCATCTATATAGTCTAGCGATGAATCTATCTAAGATATTTTTATAATATATATATATATATATGTTTAGTATATATTTGAGTATATCCTTTTCGTTGCTAGAGATATATATCCTTGGTTCTCTGGAGATTGCACCACTTCTAACCAGTGTTATATATCGTAACATCCATATATGTATTTATTCCATATTTATACTCTGCCAGTAAAATGTATTTAAATAATTTTCACGATGTATATCTATATTTGAGTATATATATTTTTCCTATGTATATATCTTTTTTATCGCGATATATATATTTTCAAATCTCTAGAGATTACTCTCGGTCTAATCACTGTTCTATATTGTAAGGCTAATGTGTATTTTTATCCACTCTATATACTCCAACAATAATAAGACTAATGTGTATCTTTATCCATTTTATATGTTCCAACAATATGTGTATCTAGATGATTTTCACCGTCTACATCTATGTTTTAGTATATCTCTTTTATGAGAGAGTGTATCTTAATTTATTTTTTATGTATTTGATATAGATAAAAAAATTTCGAGTGTTGGCCATCATAGGGGCTATATATAACCTAATCGAACAATATATACCTCATAAGCTTATGCCATTAATTTCAATTAGCTCTTATAGGTCTACTACTTTCCATCCATTTCGTTCACTTGGTTTGTCAGTCTATAATTCTATTTATAATGATAGTTTTGGTTTGTAGATGAAGCATAAACGAGTGTATACCTCATAAGCTTCGCGGAACGTTTATCGGTTTATAAAAAACGTTAAGTCCTACTATTTTGAGTGTTCTTATAAAATATCATTTTCAACGACTTTTTGTTGACCTTTGCGTTTTAACTTTTGTGAGTTTATATTAGGTATGGTGTCTAGAAATCAGTTTTATGCTCCACGGGTCAACGATCTCCGAAATATCGCAGAGATGGTGGAGATGCCTTCGAAGGAAGCTAGACGGGTTCGTATGGAGATAATGCAGAAAAAGAGACAGCACTTGTATACTAACAACTCAGGAAAGTGACTATCTTGCTTTATTTATTGTTTCATTCTTGGTTTGAACATTAGTTAATCCAAACTTTATATATTTTATGGTTTCCGTTCAGGTCTACTCACTCACACACCTGAGTTGGATGAGTTTATGTGTTTTGTTGCCACGGATTTCGAATCTGAAGACGATAGGGAGCAGTTTGGATAGCCTGCTTCCAATACAAAATCTCATGCACGTAGGAAACGAAAAGAGAAAGTTCTTGATGCATCACAGATTGAGTTAGCAAGCGGTGCGTTACTTTCCTATGTTTTCCTAAGGTGTTTATGTTTTGTTAATCCATATGTTTATATATATTCCTATTGGCAGGTTATGTCGATGATGGAGATGCTTTATACACTTGTGAATTTTGTGACGCTTATATGTGGTTGGGTGAACGTATAGCCAAGAAAGTTGTTACTGCTAGACCCATTTTCAATATGTATTGTCGCAAAGGAAAAGTTCAGCTTCCGCTCTTCAGAACACCCCCTAAAACATTGCTATCGTTGTTCTATAATAATAATACTCGATCGAAACATTTTCGCGAGTATATAAGGGCCTATAACATGATGTTCGCTTTCACATCGTTGGGAGGCAAGATTAATTATTCTATAAATGATGGTAAAGGACCTTATGTTTTTCAGATTAGTGGTGAAAATTATCACAAAATAGGCCATCTACAGCCTATTGTAGTAGATGGCAAGCTAAAGCCTAAGTTTCGTCAGTTGTATATTCACGATACTCAGAATGAGATACCAAACAGGATAGAGGCATCCGGGTAGTTTACATTATAATTTTGTATTTTTTTATTATCTTCCAGTCATATGGTAATTTCTTTGTTTGTTGATTAGCACACTATCTATTTCTTGTAACAGACAGGATTGTAAGACAGAGATAGTGGCGCTATTGAAAAAAATGTTGGATACTCATAATCCTCATGTCAAGGCTTTTAGGTGCGTGAGAGATCGGGTCAGTTCCGGTGTTTCACCAACTAAATTTAAATTGAAGTTGTCTGGTGATAGGGTTTGTGATGGGCGCACTCATAATCTCCCAACTGAGAAAGATGTTGCTGCTCTTATACCTGGGGATTTTGATGCCGCTTCTGATCAGCGTGACATTGTGCTTGAAAGTCATTCCAGTAGGCGGCACAGGATAAGTGAATTGCATCCAGCCTATCTTGCTCTACAATATCCCCTTTTATTTCCATATGGGGAGGATGGTTTCCGCCTAGGTATTGATATCGGTTTCGTTGATGTCTTTGGAAGGAAGAGGACCACCATAACCATGAGAGAGTTTTTTGCTTACCGTATTCAGAGCAGGATGAATGAACCACCGATGATCGTGATGTCTAGGCGATTGTATCAGCAGTTCTTGGTTGATGCGTATATGATGATAGAATCAAACAGACGTTTTATATCGCTTAATCAAAAGGATCTCCGTTCTGAGAGCTACCAGAATATATATGATAGGGCTAATACGGGAGATAATGATCTAGCCGGACAAGGAAAGCCAGTTTTTATACCCTCTTCCCATACCGGTGGCAAGCGCTACATGATGCAGCACTATTTGGACGTGATGGCTACGTGCAAGTATTACGGGTTCCCTGATTTGTTTATCACCATCACGTGTAATCCGAAGTGGCCGGAGATCACCCGACTCTTAAAAACCCATAATCTAAAGATTGAAGATCGCCCCGGCGTATGTTGTCGAATTTTCAAAATTAAATTGGACAATACGATTCAAGAGTTGTTGACTGAGTACACTTTAGGAACTGTCAGGGCAGGTGTGCATCGTGATTATTAATTCTATTATTATGTGTTCTTTAAGTATTTTTTTTTTTTTTGAACTAATGTTTGCTTTTTGTATTGGTTTTCGTTGTAGCTCTCTATACCATCGAATTTCAGAAGCGCGGATTGCCTCATGCCCATATCATGTTGTTTTTGGCTGATGATTCAAAGCTTCCCACCGCTGACCATATTGATAAGTTGATAAGTGCTGAAATTCCTGATAAGGATTTGAATCCTCATTTGTACGAAGTGGTTAGTGACGTGATGGTCCATGGTCCTTGTCGTTTAGCGAATCCAAATCATGTTTGTATGCAAAATGGGAAGTGTACAAAGCATTTTCCAAAACCATTTTCTAACGTTACAACCATCGATGAGGCAGGATTCCCAATGTATAGACGCCGAGAAGATCTTCGATTTATTAATAAGCAAGGCGTCCATATTGATAATAGGTGTATAGTTCCATGCAACCAAGATTTATCGATTCGGTATCATGCACATATCAATGTTGAGTGGTGTAACCAAACCCGTTCTATTAAATATCTCTTTAAGTATATCACAAAAGGTGCTGATTATATCAGAGCCACCGTCGAAAAGGATGGTGGGGATGTGCAGACTTCTGAGAATCCTGGTGCTACTGGTGATCCTCCGGCGGTTGATGATGAGGTCAAAAAAAATTTGAGTTGCAGGTGGTGTTCATTTGTTTTGGTTATTGTATTAGTGTTTTTGTTGGTATCTTTAACCGTAGTTGTAATTGGTATTTTGATAATTATTTGTATAGGTATATTTCGGCATGCGAGTCTACTTGGCAGATACTCGCGTTTCCTATCCAGTACAGGACTACACCAGCCGAGAAACTCTCTTTCCATCTCCCTAATCGACAATTGGTTGTGTATAACGAAGATGACCATGCGGATGAGATTATTAATCGAGTTACTGTTGGTCAGACAAAATTTCTGGCCTGGTGATATGCTCATATTTACCATGAGCTACTCTCTCAATTTAAGAGATCAATTGTAGTAGGGGTCGAATCACTGGGAGTCAAATCAAACGATAGGATATATGACTTCGAATCGAGCTAAGCAAATAAAGTAAAGTAAAAACAAGAAACAATTCAAAACAAAGAGAGGTTGTTGGTTTTTAAGAATTCAATTAAACAAAAGTCTTCTACGAATGGAAACAGTATTGACGTTATTTTAGTCAATAGACAAGTAAGTTAATGATATACAATAATTTTTTATTTGAAGTGTTATAAAATAGCCCATATCATTGAAATTGATACATTTTTTATGTTTTTAAGGGTTCCAAAATACAAGCTTCTTTGCATGGTGTGGTATATGACCAGTTTGTTGACAAAATGGTCAGAAATTGTTGGTACACTACACAATATTTTGATGTAGTTGATCAATACGGTTCGTGCAGGGCTACTACTCACCCTTACAAAATTGTCTTTCTTTCGTTGACAAAGATCGACTTTGTTTCGTCAGATTGTCATAAAGCTTTTTTCGATTTTGTTAATTTTGATCATATCTTCAATGGGACTGCTAATGATGACTATTTAGTTGGTGAGTGTATTAATTTCTTTATATAAACCAGTTTAATATGTTTTGTAATATTTTTATCATTTTATATTAATTATTGATACGGTTTTTGTATATAGATTTAGTTGGTGAAGTTGTCAATGTTGGTACTTTCCAGTATTCACCAATACCTGATGACTCTAATGAGCTGCATAGAGTTAAGACAGATTGTGTTATTGACGAGGATAGTGCTGATGAAGAGTCCTTTTACAAAACGATTTCTTTTGATCTGAAAGATGAAAGGTAGATTTGGTTTATAGTATTTAAAAATATCACTATATATATTATCTAATACATTAATTACTTAATATCACGTTTGTGTGAATACTCTTTTTTAGAAACGTCCATATACGTTGTAATCTTAATGGATTAATGGCGTCGAAGTTTTATAAAAGGTGGACATTGTTTGACGGTTCCACTGTTATTGGTATCGTTCGCTGGGGTGTAATTGATATGTGTGCAGGTATATATTTCCATATATCATAATATATATATATATGCACATATATATTTATAGATGTATATTATTCGGTTAGTTGTTTAGTACAAAAGATAAATATATTTTTAAGGCAAATTAAACCGCGACACGGATAGATCCCATGCGCCTTCAATAACAACACACAAAAACAGAAACCGTCTCATCTAATTCACAACTGATAAAGGAAAAATGACTAAGATATTCCTTGGAATCAATAATTAGACAGGATTAGACCAAGTCCTATCGTTTGTGCTGCTACGAGGTGTACCCAAATGATGCTTAATCCTTCATTTCCGGAAGTTGCGATTTTCATAGCGAAGTATGTAGAGTGTTATTGTTTTCATAATATCATTTAGAATTTTATTATGTGGTTTATGATTGCTTGGTTTTTTATAGGCTTACTCATAAACGAAAACGTCGCTTTATCGTGTATGATAACGACAGTGATTCTGATGATATTGTTGAAGATATTTCGAATGGTGAGGAAGATTATGTTCCTGATGATGGGTCAGATGATGCTGAAGATACAAAGACTCGGAATATGAAGAAAATGATTAATACTAATTTTTGTTATTAATATTACTATTTGTTTTTTATGGAATTTTTATACAATTTCGTATTTCATGTTTCTATCAAAGTTGATTACAGTTCTAGAAACTCTTTTTATCGCCCTTATTACAGATTTGAAATTTTGATATGGTTTAGCGATGTTGGTATGGAAATTTATGTTTTCAGATATAGTTGAATAGTGTAGTCGAAATATATAGGTATACCTACACATGTAAGCTAGAAAGGTATACTGTTATGGGAATCAACATATACATTATGCATGGTGGCATGCACAATCGAAGAACGATTCAGTACTTTCGACAACAATAATTTCGGCCTTATTAGTGTTTCTTCAGATCAACCAATTTTATCAATTAAATATAATCTACACAATGAAAGCAGATACTTTTATTGATCTTAGTGGTAACCCTTATTGGTCGTATGATTTGCTAATCATGTTAATATCCACTATTAATGTATCACATTAAAAAAAATAAAGCATTACTATTGATAAATATCTATTATATCTCATTATACAATATTATATCTCATTACGTTAATTGTTTTTTCTTAATTTTTGTATGTGTTTGTGCTCCCTGTTTATCTTGAATAAATTTTGTATTTTTGATTGTTTTGTAATGTTGATGATAAATCAATCACGTTTTTTCCTTTAAAAAAATCAGTCGGTTTTGATTATAATAGTTTTCGTATACATCCAATCTTCTATAATCTTCTGCTGAGATATTATAGTGTATATCTCTAACTATCATCTCATGTACTGGCTTAAAATATTTTATATTCTTTATATATTTTCCATGAATGTGCATTTGATAAAGTATCCTCTATTTGATATGGTTATTTTCATATTTATTGACTAATTTTTAATATTTATCTTAATATATATATTCAAAAATTTAAATTTGAATATGTAGTAGTTATCGTAATTATATAAGGAATTATTCCACGCAAGGAATTATTCCACGCAATGAATCAAAAGTGTATATATACTATAAGTATTAGCTTAATATACAACGGTGAGAAGTATAATTTTTTCTTAACAGATTCATCTATAGTATTAGCCTCTACAATTGATGATATGTCGTTTCCTCTTCCTAATAATTTGCATGATGATGATATTGCTAGTATGTTGATCTGTAGTTAGATATCCTTTTGTATATTTTTCCTGCAATTCATATGTTTTAACGTTATTTTATTTGTATAGGTATTATTAGGAGTCTAATTGGAACGACCGAGACGTCTATGCACATTCTCCTGTTTCATCTACCGGCACGTGAAGTTCGTGTTGTTGATAGCTTTGCTGCCCTTCGTTCAAGTCAGTTCTTGAGATGGTTTGATTGTAATAAAAGTTGTCCTGTTGCCAGAGAAATGACTTATGTCGAGTTTGACTCTAAGTTTGTATGGAATTCTGAGGATTCGGAATGGGTTCAACGTGATAGTCATGATCTCGATGCTAGATTGGTATATTTACCTCCCTTTATGGGGGAGATTTATTATCTTCGCGTCTTGCTTAATGTTGTCAAAGGTCCTACCTGTTTTGAGGATATTCGTACTGTTCATGGTGTAATTCAACCGTCCTTTAAACATGCATGTACCGTCTTAGGGCTGACAACCGATCCTGATTACTATGCTCATACAATCGTGGAGTTCTTTGGATACTCCAATTCCCGACTTATGCATAATTTCTTAATTGGGTTGGAGCGTATGCTCGGATCTTACGAATTCGATAGGATTTTCCGTCTTGCTTATCGTATGTTGTTTTATTAGGTAGTTTTCTGATTTTCTATTGTTTATTTTGGATTTGACATGTTTTCATATTTTAATAAACTTTCCTATTATTTTTTATTACATGAATGAATAATAAGAGTATTGGCCTAATATCTAATGAAATAGTCCAAAGAGAATATTAAAATAAATTTATAATGTATGGTGTATGTGTTACAAAAGCTTTTATACTGACCTACCTAAAAATCGTAGAATCAAGGGAAAAATGTGGAAATTTCCATAGCTTAATTTGGGTTAATTACTTTAACTATTCACGAAGATTATTGGATATCCACATCTCAACGTGCTTCTAATTAATTTTATAAGCGAATAAAATGTTGGAATACTAATACTCTTTAGCTAAACAACGAGAGATATTTATTTTTGTTATGTTATCCCACCATCAGACACACTTATCATTTTTTTAGTTTGTATAATGTAATGAGATAATAATATAGCATTTTGGAATGTGATACATATTTAAAATTAGTGGTCCACTTATGTAAAACTTGCTCAAAACAAATAAATGTCGTAGTTAAATATTTATATACCAAATACTAATTGATATGAATATATCCTATTAATATATTATTGTTGTTATTATTTGTGTATCATTATCACGATTATTTACGCACTTCTTTCATGGTATATATCGTATAATATGCAACGAAAATCATTAGGATCTTGGATATCTCTTTATTGAATATTACGTGTTATTAGTGTTTATCTAGATACGTTAATGTTATATATATTGATCTCTTTGTAGTCACTTTCAATTTTGTAATCTCTTAATGTCGTATTTGGCAACTAAATGTATGTTTTTTGATTATTTGAAAGTTTACTTTCCAAGTTCGAATCAATGTGTGATTGATGTTCATTTGATACGGTTGTGGAATGAGTCTGTTGGTACTAACATCAGTTCGCTCGAGATGATTTTGCTCGATGCCTAGGTTTGATTTTCTGCTTCTAAAAAGTTACCTGATCTTGGTTTCTTTGACCCTGAAATTTGTCATGTTAATAGGGTACCAGGTTGCGTGCATCTGTGGCTTCGAGTTATATTGATCGTTTTCGCTCTCAGTTAGTTCGTGACCAGACTTTATGCATAGAAGGGTTTGGTCTTACTGATTACTTTGAACGTTACATGCCAAGTTCTTTGTTTTTTAAGATAGAGTTTCTCCCTACCACTATTGTTAGATGGGTTAATCAAATTTCGCCGGTACCCATCCAAATATAATCAATGGTTCCAATGAGTTGTTAAACCACACTTTGATAAACGGTTTTTATTCGGTAAGTATACTGTAGTTTGTATTAAAATAAAATCGTTCTCAGTATTAATTTTGCACTGTTTTCAGATATAATTGGGCAGATTATGCATGTCAATATGTTGAAAAAGGTTCGTAAGGATGGTGAACTGGTCAGTAGACTTGATATTGACTTACGTGATACAAGGTAATCATAGATTATATCTAACTTATTTGCGTTGTCCCGAGTCTGTTTTCGTTACCTTTAATGCTAATAAATGCGTAGTGATCACCGTTTAACATGCACTTTGTGGGGTGGATGTGCTGAGGATTTTGCTGAATATGCAACAAGTAATGTCACGTTCTTATATGTATGCGTCATTCAATTTCTTTGTGTTGCTCCTTATCGAGGTTTGTATTATATTTGCTATTGTACGTATCATGTGTTATACTTTAGAAAATTAAGATACCTTGTGTTTCTAATTCTAGGTATATTGGAAATTTCAAGCTACTCAGATGCTACTTCAATATGTTTTGATCAAGATACATACCTAATGGATTGGTTTACACACGCGTGAGTTTTTTTCTTTCTGGCATGTTTTGGCTATTTGTAAAAAATTTAAATCACCGCACTTATAGATGCTTATACATGCTCTCAGGTTACCTGTAGACGAAGTCGATTTAACCATCAACGATGTTCCATGTTTCCTAGATGATTCAGATGTTTCGTTACAAGATGATTTTCTGTTTACCACTAACCGAAAGAATATACGTGAGATTGTTTCTGCTCATGAGGTATAGTATATTCAAGTTTTTATATACGTTACTATGTTCTTTGCAGATATGTCAGTTTTATTATTATAGGAATGTGAATGTGTCGCTGTTGTTAACATTGACGCCGTCGAGACGCTCCACCCTTGGTATTATGCCTCTTGCGATGTATGTGAACAGAGAGTTCTGCCTTACTATCCAAGCTCACGTGGAGATTTTCCTATTCTATATCATTGTCCTAAAGTGTGCAAGAGGGATGTATCTGACGTTACATTCCGGTAATGACAATACATACGCACCTAGATGTTTTGTGATTGATACCGGATTATTTATATTATGAATGTTTAACGTCTTTTGTAGGTACTTTCTCATTCTACATGTGTTTGATTTCGTCGGAGAAAGGATACGTGTTCTCTTTTTAGACGATAACGCCGAATCTCTTTTATACTGTACTGCAGATGAATTGCTCTCGAAATTTGATCAGGTTTGTTTACGAAGTCACCGTCAGCTGTGGATATAGTATTGTCGTTTGATATTTTATTCTATTCCTTGAATAATGTCTCATTATCTCGATCTTATTATAATTTCAGGATGATAGACAAAATATTACCCTCTGTTATTAGAGACTTGGAAGGAAAAACAATTCTCTTAAAGCTATGGATTTCATACGATAATATCAAGTGTAGAGGCAATAACTACATTGTTACTAGATTTTGTGATGATGATGTTACAATACAGAAGTTTAATTCTGAGGATTTTGGGGATTATATTTAGATCTTTTGTATTGACAACCTATAATAATGAATATCATCTGATTTTAACTATGCCCTTTGTTTTAATTTAGTACTGTTTAGTTTTAAAATGCTTATTCCGCGTAGGGAAAGCGGATACCGCCCTAGTATATATTAGAAGCTTGACGTGTCAAATAATATAATTGGTAATTATTCTCTCAATTCCAAAGTTATGTTCCCGCTAAGCTACAATGTCACCTAACGCGATGAACGAGGGAGGAGGGAGGGTGCAGGCGACATGACAACGTTTATGAGAAAATATCGATTTCTTCCATAGCATCAGAAGGAGTAGATCCTTCTTCTTCGAAAATAGTATGTGCTTTTATGTTCTATAATTTCTTCAGTTTCATTATACATGTTTCGTATATAGGTTTGTTGGTTTAATACGCTTGATTGTAATATATTTGAAATTTCTTTGCAATGTTTATATGTTATTCGGTGGGAACATCTGGATATTGGGATTACTAATGTTTTTTTGACTTGATCGGGAAATTTCATTAGTAGTTCTATTGAATTTGATATGTAGAGAACTAACTTCTAATTAATATAATTTTGATATGTGTAACTTTTCAAATAGCTCTAATTAATATAAGTTTTTTATTTGTATTTGTATTATTTTATTATACGTAGTGGTGTCCACATATATATTTAAGTTTTGTATTCAAATTATGCTTTAATTAATATTAGTATAATGTTTGATTTGTATTTGTATCTTCTTATACGTATGACGTGTCCAAATACATTTAGATTTTGTATTTATCTTAAGATTTCTAATTATGTTTTAATTAATATTAGTATTAACTTTTGATTTTTATTATTTATTATAAGTATGCGGTGTCCAAATAGATTTAGCGTTTGTATTTATCTTAAGATTTTCAAATTAAATTAAACTTTTCTATATTTTCCCTTTTTCTCACGCACTAAGATGAATTAAATTCTATTTTTTTCATTATAATATTAATATAATAAGATTAATACATATGTAATAAAATTTTGTGTCTCTCAATCTTCTCACCCAATAATTATAAACTTCGATAATCTCTTTCACAAATTTCGTGTTACTTTTTTATTAGAAAAAAAAACAATATCGATTACTCTCTTTCACTTTATTGATGAGATCAATTACAATGATATTTTGAATTAAATTACATCAAACATGAATAGAAAGAAACTATTTATTTTCAAGAGAGATGATCAAATTTATTGGAAAATCAAATTAAATAGAAAATCCAAATAAAACAAATAAGTGTTAAATTTATTTAATATCAAAGTTTTTGAATTTGTTTATTTTCATGCGTGATGTTTTTTCCGTGCTTGATTTTTCACGGACTCTAAACTAATTATTATCATAAACTCGCGTATATACAGATCATTTACCCAATGCATTATAATAACCAAGTTAGTATTATAATCGCCAAATTGTTTGGTGTTATGCATTACCATTAAGTCATTAACATTAACATTACTATGATCCATTAACAGTAACATTAATGAATAGTATGTTATATGGTTTGTGAGATCGTCTACTAAATCACAAAATATGTATATTCTTTACGATTAAACATTAGCTTAATACTCTCTTTGTATTTGAAAGAATGATTTTTTTAGATTTTTTCCTTGTTTTTGAAAGATTGATTTTTTATATTTCAATTAATATTTTTTTGCTTTATCATTTAAATTAATGGCAAATATTTGTTTTATCCCGTAAAATTGTTTCATCATGCGTACCTTTTTTATTGGAAAATAAAAAAGTAAATAGAAATAAATAAATAAATACAAATAGTTATTGTGTCTTAATATGTGTGAAAAATTCTAAACATTAATCTTTCAAATACAGAGAGAGTATTACTTTAAGAGTTATAATTAGAAAACTAAGGGCACCTTTGACGGTGATTTATGAATAAGTGTCATATAAATTAAAAATTTGAAAATATTAAAAAAAAAAAAAGAGAATGAAAAAGAGAGGAGAGAGATGAGAAAAGATTCAACTAGCCATTTCATGGTTTTAAAGACACCCATGTGGTAAAATATTGTTATTTGATTGGTCCAATATTTTTTTGTAATTTATGAATTAAACAATTAAATAAATGATTATAAAAATATTAATTATGAAACTATGTACCGTGTTACCAATGTGGATGCTCTAATAGATTGATAACAAAATTTAGTTAAGTAACGGAAAAAAATAATAGGACGAAATTATCCATACACAAATTATTAAAAAATATAATAATAAATCAAAAAACAGTATGTTAGTATGTTTGCGTAGCTAGGTGTGTAAAGAATATCAGATATAGTGTATCAGATATAGAATATCAGAAAGAATATCAGATATACACAAAAACATGTAAACAAAATTATAACGTAAACAAAATATAAAAAGATATCAATGAAGATAACATATCTTATTATGATTACCACCGATCTAAACTACAAAATTGGGACACCATATACGTGTAAAAAACAACTTAATAAATAATCCTCATAAACATATATTAATTGAAACGTGGTTAATTTTTGTAAAGATAAATACAAAATCTAAATTATTATGTTTAACACATCAAATTTTATATAATAAGATTACCGACTAAATATTTGTGTTTTTCAGTTCCTTCTTTTACGACGATTACTTTGAAATCCTCTCTATATATAAAGGAAAAGTCAAGAGTTTTTCAGAACCAAAAAAAAGAAAAGAAAAGAAAAGAAGCAATACCAATAAAGATGATGAGGTTTTGCTAAGGTTTTGTCCCGTGCTACGCACGAGTACAGTGATTGGAATCAATAACATGGAACTATGGGGTTTTTTTTTTATTAGCTTATTTAGAATCAAGAACATTGAACTTTGGAATCAAGAAGTTCATGGAGATGCAATTATTTTTTCAAGATCCGCCTTGTCTCAGTAGCATCTCCATGAACATGGAACTTTCTCTATTTTTAATTATAATAAGGTCCTTTCATATTCGTCATATCTCAATTTTATCAGTTAAAATAGTATGTTTTCAAATTAATTTTAATAATGGGTTCAAAACGTAATCCTATATTTATTTTTTCTTCCGGAAAAAATAGACCTAATTATTCATTTCTCTTCTCGAGGCAATCATACTTCCTACATGATAATACCACTCATAGATGCACCAATTTTATCTGCATGCTCTTTTTTATTGAGTCAACATTGGATGCTTCTTTATTTTCTTCTAAATTCTAGTGTATTCAACGGAATATAGTAATGTTATAATACGGTTCAACGAGTCTAATTGTCTTTAAACCAAATATACCCTATTATACTTTTTTAAATTATTGCGTGCTGCTAAAAAGACGATTAAATTTAGTTAATAAATATCCAAACAAAAATTATACTAACTAGCAATCTAAGCAAAAATGGCTTATGTGGAACAATAACAGCGATAAGATCCATCGTGTATTTGATAGTTATTAGGCTGTGTTGGATACTATTACTAGCGGCAATTCGCTAAATAAAATATTAATTTTACTACACTTATGGTTATCTTTCGAAGTAAGCTGTGTCACTAAACGGTAGGATATTCTATACTACTACTTGCCTAAAAGATTTCGGAATTACCAGAAAAAAGCTAACTCAAATCATTTATACGTTCTGAGACTACATTTATGATTTTTTTTTTCTTTTTCAGAAAAAAAATCATTTATTTGTTCTGAGACTATACTTTTAACTTTACAAATTTAAGAGTCTACTCATCTTGGAAAATGGAAACATACTTTAATTTGTCTGCTCCATGGTAAAATGTGATTTCCAAGATCAAATGTGTCTTTTTCGGATCAGAATCAAATTTATGTTATGCATTAGTATTTTGAGTTTTGTTTTTTCAAGTTTTGAAGTTTGTTTTGCATTACTTTAGCGAGATACTTCTTCCGTTGCATATTAGTTGTCGTTTTAGGTAATTTCACGTCAATTAAGAAAACATTTAAAAGTTTTGTTTTACCTCTAATTAATATATTTTTCATTTGATATATGTAATTAATAAACTAAAAAAGTATGGATAAAAATTGAAAATCAATTATAAATTTACATTGAAAATAGAAAACGACAACTAATTTAATACGAACAAAAAAACGTAGAATAACAACTAATATGAAACGGAAGGAGTAGTATTTACTTAAATCGCTGGTCGTAGTAATCGAGATAAATAAAGAGTATGGTTTTCATTTGAAAATTGTATTGACAAAACTGAAAACAGACAGATAAAACTAAGAGCATCATTAATGGTGTCTTTAAATCATTTTTTTAATATTAATAAATTGTTTAACACTTAATTAGTTTCATCCAATATTTTTATGTCTAATGGTGACACTTGAAGAATTCATTCAAAACTAGTTACTGAGGAAAGTTTACAACAAAAAAAACATCAACAATAATGACAAAAGTAACATCGTGAGGAACAACAAAAAATAGAGGACCATTAATGGCGGTTTTCAGACAGAGTTTGCAGCTTCAGCTGCCGCTTCTTCCTCTTGCAGCTGCCGCTTCTTCCTCTTGCAGCTTCTTCAAAGAAGGTGGTTTAACTACAATAATTTTCTTCCATTGCCGATCAAGTTTCCTTGACAACCTTGATTATAAGGGATTTAAATTGTAACATCATCAATCACATTGTATATCTATAAAAACAGAGTTACGTTTTACATTCTTCACATAAACATGATGAATCATCTTTTGCCATGTTGTTCAAACTAAGAATTTCAGATTCTTCAAAAACTAGTCAAATTTGCACCAGACTTCTTAAAAAAAACAGAGATCTTGATTCTTGATGCAAAACACTATCTTCTACACTTCTATCTATGTGTCCATATATGTAAAGCATGTACCTTTAGTGAAGGAGCAGCAAAGTCCCATAGCGAATGAGACGGAGACAGTGACGAGAGCTAAGATGATGAGATTAACTGGATGCTTTTTCTCAAACACGAACAATGGCCAAAGCACTCAAAACAGACACACAAAAAAACAACGAAAAACAAATCCATGTCAGTAAAACATCCAAACACACTGTATAAAGTATAAACCAAGTGGAGATATTGAACATGTTAAATCGGGTCGCTTTGCTTTGCTTCCACTACTCGAACCATCATATACATAGAAATAATGATCAGTAACATCATATACATAGAAACAGTGATCAATTACCTCTAAAGTCATCTCAACCTCTGAGAATCAAAGAGACGACTCTTGAATCGGAGTTACAAGAGACACCGAACCAAGGACAGTAGTTTAAGTTGTATGGACAAAACACCATTTAGATCGGAGAAACTACTCTTTAGCTTCAATAACATAGTTTCATCGTCGTTGAAAGCATTCTCAGAAAACGAAAACACAAACAAATTAAGCAACAAGAACAAAGCAAGAATATTTATTTTCATTTTTCCTTAACAAGAAGAGAGAGAGAGAGAGAGAGAGAGAGAGAGAGATAATCAAAACCCATCGATTCGATTTCAAATTACATATCGAAATCTGGATCTTTATCTCTTTCTCAACCACAGATCAAATCGATTCGATTTTAAACTTCAATCGAATCAAAACCTAGCTAAAACCGCGAGAGAGTCATACCTCGGCGCCGGCGAACGGAGAGAAGAAGAAGAAGAGAGGAAGAGAGAAGAAGAAGAGAGGAAGACGAATCAATCGCCATTCTCGCCGTTGCACAAGAGAAAAAAAGAACAAAATCGCAAATGATAGTTTTTGCTTATGCCCAATGACACGTGTCCACGACGAACCGATTCTTTAGCTTCGTCCTATATAACTTTTTCATCAAAATTCATTAGTTAAATAACCAATTTTAATTAAAGACACCCGTAAAATATCACCATTCCAGATGCTCTAAGCAACAATTATCAAAATAGGCCAAAAAAAATATTAAAATTAAAAAACATGGGTCACATCTTTTTTAATTAAAAAAACAGATTAATATGGACATATTTGTCCTTCTTTTAACGTTTAAGATTTTTAACTTTACAAAATGCTTTAAATATGGAGATCCCATAAAAAAAAATATCCTAATAATAATTACAAAGTCCACATGGATGGTTAAAGATCATAATTACATGGTAAAACTCATGCTACTAGACCTACTTTTAATTTGGAGAAATCAATGTAACTTAAATTTAATATTTTCAGCTTTGTCGTTTTTAACCCTGCATTGTTGGAATTGAATCTTTGATTAAATCTTGCAGACAAAAAAAAAACAGAATGAGAAGAAGAAGCATAAACAAACAGAGAAAGCAAAAACAGAGAAAGCAGAAGAAGAAGTAGATGAAGTAGATGAAGCAAACCAACAAGGCAACAACAATCAGAAGAAACAAGAACTCAACGACAAGAAGCTAGTGTATGAGGTAAATAGTACAAACTATTACAAGCATGTGTGTTGTCTTGTAAACGACTATCCGATTCTAATATAGAAAAACAGAGTTGGATCAACAAAATTCAACATGCACCAATACATTCTACAAAGAATTAACACAGAACCAAGACGCTAAATTATTAATACCAAACATCTCATAAGTGCAGAGGTCTCCAATAGTAATAGAAGAATCACCATCGAATCTTAAATCAATTACCGATTATAGAGTTAGATTCTTTGACAAAGATATTATGTACTCGAATTTCATTTGACATAATCTCACCCTCTCAATTATCATTACTAATTATTATATGTATAAAAAATATAAATTTTTATTTATTGAAAATAGGGATAAATAGGTCATCATTAACCTATTTTTTTAATTAAAAAAATGTGACCTATTTTTTTTAATTTTTTTTTTTTGGCATTTTCTTATAATTTTCCCTAAAATTAAACTCAGAAACCGAATATTTAATTTACTTTTATACAGTGTTTGTATTTACGGGCAGTTAAAAAGTTACTTGTAAAAGTTACTATTACCTATTTCCACTAATGCACCGAATATTTAATTTACAGTATAATTACGTTTGAAAAAAAGAGTAAAAGGCTTTAAACTGAACCTTCTTATGTCTTTTTTCTTAAAGACGACAAGATCAACACAAGAAAGGACAAAAAAATAAAAATAAAACAAATATTTTGAGAAAACTACTATAAAACAGCTTTTGATAAAATTCGAAGCAAGGAGCATTTTTTTCCATTTTCTGTTTGGTATAAGCTCCAACCAGTTGAAGAGTTTTATAATAGTGGTATGAGTTCGGAGTTCGATTTACCAAATATTGTATAAATACTTCATATATCTAAACCGGTTGAACCGAAAATACTAAATCTAACCGAAGTATAACAAATTTTTGTTGAAATCGAGTTTTAAAAACCGAACTGAACAAACCGGCATTCGTTCCGTATCAAGTTGGAGTTTTGTTTGATTTAAATTCAGCAGAATTTTTTTGAACCCGAACAAACCGAACCAAAAAACCCGACCGTTAAACAAATATATAGTTAGGTCCTATTTATTTTGTTGCTATAAAAAACATTCTTTGTTTTATTATGATTCATATTACTGAACGATTATGATTAATTTACAGAATTAATTTAATTTGCGGCTACCCTGCTTCAACTAAAAGGTGAATTTGGTTAATTATGTGAGTTATCCTAACCAAAATATCTTAATGAATTTGGTTAGTTATTGAGAGCTGGTTTTTTTGTTGGTTTTTAGTTCCAAGTTATTTAAAATAAAAGTGAATTACATGCAATTTTTTTTGTGGGTGTGTGATTAATCTGCTTAAATTTTACTGATAAAGAGTGATGTGGAAATATTATTACCATGTATATGTATTTGTACTCTTTAAATATTTTATAATTTCGTATAAAACAAATCAAACACAATAAACGTGAGACAAAATAAATAAATTATGTCATCTCCCTTCCTATTAAAAAGCAAGTCATTTTAGTTAACCTAACTAATTGTTATAATTTGGTTGGTTTAAAATGATGACATGGATTGAAAAATGATGACATGTTTTTGGATTAATTGTGATATGGCTAATTCCTCTAAAATCATTGGATAACTAAAAAACTATTAAATAAAACCAATCTAATATATTTATTGTAGTTGGTTAGGTGTATCAACGAATCAATTGATTTAATTATTGTGTTTTAAACTGCGATTTTATACAACAAAACTTTGACAAATCTTATTAAAATAGTCATGGTACATCTTTAAAGAGTTTCTTATGCTATAAGGTCAATTTTCAGAAAGTAAAGTTGCATATTGAAAATTACATGGCAGCAAATTCATGTGATGATCATGTAAACAAATTAAAATGTTTAACATTTTTTAATTAAGAGTTTTAAGTGAAGAAAAAACATCTTTATATCAGAATAATAGATCTCTACAAAAATAGTCGAAGAAACATAAAGAAAAAAATAGAAAAATGAAAAAGAAAGACTAGAAGATGAAGAAGCAAAAGAAGAATGAGAATACAAAGACAAATAAAAACAACTACTAGAAGAAAAAGACAAAGAAAAGAAAAAGTAACTAAATAAAATAAAGATGATGAAAAAAATAACGGAAAGAAGAAAAACTAGAAGAAAAACAAATAAAAACTCGAAGAAAGAGACCAAATTTTTTGAAAAAGAAGGCGAAGAAAACCTGAACGAAAAATAAAAAATTAAAGTAGATGAAGATGGAGAAGAACTTCGACTAGAGGAAGACGGTTAAGAAGAAAAAGGAAAAGAAAGAGAATAATATATATTGACAGAAGAATGAAAAGAAAATGAATACGAACACAACCTCAGATAAAAAAGTTTTAAAAAAACGAAGAAAAAAAAATATATATAGAGACTTAATGGAGTAACTAGGAAAGTTTATGAAAAGTCATTTGAAAATTACAATTACCCTTCAAAGAATATGAAGAACAATGAACAAATTATATTGAGGGAAGTTTATGGAAAGTCATTTGGAAATCCAGGTGATACTGATTTTTACTGAGTTCTACAAATAACGATGTTATCAGATAAATGATTATATGCTTTCAAGACTATAAGATATACAATTTTATGACTATGTTGATTTTAAGCTATTTTATATAAAAAAAATTATAATTTCAAAATGTTCAACACTCAGATCCAGATGATGATTTGGTGTACGCGGCAGAGTTTTTGAAACCTTCAAAGTGTGTTGAATGCCTAGATTAAAGGTTGGTGCTCATATCATGTGTCTTCGTACCATTGACCCTAAAAAGAGGGTTATGCAATTGGACAAGACTTATAGTTACTCAGTTGGTACGTCGTATGACTGAGGGTAGAATCATAACAGGAAATGATAAATCAGGCAAAAAAGTTTTAATGCTTAGGATGTTTGTCACCCACCAGAAACAAAGTTTTATTTCAGAATGCGGCACATACAATTTTCAGTGATTTTCGTTTATGTAATCGTACCATAAATAAAAGTCAAAACCAAACACTGAAAAATGTTGGTTTATTTCTACCGAGACCCGTGTTCTCTCATGAACAGTTATATGTTGCCTTATCGAGAGTCAAATCTAGGAGTGAGATGAAATTCTTAATTGCTGACAAAGAAGGAAAAATGCCCGAAAAAACTATGAATGTCCTTTATAAGAACACGCTTTCAAAACCTTGAGTAGCTTTTTCAAATTTATCTTTTGTTTTATTAAAATTTAATAAAACAAACTTCTGTTATTAAATTTTTTATTATTCAACATATCATTGACATAAGCAATGTAAACCATTTTTTTCTTTTCTCCATATTATATGATATTTTACTTTACATAACTCATAATTTATAATATTTTTAATACTTCTATGCTAAAAAAAGAGCACACATATAAAGGAAAAGGCAAAGAATAAGAAGTCTTATAAACCTGGAAAATGATAAGACAAAAAGTAAAGATGAGGCATAAAAGGAAACAGAAATAAACTTGAATTAAAAATAAAATATCAATGAATAAAAATGAAACGTAATTAGTTATTCTCATTAAGAGACTTCACAAATTTTTCATGTATGCGTATAATACCAGTAAATCATCTAGGAAAAAAAGAAAGGAATCATTATGTTTAGTTTCGTATTTTTTTATATATATTGGAACGGTGTATTCCTTATATTTTTTCGCTATATCTAACTTTTCTGCCATTGCAATACAAATTCAAAAGTTAAAAAACAAAAACTCCTTATTTTCAAGGTAACTTTCAAATTAAAAATCGTATCTTATGCATATTAATTTTTTACATACGTATAATTTAAATGATTGACAATCATGCATATTTAAGGTTTATATATTGTTGGGGTCGGAAGTCCCTCCCCCGAGAACAAAAGTCGGTAGTGACAAAAGCGTTGTGATATGGTCGACTCGTCGAGCAGACGGATTAGCCAAGCAGCCAATACGTTGTCGCTCCCAAATGTGAAGAGTTAAGCCAAATTTGGCCTAGCCGGGACCACATTGGCCGAACCACTTAGACCAGTTTGGCCGAACAGCTCGGGCCAGTTTGGCCGAACAGCTCGGACCAGTTTGGCCGAACAAGCTCGGACCAGTTTGGCCGAACAAGCTCGGGCCACGTTGGCCGAACCGCTCGGGCCAGTTTAGCCGAACCGTTCGGGCCAATTTGGCCGAAGCTGCATGGTTCAGTTTGGCCGAACCGCTTAGGCCAGTTTAGCCTAGCTGCATAGTTCAGTTTGGCCGAACCGCTTGGGAAAGTTTGGCCGAGCTGCATGGTTCATTTTGGCCGAACCGCTTGGGCCAGTTTGGCCGAGCTACATGGTTCAGTTTGGCCGAACCGCTCGGGCCAGTTTGGCCGAGCTGCATGAGCAAGTAGAACTGCTTAGGCAAAATCTGCCCGCCAAACCGCCTAGGCGAAATCTGCGAGCCAAACCGCCTAGGCGAAATCTGCTAAACAAAAGGCCTTGCATATTTCTGGTCAAACGGGATCAACTACATTTCGCCGAGGAGAGTCTTTTCTGAAGAGCAGGTTAGTAGCTAAGCGTGGCAAGTCTATCGGGCCGACGAGTCCAGAACAAGTCTAGCCCATCAGGAGAAGCCCACAAGGGAAGCCGCCTTCAGAAGGAGAGATCATCGGCGAAATAAGAAAACTTCCGTTTTCTTCGAGAAGATCAACTCAATAAGAAAAGAGGATCAAGGTGAATCCCGAAGAATTAGAATAATTTCATTTATCTCGTTGTAACCCTAAACCGACCTAGTCGAGTATATATATCGATGTACATCCTTTGAGAAAAGGATTCGCAACTTTATTCACAAAAGCAATACAAAGCAATTACAAACCCTATTTTTCTTTGCTCATCGTTTTCTACTTCGTATCATAACACAGAAATCTCTGCTTCCTCTCGAAACTCTTACAAATCTAATTGTGCGATTTTCGGCATCCACAATTTGGGCCGTCCAAGGGGATTTAGAGAATTTCTTACACCAAAAAAGCTACGTAACAACTCAAAGATGGTAAGCGGCGAAGAAAACACGTCCCGCAAAGACAATCGGGAAAGAGAACCTTCGGTCGAGGCTACTGCTACCAAAACCCCTGCTCATGGTGACCTAATCGACGTGAAGAAGATGCTAGAAGACTTCCTCACTGAGCAGAAGAAGCAAGCCAAGATGATCGAAGAAAAATCGAAGGAACTGAAAGCTCTTTCGCGAAGAAAACACAAAAGACCCAACACGGCGAGACTCAAAGCGCGCGTCGATCCTCAACGCCTCGACTTCTCAGCGCCTCGCACTACTTGGAGAAACGGACAAGTCTCCCGAACACGTCGTAGACGTCTCTGACGAAGAAGAACCAGCTCCCACAAAGCGTACACGCACGGAAGGTGCAGAAGGAGGTCGACCAGAACCGCGCGTCCCTGACACCCTAAGCGCGTCAAGCTCTTCCAAGACAAAGATTTTAAAAGACACATCGGAGTACACCAACTACTCCAGTGAAGAGTGATACAAGAAGGAGCAAGAGCGTAGAGCATTTAAACGATCCTACGCTTCAGAACTCGCTGCAGTTAAGGCTCAGATGGATCAGGTAACTTCAGACCTAAAGAGTACCCAATCACAGATACACCATGGAACAGGAAAGACTCCTGCCATCGCTCAGGTACTAAAAAAGGCGAGGAACACACCCTTCGATGAACGAATCGCGAAGACGAAAATCTCCGATCCTGGAAGGATCAAGTTGCCCATTTACGAAGGAACCACAGACCCTTCAGATCATCTGATGGAATTCGAAGTTGCCTTGGGGAGAGCAAACTTCAAGGAAACAGAAAAAGACATCGTCTACTACAAGCTGTTCGTAGAAAGTCTCAAGGGGCCTACCCTACAATGGTTCTACAAGCTCGAGAAGAACTCAGTTCACACGTTTCTTCAGCTTTCCGAGTTGTTCGTGCAACATTACAACATCTTCATAGAACGGAAGATCTACGACTCGGAACTATGGAATAACAAGCAAGGTGAGACCGTGAGTCTTCGATCTTTCATGACCAGGTTCAAAAACACGCTTTCAAAGGTAGAAGGTATCAGCAACAAGCCAGCCCTGGAAGCCTTGCGAGGGGCACTTCGGTGCCCATCTCCATTCTGGCAAGAGATAAGCATCAATACGCCGATAACAATTCAAGACGCTCTCCACCGTGCAGCCGACTTCGCTCGAACAGAAGAGGAAGTCCAAGCCAGGAAGGGCGGAAAGACGAAACAAGCAAGCGAACCAGCCAAAGTCGCTGCACCTAAGAAAAACAGTCCCACCTACGTCGAATACGAAGGAGGATCCGGAGGGGCTCACAACTATCAAGTAGAGTCATCGGGTCGCGGACGCGGAAGAGGCCGTGGGTGCGCGGTCGCGGCAGAGCAACCTGGAACAACACCTGGACCAGAGAGTCGAAGGACTATGACGAGAAGTTGTATTGTGATTTCCACAAATCTAGTGGACACTCAACCGCAAGGTTCCATGAGTTAGGGCGACAACTCATAGTCAAGCTCACAGAGGGCACCTTGAAGAACAACAATAGCTTGTCGGACTTCAAGCCAGAGGAGAAAGCTCCAGTCGACATTAAACAACAAGTGAATACTCCAAGACGCCACTGTCGCGAAGACGGCACGGAAAACGGAGAGCAGCACGAAGTAATCAACATGATAATGGGAGGCTCGCAATACTGTGCTGACAACGAGACTGCAATCGAAGCTTACCAACGCCGCGCTGATGTCTACGTGAACATATCGGCACCCTCAAAGCCAAGACTTTCCAGCGACCCCATCACCTTCGACGAAAAAGACATCGAGGGCCTCGATCAACCACACAACGATCCCCTGGTAATCAACTTGACTGTTTACGACTTCAACGTCGCTCGTGTTCTTATTGATACAAGGAGTTCTGTGGACGTCATCTTCAAAAAAACACTCGAGCGAATGAAGATCGATCTATCCACGATCAAAGGAAGGCCTAAACCCATTACAGGTTTCTCCGGCGAGACAACCATGACGTTGGGAACGATTCGCCTTCCCGTCTAAGCTGGCAACATTAAGAAGATGGTCGACTTCACTGTCTCCGATCATCCAGCGATCTACAACATAATCATGGGAACTCCTTGGCTCAACCAAATGAGAGCTATACCTTCAACATATCACTTATGCCTCAAATTCCCAACTCCCATCGGCATAAAAACAATATGGGGAAATTAGAAGGACGACTCCGAACCTCAAGAGTCACGAAAAAGAGCGAGGACCAGCTCCGAGCAGGTCAAGAACCTGACTGACCTCTTATAGCAATTACAGATTGCAGAAAGTCGCGTAGAAGAAGAACGACCCACCTGCGAACCTGTGATATCTGTATGCATCGACGAGGAACACCCCGAAAGATGTGTAGAAATCGGGGCCACACTTGATGAAGATCTTAAGAAGAAGCTCGTGGCTTTCCTCCAGAAAAATATCAACACTTTCACCTGGGCAGCCGAAGACATCCCCCGGATAGACATCAACATCGCCAGCCACGAACTCAACGTCGATCCGACGTTCAAACCAATAAAACAGAAAAGGAGGAAGCTCGGCCCCGAACGAGCAAAAGCGGTAAACGACGAAGTCGAAAGGCTCCTACGCGTCGGATCAATCGCCGAAGTCAAATACCCCGATTGGCTCGCCAACCCAGTCGTGGTAAAAAAGAAGAACGGGAAGTGGCGTGTCTGCGTGGATTTCACGGATCTGAATAAAGCATGCCCTAAAGACAGTTTCCCTCTGCCTCACATCGATCGCTTAGTGGAAGCAACAGCAGGGAACAAACTGTTGACATTCATGGACGCCTTCTCAGGCTATAACCAGATTCTAATGCATTCCGAAGATAGAGAAAAGACCGCCTTCATCACCGACCGCGGACGCTACTGTTACAAGGTTATGCCTTTCGGCCTGAAAAACGCTGGAGCAACATATCAAAGACTCGTCAACAAGATGTTTCAGGACCAGTTAGGCAAAACAATGGAGGTATATATAGACGATATGCTCGTGAAATCTCTTGAGGAAAATGATCACATCTCACACCTAGAAGCGTGCTTCAACCAGCTCAATCTTTACAACATGAAACTAAACCCGACGAAGTGCAGATTTGCAGTTACCTCTGGAGAATTCCTAGGATACTTGGTCACTCATCGCGGTATCGAAGCAAATCCGAAGCAGATTGACGCACTAATCCAAATGGCATCTCCGAGAAACAAACGTGAAGTACAAATTTTTCATGTATGCGTATAATGCTAGTAAATCATCTAGGAAAAAAAGAAAGGAATTATTTTGTTTAGTTTCGTATTTTTTATATATATTGGAACGGTGTATTCCTTATATTTTTTCGCTATATCTAATTTTTTTTCCATTGCAATACAAATTCAAAAGTTAAAAAACAAAAACTCCGTATTTTCAAGGTAACTTTCAAATTAAAAATCGTATCTTATGCATATTAATTTTTTACGTACGAATAATTTAAAAGATTAACAATCATGCATATTTAAGGTTTAGATATAATAAAATCAAGTTATGCTATAATAAAATTAATACTTATGTTTTTAAATTTTTTATACCGCACATGATGCGGGTCAATCATCTAGTTCCATATAAAATAATGCAACCCAGATTGAGAAATTCAATACAAACCTAAAAGTTCTATCCAATTTATATCTATTTTATTCTTATAATTTATTTTTATATTATTTTCCTAATACTATTTAAAACTAGGCTGGGTTATGCAAACCTCATAAATCTATAACCGACTAAATATTTGTTTTTTCACTTCCTATTTTTACGACGATTACTGTGAAATCCTCTCTATAAATAAAGGAAAGTCAAGAGTTTCTCAGAACCAAAAAGAAAAGAAAAGAAGCAATACCAAAAAGATGATGAGGGTACACGGAAAAAACCGTAATTCGATTTGCATAGTTCCCGATCTTATGGAAGAAATATTCCTGCGATTGCCTTTGAAATCAATTCTGAAATTCAAAACCGTCTCAAAACAATGGAGATCAATTCTGGAATCGAAGATGTTCATGGAAAGGCGTATGAGTCTTCAAAAGAGCCACCGGAAGATCCTGGCTGCTTACAACTTTGACCCTCGGGACCGACCGAGACTCCTCCCCGAGCCGCGGTTCTTCGAAGGAGACGAACAGATGGTTTTTCTTCACTGCACCGACGCGCAACGAGACTCGATGATGACTTGCGACGGTTTGGTCTGCTTCCCCGAACCAAATTGGGTCACTGTTTTAAACCCATCAACCAGACAACTCCGGCGATTCCGAGCCGGCCCGGATCCAGAGTCCCCCACAGGTAATTTAATATTTTTCTATAGAATTTTGTTTTTGCGTTGTTATGTATTAATCAAAACTATTAATCAAAACAGAGTCGGAAAAGTGTGTCATGGGATTCGGTAGAGACAAAGTTACGGGGAGCTATAGAGTAGTGAGGATGTTCTTTGATCCTAACTTTTATTGCGAGATTCTTGATGTCAACATTGGTGAATGGCTTCAACTGAATCCGCCTCCGTACATGGTCCATGTGGGAAGGAGAGATGGGGGAAGGAAGTCTGTGTGTGTGAATGGGTCCATTTACTGGCTACATATTTGGTGGGGTGTCAAAATACTAGCCTTGAATCTTCACACACTAGAGTTTCACGATGTGTCTGTGTCGTTTCCAACTAGGTGGGTCACGTTTGATTCCAAGATAGTGAATCTTCATGACCGTCTTGCCATAGTCAATACGAAAACAGAGCATGAACGGAGCCTGGAGATATGGAGCATGGATGCAGAAGAAGAAATATGGACCAACACTTACTCCTTTAGCTTAGCCGGTGCAACTATTAACCCATGGGAGCAAACTAGCTTCACTCTGGTCACAGTTTCTAAGTTTGGGGATGTTCTCTTCTTTGACAATCTCAAGAGGTTGTTCAAATATTACAAAGAGACGGATGAGATTCGATGTCTCTCCTCGGATATTTGTGTTATATCTCCTTACCTCGAGAATTTGGCCCCACTTCCGTCAAAGTTGGGATGTCATTCCGACCTCGATATCATGACATCTAGATGCGGATTGCTTTCCGGCTCCGGTATATCCAAGCTATTGAAAGGGATCACATTTGATATTGTGCTTATCACACTAGTTCGGTGTTTGTTCAAAAATCTGTGGAATGCTTAATCCCATGTAATCTCACTAAAAAAAGACATCAGTTACTTGCACTGAAAGAATATTAGAAAATCATCTTCTTCTTTTTTTGTTGCTGTGCGTAGATTACTTGTTTCAATATTAACTTTGTTTTTCCAAAGTGAATATCCTCTTATGCTCTCAATCAATAATCTCTTGTTCAAAAGACCTCATGATTGTGCTCTAGCAACCAAAATAAAAACTACTAATTTTTATTTTCTCCAATTGTCTTTCATACGTAAGAGACACTCGTCTTTGGTTGCCTTTATATGTCCGAGCACAAGAGAAGAGCCCCTAAAATTTGTATAGCAAATAGAAACAAAGGAATCCACTTACATCAGTTTCTAAATCATCAAAGCCAAACCAAACACTAATAGAGAGACTTAATAAAGAACTAACTACTACGACTACCATAAACAACTTGGTGTTTAGGCTCGAATCTTCAATTTATATTCAAACTTTCAATTACACCGTAACACTTGTTGTTAAAAAAAACTAATACAATCAATATGAAGAACATGACAATATACTGTGAACTACGTATGTATACCATTTGCTTTGAGTTCTTCACCAACTTGACATCATCAAAGCTAATTATCCTATTGACTCTCCTAGGTTGAATTCCATGCATGGTTTCACTCGAAAGAAGAGTTTTGGAGTCTCGCAGGAAACATAGTGTAAGCATAAACTTAAATACTTCAACAAAACTGAGAAAGATGACTCTTATCATATACCAAAATTCACCAACAATAAAGGGAAACCGTCTTATTAATACATGTACCTAAAGGTTCTGTGACCATTAATACCCAAACGTATTGAACGTGCTTAACAATACCCCCCACACTAAGTAAATTTTTGAACTTTTAACCCAAGCAATCACAGATGCTGAGATTGTTGTCTCCGCATATCACTCAGGTTAATAAGGAGCTTAACCCATCAAGTTTTGTTGCCAGTGAGATACAGTTTGATAGTCATGAGGTTCCACCATTTGCTCAGTCTATTTATTCGTTGCTTGTTGATCTTCGTGATATATTTCATGATCTCCCGTCTATTGGGAAAGCTTTAGTCAGTGCGAGAAAGATGTTGTCTGATGTTAATAGAGGAGAGTTCATGGATACAGAGGTTATTTCCGAAGTTTTTGCAGATTGCAGTTGAAGGTCTAAGAATTGCTTTGAACAATGTTGGTCGGCTACCTATTAGGAACCTGGGAAGTTCAAGCTGAACCGAATGTCAGTTTTCGCAGCTCTCTTCTGAGGACAAATCATACGCACTCATGGCTGCTCTTCTTCGTAGTCAGGCTAAAAAGTTTATGAATATAGTAGCAGTAATAGATGCAAGTAGCCTTGGAGGTCTTAGAAAGCATTGGAAAACTAGTGTTCCTCAAGAAGTCAAATATGTCTGAGCATATGGTACAAAATTTTGATGACTAAGAGAAGACGAATGACTCAAAGTTAAAACGACTGTTATCTGATAAGCCCGTGGTAGCGGTTGGTGCAGGTGCAACTGCTATATGGGGTGCTTCATCACTATCTAAGGCCATTTCTGCTTCTCCTCTCCTCAAGATTGTGACTTTAAAAGTCCCGTCTTCATTGAATCTTTTCTTGACGCATACCCATAAGGCAAAGGCGTTTGCATTTCCATCAAAGTTAATGGTTTTGCTAGTACGGGAGTCAAATCAACATCTTTGGTAAAATCATCTTTATCTGCCGAGAAAATCAGAGCAGTATCACATAGTATTATAGCTTCTGCTGAGAAGATGCTTCTCTGCCATGAGGATGGCATTCTATGAGATCTTGCGGAAAAGACGATTAAAACCATTAGCGACATTTGGAGCCAGTCTTGCAACTTGTGCGGGTTTGCTTGTTTATGGATCGAATGTGCAGCTGTGTCTCTTCCTTCAGCTCCTTTGGTTGCAAACTTGGGTCGAAGGGTTCAAAACTTACATGAGGCGTCTATTGAAGTGAGAAAGAGAGAAGGCAACAGGATACATAAAGCAATCGAGTCACTTAGGCAAAGATGGAAGGTTTCAATGAAGAAAGAGTAAATAGAGAGCATTATGCCTATTGTCTATTGATATCATGTAAAATATGCAATATAAATTAGATTTTGAGAAATTTCCTCCTATACCACCATATCAAGTTTTTTTTCCCATATACCACCTCAAATGTTCCATCAATACCACTTTTTTTAATACGGAAATGACCTCAGTACTCTCAGCTCATTAACACACAAACTCAACTCATTAATACAAAAAAGAAAATTAATTATTAATAAAATTAAAAAAAAACATACGCACCTCAGATCTCAGAGCTCCTCGTGACAGCAGCTTTTCGTGACGGCGCAGCTCCTTGTGACGATCTTACACCTCGAGCGGCGACGAGTTTGACGTCGACGAGCTCAAATCGATTTTGACGGCGACGATCTCACACCTATCTCGACGGTGAGGACGGCTGCGACGACAACTGTAGTTACAGAGATTAGAAATTGGAATTGATCATGAATTATCTCGATTATTTAAGTATAACATCTTCGATAAGTTATACTTTGTGTATAAACTATAGATGATAATCGATGATGCATTTGATGTGTTTTAAATGGCTTGAAATTTAATGTAGATTGTTGAAACATACTACTTGTTTTTAGGATTGAATCTGCTATGAAATTGTTTAGCATTTAATGTTGATTGTTGAACCATACTGCTTGTTTTTAGGATTGAATTTGCTATGAAATTGTTTAGCATTTAATGTTGATTGTGGAAACATACTGGTTGTTAATAGGATTGAATCTGTTATGAAATTGTTTAGCTTTATGATTACTAGTATTTTTATGGAATTTCATTTGTATATTGAATAAAGATGTGTGAATGTATGGTGAAGTTTTAGTGGATAAGTGTTTTAGTTCTTAAAAGTTATATCAATGTTGATGATATGAGATGCTCAAGGTCCACATACATTATGCATGATTACTGCTACATAGCTTGCATCATTTCAGTGTGCATTTCTTTGTTCATTACCTATCTAGGAAACATATAATGAAATGTGTATTTTGGAAGCTTTTTAGGAAGCATTGATGAATATTTAAGATGACCTTCTTAAAATTAAAATACCTTGTACTTTCTTCGTTTCAGTTGAGGATGTTAGAGCTATACGCTTCTTGTGGGGAATGAAAGCTAGATGACAACCTCAAATGGGTTTTTACAGTAGATACAAGCAAAGGAAGCTCACTTTGTGAGATAAATGAAATCATCATGTACAAGGATTTAGTGGAGATAGTTGCCGAAGATTTTGGAGTTGATGTTGATAGTATATCACTCAGCTATGAGCTTCCAGTGAGATTGAAATCGATTGTAGAAGATTCTCCTCCAATTTATCTCCGGAATGATCGCCAAGTACGGACTTTGATCAAGAAAATACACGAAGAACATGAACTGATATGTTTGTGTGTAAAGGTAAGTCTTAAATACTAATTGATTGAGTAGTATTACATATGTTTTTAGTGTGTACTAAGTATCTAGGAAACCATTCCAAAATATTTAGAAACCCTTCCGAATTACATATTTCGGAAGCATTTCAAGAATCATTCCTATTTATTTAGGAATGGCTTCCTAAATAAGTCACTTTTGTTTTACAATCTACTTATTACTCTTCTAAATACTAAATCTCTTTCTTTTTGGCTTAGGTGAGTGATAAATGCAACGGTCATGTTGCTGTTGAGATTAGTGATGTGGCCAAAAGACATGTTTTTCGAGTTTCATATGGTGTTTCATATGTAAATGAATCCAATGTTCGTACATAAAGACATGTAATATTCTTTTTTACACACATTTTTCATCTACACTACTAAACGGTTACTCATTGTTCTCGAATTTTCAGAACGTGTTCCTAACATTTTGTTTACCATTCTTTTGTAGGAACTTCATTGATCAATTTGCTGCGAAAATTCAGTTTCTGTGGCACATTACAACGATGCAAATTCAACTGCTGAAATGAGCTCTCATCCATCTCTTCTGCATCCAATGCAAGATCCCTCTTCTATGCGTGGTTGAAATTGTTGGTAGCAAGACCGTTCACACTAAACATATTAGTGATATGGGAAAAGAACCTACATTGCCACTTTCAAATGGCGATTCATATACAAACAATGTAGATTGTGAAATTGGCAAACATCAACGCACATATGTAGTGCATAACAATGGAAGTTCAAGCGCAAACATATTTAGTGTGCATTCAAATCAACAGGTAATCCTTTATATTCCACATTTGACATGATTTATGTTCTCTGTTTTTTGGGTTCTCTGATCACTTAGAAAGACCTTCCTAAAAGCTTACATTTGCTTCCTGAAATTTTGAAAACGTCTTCCTAAATTGGGTTTGCAGGAACTTCATCAGTCAGTCAGTTGTGAAAAATCAGTTTCTGCCTCACTTAACGCTGCAACGAGTTCAACTTCTAATATGGGATCTCATCTATATCTTGTGCATCCAATGGCAGATCCTGGTCCGTTCCCTATAGGTTGTTCATATTCAACCATTTTCTTCTTCCTAAAAAGCAGAAAGTAGGAAAGGGAACATAACTGCACAAAGACAAAAACAACACCACAGTTACAAGCTACTTTATAATGTTGATCTTAAACATGATCATAAACCAAAGTCAAAAAATGTACCTACCAAGGGTTGCACATGAGACGAAATGAAGTCCACTATATCATATGGATTCTCACATTCTAAGATTCCGATCTCGCGCTTCTTCAGGTCGATGGCCATACCAAACCAGTGCTTTCTGCCTCTGCGTAGTAACACAGCCCCATATATCACATCAACATCTTCAATCCATCTTTTTTTTCCGGAAATCCCACTGGACCATCTCCACCTCTTGCAATTTTAATCAACTCTTTATCAAAAACAAAACGCTCAGGATTTTTCTCTATCTTAAATCTGATGTGTTGTACCGCCAAATGCTTAAAGAACGATGTAGGTACAAACATCGCTTTTGGAAGGAGGTTGTTGTGAAAGTACGCGTATCTTTCTCTCTTCGCATGGCCAACAATAGTAAGATCGCGTCGACGTGCTGCATAAACAAAACATTGCTCAAAACATGAATATCAATCTTAACAGCTTTATATTGCATAACAAAACGTTTTAGGAATGATTCCAAAATATTAGTAAAGCCTTCCTAAATGATTTAGAATGACTTACTTCAATTTTGATTTGCTCATCCATGTTCTCTAGACTTGTAAAGAAATCCCGATCTACTTCGGTTATCCCAATTTTGATTAGGCTGCAATTAATACAAACGATTTAGCAAAAAATAAACACACTTATTCTAAACAAACTATAAAGATTCACGTGATATACTACTAACCTTGAGTTTTTTGAGGCTTTCCATTCATCCAATTTTTTACTCTTATGGAATTGTGGCGATAGGAACGGGTGGTATATCGGGTGTTGATCATGCGTTACAACTTATGCCGGATTCCTAGGAGCTTTGTATGGCATCTTCGCAGGTCCAGATGGTACTACATCCCGAGCACTCCGCCTTAGAAACTGCTGTTTATCTTGCACCACACCATCATCTTTTCCTGTTAGTTTTGGTGATTAGTTTTTACTATCAAATCTCCTTTTCTTCATTGGAACCTTAAATTCACCATCCTTTCTGCGCTTCTTGACATTTTTGCCAACATATTTTGCAACAGTTGGCCTTGGAGGATTCTTGTCACTTTTGTCAACATCTTCTATAACAGTCAAGCTTGTAGCATCCCTTGTCTCCTCCTGATTTTTTTTTAAAAAAACCACAAGTTATTGCTTTCTAGCCAAGTCACAAGGCCAAATTAAAAGAAACAAGATCTAATTTTCTTTTACAACAAACCTCGGGTGGAGTAAAAAAAAGTTGAAAGAAGGCATATCTGATGAGGCATCCACCTGCTTACCCTTCGCCTTTGATAAAAAAAAAAGAAAAATTAAAAACGGTTTAGAAATATTTAGGAAGCTTTAGTAAAGCCTTCCTAATTAATACCTTATCATTTGCATTCTGGTTTTTTTAAGAAGGATCTTTAGAAGAGCTTTGTTTTTCCAGGACTTCAATCTCTTCCTGTAAAATTTAGATCCAAAAGACAGATTCAACACAAAAACTTTGTATTTAGGAAACATTCACAAATATTTAGGAAGCTTTCTCACATATTTAGGAAACCCTTCCTAAATTATTTTCTTAATGTTTTTTTGGGAAAATTCAGGAACTTACCTCGACGTTCTGCTCCACATTTGAACTGAGTGGATGGCTGGTGTCATCCATAATGTCATCAGGTTGCTGCAATAGAGAATTTTTTTAGAAAAGTCTAAGTAAAATCTTCAATGAAAAATACACTATCCATACCTCGAGGTTTTGCTTGTCTTGGGGATGATTAGGAGACATGTTGTGAATAGGAATACCTCCTTCTACCTGTAAAATACAAAAGTTAAGCATGTTAGAGTTGTTTAACTACAAGTAAAACAAATAAATTTCAAACCAAAACTGTAAAAGTTAAAAGGTAATGATACTTCATCATTTGGATTGAGTGGAGGGCTGGTATGGTCCACATTGTCCATACTTTGCTGCAAAAACAAATGGAGGTACAAAAAATTTCAAGACAAGAACAAGTATTTTTAGTAACTTATCTTAAAGTAAAATCTTCTAAGAAAAATGCACCATCCATACCTCGATGGTTTGCTCGTCTTGATTGGATGAAGAATGGTTAGGAGACGTGTTATGACTAGGACTACCCTCATGTACCTGTAAAATATAAAAAATAAGAATGTCAGAGCTAAATATCACATAAAACAAGTAAAGTCAAAAACAAAGAATTTTTCGTTTAGGAACTTATCCTAACTATTTAGGAAACTTTTTCAAATATTCAGGAACCCATTCCTAAAAAGTAAATCTTTCCAAAGAAAATGCACCATCATACCTCATCATTTTGATTTTGTGGAGAGCTTGTATGATCCATAGTGTCCCTTTGTAGCTGCTGTAATGAAATTTTTAAAGAAACATGTCAGAACAGTTTGTATGTCAAGGTAAACACTAGTTGATTCTTGGCAAAGATGAACGATCTAACTTGTAATAAAACCAAACACAAACATCATAAAAGATTACCTCTTCGGGCAGGTCCCATGCACCATTCACCCATTCTCTATGAATTCGTAGTTCATTTGCTGCAACATCACGAGTTTGCTGCGAACTGAGCATTAAAACAGAGACCATATCATCCAATTTCACGGCATTCACAGTCCCTTTCCACTATCCGCCATTCTCAAACAGTTCAACAGATTGCATCAACTCTATTTTTCTTGAGAAAGAGTCTCCTCCATCAGCTAAAGATGGTGGTGGAGGACGAAGCTGATCCGCAAAGACATGCGCCACCATTCACTTAGTCTTCTCTTTGTCAGTAAACCTTGAGTTGTACTCAACCTGATACTTGATTATCCTGTTAAATCTTGTCGGGCTCAACACTTTTCCTGGATACCATGCCCAACGATATTCAGGCTCTGATGGTGCGATTTCCACATCAGAACCATCTTTAAAGTGAATTGGTACATCATCACCATCTCCGGCTACCTGTAACATCAAAAGAGACACATTAAATTACCCGATGTAGATGTATTAGTTAACAACAAAACACACACGTGTAACAAGAAATCATACACTGTCTTGTGTATTTCTTTCTCTTGGTTGACTAGGTGTAGGAGACTATAACTGAACGTATGAACCGCTACCACCAACCTGTTAGAACAAACATTCAAAAGTAAATGTCTCATGCGCTTCATAAACTTAAACATTTTCAGGATGTAAAAGAAAAACAAAACGAAGATCTAAACTTCATCATTTTGATCGTCTTGTTAGTCTGAAGCACGGTTAGTGGATGGGTTATCCTGAAGAATAGCATCATGAGAATTTTAGGGAGATTTAATATAGTAGATAAGATACCTAAGAAATAAACTACAAAAAAACCAGTTTCCGTACCTCGCTTATATTCAAATGTTCTTCTATTTTTGACAAACGTTTATGCATCATATCCATCCCCTCTTTCACCTCTTTCATTGTCTTTATCGCCCTTGCACCATTGTGTAGAGATCGTCAAATTTAGAAGTATTTGAGCTACTAGCAGGTTGAGTTTGGACGCGCTGCGTTGCCAAAGACGGATAGGTTTGCTGAGCAATTTCTTCTAATGCCAAGCTGACATCAATTGATGTTTTGTCCCAGTCGTGCTCGGTGATTCGATAACCTCTTTGTACCAACTTAACCATCTCATCAAGCTCCTCGTCTCGCTCATCTTATAAAGATACTGAATCTTATGCATCATCATCAAGTGGTGGTAGGATGCATGTTACCTTCACCTGCAAAACAAAACAAAAATCAAATTTGTATGGGAAATAGAGAACACACTCTCTGTGTTCTGGATGATTTAGGAAACCCTTTTAGAATACGTGAGAGTCATTCCTAGACATCCGTAAAGGCTTCCTAAATAGCTAATTTAGGAAGCATTCACACATTTCGGAAGGCCTTCCTAAATAGATATTTAGGAAGCATTCACGCACGTTTGGGAAGACTTTCCTAAATTATCAAAAACACATGAAACAGAACAGAAAAGAACAGAAAAGAATTGTCTTACCATGTCTGATGCCTCCAGGTTCATAATCTGAGGAATGCTTGGCATCTGGGTCTGCACGAATCTCTGGCAGATGAAGCTGTTACGCGGGCTAGTCACATCCAACTGGCTAAAGGTTTCTTGTAGTAGATAACGCCCATGGAAACCCCTGGATATCGTACTTCTCCTTGGTCTTGACGTTTACTTTCAGGTTATGGGTAACAGAATCAAACAAAAGCTTGTACGTGTCTCTACCCCATGGGTAATTCATCAAAACATTGATATCCATAGCCCTTTTAACGTTCTTGAACGAGAACTTGTACGTCTTGTATCTCTGCAACAGAATGCTCTCTATGAGATATAGCATAGCCAATGAAAACCTCTCATTAGCTAATTCCTTATTTGTTTCACGCAGGTGCGTTTCCAAGTCACTCAACGTGTGGCCTCCGTTCAACCTATTCCATGGGTATTCTTGTTGACTCTCTGTTTCCACCTGTGGATCATCTCCACCACACTTTAGGCCGGTGACCATATCAAATTCTCTTATTGAGAATCTCATAGGCTGCCCTGAAAATTGGAACCACAACTCGTTCTTCTTTCTTGTAACGAGGTTTCTAGTCAGGAAATAGTGCACCATCTTCCCAGAAAATGCTAATGCATCTTTCCTCAACCCCATCTTGACCAACGGCCCTAGGAATGTCTTCTCCACACGTATAAATTCCGTCGGGGTTAATATCTTTTTCACAACATGTATAGCATCAAACGCTGTGAATTGGTTTATGACGACACTTCTCGCTGGAGGTGTAAGGCCTAAAATCGGCTTAGGCAACGTAATCATTATAGGAAACATGTCTGCATCCATATTTGAAACCTATTAGAACACAAAACTTGAAAGATTATAGATTTAGTAAGACATTTCTAAATATGTACGAAAGATTCCTAAAAATACTATAAGGACCAAATTTGACTGTTTTGCATACAACTTTCTCTCTTTGAATAACCAACTAACCAGTAACTTTTCAATAAACAGAAACGATATAGTAACAAGACAAAGTCCAACTCAAAGCAACCAAAACAAATTAGTCACAAAACCAAGATATATTAGATACCAACATGACAGTAAAAACGACGATAAGAAAGGTTATGATTTATCAAAATATATTATGATTTAGTAATACCTTCCTAAATGTGTAAGAAAGATTCTTAAAAATACTAATAAGGACCTAGCTCAAGCAACTCCAAGAAATTGGAAGATGAAATCCATATCAAGAAACAAATCATACAACTTACTAAAAACAAGTGTACTTAATTTAATGCAAATCCAAGTAGCAAAAATTTCTCAAGAAGACTTTACTTATTTTTCATGTCAAGAATGAAGAAACAAAACATTGAAAAAGAAAAGCAAACAAATATATAATCAAACTAGCATCCTGCAACACAACCTGACCTTTTTCTTTCATTCATTCTTTTTCCTTGTTGGCTCTATGTAAGACTCATCTCAGATACACGGCGATAAATAGGTAACAAAACCTAAACGATTTACACATTGGTCACAAGAACAAAGACACTTTCAATACACGAATGCAAAGAACAAAACAAAATTATTCAGAGGAAACTATATGTTAGCTAATCTTTTGATGTTCAAACTGCAAACGAATCATTAATGTTCAAAGCCATAGACTACATTATATCACTGATGTCTCAATATTCTATAGCTAATTAACACATAATGAAAAAGGCGTAGGAAATCATTGCAACTAAATATCAAATCGATTTCTTCTTCTCTCAACAAGAAATAATTGAAGCAAAATGCACATACATATATAAAACACACAGATTCATGCACACACTCTCATAAATATGCTCATTTTGTCCAAAAATAGGAAGCACAAATCATGATTTTCATATACAAATCACAAGATTTAAATACCATCACATTGTCAAAAGGAGAGGAATCGTGAATGTTAAAGTTAATAGTGAAGATGCTAATAAAAACAAGCATAATAAACAACAAACCAGAGCAAGAAGATGAACGAATTAGATCTAAGAAGGAAGAGGAGAGAGTCGAGAAGCTTACCGAAAACAAATTTTTGTGGCTTGCCAACATCAGTTAGAAAGCTTATAGATTGAGAACAAAATCACAATAATCGGTCCTAGAAATGAAAGTAAGATCATAAATCACGAGTTTGAGAAATTTAAGAATCAAACCCTAGAAATCAAATTGGGTTGAATTTCGAAACTAAAACAAGAGGAGAGATGAGTAAACATACCGGGACCAAATCTCTTTCTTCTCCAACGAAGACAGCGGCTTCTCTGAATCGAGAGAGAGAGAAGAGAATCAACAACATTGAGAACGAAATCACAACAAGAAGAGAGATGAGTAAACTTACCGGAACGAAATCACTTCGGCGAATGCTCCGGTGAAGACGGCTGCGAATCCGAGAGAGAGGAGAGGATCGTAGATTTGTTTTTTTTTTCTGTTTCAATATCTAATTTTTTTTTTAATTAGTTTATTACCTCTTTAAAACAGAAGTATTTTAGTCATTTTCTTCTTTAAAAAGTGGTATGAATGGAACATTTCAAATTGAGTGGTAGATGAGGAAAAAAAACTTGTTTGAGTGGTATATTTGGGAATTGCCCTTAGATTTATCTTATGTCGAAGCATTATACCTATTGATATCGCCCTTTTTATTTCACCAACTCTAGTTTGACATTATTTAAAAGATTATGAGTCAAATGTTACATGATAAGCAAAGTACATATATGGTATTCCATGAAAACGAGAAGAAAGTAGCACAAAAAAAAATCTACTACTCATTCTATTCTTTAATATAAGATGTTAAACGTAAAACCACAAAATTAAGAAAAAAACTTTTCTTCTAAAAAATAATTTTAATATATAAATTAAAAAAATTCAACCAATTAAAAATATAGACTGCATAATACTATTGGTCACACACTTTTTAATAAAGGTAAAAAGTACATAATATTATCAAAACATCTTATATTGTGAAACAAAAATAAACTTTTAAAATATCTTATATTAAGGAACGGATGGAGTATATGGCTTCATCTATACTAATGGATAGTTGTGCTCAAACTAGTGCAAATTTAGGCCATGGGCCCAAAAAATCTTTGCCATAGTCAGGTGAAAACAAAACGATCACGACTGTTTATGGGCTTCATAGACCGAATCAATATCTGAAAAAAACAGAACAAAACAAAGATAAGTGATAAATACAGAGCTTTTTGAAACAACAACATATAGATACTACTAACCTTCGACAAAAAAAAAAATAGATACTACTAACCTCTGATAAGTGTCATGAAAAGATTGGTCATAGCTTCTGTAGCTTTGACTAACATAGCATCATCATCGTTATCCTGCACATGAGAGTAAAAAATTTCATACATAGAATAAAAATGTGAATTAAAGTTTATAAAAGAAAAATAGTCTTGTAGGTATAAAACAATGAACGTAAGAAAAAAATTTTGCTTTAATTTTAAATGAATAATGGTGCCCATATATAAATCATATATGATCAGTAAAGTTAGAGCAAGAAATTTAAAATATAGCACATTGATTTAGATTGTGTACCCACGTCTGAAGTCTATCTAAATTCAACTGTATATCAGTTCATTTGTAAGCATCTTTATGCCCATAGCAATTTGATCATCATTCATGATACGTCAATGTCGGTTTATTTTGCTCGTTGTTTTTCTTTTCTATTTTCTCACTAATTATTTTACTTTCTGTAGTGTTTTTCTTTAATGCCACAATTGAGATTTAAACTTTATACTATATATGTTGTTCTGATATATATGTACATTAGTATATCTCTTTTCCCAATAGCATTAGGTAAATTTAATTTTTACTTTTGTCCAAAAAAAGAAAAATATATTCTTTTTGACCGTAGGATTAGTGATTAAACTTTGTATTGGGAAAATATATAATTGATTTTGAGCGCTGGATTTTTTTTAATCATCAGAAATAATAATTTTTTTGGATCTATTCTATGTTCTTATTTCACTATAAATGCTTGATTTTTCTTTTTACTCTTTTCTTTTGACGGTGAAGAACCTCTTCATTTTATTATTCAAACTAATATTTTAAAAATTGATAATATTTGGATTATCCTTTTCTGTTAGGTGATTATTAGTTTGAGATCATATATCTAATTTAAGTAAAAGTATTAAGTTCTTTCTTATGTTGAAAAAACATAAATATAAATAACTCTTATGTTTGTAGCCGCTGCCAATGATTTTTGAAGCAGCAATCATCAAATAAAAGTATAAAACAAAAGTTGTAGAGTCATTTCCATCATCTACGACTTCAATTCTAAAACTGAAAATAATATATTTGTTTAAGATAGTTAGTATCTATCTATATATATATATATATATATATATATTAATAACAAATCAGTTTAAAATACAATGAATTTTTTTTTTTTGTTTCAACAGCTTTATAAACTAAATCACGACCAGTTGGGTATCCAAGCTGGTGGTGACGAGTTTACAAAAGAAATTTCGTAATTAAAACTGCGTGCACCCTTCGCTAGCCTGTCGGCTCTGAAGTTTTGTGTGCGCGAAATGAGCGAGAGCGAGAAATAAGTAAACTTCTCTTTTAAGTTCATCAGGGCTTCGAGTTGTATGCCAAACGCCGGCCACTCCATCGGTGTAGACACCATCTTCACCAGATCAGAACAGTCTGTTGCGAAAGCTACCTCCGTCTTCTGCGTATGGAGCATGCATTGCATGGCCCATATTAAAGCGTCGACCTCCGAATGTAATGGGGAGATACTCCGTCTTGCATTGCAAGCACCCATCATGAACGCCATATCGTCCGTCTCGAAGGCATACCATCCAATCCCATAAAAGAGATTAGTATCCTTCCTAGAACCGTCCATGTAACATTTTAAACCTGGGTAAGTTAGAACGTCACTGGGAGCAACCAAATCTTGTATTTGAGGATTCTCCTCAGCTTTGGCCTTCTCCCATGCCATAGCTTCCGCGTTATTAATAACTACGTTTGGGGCCACCTCTAATCCTCGAAAAACTTTATCATTTCGGGCCTTCCAAATATACCAAAGAATCCAAGGAAACCTGTTGTCTTGATATCCTGGTGGTATACGCCAGAACAAGAAGTCCATATGGGTGAAAATTGAAGAAACCGGAAAGTGACCAGATGCTGTAGGAATCGTCAACAGGGCCCATGTCTGGAAAGCTGGTGGACATTCAAACAGAGGATGATTTATCGTTTCATCCATTCCACACCGGGTACATTGTGTATCACATCTGATTCCTCTGCTATTTAAGTTAGCAGTTACCGAGAGACATCCTGACAGAACCTGCCACATAAAATGTCGTAATTTTGGTGGGCAATGAAGCCTCCATGAATGTGCTTGTAGTTGTCCAATAGTTGGTCCTAGCTGAGAATATACAATATCATTGCTATTCTCAATTTGGTATCCCGACCTGACCGTGTATTTTCCAGATTTTGTATGTTGCCAACCTACTACATCCGGAGTATAAACGTTTCCTATCGGTATCCTACGGATAATATCCACATCTTCTGAAATTATGATTGCATTAATCAATGATGAATTCCAAGTCCTTGTTAAAGGATCAATCAAATGATTTACCGTAAATGATGTGTAATAGTTAATAGTTTTGCAGATTGCTGCCCTCGGTTGTTGAGCTGGGATCCAAGGATCCTTCCATACAAAGATAAAAGTTCCCGACCTAACTCTATTAATTAGACCTTTTCTAACCAAGGATCGAGCTGAGATTATACTCCTCCAACCATATGATGGAGAGTGTGATGTGCCTGAATCCATCGGATTGGACTTCCGGTAGTAACGTCCTTTAAAAACTTGGGCAAACAAAGATTCATGGTTGTCCATTAACCTCCAAAGTTGCTTCGCTAATAGAGCCGTATTAAAAGCTTCTATCGAACGAAATCCTAGGCCTCCATCTTGTTTTTTTTTACACAATTTTTTCCATGCAAGCCAATGCATTCCTCTTTGACCCCCACCAGAACTCCACCAATATTGGGCTATCGCACTAGTTAATTTTGTTGTTATTGTCTTAGGCAGTCTAAAGCTAGACATAACATATGTCGGCAGAGCTGCCGCCACCGACTTTATGAGCACCTCTTTGCCGGCCTTGGAAAGAAATTTGGATATCCAACCATTTATGCGAGTCTCTAGCCTATCTCGCACGAAGGCAAAGACCTGTGTCTTTGCACCTCCTAGACTCTCTGGAATGCCCAAATATGTTCCCATCCCACCGATCGTTGTAATACCGGAGGCTTGGTGTATTTCCTCGATAACTGCCATATCCACCGAATGTCCAAATTGGATTGAAGATTTGTCAAAGTTAATTTGTTGTCCAGACACCTTTTCATAATTATGTAGAATGTTTTGTAGGATCTGCCACTCTTCCTTAGTAGCCCTACATAAAAAAAGACTATCATCGGCAAAAAGTAGATGCGAGATAGGCGGACTCGCCCGCGCTACTTTCATGCCTGTAAGTCTTTTTTCCCGTTCAGCCCTCCGTACGTTTGCTATTAGTGCTTCCGTGCATAGGATAAATAAATATGGGGATAGGGAGTCCCCTTGTCGTAACCCTCGTTTCGGTGTTATATGTCCTTTTGGTTGGCCGTTGATAAGAACCTTATACTGGACTGATCGTATACACCACATCATCCATGTAATCCATGTTTCCGCAAACCCCATTTTCCGTAAGAGATTCTCAATGAAAGGCCATTCAACACGATCATACGCCTTACTCATATCAGTTTTTAGCGCCATAAACTTGGACTTACATGCCTTATTTGTCCGCAGACCGTGGAACATTTCTTGAGCAATCAAGATATTATCCGTAATTAGTCGTCCTGCTACAAAGGCCGACTGTGTTTCCGATATAAGATCTGGTAGTATTTGTTTCAATCGCTGACATAACACCTTTGATATAATTTTATATCCAACATTACATAGACTGATAGGCCTGAGCTCAGTCATCCTGGTAGGTCTCTCCGTTTTAGGAATTAAGCAAATATTTGTCATGTTTAATCTATCATCAAACCTTCCTGTCCGTAGAAAATCATTGACCATTGTTAATATATCTCCCTTAACTATGTGCCAAGAGCGTTGGAAGAATAATGCAGTCATCCCATCCGGGCCTGGGGCCTTTTTTGGATGCATCATAAACAAAGCTCTCCGCACCTCTTCCTCCGTTGCCATTTTCTTTAGTGAATCATTAATCTGATTTGAGATTTTTGTCGGAACCTCCTCCAGTACTTCCGTAAACTCTGTTGGGGAAGTTGTTTTGAAAAGATCGACAAAATAAGTAACTACTACTTGTTCAATCTCTAGTTTCGAACTGACCCAATTTCCCATTGAATCATACAAACCAATAATGCGATTGCGAGCCTGTCGTTGTTTAGTCAACGCATGAAAAAACTTAGAGTTTGCATCTCCTTCTGTATGCCAAGTCGACCAACTTTTCTGCTGCCAATATTCTTCTTCGTCCTTATAAGCTCTCTGTAATTGTTGTACTAAATCACTTAGTTCCTCAGATGTCCTAGAATCATCATTCTGACATTTCTCCACCGCTTTTTTTAATTCGTCTATCCATTTTTTTCCATATGGGGGATTCTGATGGCGCCATTTTGATATCTCGTGACGACAACCAATAATCTTATCCACAACATTCCCCCCCCCCTGGATAAACCCGTGGAAAATCCCCATCCTATTTCGATAGATTCCATTAAACCCTCTTGACCAATCCATCGTTTATCAAATCGAAATTGTCGGCGCCCTTTCGGAATCTTATTATCCATGGTAGCCAAAATAGGGCGATGATCCGATCCAATCATAGCCAGATATTCGACCAGAGAGTGTGTAAAAATATCGTGCCAATCCTCATTAGCTAATACCCGATCAAGGCGACACCAAATTGTTCCCGATTTGGTTCGTCTTCTCCATGACAATTTATGTCCTAAACACGGGAACTCCATCATTCCACAATTAAAAATCATAGTATTAAATGATTGAAAAGTAGTTGTGCTCCGTATATTCCCACCTTTTTCTCGTGATTACCCGTTAATTCATTTAAATCTCCAATAATCATCCATGGATCAAACCGAGTAATTGCTATTCTTGTTAACCTTTCCCATACATATTCCCTTCTTTTTGAAACCAGGTCCCCGTGGACAAAAGAGATAAACACTTGTTTACCATTTATAGTGGCTTGAACATCAATAATACGATTATTTGCAAATAATATTGAAACATCGAAATCATTATTATAAAATAGTGCAAGTCCTCCACTTGCACCGCACGGATCTACCGTGTATAATTTATTATAACCAAAATGAAATTGAAATTTTTGTAGAAAAACAAAATTTTGTATTGTTTTCGAAAGAAATAAAAAGTCGGCTTATACTTAATCCAAAGATCCCGTAAATAACTAGTGGTTAGGCGATGGCCTAAACCTTGACAATTCCAACTCAATATCCGCATTAATCAAGTGCGGGTTTCGGTGGAAGCGAACCACCATGGGTACCCGGAGCCTTCCTTGGCTTTCCCGGATACAAACCGTCCCCAATTTGGACCTCCTTCTTCGACCCATTCTTCTTCCTTGGTGAGATAAGTGCCTGTACCAATCGTTTCTTGGAGCCTACCCCTTTCAGCATTGGATTTCCTTTAACCAGTTTCTTCCTCTCTGGTTTGACAAGGTTGTCTTGTGATTCCTCTGTGGCCTCATTAGCTTCCACGTCCTCTGTACCCAACTCCTCCGTATCTCCCTCTTCATCATCCGAGACTTTTTGACCCAAAGCTTGATTAGGCCCATTATCAACCAAGCCCAATTGTTCCACAAATCCATTAGCCCGAGTCTCCTCCATGTTCTCATCATTTTCCGTACCAATTATCTCCATAGAATCATGTGCCTCGGATACACCCTTCTCCAACCCTGTACTCATTCCCAAACTATTTTCCAAATCAGAATTTCCAGTAACCATAATCGTATCCTCACCAGGATTCTTGTCTGCCATGATCGAATCCAGGATCTCGCCTTGCTCTCTTACTTCCTCTCCCACACCAATACCACCACTGCCACTCTTCTCCGAAACCATCACCGCATCTGAGTCTTCTTGGAACAAGGCTTTACGAATCTTCTTCTCTGGCCCTGCTTCAGCCTCCGTAGTGTTCCGGTCAACCAAATTCGAGCCTTGTACTTTTGCTGATTTCGCAGCCTGCACCCTCGGAGATAACGTCTCCTCTGCTATCACAGGATGGACCATTGTTCCACGGTTACCATTTTCCTCTCGAGGACCCGTAGTCACATACCGCCTTTCCTGTCTTGGGTACGAATCCCGGTTACGATTATTCCTCGAGCCTTCTCCTCCATACCATCCTCCATCTCGGCTTCGATACTGTCTTGAATCCCTCTGATTTCTTCTGTTTTCCGGTTCCTCATTACCATCCGAGATTGGTCTCTTACCTTGTTTCTTCCCGTGTATACCCGCAACACCGCTATCACTGAGCTTGTTGTCTTTACTAGTAACTGCCCCTTTGTAACTAAGCACGAGAGCCCATATCTGCATCTCCCGGAGGCCCGTCATTCCCATTCCCACCGTTAACAATCTGCCCACACTCCTTCTCGTCATGACACAAGCTAAAACACTTGCGGCAAAACCCAAACAACCTTTCATACCTCAGTGTAACTTGGATCTCCTCTCCACTATGAAATTCCACACTTGTCTCAAAACAAAGAGGTACAAAGCCATTGATCACCACTCGTATCATACCCGCATCAAGATCTACCTCCTTAACCTGACCAATTGCTCCTCCAATGGTTTCAAATGTAAGTTGTGCCCAGAAATGGTGAGGGATTCCCATCACCCTGACCCAGAATGTTATATCCGATGAGTACGATGCCTCCACTCTCGGCTCCCATCTCACCAAAGAGAGCATCCAGTGGTCAAAGTGGAAGGGTTCCATCTTTAGGACCTACACATGTAAACTATTAGTTAAAAGAGCTTATTATATATAGAGAAAATAACACGTGATATAACTTGAGAAAACAAAAAAGGAAATCACAAAAAATAACACGTGATATAACGGGAGAAAACAAAAAGAAAGGTAAATTACAAAGCAAAAAAGAAATCACACGTAACAAATAATTCTCATTAACTAATCTTAACTAAAACATAATTAGGAAATCTTAAGATAAACACAAAACATAAAACAAAAATTAATAGTTACAAAAAATAACACATGTCAAAATCTCGGTCGACCGATTTAACACGTGTCACGATCTTGTTAATTATTATGTTTGACGCATCAAACTTTATATAATAAGATTAATTTACAGAGGTTCTATTGTATATGATTATCCAAATAGTTAATGATGGATTCACCTTATGGACGAGATGACATTCTACGCATGTTCATGGCTTCACTACAATAATGGTGAAGCATAGCCACAAAATTTTGTTACCATTCACATTTGTAACCATTTCTTGTTTCGAATAGTCACAAATTTGCAATAAACATAGAAAAGAGTAATGTTGTAGAAAATGTTGTAGCAAAATTTCCGTAATTTGCGATAAAAATAAAAATGTTGCTAATTTGTTACAAATAAATACACAACGATTGTAGCAAATTGTCACATAATTTTTTGAGAGAGTATCAGTAACAAAAGCTACAAAGAGATATACATTTATTTGTGGCCAAAATTATTAGTCTTTATTAAAAAAAAAAGGGTTATTTACACTGAGACACACTTTTTCCCAAAGTTCTTACAGTTTGGGACACTTCTAATATTAGACACACTTTTTCTTTCCTCTCTCTTCCAAATGTCCAAATTACCCCTGAAGACACGCACGTGGACAGCCTTTCCGTGGACAGTAAAAAATACTAATGCGCGTAAACATGAAATTGGTGGATGAAGACAATTGACATATGAGAAAAAATTAGTCGTGGACATGTTATCGTGGACAAGATAATAGTTGTTGAGAGTATTGTAAATAACATGTATACAATAATCTATCCACAAATTGATCATCAAAATACTTAATCGAAAAAATGTCTCATATTGTAAACAACCACAAACGAATCATCAAAATTAGGTAACAAAATTTTTAAAAATTTGCAATTTCTTTTATAAAAAATCGGATTATCCATGTAGAATACATTTAGCATTGTCCACCACACAATGTCCACGTGAACAAGGTTTTGAAATTGGGGTATAAATCCAAATAAAATTCTTTTTCTTTCTTTTTTTAGTGGTTGGATTCATTTTTTTTTAGTGCAATTCGATTTATATGACCACAAATTCGAATTAGGTTATAAATCTAAATGAAAATCTATCCTATTTTAAATTTCTTTTCTTCTTTTTTCTCTTAAGGCTATGGGTGCCCATATTCTCATAGCAAAGCAATTCCATTAATGAAAAGATTTGTTTACCAATAATAAAAAAAAGAATTCTCACGAATTTAAAAACCGTCAATTGGATAGCTTTGATTATGAAAAACAAGAACCCAAAATCTGGAAATTATGTTCGTAAATTTTGTTGAGGAATAAAAGAAAAAAAGCATGTTTTTATGAGTTTTAGAAGAAGAAGAAGATTAAAAAATAAAGGAAACAATAAAAATGTTTTATTTTGTTTTGGGGGTAAAAGACAAATAAGAGAAGAAGAAGTTGTGTATAAGGGTACTTTAGTCTTGTTTTTCACAAAAACAAAGAAAAAACTTAAAAAGTGTGCCTAAAAATAAAAGTGTCTTAAAGTGTAAGAAGTTTGGAATAAAGTGTCTCTAAGTGTAATTATTGCAAAAAAAAAGGTGACAAGACCATTTCCAAATCTACACGTTTCTGGTAGCAGATGGTGGTGGGTTATTGCTAATAAATTTAGCAACAGTGTATTTTATGTATTATTGTGGTAAAAAAGGACAAATAGATACCACTTTTTTTGTAGCAAATGTAAATGACTTTGTCAGGTTCACATGTGATGGTATGATAGTAAATGTCATATTGTAATGTCATTTCGTGAAGGGGTGAGACTTGCATGTCTCAAAGGTTATTTAAAAACATGAACTCAAACTCCATGCTTTTCACAAAGAAGCATAATTCTCCTTCTTCATTTTTTTCCAACTCTCCTTCCGACTAAACGGTAATCAAAAAGGTTTTTTTCAAGTTCTTTTTATTTCATTTTCAAGTGAGTATTATAGAAATATTTTCTGAGAGAAATGTCTTCTAGCAATCATAATGTTAATCAAAGAGCGTGGATGTATAATCGTGTTGATCGAGTTACAAGGTGTGTGACTGAAGAATTTGAAGAAGGGCTAGAGGACTTCTTACGCTTCGCAAGCCAAAATATGCTTCTCGATAACATAATATGGTGTCCGTGCAAATATTGTCAAAATAAAGTTGTTCATGAAATTAAGGTGGTCGGTAGTCACTTATATAACAAAAGATTCAAACCCAACTATACGGTGTGGAGTGTTCACGGCGAACAGCTCGAGCATCGACCATTATATCAAGAAGAATATCAATTTGGCGAAGAGAACAACACAATTGGAGAAAACTTTGGTGGATAGAATTTTGAGATGATGTCAAATACATCAAGGACCGAAGCCAGTAGCGAACGTAAGTGAGAAATATTTACAAAAACTATGTTTATAGGGTAATTGTAGTGTATAACAAAAAAAAAATTATAATGCATCCAATAGCACAATTTACTGTATGCCTCTGTATTATGTATTAATGACAAAAATGGCCTCAATGACAAACTCAGTTTTATTTTCCATATGTTATACTTTCAGTCATATTCTATTTTTACATATTCTAATTTTAAGGTTTAGAATTTAAATTTTTTGGGTTTGGGTTAACTATTCCAAAATTAGGGTATAGTTTTAGGGGGTAGGATTTGGGTTTGGGGTTTAGGGTTTAGTTTTGAATGTTAAATTTTTGGGTTTGGGTTAACGATTCCAAAATTAGGGTATAGTTTTAGGAGGTAGGGTTTGGGTTTGGGGTTTATGGTTTAGTTTTGAATGTTAAATTTTTGGGTTTGGGTTAACTATTCCAAAATTAGGGTATAGTTTTAGGGGGTAGGGTTTGGGTTTGGGGTTTAGAGTTTAGTTTTGAATGTTAAATTTTTGGGTTTGGGTTAGCTATTCCAAAATTAGGATATAGTTTTAGGGGGTAGGGTTTGGGTTTGGGGTTTAGGGTTTGAGTTTGGGGTTTAGGGTTTAGTTTTGAAAATTACTACATAGAAATAATTTTGTTTATGTAGTATAGAACACAAAGATAAAAGAGACAAAACACCGTAAAACCACATCACTCATTTGCTATTCGCTTTATTTTTTTTATTACATAGCTATTACTCTAATAAATTTATTAAAATGTGTTAGTTTCCTAAAAGCCCAATGTTTATAAATAATGATCAAAAAGAAATTTTTGACCTTTATGCAAACAAACGAAAACAGAAAAATAAAAAAATATAATTTGGGTGACTTGATTATTTAAAAATCAATAGGAATACAATTATCCTTATATATTTTACGTGGCTCCGTATTAAGATTTTGTTTTTTTGGTAGAAAACAAATGTATAATTTGTTTTCATTTGAGATTTTTAATAACAACAAACCACAAATACTGTAATTAAGAATCTTGATTAATGAATGATGCAATATATATTATGTTTTCTATACAAACAAATTTCTATCATATATTTTTCATATGCTTAAACTCATAATTTATTAATTGGGTGTACTACGAGTGTTAAATAATTATTTGTCAATGCTACTTATTTAAGATGATTTATTTTGGGGTATGTTCTAATAATTTGTTTTCACCCCGGTTATAAATTTTTTAGTTCCGGTACGGGTTGAAGAATATGAGAGATATTTTGATGAACCGATACAGGATGTCCCCAATGACGAAGCTGCCAAAATTTTCAAAGCTTTGGATTCTGCAAAAGAACCCCTCTTTGCGTGGAAGGATTGTCAAAATTTTCACTCGCTTCTGATATGATGTACGTGAAGACAAAAAACAACATATCTGAAGAAGCATTCAATGATTTTTCACGCGTTGTAAAGCATACTCTGCCAAAAGGAAATATCGCTGCATAGACATATTACGAAACTGAGAGAACGATGCAACCATTGAGTATGTCATACATGAAGATCGATGTGTGTCCAACTAATTGCATGATTTACTGGAGCAAAGACGACAAAGATTTGTTGGAATGCAAATTTTGCGAGACACCCAGGTACAAACCCGAGAAAAAGAAATTAAGGAGAGGTGCAACGATAAGAAAGCGGGTTCTATATAAGAAGATGTTTTATCTTCCACTCGCTGATCGATTAAAGAGATTGTACCTATCTCAGAAAATTGCAGGGCATATGAGGTGACATGCAGAACATACAAGATGTGATGAAAAGATGGAACATCCATCAAATGCGAAGGCATGGAAGCATTTCAATCATGTATATTCTGGATTTGCAAACAATAGCCGAAATGTTTATCTCGGTCTGTGCACTGATGGATTTAATCCATTTGGGATGTCGGGTGGTAATTATTCTTTATGGCCAATAATTCTTACGCCATACAATTTACAACCTGATATGTGCATGAAAAAAGAGTATTTGTTCTTAACCATACTCATCCCAGGTCCGAACCATCTGAAAAGAAGTTTATATATTTTTCTACAACCGTTGATTGAAGAGTTGCAAGTTCTTGAACAAATGGAGTGGAAGCTTTTGATGTTTCAAGTCAACTAGTTTTCAACCTACGAGCGGTCCTACTATGGACAATCAGCAATTTTCCTGCGTATGGAATGTTGTTAGGATGGACGACTCATGGTAGATTAGCATGTCCTTATTGCATGACTGATACTGATGCGTTTCAATTGCAACATGGCCGAAAGACGTGTTGGTTTGACTGCCATAGAATATTTCTCCATGAAGGTCATAGTTACCACACAAACAAGCAGTCGTTTCGAAAGGGGAAAGTAGTTACCAAACTACCACCACAAAATGTATTCGGGGAAGACATTTTGGCTCAACAATTGGAGAGCATAGATGGTCTGAAGAAAACTATAGAATGTGGTGGAAATGGTCATATCAACAACAAAATAGAGGGGTATTTGGAATACCACAATTGGCACAAGCGTAGTATCTTCTGGGAGTTACCTTATTGGAAGACCCATTTGTTGCGCTATAATCTTGACTCGATGCACATTGAGAAAAATTTCCATGATAACATTTTTTACATCGTCTTCAATGTTATCGGAAAAACAAAAGACACAATTAACTCGAGGAAGGATCTACCATTATATTGTGATCGAAAGTCTTTACACCTTAATGCAAGGGGAAAGGCACCGATTCCAATTTTCAGGATGTTTTCACCCGGGAAGGCAGCATTTCTTAAATGGTTAAAGTATGAGGTCAAGTTTCCTGATGGGTATGTCCCAAACATCGGTCGCTGCATCAACCAGGATTCCTGTAAAATGTATGTTCTTAAAAGTCAGGATTGTCATGTTTTGATGCAACGCATATTTCCATTTGCATTCGCCGAACTACTTTCTCCAGCGGTACACGAGGCGATATCAGGTACATTTTTCAAATATGTAGAGCTTGAAACTTTTAAAAAATCAACATAAATGTCTTCTCTTCTAAACCGTGTTCTTGTTTGTATAAATAGATGTCTGGTTGTTCTTTCGTGACCTCTCGGCGAGGAGCTTGACAGTGGATGATGTTAATCGCTTAAATAAAAATATAAGCCAAATGTTATGCAATTTGGAGAAGATATCTCCGCCTTCATTCTTTGATGTAATGGAACATCTAAACGTGCATTTACAAACATAAGAGGAACTCGGTGGCCCTGTCCAGTTTAGATGGATATATCCATTCGAGAGATTTATGTTTTTATGTTTCATCTTAAGAAGAAAGGAAAAACTAAAGCCAAAGTTGAAGGATCAATTGTGAAAGCATACATTAATGAAGAAATATCAACATTTACTTCACAATACTACGAGAATCCTGGGACCATTATGAACACTGTTCCAAAGAAAAGACATTCTGTTGGATATTTGCAACACATAACATATTCGTATGATGTCCCAGAAATATTTTCCCATGTTGGGATTGTAAGCGGTAAAGCATATGAGACATATCTATCTGAAGAGGACAGAGAAATCGCCCACACATATATTCTGCTGAATTGTCCTGAATTGGGAGAGTACGAACGGTGAGTCTTTTATTGTTGAAACTTAAAAGTTTGCTATATATATTAATTTCTAATATTCTGCAGGTTGTACGACTCTTTTATGAGATTTACGTATCCGGGTATAACAGATTATGAGCTTAGTGGGGCTAAACAAAAAGGTTTTTCAAATTGGCTTTTGAGTTTGGTGAGTTTTATGTATGTCTTCTTGCATATCGGTTATAAGTATTCGCAAATTCTTACTAACCTTGAAAAATCCACTTTTTGTCATATAGGTCCGAGATGATTACACATATTCGTTGTACCCTTTATGGCAATATTGGAACACTGAAGAAACACATCAGAGGAGTCGCATAGCTGCTGAAAATCGAATGTCAGACCGATCTGGATATGGGCCTCACTGACACACGGCAGGTGCTAGGTCTTTTGAACAAGTCAGAGACTGCATTATAAGCGGCAATAACCATATAATTTCTATGTTCTTAAATGACACATAAATTCTCTGTTATATATTACAGAGACAAAGGGAAGGGATTGAGCCATCTATGCTCTGGCTTCTCCGCGAGACACATAAGAAACCAGATGGGAACTATGTCAATGCACGAGCACAGTCCATAAATGACGAGATTCATAGACAAGTCAGGGTTCAGAGCAGACTCACCGACGATACCCCACCACTTGATGGCTCAGGTGTTACTGGTTTGTCACAACTAGAGGAAGATGAGTTGTACTATAAGGTAACACTCTCGCACATTCCTAACAGTACAAATGGTCAATTGAAACTCTCTTTGTATTTGTTATATTTGTGAGTGTATGTAAAGATAACTTAGATTCTCATTTCTTATGTAAATTGTGTGCGTGGTTCTTAACCTTTAAAACACATATGCCTTCTCTTATTATAAGTATTGATATGGATTACTGTATTTTTTTTCCATCCTTGTAGGTTGTCAAACCTACTCAAGGTGGGCGGGTCTTTGGTTGTGGTGGACATCAGTCTATTCGTGAGCGCGGGGAGAATTCAAAGATGGTTGCAGCTACGCTTACGCTTGAACGCCAAGTCACTGTCTTGCAGAAGCAGTTAGCTAGTGTTGTGGAGATGATGCGACGATACATGCCACCGAATAGTGACGCAAATTGAGATGATATCAGGTTTACAACTCCTCGCAGGGGACTTTCAGCAACTGCTCCAGCTCGTGTGCAACGTAGTGACTTGGAGGCGAGTCTTGAAGCAGAAAATCAGTTCACTAATGAGGCAAATGTTGAGCTTCCAAACCAGGAACACCCAGCACAAGCAAATGACGCAGCAGAAGAAGACGATGACACCACATAAGATCCAAATGCAGATTATGGAACTTCAAGTGGCTGCATCATCTTCTAGTATCATGGTACATTGGTTTATGGTTTATCAAGAATTTAACTCTTTTGGTATACAAGTTTGATGTGTTACTAATGATGTTTTTACATATCAAATTTTAAATATAATTTTCGGCTAGCGTAGCCTTTGTAATGTAAGTAATCGGCTATTGTTATTTTTTGTAATCTACTTAATCGGCTAATGTACTTTATGCAATGTATTTTGGTGACATTAATATAAAATACTTTTAGTTTCTTATGAATGCAATTTATGTTTCTTGTTTCTTTATACATTCCTCTAGTACTATTGAGCTTTTATTGGATTGTGTCAATCTGTAGCAGTTTTTGTAGTATATGTACCCATTATAATGTAACAATTTGAACCTATTTACTACACTAATTTAGTCGCATTAAGCTTATATTAAATTGTTGCTCTTGTTGGCACTAGTTACGTACTTTATGTTACATTTTGAAGGAAATAGAAACACATTAAGTGAAGCAACTTGTGATAATGGTAAGAAATTTATTGTTGCTATTTGTGGGTGACTTGTTTCAATATTTGTGTAACTTTTTTTCTTTCTAATTACTATGTGTAAGTTGTAACTAATTCCGTAATAATTGGCTACGCCATATTTGTAGCTAATTTGTCCCGATACCTACACGATACCGCTGTGGGTATTCGTCCCTAATTAGCAACAATTTCTTACAAAATCTTGTTTGCTACCACTACATTGTTTCAAAGACAAAATTTGTGGCAACACGATTTTGGCTATATATATCATACCATAGGTACACAAAAAGATGTGGCTATAGTGTCTATTTCGTGCATGTGGGATATTCTTCACATGAAGCATTGTGTTTATTAGAAACTAGGCGAGCTAGATGTGTTTAGTACTTTTTATTAGTTTCTTAGCAATATTAGAATTTGTATTGGATGTTCTTCGATAATCATATTTAGTATATTCAAATACAATTTAGAAATATTACAAATTAAGGGGAAATAACTCAAGAACTTAATTGGACTTCTTTTTTTTTATATAATAACTAGGAACGTCCTGAAAATCAAATATACTAAAATTTGATCAAATATACGATATTTGAATATATTACAAATTAAAGACAAAATGATAGAAATCACATCTATCTATCTATCTATTTATCTATCTAGTCCCCGTAATCATGCATGTATTTTTTGTGTGAAAGTCATTCCTTCGTGCTCCTCAAAGAGGTATCAACTTCTTCCCCGGATATCTTATTTAAGCCAACAACCTCTTTGTTTTCCAACTCTCTCGATTTAAACATATAGATTCAATATTATAGATTTATCAACTTGCTCTTCAACAAAAACCTGATACTCATTAACAATTTTTTTCCTTGCTATAAAAAGGTTACAAATGAATTTCCTATATTCTTTGGACGATTAATACTTTTGGTTGTGATAGTAAACAACAACTAGAGTTTCTCTTACTTTATAGATAAGTTACGTATTTTTACTCGATCTTTTCTTATTATGATTCTCTTTCTGTTAATTACACTTAGTGACAACAATGTTCGCATAATTGATGTATATAAGTAATTGAACACAATAGAGGTGCGAAAAGAGTATCATAGTGCTCCACCGTATCAAGGTGACAACAATGTGCGAAAAGAGTATCATAAGTGATGTATATAAGGAAGTTCGAATTAAAGAACATACACACTACTTTATAGCTCCCATCAACTATGTCCCTACCAAATCCCATCGCGAAATTTCCAGGGAAAGTGCTCCACCAATACTCTACCAAACAAATTGTGATTTTCTTAGACCCATCAATACAATATCCATCATACCAAAAATAAACTTGTTTATAGATTTACCTAATATCCGGTGATCGTCGCGGGTCCTCTCCGGAACATAACCGTAGATGTTAGTTACCGGAGCTGGTCCGAGAGCTAGTTTGAGGAATTCGATGAATTCTCCAGTGGAAGGGTTTAAAATCTTGACCCAACCTCGTAAAGGTATGCAAACCAAACCGTCACATGTAAGAGAAGGACTTGTTAGGTCATTGCACTGTGAGTAGAAAAGATCAATCTCTTTGTCCATCGGATAAAATTGTGATTCGAGCCAGTAGTCTCCGACAACAAGGATTTTCCGGTTCTTGTGAAGATTCATACGCCTCTTCGCGAACATGTTCGATTCCATTATTGATTTGCATGGTTTTAAGAGGGTTTTGAATAAATATGATTTTAAACTCCTAAATTCTACCCATGAACTTGCAAACTCTTGTTTCTTTTGGTGATCTAAGCTTTTTGAATCTTTCTTTAAACTTTTTAGCTTATTCTAGGGGGTTTATTTACTTGCTAGACTCTTTTCTTTACTTCTATCCTTTCTTCTATGGCTTCTTTTTATAGATTTTCTACTAGCCCTTTTAGGTTTTACCTTATAGAGGGGATTTCTATTCACAATCAAATACTAGAGTCTTTCTTTAAACTTTTAATATAACCAAACCTTTCCCTAGAGTAGCTTTCTTTGGCTTTCTTTTCTTTCTTTGGCTTTCTTTTCATTTAAGATCAACACTCTTTCTTTTGCTCACCAAAACACTCACCAAACCCAACCCATAAGATCAACAAGTCCTAAGCTAATACTATTCTTAGAACGAGACTAGATCTAAAATGAAAGCACTTTTTTGTCGTTCCCATCTTTCAATATTTTACTTGTGTAAGCATTTTCAAGAAAAGGCCTCACTCCAAGAAATAATGGTGGTTTCAAAAGGTGATGCAAGGTAGGGTGAACCATCCTCATTCGCATTAGATGTCGTGAATCGGGAAGGCTATTTGGACTAGCAAAGAGCGGTAAAAAGGGTAAAAGAAAGTCCAAATGTGTATATGGTTACTTTGAACAAGTATATCAAGTCTCTAAGCAAGAATTTAAAGTCAATATTAGGTTCAAATTGATAGAATTGGTTTCAAGTCTAAAATGCTTCAACCTAATCACGAGTTTCGACCAAAGAGATCAAGATGCAAAGAAGAGATTTCTATAATTCACTTAGCAATATCTAGCATTATCCTAAGGATCATATTGAATGCTAAGCTATAAATCTGAAAACCAAAGAAATGAAAATGATTTTAAATGTAAAATGTCACCTATATGACTCATAAAAATTTCAAAGTTCTTGTAATTTTTTTTAATTTTTTTGGGCTAAAATGGTATGCAATGTAAAATGCTTAAATGCAAGGGCAAAGAAACAAGACAAACACACACAAATTTCATTAGCAACTTGAGCTATTCTTCCCCGGACTTGAATCACACCGGCCCGGTGTGATAAGCAAACCGAGAAAAGAAAGCTAAACATATGAAAGCGGAAATAAAACTTAAAACGAAATGGTACAATGGTAGAAGCAATCAAACAAGCAAGCAAATTCAAAGCGAGGTATGGATAGGACAATGGTTTGGCGGGGTACTTGGTTTAGCGACGAGTTGGGATGGAAGAGGTGCTATGACGTCTGGCGCTTGAGATAGCACCACCATCATCACCACGATCTAGGCGGGAGTCTTCACGGAAGCTATGACGGACCATCTCGAGCATCGTTGGGTCGTCATCTGGTGGTGTAGGTGTGCCTTCATCGGAAACATAGTCCTTTCCTTGTGTCTTCTTGAACCTCTGGTTAAACTTCTCGACCCATTTCACACACCATAATCCAAGTCTTCTTATCTTCTTGAACTCCCGGTCATAGTCTCGTTCGCGGGCATTGATTGGCTTGAATTCATAAAGTGGAAGACGAGCATTTGGAAAAGGCGTGTTGGTGGATGGATGGTTAGCTTGGCGCTCTACTTCTGCCTCATCAAAGTCGTCATCTTCTTCTTCTTTGTTGTTCTCCTCTTCTTTTGAGTCCATTTGGACACACTCATCATCCGAGAGATCGAATATGATGTTCTCATGAGAGTTGAATGACATCATATTGTGAGGGAGGTTCACATAACGCTTGTTTCTGTTCCTTTTGAAGAAGGTGTAGTTGTAAGGAGGGTATCCTTCCTTGCGGGTCTTGATCATGTTTGACTTGAGGAGGAGAGTAAGGTCTATGTAGGACTTGGGAAGGACTTTATCCCTTGTCTCTAGTTTGATGCCAAGTTTCTTGAAGATTAATGTTAGAACTCCTCCCACGCCAATTTATGGCCTTGATGATGTTCCAAGCTTGATGCAATGGTTGATGAAAACCGCTGCATCGTTGATTTTGTCTCCAAGTGGGTCGCGGTAATGTACCCTGCTTCGTCCATGTCTTCTCTTTGGAGTTGAAACTTGAATGATTGAAAGAGGAGACACATATCTTCATGTGTCACCACACTCGGTTCGTGCTAGTATGCATACCCAATCACCTTGTGCATATAGTGCACCACGGGGTAGAAAATGAGTGTGTTCTTCGCCTTTGGAGTTAGGTAACCTCCTTGTTTTCCAATGGCTCCCCAAAGCTCCTCTATATCATGTAGCCTTGGGAATCTCACCGTCTCTCCTTTTTCGAACTCGAATATGTCACATATGTCAAAGATTGATAAACCATACTCCTTGTTTCCAATCTTGAAACGAACAAGAGCTTGCGATGCCCTCCTCCGATTATCTCTTTGATACTCCACGTTGACCGTGGCAAGAAACTCGCAAGTGGGGGTGATGTATGTGTGCTTATCCATGGTGATAAAGATCTCCAATCTCATGTCTAGCATGGATTGATCAAACTCTTCGAGCATCTTCATCTTTTTGAGTAGCTTTCTATCCGCGAATCTCGTGGCGGAAACTCCATTGGCTTTCAAACTCTCGAAAAACTCACGCTCTTCTCGTGTCCAAACGATTCGAATGCCCTTGATAAGTCTCTTGTATTCTTCATTGCTCAAACTTTCAAGAGGAGACTCCTACACTATCAATGGAAAGAAAAAAATAATTGAGTAATAGCTTTCAAAATCTCAACAAAGAAATATCAAAGGTCAATGTGAAAGCATTATCAAGAATTCTTATAATTCAACAATGAGCATAATGATGATGAGAATAAATTCAAGAAGTAGCATAATGATGAGAATACATTCAGTACTAATCATAACTCAATTATAAAGATAAATTCCAAGTTTTAACAATGAGGATTTGGATTATAAGAATTTAACTCACATTATTCAAAGTAAAGCTTAAAGAAGAACATACCATAGGGAAACTTAGAAGAGTAAGGGTTAAGAAGAGTACGGGTTAAGAAGACTAAACCATAACTTTAGTAGTGGATTGATGCTTGAAAACTAAGAACAAAAAAGCTAAAAATTTCGTGGCTCTTAGCCAATGAAAGAGAGAAATGCTTAAGACTACAAGAAGATAAGAGAGTGAAAGGTGTGGAGACAAGTGAATGCATTATAGAGATGTTGGAGAGTCGGAAGCATATTAATGTATGTGTTTCAATTGGGGAACAAGTTGGTGAGGTAGGTGGGTAGTTAGGAGGTGAAAAACCATGTGCCAAAGGGGTTTGAAGTGAAACCAAGGGAGAGAAGAAAACAAACCACAAAATCAGACATGGGGCCAGCTTTCTGACCGACCAGCTAACAGATGTGTATGTCGGTCAAAGTGGCACTTTCATGGTAGATGTTTTGGGAGTTGGAGGCCTCTAATGGATCGACTTGGCGATCGGCATGCACGTCGATCCAGCATGATCCTCATGGTTTTTGGCCTTTTACATCTCCTTAACCTTGTTCCATTTGACTCTAATCTTCTCTATTGATTCCTATAGCATAAACAATCTCCAAAAACATGCTAAACATAAATAAAAACTGAATGAAATATGTACAAAATATATCATGGGAATGCCTTCCAAGTGCGCTTGTTTAACGTCTCTAAACTTGACGGTAATATCCCGTTAGGCTTTTTAGGTTCCGAGAGAAGAATTTTAACATCCTCTTCTATAGGGACATTCACGTGGTAGAGTTTGCATTGCTGACCATTAACCGTGAAACCTCCCCCGAACTTGTTATCCAACACGATAGCTCCATAGGGTTTTACTTCGTTTATGATGAAAGGACCCGACCATCTCGACCTAGGCTTCCCGGGAAACAATCTCCAACGCGAGTTGAATCGCCTTGAAATCGCGTCTCAATATCTTTTAGTCGTGGAAAGCCTTTGTCCGCTCTTTGTAATTTTTTGAATTTTCATAAGCATCAAGGCATTTCTCTTCTTACTCCTCTAGTTGTATCATACTCTTCTTGGTAGCCATCTTTATATCAAATTTTAACAACTTGGTAGCCCATAATGCTTTGTATCCTAACTCAACCGGTAGGTGACAAGACTTTCCATATAGAAGGTTGAAAGGTGCTGTTCCAATGGGCGTCATGTAAGCGGTTCTATAAGCCTTTAGTGCATTGTCTAGTTTGTTTGCCCAATCGTTTCGATTTTTGCTAACCGTTTTCTCAAGAATAACTTTGATTTGCTGGTTAGAAACTTCAACTTGACCCAAAGTTTACGGATGGTAAGGCGTAGCTACTTTATGCTTAACTCTATACTTCTTTAACAATTCCTCGAAAACATTGTTGAGGAAGTGTGTTCCACCATCACTTATCACAACTCGTGGAACTCCAAAACGTGGAAATATGATCGTCTTCAATAGCTTGACTACAACACTTGCATTGTTTGTCGGGCTAGCTATGGCTTCGACCCATTTAGAAACATAATCAACCGCCACCAAAATGTATTTGTTCCCATACGACGAAGGGAAAGGTCCCATAAAGTCGATTCCCCATACATCGAATAGCTCAACTTCTAGAATCTCATTTTGTGGCATCTCGTGCCTTCTACTCAAACTGCCAAACTTTTGAAAAGGGTCACATCTAGATATGTATTCATTAGCATCCTTGAAAACCGTTAGCCACCAAAAACCCGCTTGTAGGATCTTTGAAACCATTTTAAATGTTGCAAAATGTCCACCATAATCGGAACCATGACAATGGAACAATATACCGGGAGTTTTTTCTTCCGCTACACATCTTGTAAATAACTTATCTTTTCCTTGTCGATATAGATACGGCTCAACCCAATAGTAGTACTTGAGTTGTTTAAAGAACCTCTTTCTATTACCCGGCTTAAGACTCGGTGGTGTGACCCCTAGCGTCAAATAGTTAACAGTATCCGCGTACCATGGCTCTTTTTCATTCTCCTTGATAGAGGTTGACGCGATAAGCTCATCTAGACCTTCATTTCCCATGTATAACACTTTATGGCGTTTGTGTGCTCTTCGGGGAGTTCATCATCTAGTGGAACTTCATCTTCAATCCTCATTCTAGAAAAATGATCCGCAACTCCATTCTCAATTCCTTTCTTATCTTTGATCTCAAGATCAAACTCTTGAAGTAGTAAAATCCATCGCAATAACCTTAGCGTCCTTCTTGGCTAAAAGATAGCGTAAAGCCGCGTGATCCATGTGTACTATAACCTTTGATCCAACTAGATAGGATTTAAATTTCTCGAAGGCAAAGACGATGGCTAAAAGTTCCTTCTCCGTTGTTGCATACTTGACTTGAGCATCATCAAGTTTTCTACTTGCATAGTGAATAACATGGAGCATCTTATATTTCTTTTGGCCTAAAACCGCGCCAACCGTATAGTCGCTAGCATCACACATAATCTCGAAAGGTAAACTCCAATCCGGTGCTTGGACTATCGGTGCACTCACAAGAGCGTGCTTTAGCTTCAAAACGCTTCATGACATTCTTCATCAAACTCAAATGGAGTATCCTTACACAAAAGTCTACTCAATGGTTTTGCAACTTTCGAAAAAACTTTGATGGACTGTCTATAGAACCCCGCATGACCTAAGAAACTTCTTATACCCTTAACCGTTGATGGCAGCTTAAGACTCATCATGACCTCTATCTTAGCCTTGTCAAACTCAATTCCATTCTCCGTTATCTTGTGACCGAGAACTATACCATCTTTAACCATGAAATGACATTTTTCCCAATTTAGAACCAAGTTCTTCTCTTCACATCTCTTGAGTACCTTGCAAAGATTAGACAAACAACCACCAAAAGAGTTCTCATAGACAGAAAAATTGTCCATGAAGACCTCCATTATATCCTCTATTAGATCCGAGAAGATCGACATCATACACCTTTGAAAGGTTGTCGGTGCATTACATAATCAAAATGGTATTCTACGATACGCGTAGGTACCATAAGGACATGTGAAAGTCGTCCTCTCTTGATCTTGAGGGTGAATAGGGATTTGAAAGAATCCCGAATAACCATCAAGAAAACAATAGTGAGAATGATTTGCTAAGCCATCAAGCATTTTATCTATAAATGGTAAAGGAAAATGATCTTTTCTAGTAGACGAATTCAAATTTTGATTGTCAATGCACATTCTATGCCCACTAGTAACTCTAGTTGGGATCAATTCATCCTTATCGTTCTTAATAACCGTCACGCCGTCTTTTTTAGGGAACAACGTGAACCAGAGATATCCATGGACTATATGAAATAGCATAGATGATCCCCGCCTTAAGCAATTTCAAGATTTCTTTCTTAACTACCTCTTTCAAGGTAGGATTTAACCTCCTTTGATGTTCAATTGATGATTTAGACTCATCTTCAAGATAAATTCTATGCATGCACAAAGATGGTGAAATGCCCCTTAATGTCATCTAGAGAATACCCAATGGCTCTTCTTTACTTTCTAAGCTCTTTTAAAAGCATTTCGGTTTCATTTTCACTCAAATCATCATTTATGATAACCATATATGTAGAGTTGGAGCCGAGAAACGCGTACCTCAATCCAATTGGTAGTGGTTTTAGCTCACTCCAATCGTCTTCAATACTAGTCTTACCATTGCTAGCTACCTCTTGATCATCGTACAACTCGTTGGCCTCCAATTCTAGGGGAAAAACCGTGTCTTCCTTTCCTTTTTGAGAGTCAAGTAGCTTCCCGTACCCAATAGCTTCTTCACTTGCTCTTTCAAGCTCATCACCATCCAAGGTAAGAGCTATTTCCAAGGGATCTTCTTCATTAAAGAAATCCATGTAATCTTCAACTAGCTCATCAAAAGTTTCCACATGGAATGTTTGCCCTTCTATGGTGGGTTTTTTCATAGCCTTGACCATATCAAAGTTGAGCTCTAGTCCACCCAACTCTAACTTGATATTTCCTCATTTCACATCTATTATAGCTCCCGCGGTTGCCTAAAACGGTCTACCAAGAATTATTAGATCATTGGACTAAACATCCATTTCTAGCACCACAAAGTTGGTGGGAACTATGTATTCTCCTAGCTTCAAAGGCAAGTCTTCGAGAACTCCAACGAGATATCTCAAATATCTATCCGCGAGCACCAATGTCGTTCTCGTCTTTAAGTCCGTCAAACCAAGCTTCTTTGAAATGGAGAGTGGCATCAAGGTCACACTTGACCCTAGATCAACCAAACCTCTCTTGAAGAACAAATTTCCCAGCGAACAAGGCAATGTAAAGCTTCCTGGATCTTGTAACTTGTTGGGAAGGTAGCTTTGTATAACCGCGAAACATTCTTCACTCATTAGAAGCATGAATTCCCTTAGTATTCTCTTCTTTGTCATAATGTCCTTGAAGAGCTTGTTGTAGATGAGACATCTCAACAACAAATCGGTGAAAGGAATTGTGACTTCAACCTTGTCAAGAACATCCTTGAACTTTTCGAACTCTTTCTCAAGAATTTGCTTCTTGAAACGCCCAGGAAATGGTAGTTTCGGTTCATAAGGAGGCAACTCAAAGGTGATCTTCTTCTTTCCATTATCCCTTGGTGATTCTAGTATTGATGTCTCTTCCTCAACCAAGGTTGGCCTCTTGCTCAAATCTTCTTTTTCATTCCCATGCACCTCTTCTCTTGGTTCCTCTACAACATCCTTTTCAAGATTACCCTTCTTTTTCTCAACTACTTGTGGTTCCCTAGGTGGTATTTTAGTTCCACTCCTCAAAGTAGCTTGACAATACTCTCTTGGTGTTAAATCAAACTCTCTTTGTTGCCTTGCTAATTCAAATTGGGAAGCCAACAACTCAATCTTAGCTCTAAGCTCATTGTTGACCCCTTCAAACTTTTCTTGAATGACCTTTACTTCTTCTTGCATTCTCGAAACACTCTTATCTTAACCATCTAAAATCTGAGCAAACATAGATGCAATGGTGTCATCTAATGGTGGTGAGATTGGCGTGGTGTGAGGCTGATGTGGCGTGGTTTGAAATCCTCTCGACAATAACTTGAATCTTGGACAATAGCTATACTCTTGTGGATGACTTGATTCCTCATATCCAACGGCCATAACCTCTTCGCTTTTGATTCCACGTTTCGCTGTCAAACCTACATTTTTCTCATTCATGTAAATGAGTTTATCTAGCTTTTCCTCTAATCTTTTGACTTCCTTGCTCTTCTCGGTTTCCTTAGGTGGCTCATGAGCTCTACCATACCTTCCTTCACTTCGAGCCAAATTCTCAATAAGCTCTTCCCCTTGCTCGGTTAAAAGGTTAGCGAAATTGCCATTGCTAGCAATATTCAATGCGGTATAGTGCTTCTCTATCAATCCTTTATGAAAAATCTCAAGAAGTGCATCAATAGATATACCATGGTGAGGGCAAGCTTTAGTGTACCCTTTCATATGCTCCCACGCTTCATACAAACTCTCTTCTTCGCCTTACTCAAATCTAGCTATATCATTCCTTGTCTTAGCGGTCTTTTGAGGCGAGAAAAACTTCAAGAGAAAGGTCCTCTTACATTCTTCCCATGTGGTTATCGAAGAGGACTTGATACTTCTTTTCCATTCACTAGCTTTATCACCCAATGAGAAAGGAAATAGTGTAAGCTTCACAACATCTTCGGATACACCACTTCTCCTAACGGTCGAGCTCAATCTATCGAAAATCGCAAGATACTCAATGGGATTCTCTTCCGGTAAACCCAAGAATCGATGATTCAATACCATAGTGATCAAATTCGGCTTTATATCCCACTCAACTCCATCACTAGGCGGTTCTCTAATCCCCATCTTTTCGATCTTAGTAGATGGCTCATCATAATCCTTAATCCTTCTTTTCATAATTGTAGATTGGTACCTATATAATCAAAGAAGGAAAATACACAAAGAAAAACAAAATAGATAGATAATATAAATGATTTAGTCTTTCAAAGATCTCAAATCCTAATGCCTAATGCAAATCCCCGGCAATGGTGCCAAAAACTTGATGCGCACAAAATTATCGATGCTAAAGCAAATGCTCAAGATGTGCTATGAGTTTCAATACCTCAATTACTAAATCCACAAGTGCATGGTGATATGTCATTGTATAATCAAGGGTCATTCTTCCACAAGGATTATGACAGAGGCAATAAGAATGCAAAGAACTTAGTAAGCTAAATCTTATAGTGTTTTTGGGTTTTCTAATGATTCATAATGAAAATTATGAAGCTAAATGCAATAATGAAAGGACCATAGGTAAATAGCAAGATAAAATGATGAGATGCAAAAGTAAACAAGACACAAGATAAATGCAACAAGATAAAGAAATCAAAAGCAAGATTAAACTCAAACCTAGGCAAATTTCAAAATCAAGATATAAAAGCTATGGATCATGGGTTTAAGCAATCGATTCAAGTTCATTAGCTATTGGGGAATATTGCAAAGCTCTAATCAAGATTAATCTTAGAGAAAAGATTACTAATTTAAGAGTAATCCACTTCCATGACACTAATCTCTTTCTAAATTCCTTAGTTACACAAACTTTCATTTTGCAATTAATGAATCGAAAAGCTATACTTATAAGTCCATATACTACTGAATGGAGAACCAAAAGAAGCCATCACTCTGTCTCGTGGGCTCCAACAGGGGGACCCCTTATCCCCCTTCTTGTTTAATCTATGCACATAAGTTCTGATTGCCAATATCCGTGTGGCTGAGCGATTAGGTTCCTTGTGTGGCATAAGGATAGCTCCCACCTCGCCACCACTTTCGCATTTGCTCTTTGCAGATGATAGCCTCTTCTTTTGTAACGCAACTGTGGAGCATTGTGATAACATTCTCAAGGTCCTCGAAATCTATGGAAATGCGTCAGGCCAGCGTATTAATTTTGACAAATCGGCCATTACCTTTGGTAAGGCGGTACCTGAGGCACAAAGGGAGATAGTTAAGACAAGGTTAAAAATCCCGACGGAAGGGGGTTCTGGGAAATACATGGGTATTCCGGAACAACTCCACGGTTCAAAAGCGGAAATTTTTGCCTACGTTCAGGATCGCTTGAATCAGCGGATCAATGGTTGGTCTGCAAAATTTCTATCCAAAGGTGGGAAAGAGATTATGATAAAATCTGTGGCACAAGCTCTGCCCACTTATCTTATGTCTACCTTTCTCCTTCCAAAGAGTATCCTTCAAAAGCTGGCGAGTGCGGTGTCTGATTTTTGGTGGAAAACAAAGGATCACTCTAAAGGAATGCACTGGATTGCTTGGAAGAAAATGTGTCTCCCGAAGAGTGCAGGGGGTATCGGTTTTAAGTCTTACGAAGAGTTTAACCAGGCCTTATTGGCCAAGCAACTCTGGCGACTCCATCGATACCCCAATTCGCTAGTGGCTCGAGTTTTGAAAGGAAAATACTTTCAGTTCTCTCACCCGTTTGAAGCTACGAAACATTCTCGCCCTTCGTATGGTGGGCGGAGTTTATACAGTGCTAAACCCTTGGTGGATACAGGAATGAGACGTACGATAGGTTCTGGAGCCCAATCCTGGTTTTGGACGGATAACTGGATCCCGGATGAAAAACCTCGAAGGATAAGGAGCATTATTCCGCACCCTCATCGATACCAACGGGTATCAGAATTTATTAACCCCCGAACAGGACAATAGAATGTGCAGTTACTTCAAAGCTGTGTAGAACCGGATGATATAAGCAAGATTTTATCCTTGAGACCATCTAGGTTTGAAAAAATGATGGATACTGCTGGCACTTTACTAGCTCGGGCATGTATACGGTCCGATCGGGCTATGAGGTAGCCAGACAAAAGTTGGATGCTGAACTGGCTTTCACCATCCAACAACCTTCGCTGAATCCCTTAAAGGAAAAAGTCTGGAAGCAGAAAACCACGAACAAAATTCGTCATTTTATGTGGCAGGCCCTCTCGGGCGCGGTGGCGGTTAACGAGAGACTCGCCCATCGGCATGTGCAACGGGACAGAAACTGCGCACGCTGTGGAGATCTTGTGGAAACAATTAATCATGTTCTTTTTACATGTCCCCCTGCTAGGCAATGTTGGGCCCTTTCCCAGATCCCAAGCCCTCCGTCGATTTTTCCGTGTGATAGTGTATGGGGCAATATGGATTATTTACTCTCGTGCATCCCATTACGACCTAACGGTGACGTCTTAGATCGGAGTTTTCCATGGCTAATCTGGTATCTCTGGAAGGTTCGGAATGATATAGTCTTTAAAAATGTAGATCGGTGCCCACATGATATTGTGGCGATGGCCCAAAAGGAATCGTCGGAATGGTTCTTGGCCAATGAAGATAAGGAAGAGATGACAAGAACGCAGGAGCTATTGGAGGAGAATGTACCTACACCTTCGGTTTTCAACTGTTTCCTTGATGGATCGTGGAAAAGGGACGAGAACATGAGTGGTGTGGGATGGGTCCTACAATTGTAAGATGGAACAACAGATTTATTGGGCTTACGTGGGATGAGAAAACAAGTGTCGCCGCTGCATACCGAGATGCAAAGTCTACTTTGGGCTATGGAGAGCCTACGGAAAAAGCGACGATATTGTGCGACCTTTCAGACTGATTCTCAAGAGCTGGTGAGTATGGTGGCTGATCTGGAGAACTGGCCTCGTTTCCAATCAAAACTTGATGATTTCCAGGAGTTACGTAATTCTTTTCCAGACTTGACTCTTACGTATTGCCGGGAAAAGAATGCAAAGGCCGATCTTCTTGCAAGAAACGCTTGTCTCCGTAAAAAAACATTCTCGTTTATTAGCACTTCCATTCCGGTTTGGTTTACTGATACCCATGTATTTATGTAATCAGGCGGAAAAGTGTGTCCGTGACAAAAAAAAAAAGTCCATATACTCACAATTCTCCTTAAACATCAATTTCCATTGGCTAAGATGAGAAAAACTCATTTGAATTTCTTCTAGATATTTTCACAAACACCTTCCGGGCGTGAAAAGACCATGTTCTAAAAATTGAGTGATCAAGTCAATCCTAGCATTAAATTCAATTCAAATGAAGGATCTTTCAAGATCTAAGCATAAGCGACACAACCCAATATCTAAATCATTGTAATCTACTCAACCCATAATCCATATGATAACTAGTCACGCATATTGAAACAAGACATGAAAGCTAAGGCAATAAACATGATTAAGAAAGATTAAGAAATGATAAGAAAACTTCAATGATTCACAAAAAATTCAAAACCCAAAACAAAAGCATTCAAATCTCAAGAATTATACTCAAAAACATAACTTAAGAACATAGAAAGCTTAGAGCTTAGGGCTTTAATGCAACTACAAGTATTTATAGGAAAAGAAGGGTGTACCCGGGTCAGCTCGAGTCAAACCGGGTCAAACAGAAAACTAGACGTTGGAGACGCCTGACGGATCGACCTGGTGATCGACCTGCTGGTCGGTCAAAGACCTGATTTTTTTGCAGTGACTTTTGTAGCTCGGGACGTCCTACAGATCGACCTGGTGATCGAGTTGTTGGTCGGTCACAAGCCTGATTTTTGGGCAGTGGCTTTTGAAGTTCGGGGCATCCTACGGATCGACCTGGTGATCGACCTGCTGGTCGGCCACCACCCATTTTCAGTCTTCAACTTCTTGTTCCCCATTCTTCTTTCTTAATTATTCTCTCCACTTGTTCCACTATAGTTCCAAGGCTCCATTTGTACCTAAAATGGACAAGATATGCATGCAAATGCAAGAAAACAAGAACTTGGACTCTAAACTTGATAAAATCTAAATGGAACAAGATATGCATCAAAACATGTAAAAACCTAAGCTAAATGTCTTAAAATATAACTAAAATACATGTTAAGAAAGGGCAATTTATGCACTTATCAATGTTGCAAGAATCGAGGAACTTGTATTTTTTTGTATCTCTACTCTAGCCAGGTTGAGAGTCTTATGTTTCTGTAAGCCTCATGACGATGGTCTTGTTGTATTCTTCAATGTGAGTTAGTTCTTTCCCCCTCTTTTTCTCTTCTTTTGTAGTTACTTGGTCTATGATCATTGTCTTTGTTATTGACAATTTTTATATGTTAAATCATCTACGTTTTACCTTTCTTTTCTTACATTTCCACCATTTTCTCGTTAGGCCTAAGAGCTTCACCTTCTGACTGTTTATGCTCTGTAATGACGACTAAAAAGACTGAGTTTGGGCCTTTCTTATCATTTGGTTTTCCAGTAGTCTCTTGACTACTCTTGAGTCTTGACTCTTGAAGGAGGCTCGCTGAAACCTCTTGTTCAAAAGAGCTCTATTGTAGCCAAGTAGTAATTATGGGCTGAAGCTAAGTTAGCCATCAATAAATAAACCCCAATGCGAAAGCCCATCTAGAAACAATTAGCATGAACGGAAACAAATCTCAGCCGTTCATCGGTGTGGTCAATACCAATACCCTAGTTGTAGAACAATATGACTTACTATCATTCTCATTAACTCCCACCCAAATTAATTCCCACCCAAACTGTTCAACGTCTCGCCTCCCCTCGATGAGAACGTCAGAGTTTTCTCATAAGTCTTAACTATTTTATTCTCCCATACATTTGCTACTCTATCTTTCATGTTTTCCTACACATAACTCAATGCTACAAGGACTAATTCCAACCACCCACTCTCACCAATTCCACAATCTATTACAAGGTCTCGTCTACATGATTAGAGGTTTCGAGGTCGGGCAATCCACAAAACTATAAAAGCTCACAAACCATCCATTCGTAATTTGAATCTTCGATGCATCATCTATCGAACATGTCACTTCTGCCACTTCGGCAATAAGACGGGAAAATTCCTCCTCCGTCCACCTAACCACCTACATGCTCTTGAAAACATGGACCTTGAACTTCCCAGTAATTATCCAGCAAACTCGTCATTTACACACCTTATTCGTATTACCTACTCCTAACCATCTATAAAACTACTTAACACAATTGATTTCTCAACCCTAAATGTTGGAGGACAAATTTGTTCAGCCCATTGATCAAATCTCCACGACCTAAACTCCAAACTGCGTTTGATTCTCCGATTACAGCTAGATCCTTATGTCTCATAAGTCTTCTGTTGGAACCAAGAAATGCGAATGAGAAAAGCCTTTTGGTTTGTTAAGTGAGAGACATGTCAAAAATAGCACATCACTAAAGGGAAACTTTTTCTTGTAGTATATAAGGAGATACCATGTGCTTTTGTTCAAAACATAACAACACTATAGATCATGAGTGAGAGGAGGGGAATCCCACACGCACGCCGACCGACCGAACCGGGCCGGGCCTGGCCGGGCGTGGACGCAGACACGGGGCTTTGGCTTTGGCTAACGGGCCTTTCCTGCCCAAATAAATATATTTTTGAACCAACTAAATGAGCAGATAAAAGCCTTTCGCTACGTTTTGGTGCGGTTGCAACAGTTCCAAAATAACTCCTCTGCAGCTTTAATAAAGTGCTCCACGAGATAACTTCTCCGTCAGTTTTATAAGGAAAGTCGTCTCCCTCGTTTCTTCTCACGCTCTGAAACATAGAAACATTCACAACTCTATCATCAACATCAAACCACAATCTCTCTTCATTTATCAGTAAGTCTCAAGAGTTTCGTCGTTATCAGTTCGTTAGAATCGTCGTTCGAGTGCTTGCGAACACGGTTTTCGTGGTTTTATCCTGAGACTCGTGAATCTGTAAAAACATGTCGCACTGCGGGAGATTCTTAGAGTTAAGGAAAGAGATTCCGTATCTCGTCTCCATTCTCTACTCTGATCTCTTCCCTTAACGTCTTTCTTATCGCAATTCATCTCCAATCTTGTAGTGTGCCAAATTTTAGTCCTACATCTTCAACTCTCATAACATCCCACAACATTTTGAAGATATCGAGCATCTCCGACTCCACAAGTGATCTCTTGCAAAAAAATTCATGGTGTGCCGACAATTTGTACTAAGTTAAAAGACGGTAATTGTATCGCATTCTTATCTTTTGTCAGGTGTTTGTATTTGACGGAGAAGCTAAACTCGTCTATCTATTCAAATTAACGGCTGGTGGCTGGAATGAAGAATAGCATAAGAAAAAACATCAAAAGATTAACAACAATCCTATATTTAATTTACTAAAGCAGAAGTCAGACGGCAATTCTGGGAGTGGCATGTGTCCTCACTATTTTTCTTTTAATAAAATTAATTTTTAAAATAAAATTATTTCCCTGACTATAGGCATGACCACGGTTACAATTATTGCGGTTACGGTTTATTAACCACCGGTTACAGTTATCAATTTCTTTTAACCTTAATCTTAACCATTTAGTATACGGTTAAAACGGTTACAGTTGAAACGGTTACGGTTATATACGGTACGGTTACGGTTAGATACGGTTAATATTTAGGTTATAATTATATAACTATGTAACTTTTTAAAAGAAATATTTAAACAATAATATTATGGAAAATATATTTTAATATATTTTAAAAAGCCATGGTCGTGCAATCGTGGGAAATGGTATTAAAATTCTAAAATAAACGGCAACTAATTTATCTTAGCAAAGTCAATTAGTCAAAATCATTTATATTGTGTAACGAAAACGGCCATATTTTATTTCAAACTTAAGTAAATCTTTGTGTTTAACTAAAATATAACATAATTCACAATATTCTCATCAAATTAGTTAGATGCCATGTTTATAAGCATAACTTTATTACCACGATCTTTTTTTTTTTGTTACAATTAATAGTTTTTCTAATCTTATTTATTTTTATTGTAAATTTGATGTGTTTTAATATTATTTATATTAGTTAGAAAATAATCAATTTAGCACATTCAGTTTTAATATTTAGTTATTATTGATTTAATTTTTTCTAATTAAATATTATAAAATTAGACTCGATAAATATTAATTACACATAATTTTACTATGTCATATTTCTCATACATAATTTATTTTTATTGTAAATGGTTACGGTTAAAATTTTAACCTTACGGTTAACCGACGGTTTTAATATGGTTACGGTTAAATAACGGTTACGGTTAACGATTACGGTTTAACCATCACTAATCAACCTTCACGGTTACGGTTACGGTTTTTCAACCGTTTAATACGGTTACGATTTGGTTACTGTTTAAAACGATATGGTTACGGTCCGAAATACGGTTACGGTTAGATTTTGGTCATGCCTACCTGACTATTTAGTTCTAGAAACCTAGAAAACCCACGATCCTCCAAATTAACTTCCCACTTACAATCATCAATCATCGGCAATCTCATATATATCTATGAAAGCAAAAAGAAAAAGAATAAGAACTGTCAGTTTTTTTTCCAAAGGTAAATTATCTAATAGAAATCGATTAATCTCTGTTATTCGCGTGTTGGATGTATCATCTACGAGAATTACCATGGCCTTTCATTTTAGTTTGAGATGTTAATGCAAATTGTTTGAAGGTGGCGACAAAACTCGTGAGGGGAAATTGTAAGAAGATTTCCCTGTGATCGTTAGAAACTGATCAAAAGACTACGGAAATTTAAGATCCCTTCCATTCGGCTTTGACAATCCATAAGATAGGAGAAGAAATCATCGGGATCGACCGAAATCAAACCATCGATTGAAACTCAAGGAAAAATGGAAAAAAGGATGGAAGCTCTGGGATTCAAGGAAACTGTAGGAGAACCATTTTTGATGCGAAATAAATAAATAAAAGACGTTTGAGAAGAGAAGAGAAGAGAGAGACTATGGATGTTGATCAAAAGATTCTGAAGTTGCACATTTGTACGCATGACTGAGATTAAACCCTAGGGAAGACGAGAGAACGAAAAACAGATATGGAAATATATTTGAGTGAATTCTGAATTGAATATCTAATTAATATTTCTACATGTACACGTGACATACTGAAGGAAAATTATTTGGTTGATGTATCATAGGGACGGAGAATGCCATTCTGCATCCATATAGTAGATTCAATTTCATGTAGGTCTGGGCATATAATCCGAAACCGACATCCAAAACCGAAACCAAACCAAAATATCCGGATTCAGAACGGGTTCGATTAGTCATTATTACCCGATTGGTTTCTATATCAGCAATAATTCGGTTTCGGATTTGGATTCGGTTTAACCAGAAGAATCTCGGTTAACCGAGATACTCAGAAAGACATGTCACTTATACTCCACTAGTATTTGACCCGTACTACGTACGGGCTAAGAATCACTTGAATGTTTTTTTAATTAAAAAACTGTTAAAAGTTAAAAATGGTAGTTATGGATGAGAAAATTTAGGTTTCTTTCTAAATTTTCTTTTTAAAAAAAAACCGTTGTGTTAATTTTTTTTTCTATTTTTAATTTATAATTTTGAATGATTTTCCACTTGTCACTCTCTCATTGCACACGTGACTTGTGTTTTAGTAGTAAAGGATGTTCTAGCAAGGAGCCGCCATGAGTTGGGCTTATTGGGATTAAAAATCCGAGATTTTGAAAAAACTTGTTTTTTATGTGTTTTAAAATTAAAAATCAATTGATATATGTGAGATTTACAAAAATTTACTACAAATTACTTGTAAAATGTGAACAAAATCAGTTTCTTCCGAGATTAGGATTGCAAGTTTTTTGTGTTGAAAGGAAGAAGAAGAAGTCGAAATGACTCTTTTACCCTTTATTAAAACTGAAACAAATAGAAAACAAAACTTGTTCCACACTAGGATTCGAACCCAACACTACAGGGTCAAAATCACCGAGTCTATTGTTAATACTTGGTATTTAGGTAACTTTACTTTTGGTAATGTGAATCTCACAAGATATTGTATCTCGGTTTTCTATCCGAATTTTCGGTTTATTTATGTATTTCGGGTAGAAATATACGAAAAATTCTGAAGCCAATAAAAATTCGGTTTTTTCGGTTTTCATATTCAAAACCGAAACCAATCCGAACTCGACATATATCCAATCCAAAACAGATCCGAACTTTTCTAAAATCCGAATAGTTTCTATATCACTAAAACCGAAAAATCGAAAACCAAAATTACCGAACCGAAAACCGAATGGTTATCCGAATGCCCATGCCTAATTTCATCTCAATGGAAGTACGGTTTTTTTTAATCGTCTATTACATCGTCATTAGATCTATTGATTAATCATATTATAATGATATCCAACTACCTTAAATTCATGCGATTAGGGTGAACATCTTCCACATACGGCTCTATGATGCAGCTCTCCATGTACGTAATTTCCCAAGATGGAGAAGCTCTCCCCGATGAACGGCTATGCATGTACGACATCTCACACTCTCCGACGAACGACTCTACATGTACGACACCTTCAACGATGTACATGGTCTCCCTAGACGATGGAACCTCCAAAATGCGTTTCTCTATGAATCAGCAAAACTCTATATTGTCTTAGATTTGAACCTTAAATCTGGTGTTGAAGCACTTAAACCTTTGACTAGTGGGCGAAGGAACTTCCATAATGAAAGTATAGTTTCCACACAAAAAAATGTTGAACTTCGTTTCGATTTCTAGTAGGGTTAATTAGGTGAATATTATGTTTTGAACATATAATTAAGTGAGTAATATGTGTAGAATATAAATTAGGTGAGTAGCAAATTATTGATATAGTTGGACAAAAATACCCTTAATTACATTATAGTGGAAAGTGGTTAAAAATCAGTAAATTTTAAAAAACTCCCTAAAAATCCGCTGTCAATAAAAATACTCCGGTAAACCGTCAAACTCGATCTCTTCCATCTCGATCTCAATTTTCAAATCATGATGGACCCTTCCTGATAAAGAGACAAAAACACAATGAGTCGGTGTAGTCAATTATACAAATTTACATAGTTCACTATATCAAACATACACTATAATATATAAATTTTCAAAATACCCAGTGATAGTGTACTATACAGATATACATATTAATTTACTATAGTATAGTGTACTATACAGATATACATATTAATTTACTATAGTAATTCACTATACTTATACAAATAATTCATTGGCAAATGCAGAGTGAGTAGTTGTATGCAACTATACAAATTTATATTGTTCACTATATCAAATTTACATGCTCATTGATAGTCTACTATACAAATATAGAGTATTTTACTATAACAATTCATTATATTTATACAAAATTACATGTCCATTGATAGTCTACTATATAAATATACATGATTTTATTATAATAGTTTATTATATTTGTACAAATTTACATGTAGTTTACTATAATATTTCACTATTTACTTTTGAATAAAAATGTAATTGTGATTTTGTACTATTTGGACATTAGTCGTCACATTCTCAACAACAACATCTAAAAATCCGAAGGAGAAGATGAAGGAGTGGAGGAGGCGGAGAAAGAGGAGAAGATGGAAAAAGCCGAGGGGAAGAAGGAGGATGAGGCGGAGAAAGAGGAGAAGATGGAAAAAGCGGAGGGGAAGAAGGAGGATGAGGCGGAGGAGGAGGAAACAGAAAAAGAGGAGAAAAGAGAGAAAAAAAAGGAAGAGGAGAAAAACCAGAAGGAGAAGAAGAATTACGAGAAGAAGAATGAGAAAAAATTGGAGAAGAAGAACTAGGAAGGTGATAATGTTTTGTAGTTAGGGTAAATCTTGATTTTAATTATTTTGATTCTTTTAATTATCAAAGTTAAATTTAGATAGGTTATCTTTTGTTAGTAGATTAAACTAGACTAGATAATTGCCAGATGAGTATTTTGATCATCTTTTGTTAGTTAGTGTATTATTGTTTTTACGGTAATAAATGGTTAATTGTTTGGTCATACACTAATATACATGCCAATAACTCTTTTCAATAATATCCGGATATTTTAAAAAGGGTTAATTTGTAAAATAATATAATTTTTTTATAATTAATTAAATAGCAAAAAATTCTAAATTAATGGTTGTGTAGTGTTCATGCCACGTATAGGAGTTTTAGGTGCTTAGCTAATTATATTTTTTTTTTGGTGTTATACGGCAAATTATGCCTTGTAAAAAAACATTAAAAAATATTGGTTTGACCGGTCCAACTCGTCCGGTTAGAATAGTAATTTGGAAGGGTTATGTGGAACGAAACCCCTCAGCCACTCTCCGTCTCGTTGATGCACTACTCGCTTTGTCACTGTGGTTAGATCTTCATGTTAAGAAATTGTTATCTGCTCCTACATTTGATCTTCTTCACCTCAATTCTGATTTTTTGTTCTATTTTCTGTTTTGGGTTTTTTCATTCTTTTAGATGGTTCGTGACATTGTTTTCAGTGGCGGAGATCAATCTCACGCACCTTTGCCTGGTACTTTTATAAACCCATCTCACTGCTCTTGTTCTGTAAGATACAAAAAGGGTTTGACCAACTCGTTACGAAAAAGAGTTTTAGAGTATCTTCTGATACTTTCCTATTCTTGTAATGGTTATTGGCTAAGTCTAGTGAACCCATATGTCTTTTGAGTTCCTTGATATCTTCTTTTCTAAAGCAAATCAGTTTTATAGAAAGTATTCATTCCTACTTGATTGGTTCGTGATGTTTATCTTACTTGTAGATGCATTGGCATTCAAGAATATCAATGGTCCTATCAAGAAGCAGATCAATGGTTGTGCCATAATCTCTGTTAGACAAGATGATCCATGCCAATTCTTGCGTGTTCTTTATGGTATAGTTGCAAACACATCGTAATGCGCAACTAAAAAAAGAAATTTCAGTTAATGTCTTATAGAGTGAATCAACAAAATTGATGTTGTTTGCAGAGAGTCTGATAGCAGGAGGGATAGCTGGTGTTGTTGTGGAAGCTGCTCTATACCCAATCGATACAATCAAAACTCGGATACAGGTAGTTTCTCCGCAAATCAATCTTGTGTTATGATCCAACATAAGCTCCTTTTTGTCCTTTATTCTAATTTCAGGGGGAGCCCTATTATGGCTCATGTTTGTTCATAATGTTTTTTTACTCACATGGACAAGCCACTGTTTGACTAACGGCCACTAACCATATTGGTTTTGACATGGTTAGGTAGCTCGGGATGGAGGAAAGATAATATGGAACGGACTATACTCTGGTCTTGGAGGAAACCTTGCTGGTACCATACCGTAAGTATTTACTCAAAAACAAAATAAGAAGAATGTTTACCCTTGTTTCAGATGCATAATGTTTTTCTTCGTGTGCAGTGCTTCGGCCTTATTTTTCGGTGTATATGAACCAACCAAACAGAAGTTGCTGAAGGTTTTACCTGAAAAGTTTAGCGCGGTTGCACATTTGGTATGTATAGTCTTAGAATCTAATATAGTTTGTTAGAAAAGGATATATGTCTTAGAGAGTTATGTAAGCTCAATCAGGCTGCAGGTGCTTTAGGAGGTGCTGTTTCATCTATCGTTCGTGTACCAACAGAAGTAAGTTTCTTTCTTCTTGTTTCTTTGCTTATTATTCTGTATTGGTTTATATGCTTGTACATATAGACTAATGGAAACTTCCAATAGGTTGTTAAACAGCGGATGCAAACTGGACAATTTGCCTCGGCCCCTGATGCTGTTCGCCTTATTATAGCCAAGGAAGGCTTTGGAGGCATGTATGCGGTATATATGTTACTACTTATTGATTTATGGTTCTAGTGTTTTTACTATTTGCTTTGGAACAGCCACTAGTTGTGTTTGTATTTCAATTAATCACACCGTTGAAGATGGGGGCAAACAAGAAAAGGTCCATCGAATCTTTTCATCTTATTTCCCGAACATGCAGGGTTTTGGATCTTTCTTATTGCGAGATTTGCCTTTTGATGCGCTCCAGTTTTGTGTATATGAGCAATTACGGATTGGATACAAGTTGGCTGTAAGTAATTGTTCCTACAGTGATTAGCGTATAAACATCCCTTTTTGCTGACTAATGACAATGAGATGTCCCACATGTTTAGAACAGGCGAGAAGAGATCTAAACGATCCAGAGAATGCAATGATTGGTGCCTTTGCCGGTGCTGTCACCGGAGTTTTGACTACTCCTCTTGACGTAATCAAAACAAGATTAATGGTTCAGGTAATGTCAAAACAACGAGTACACAAAATACTGAAAGTACATGTTCTTCTTGGATGGATTTCACAGGAGAATAGTAATACCGAGTTTTTTTTTGTTTTGAAATCTGAAAGGGAGCAGGAACTCAGTATAAAGGAGTTTCGGATTGCATTAAGACGATATTAAGAGAAGAAGGGTCATCAGCCTTGTGGAAGGTGACTTAATTTCTGCTCTTGGATATGATTGGCACAAAGTTGCTCATGTTTGTACAAAATTGTTGACAAGTCTGAGACTAAATGTATACAGGGAATGGGTCCAAGGGTATTGTGGATTGGTATTGGAGGTTCCATTTTCTTTGGTGTTCTGGAAAAGACAAAGCAGATTCTTTCAGAGAGAAGCCAAAAGAGTCATAAGGCTTGACAATTAGATTCTTACCTGAGTGTCTACATCACTCTTGTCTCTTTCTTGATGTTTTTGGTGAAGATGAAGTATTTAAATTGTTTACGTATCTTGCTTGATTCTTTTTCTCTTTCTTTAACTTAGGCATCTTTAGTTATAAATCAAGGTATTTTGGTATCTTATTATTTGGATTTTGTTTGTTATCTTGTGAAATACAAAACACGATTTTCTTATACTTGTTTCCAAAAAATTCCTAAACGAATCTAAATAACACAATATGTTTATTCAAAATGAGTTTCAGGTCATAGTAAGAGTAATATCATTATAAAAAAATAGTAATATTAAGTCCTAAATTATATGATGGATGCATGCATGCTACCCCATCTTTAAATAACGTCCAGTAATATCTTAGGTCTTCTTGTCTTTATCAAAGGACAAACCTTTCAATTATAATTTATTAATTTGCCAATTACATCCCCACACTAAACTTATCTCAAAATAGTGACGAGACTCTCAATATAGCAACGAGATTAAGATTTTATTTGTAGCATGTGAGACCAAGGTGTCTTGTAAAAATATAAAAGTAACTAAAATAGTAATATCAAAGTATTTAGATTGATCCCCACCTGATAGTTACCACTTACCAGTAATCTGGAATCTCTACTTAACATTTTATCTATGAGCACACCAAAAAGAGATTCCAATCTTTAGTTTTTTTTTTTAACAGGGGAGGGTTAAGTACAGAGATGAATCTGAGACAACTTGTTACAGTGTCGATCATCTTGAATCTCGTACTCACTATTCATATTCTTTATAATAATTCCACCACATGGAATCCGACTTGGACCAGTCAAGCCGCTGCAGAAGCAGAAGCCGCAGCATCTATCTCATGTTCAGGCCACGGCAGAGCTTACATGGACGGTCTTGGTGCCCTTGATGGTTATAAACCTCCTTGTGAGTGTAACCAATGCTACACTGGCACAGATTGCTCCATTCTTCTCCTAGATTGTCCTGTCGATGCTAACTCGTATGCATCAACTTCTCTCTCTCTCTCTTTTCGATCAAACAATTCTGTAATAAACTTTGGACTGAACTTTTCAATTTTGTTTTTGTTTTTTTTAAGAGGAGACCCTTTGTTTTTGGAGCCTTTCTGGATGCAACAAGCAGAGAGCAGCGCGGTTTTGGTCTCGGGATGGAACAGAATGAGTTATATCTATCAAGATGGGACGTATGTGTCAGAAGAGCTTGAGAAAGTCATTAGAAAACTGCATAGTGTTGTGGGAAACTCTGTTACAGATAACAGATTCATAATCTTTGGAGCTGGAAGCACACAGTTGCTTGCAGCTGCTGTTCATGCCTTGTCTTCTTCCACAAACTCATCTCCTGCAAGCCTTTTGACTTCTGTTCCATACTACGCTGTAAGCGACCTGTCTCTTTGAGTTCTTATAACTAGTTTAAGGCTCGAATATTTGTTTGAAACAATCGGTAGTTCTAATGAGTCTGTCTGCGCGCAGATGTACAAGGAACAAGCAGAGTTCTTTGATTCCGTACATGTCAAGTTTGAAGGAGATGCATCTGAGTGGAAGAATGACAATATCACACAAGTTATAGAGGTAGTGACATCTCCTAATAATCCAGACGGGAAGCTGAAAAGAGCGGTTCTTGACGGTCCTAATGTCAAAACAGTTCATGATTACGCGTACTACTGGCCTTATTTCTCACCTATTACACATCCAGTTGATGAAGATTTGAGCCTGTTTAGTCTCTCCAAGACTACAGGTCATGCTGGCTCTAGATTCGGGTGATTTACTTTTGCTCTAATAGTACTATACTCTAAACAAAACTTTGGATTGGTCAAAACAACTAACAAGTGTATTTTTTGTTGTTGTTGTTGCAGATGGGCTTTGGTAAAGGACAAAGATGTTTTTGAAAGAATGAATAGATACATTAAATTAAGTAGTATGGGAGTTTCAAGAGCCACACAACTTCATGTTCTTCAATTGCTCAAAGTAGTAGTTGGTGATAGAGGCGAATCAATATTCCATTTTGGTTATAACATTTTGAAGAAGAGATGGGAGACACTGAACAAGATCATGTCCATGTCCACGCGTTTCTCACTCCAGACAATCCAACCCGAGTACTGCAACTATTTCAAGAAAGTCAGAGACTTCACTCCTTGTAAGTTTTGATTCTAATGCAGGAAAGTGAGGCTTTGTTTTGGCACTAAATAAAAGATTATAAAACTTGTGTTTGTTTTATCAATGGAAAGCTTATGCTTGGGTGAAGTGTGAAAGACTAGAAGACACAAACTGCTATGAGATTTTCAGAGCGGCCAAAATCACAGGACGCGAGGGTAAAGTGTTTGGATCAGAGGAAAAGTTTGTGAGATTGAGTCTCATCAGATCACAAGACGACTTTGATCAGCTTATCGCTATGTTGAAGAAGTTAGTGTCCGAGGAAACTTTAGAAGCTGATTCCATCTGAAAATCTTGATGTGATCAAATGCTTCAATTCAATCATATAATGTAAGTATTTGGGGCACTTAACTAAACGTTAGGCCCTTTCTGTGGAGTATCTCAATAATTCTCACACAGTGTATTTGTAAAGCTTTGTAATCTTACATATACTAGATCGTTTTCTAGTGCCACGAAATGATTACATTTTTTTTAGTCTATTGGGTCCCCTTTGGAAAAAAATTGTTACGAGAGATCGATCTTCATTTGTGAGCCATCATATTACAATTGTTGTGAGGCCTTGTGGAAGAGAGTTAAAAAAAAAAAAAACAGAGCATAAAAAGAGGAGGCACTGGGTTTCTTTTTTTTGCTAAAAAGTTAATATCATTAACTAGGGACTGCCCACGCGGTGCGTGAGTTTAAAAATTTATCGTAAAATTAGACACTACTTCCTCTGTATTTAAAAGAATGATGTTTTAAGTTTTTCACACATATAAAGACACAATAACTATTTGTCTTTTTAATTTTCTTTTACTTACTTTTTTGTTTCTCAATAATAAAAAACAATGCCTCCGTGATTTATTAACCACAAAAAAACATTAATTGACTTAGTAAACCGAAAAGTTATTAATTAAAATGTAGAAAATCAATCTTTCAAAAACAAAAACAAAATTCAAAACATCATTCTTTTAAATACAGAGGGAGTAATTTATAATTTCTTGACTATTTGTGTATTTAATGTTGCATATATTTAATGTTTGTCGTGAATAATTATCTACGTTAGAAGACTAAGCATTTGTAGAAAATTAATGGATATATATAATGTTATATAAAAAAATAAGTCATTCATTAATAAAAGTTATAGCATATGGAAGACATTTTTTTGGTACAAATCCCTAACTTGTATGTCTTTATCAATATTCAGTACGGTTCCTTAGAAAAATGATTAGTCGTCTTTTTTCTTACATCAAACACATCTGTAAAAAAAAATATTGATTAGATAAAGTGTAGTATGCTTTACTTTTAGTGAGACATATGATCTCAAAAAATAATAATTGGAAGGCATCTTTGTAATTGTTTTATGAGAACTTTGAATTGTATTAAGAGAATAATTGCAGCTTGATTGTATTTTTTGTCTCACTTTCTTTATTAATTTGTTGTGATTTTTGTCTTTAGCATCGATTCAATGGTGAAAGCAATCTGTTTTCTGGATTCATAATTTGTGGTGGAGTAAGTTTTTTCTAGAGAGTATTGGTTATAAGCGTTACTTTGTCCACCACAAATTATTTTAATTGTATTGGCAAATTGGGGTTAATAGCTTTGAGGACTTAAAAAGAAAAAACAAATATACATTTTTCTAATTAGAATTTAGCGTTCTAAATTTTTTAAAAGTTCTTAAATCATTTCTTAATTTTCTCACAACCTTTTGTTTTTGTTCATGTTACTTGTTTTTATTAAAACTTTTTTTGGCAACTTTTTAAAACTATCTATATGGAGACACAGTTTTAAACATTTATCTTATACATTATATTTTTGTGTTTAATAAATAGAATATCTATTTTTCAAATCGTTAAAAATTTAGAAGAACACGTCTAATTTGGAATAATCAAAGAAAGTAAAAAAAAAATAACGGCTAAATATTGTAACTTGTTGAAATTAATTTACATTAGAATTAACTATTACATTGTTGGAATTAATTTTTAGAGTTATAAAAAACACTGAATATTTCTTTTTCTTCAATGAATAAAAAAAAATATCAAAAGAAGAGATGACACATGACAGTCTCTCATGACTTGAGCTTAGAAAAATCTTACTATATTATATAAGAATATGGTTTAATAAATAAAATATTTATTTCCAAAAAAATGAAGGTTCGCAATAATATATTTAATTTAGAATCATAACTTTTTGTGAGTGTAAAAAAACAAAATAATGGCTAATATGTATAGTAACTTGTTGGAATTAATTAACATTGAATTACCTATTAAATTGTTTGAAATAATTGTTAAAGTGGGTTTTTTTAAAAATAATTTCTTTAATAAAGAAATTAGAAAGCCAAATTATGAAAAGAATAGGTGACACGTGGCAGCCATGACTTGAATTTAAGAAAAAGTTACAATATTATGTAAGATATATTTTTAAAGTGTTTAAAATTTGCAAAGTTTAAATCATAGTTTTTTGTGAGTATAAAAAAAAATTACTAATTTATATTGTATCTTGCTGTTAAAATGAATTAGTATTAATTAGCTATTAAATTGTTAAAATTAATTGTAAAAATTTAAAAATTTAATAAATAAATTAAAAATGTCAAATGTCAAAGAGTAGATGAAACATGACAACCTCTCATGACTTGAAGTTTTGGGAACCTTAAAATATTGTATAAGATATGAAATGTTAGGGGATATGATATATCATGGTTTTCGCTGGTTTTCGACCATGATATAAGTCCTTTTATCAAGTTTTTTTATGGTTTTCGAGTCTTTTTAGTGTCTTAACATGTTATTGTACGTGGGGAGCTTATTTGATGATTATGGTGCATTTTGGAGCATGAATGAGATAGAAGTCAGATTTACAAGTGGAGAAGCAAAAATGATACACTATATATAGTTTACCAACGATGGTCACCTGTCGTTCGACATACCCAACCAGTGTCGAACGACACCCACTTTTCAGAAGCCAACGAATTGCTTTTAAAAGAATGGAAAATTGCTCGTTTTGGCCCAGAAGTTTCCAGAAGTTTAAAACACTATATATAGTTTACTTTTAGGTTTTTAGATGAATATATTAGTTTATATTGAACAAATTGAGAGAGAGCTCTTGAGAGTTTTAGGGAGACAAGTCTACTTTGTTCTTGAGATTCTTCGAACCCTTCTGTATCTCTTCCTATTCTTTTTCTTTATACAGTATTATTCAGTTATGATTTGCTTTGCTTCCATGTCTGAGTAGTTCTCTTGTTAGGTTTAGGGTGATTCGAATATATTGAAGATGAATTGTTAGATTGAATGTACTTGTTAGGATTATCTTCTTGGTTCTTCACCTAGATTGCTTTAACTCTGATTTAGGATTCGCGACCCTGAATTTGGATATCTTAGATTGATAGATTGACACGAAAGTGTAATTGATTAGCTTGAACTAGATCTTAGGTGAGCAAAATTACTTATTCGCAAAGAAATTTGGTTTAGGAATTTTGTGAAAAAATTGGACTTGAATTTAAAGCTTGTTTAAATTGATTGAATTCGCAAATAAATTTGGCTTTCTAGAGTTTAGGCATAGTTAGTTTTCGCAACGAAAATTGGTTAATTATATCTTAATGTTCCAAGTTCAAGAACGGTTCGTAAATAAATCCTGATTATGTTTAATCTACAATTCTGATTCATCCTGAGAATTACCTGAAAACCTAGCTTTTGTTTAATTGAATTTTAAGAAATCAACAATCTTTCTCTGTTTCAAATTGTTTTTTTCTTTATTTTATTTTATTTCGCTTAGCTCAATTCGAAGTCAATTATCCTACTGTTTGATTTAACTCCCAGTGATTCGACCCCTTACTAGAATTGATCTCTTAATTTGAGAGAGTAACTCAGGGTAAATTTGAGCTTATCAAATTTTGGCGCCGTTGCCGGGGAGTCAAAATCAATCATAGGATTTTGATTATAGAATTTTGACTAAGTATTTTTTTTATTTTGTTACTAATTTTCGATTTCTTCTCTTTTGTTTTTGGTGTTTCACGTATATGCCTTCTACTAGAACCAGAAGCAACAAGGATTAAAAGCTAGCGGATTGCGTTCCAAAGTTAGGTGTTTTAGAACGAGAAAACAGAAAACAAGCAAAGTTAGCTAAGATGGTCAATCGTGTTGTGGTTGTTCTTCCAAATGCTCAGGGAGAGTTGTTTGATAGAGAAGGAAACCGATACAACGAGCACAAAGATAGGATTGACGAAGCTGGTAATGCCATCATGGTGGCAGAAGAGGTTGGCGATGCAGTTGCAACACATCAAGCTGAGCTAGATCGTCAACGGGCTGAGTTAGAGCGTCAGCGAGCTGAGCTAGAGCGTCAGGCTCGGGCGAATCGCAGATTTCAAGAGGGTGTGGTTAACCAACGCACTTTGGGAGACTACAACTGTCCTGAAGAATACTACGCCAACATGGCAGCGATTCGACCCCCTGGATTTCGAAGGAATGATTTCGAGTTGAAGCCCACTTACTTCTTTTATCCATGGGCACCCAACTGAACACCCCATGGATCATCTCGAGATGTTCGAGGATCTTGCGTCTAGCATCAAGGCTAACGACGTGTCTGAAGACTACATCATGTGTAAGCTCTTCCCTTTTTCTCTTGCTGGAGAGGCAACCTCTTGGCTGAAACAGTTGGAGCCAAGCTCACTGACTACTTGGAGTGATACCAAGAACACTTTCCTGAACCATTTTTACGAAGAGTCGCGTTCAGAGGTTCCACGAGCTAAGATCTCCACATTCGTTCAGGGTCCAATGGAAGCATTCAAGGATGCGTGGGAAAGGTTCAAGGGATATCAGAGAGATTGTCCTCATCACGGGTTTACAGAGGTTCAGCTGTTGGGTATCTTCTACAGAGGAATGGATTGGAAGCATCAGATGGTTTTGGATGCTGCGAGTAATGGGAACTTAAAAACCAGATTCCCAACTGACTCTCTCGAGCTCATCAAAAACGTGTGTACTAGCAACAGTACGAAGAAGATCGATGAGGAAAAAAGAAGAGAAGCTGGTATGTCAGGTGGAGCTGAGATTGTTGAGGTTAAGGCCAAGATAGATTCTATGCATAGCCTTCTAGTGAACAAGAAGTCGGTTCATTTTGCACAGGAAGTTGATACCTTCTTTCAGGATGTAGATAGAGAGCAGGAGGATGTTAATTACATCAGCCAGAATGGCTATCAGAATCAGCGTTATGGGAATCAATAGAGAACAAGGGGTACAATAGTTACAATCAAAGGAGCTCATTCTCAGGAACTCCTGGTTCTCCAAGCTATGCTCAGAAGTCTTAATATCATAAACCATTTGGCAGCAACATAATCCAAAGGAATTATGGATCTTCGTTATATCAACCGGTTCCTGCTAAGTCTTCAGAAAGCGACACGAAGGCTATGCTCGAGCAGATTCTTGAGGGTCAAGAAGCACTAACAGTGAACTTCAATGGGAATATTGACAACCTCTACACTGATCTTAATGGAAAAAAAGGCCATCAACATTCACATGAAGAAACTAGATACTTAGGTAGCTCAGACTGCAGAGAATATGAGAAGACAAGATGGGTTTCTTCCTGCCAGAACTGATACGAATCCTACGCAGCATGGTGTAGCAGCTATCACGACCAGAAGTGGTAAAATTATCGAGCCAATACTCAAGAAACAGCTCACAATCGAGCAACTAGACGAACTTGAAGATGTTGAGGATCAAGAGTTGTTTGTTCCGGATGCAGTGTCGATCGACACACACAAGGAGTGTCGATCGACATGGCCAGAAATTGTCGATGAAAACAGAAACCTGGAAGAGGTGTCGTTCGATACACCCATTGAGTGTCGATCGACATGGCCCTTCAAGCAGTGTCGTTCGACACACCTATCGGGTGTCGATCGACATGTAGCCCAGACGGACCAAAACCAGATTTTGCCTACTGAGAGAGTGTACAAGCCAAAGGTGCCTTATCCTAGAGGTCCTAAGAAGTCTAGACAGGAGCTTGAGGAAGCTAAGTATAAGGCGATCATTGATAAGATCACAGTTGAGATGCCATTGGTTGAGGCGATTAGAACTTCTCCGGTAATTCGACGGTATGTGAAGAAATTGGTTACTAAGAACTTGTGAGTTGAAGAAGGAGTTGCTATGATCGCTTAACAAGTGAGCGCTATAATTCTGAACAAGGTTCCAAAGAAGCTAACTGATCCGGGAAGCTGTGTTGGATTGTTTCATTCCTCTTTCAAAAATGTCCGCACCAGCTATTACTACGCTGGCGTTAATAAAACCATTCAAACAAAGCTGGTCCATACAGGTCAAGGTTCTTCACGCATGGAAACAGTATATGAAGAACACTAGTGAGACGATGGAGGTTGCACTGGTTGATAAAGATATGAGGACCAATGCAATTTAGCCTTTTACAATACACTTCTTATTTATATAAAGAATTTTCGTTCTTTATTTATTGTTATGGTATATTCCTGCTTTTAGGGTACGAAGATCCACAGGACAGTAAAAAAATCATTATCAACCCGTTACAAAAGGCTCCTTATTGTTGGAGAATGGAGGACTATTCAGAATTTCATGTTGACACAAGCCGGTGGTCAATATCAGACAACAAAACATCAATATAGTTTGACGTTTGTTTCGTCTTCTAACATTTCACGAGCTACCTGTCATGAGGGGAGTTTGTTTTTCGATTGTGTTGATTATCATGAGCTGCTTTATGGCTCAATTAATTGCAATATATTGATAGGTAATAATTATTTTCAGTTTTATTTTTATCTGTGTATTTATATAGTCTAAAATTTAACAGATTTTTCTCCTTCATATTCTAGACATTATTGGACAGGTGATCAATATGAATTATTTGCAGACCACCAGTGTGGCAAACAAACCTACCAAAAAGATTGAAATTGAATTACGAGATGCTTTGTAAGCTTTTCTTTATATATCTTATTTATCAAGATTTTTGTTAATATTTGTTCTCAATGGAATTAGTTTTTGTTACAAAGCGATGCACGTATTTCCTGTACTCTTAGGGTTAAATTTCCTGATCAACTTTGGAATGATTGCAATAAAAAAGAAGGTGAATTAGTTATTTGTCTTCTTAGATTTGGAAAAATACATGTCTTTCGTGGTAAGTACAATTGTTACTCCCTAATTTTAAAAGAGTCTAATTCCATTATGTATATTTGATGTTCATCGACTGTTCATTATCTATATTCATATGTAGGTTAAAGGTCCGTGACAACGGCATTCGATGCTTCATCCGTCATTATCGATCCATCTGGATCGATTTTTGTTGAATTTAAGCAAAAGTAATGGTTTGATTATATATTACTTTTGGTATTCTCATAGCATATTCATATTTATATTATTTTTGAAACAGGTTGCCCGGCGATGGTGTTTCTTTGTCCATATCTTGTCCACCATTAGAGTTGGCAATTATCGACAAAAAGCCTAAGAATTCGGATAATTGGCTTCAGTACGACAAGAGGTTCATCTCTGATTTATTACAGTCTTACGAGGTATTAAATTTGTACTATATGCAATGTTTTTAGCCTGTTTGATGTTGTTAATTATTATTTAATTTAGTTATGTAGGTTGGCAAGTGTAAGGTTATGTGCACCATATATGCAATCGACTCTGACTGGTCGTGTTTTTATCTAAGTTGTTGCAAATGTAACAAGAAGGTTTATCATCTTCAATCCAAAGAAGTTGATACTCTTCAGAAGACTTTGTTCCGGTGTGATACATGCAAATCTAAGACATCATGTGTCGAACCAAAGTATGATATATATTTTTTTTTTGGTTATCTATAATGTTATATAGTATTGATCTTATAAATACATATCAACCCTAATATTTTATATCATTCTCCTAAAGGTTCAAGCTACATGTCAAAGTTATGGATACATCTGGTGAAGCGAAGTGTATGTTATTTGATGCTTGTGCTGCTGACATACTTCAAGTTTCTGCTGAGACTATAGTAGATGGAAACTATGATGAGGTGTTTATCTATATTTATATTTTAATTATTGTGTATTTATATTTTGCTTCTTGGTTATTGATTGTTATTTGTTTTGTACATGTAGATTGATGATCCAGAGAACATTCCTTTCCAAGTTAATGCATGGTTATAATGATACGTTCTGTGACGCCCGTGAACCACTTTTTTTAGATAGTGTCTGTCGATCGACATGTCCTAAATTGGATCGGTTTTCTGGTTTGATTTAAGTCATTCGATTGGACCGGGCTGGTTTAGGGAAACCCTAGGGCTTCGTATTTAAGGCTTTTTGGCCGTATTTGAGCGAACCAAAGTCCCAAAATTAGCAGCAAAGAGTTTTGAGAGGAGTTTCTCTTGTTCCTGAGAGTTTTGTGGATTAGGGTTTCGTTCTTGAGTGATTTGGAGTAGATTTGGTGGTGGTTGTCGTGGATTTCATTTCTAGCTTCAATTCCATCAGTTTCTATCCGATTAATTCAAGGTGAGTGCATGACCATGGCTTCTGGGCCGGTGGATTCGTTAGGGTTGATTGGTGATAGGTTTGGAATCTTGTGATTTGATATTGTGATGTTTGTTTGAGATTGTGGATTGTGTTTGTTGTATGTGGATTGTGATTTTCGTGCAGGTTTCATGTTGACGCAGAGGAGGAATCGATCCGAGAGGATAATGATCGATTTTCCCATGAATCAGCGAAGGCCTGTCGATCGACAACCACTGGGTGTGTCGATCGACAGACCAACACGAGGGCTGTCGATCGACACCTAGAGGTTGTTTTGATCGATAGGCTGTTGAGGTACTGTCGATCGACATACACTCTGGGTTTGTCGATTGACAGGTATGCACAGGGGTGTCGATCGACACCTAGTGGTAGTGTCGATCGACAGGCCGCCTGTTGGGCTGTGGTTGAGCCGTGTTCTTGTGATTGTGTGCTGGTTGATGTATGTTTGCCTGAGCGGATCCATCGCGTATGAGTGAGTAGTCGTAGATTGGATGACCGTCTCACTGGGTATTTGTGATAATACTCACGCATCTCTTTTTTCCATGTGATGCAGGTAAAGGCAAATTATGATCGTGGAATCATGGCAACGCAGAGGGAGATGATCTAGGGTCTCGAGTTTCGTGCTTGGTGTTGCTTTTCCTTTATCGTTTTAGAACAACTGTTAGGTTGCTGGTTGTGGAACATGTTGTTTTGGATTGGTTATCTGTGGAATTTATTGGTTTAGTATTTTAATTGCAATTGGTTTATTGATCGGTTATCCGCTGTTGTCTAGTTTTCTGTGTTTGCTTGGTTGTTGAGGATAGCATTTATGGGAATGCTAATCCGAGACCAAAGTTTATTTATTTTAAAAAAAAAACGGGTCAGGTCGTTTCAGTTTAGTATCAGAGCCCTTACGGTTTTAGGATGGGCTAGAACTGCTAGGATTGAATTTAGTAAATTGCAATTCTGTGAGTTTGGGGGTTCTAGATCATCTTCTTTCGAGCCTTCAAAGAGATTCCACGGTAAGTGTTGTTTGTATTGTGTGATTGGTCTTTCTAGTGCTTAGCTGGTCTGCTTGTGAGTGCAGTGAGATGGTTAGGACTACTAGAGGACATGGGCGTGGAGGCCGAGGCAGAGGTCGTGGACTCGTTGAGGAGCCAGTCTTGAGTGAGGCTCAGAGTTCTGCGCATGGGCCTGTGGCAAGTCAGCAGACGTTGCATGATGGTCAGACCGCCAGTGTCACTGCCAGTGTGGGGGCCGGTGTGGGTCCTGTTGGGGCCGGTGTGGGTCCTGTAAGGGATGGTTTGGGTCCTGTTGAGGCTGGTAGAGCTGGTGGTGTTGGCGCAGCTGGGGGTGCTGTTGCGGCCGCAGGTTGGAGATGATCGTCTGGCTGATCTGCTGAGATACTTGTTGGAGCGGTTACCGGGTGCGGTGCCAGTGCAGACTCCAGTGTTGCCACAAGTGGCAGAGGTGCAGCCGAGGGTTGCGGTTGCTGATGAGGTCCCGTCATATATCTGTATGATGGAACAGATGCAGAGGATCGGTACGGGTTCTTTTGCGGGAGGTGTGAAGCCTGAGGAGACTGATGAGTGGAGGATGAGGTTGGAGCGGAACTTTCGCTCGATTAGGTGTGCAGAGGGATACATGGTTGACTTGGCAGTCCATTATTTGGACGGTGATGCACACCTCTGGTGGAGGAGTGTGACAGCTAGATGGGCTGGGACAGTGATGTCGTGGTGAAACTTTGTGACGGATTTCAACTCCAAGTTCTTTCCTCAGGAGGCGTTGGATCGTTTGGAGGCGAGGTTCTTGGATTTGGCTCAGGGGGCGATGTCTGTGTGGGAGTATGACATGGAGTTTAACAAACTCTTGGGTTATGCTGGTAGGAGCTTGGAGGATGAGCAGGCTCAGATTCGGAGGTTCTTGCGGGGACTTCGTCCGAATTTACGGACTCGGTGCAGAGGCATCATGTTCGGTTCAGATGAAGTTGGTAGAGATGGTTGCACAGATCGAGGAGGATCTTAGGGAGCAGACTGCGGTAGTGGTACTAGCTGTTCAGCCTAGGAGGCCTCAGCAGCAGGTGCAGCAGGTAGGTCCTGGCAAAGGCGGCAAGCCTGTGCAAGGATAGAAGAGGAAGTGGGAGAGCACTTCGAAATCGGGCCATAGTGGCTGAGGTTGTTATGTTTGTGGTAGTCTAGACCACAAGAGGGCGAGTTGCCAGAAGCTGAGTGAGGTTCGAGCGGTTCGGACGTGCTATCAGTGTGGAGAGTCGGGGCATATCAGGCCGAACTGTCCGAAGTTGCAGCCGTTGGCAGTGGCAGTGGTCCAGCCAGTAGCTCAGTATGGGCCGGTGCAGCCTTTGGACCAGATTGCGGCGATGCAGCGCCCGCCGGCTATAGCAGCGCCGGGTGAGCCGAGCTCGAGGCCGATCACAGGTAACTTTCTAATTCAGACTTTGTGAATTCAGTAGTGTAGAATTTCTTGGTGCTTGTTTTAGATTGTTTTCCTGTGATAGAAAGTTAGGTTGCTTAGCACATGGGATTTGTGTAGGGACCTTGTTTGTGGGTGGGTGTGAGTCCCACGTGTTGTTTGATTCTGGAACATTGAATTGCTTCATTACTCCGGATCATGCTGAGAGAAGTGGTATCCGGAGTGACGCTGGTGAGCGGACTGGACCGGTTATGGTTGCTGGAGGTGAATTTCTGGCAACTCATGGTCGGGCGAAGGAGGTGGATATCTTGGTAGCGGGTGAGTTGATGCCAGCTGACTTGGTGATTAGTCCGGTGGAGTTGTACGATGTTATCCTAGGTATGGATTGGTTGAATCGGTACAGAGTTCATCTAGATTGTCACCGGGGTCGAGTGGTGTTTGAACGTGAAGGTGGTAGGTTGGTTTATTAGGGAGTGAGACCGACTTCAGGTAGTCTCGTGATCTCACTTGTCCAGGCTGAGGCGATGATTGAGAGGGGTTGCGAGGCTTACTTGGCCACGATTGTAATGCCGAAGGCTGTTGGTGGGGTTGCTGTGAGAGATATTCGGGTTGTTCGGGATTTTGAGGATGTCTTTCAATAATTGCAGGGATTACCGCCGTCTCGGTCTGATCCTTTCATGATTGAGTTAGAGCCCGGGACGACGCCGTTGTCTAAGGCGCCTTATCGAATGGCTCCAGCAGAGTTGGCGGAATTGAAGAAGCAGTTGGAGGATTTGTTGGAGAAGGGTTTTATTCGACCAAGTACTTCACCGTGGGGAGCATCGGTGTTGTTTGTGAAGAAGAAAGATGGTAGTTTCCGGTTGTGCATCGATTATCGAGGGCTTAACCGAGTCACTGTGAAGAACAAGTATCCTCTTCCGAGAATTGATGAGTTGTCAGATCAGTTGAGAGGGGCTACTTGGTTCTCCAAGATTGACTTAGCATCCGGTTACCACGAGATTCCTATTGACGAAGCAGATGTTCGGAAGACGGCTTTCAGGACTCGGTATGGGCATTTTGATTTTGTAGTGATGCCATTCGGTTTGACGAATGCACCTGCGGCATTCATGAGGTTGATGTACGGAGTTTTCCAGGAGTATCTGGATGAGTTCGTGATTATCTTCATCGATGATATTCTGGTGTATTCGAAGAGTCTTGAGGAGCATGAGGTTCATCTGAGGAGAGTTCTGGAGAAGTTGCGGGAACAGAAGTTGTTTGCGAAGTTGAGCAAGTGTAGTTTCTGGCAGAGAGAGATGTAATTTCTGGGTCACATCGTTTCTGCAGAAGGAGTTTCTGTAGATCCGGCCAAGATCGAGTCTATCCGAGATTGGCCTAGACCGAGGAATGCTACTGAGATCAGGAGTTTTCTTGGGTTGGCAGGTTATTATCGGAGATTCGTTAAAGGTTTTGCGAGTATGGCTCAGTCCATGACGAAGCTGACGGGGAAGGATGTTCCTTTCGTGTGGTCGGATGATTGTGAGCTGAGTTTCACGAAGCTGAAGACGATGTTGACTAGTACACCAGTACTAGCGTTGCCTGAACCAGGTGAGCCTTATGTTGTGTATACAGATGCTTCGGGAGTAGGTTTGGGTTGTGTGTTGATGCAGCAAGGTAAAGTGATTGCGTATGCTTCGAGGCAGTTGAGGAAGCACGAGGGCAATTATCTTGTTCATTACTTAGACTTGGCTGCAGTTATCTTCGCGTTGAAAATCTGGAGGTCTTACTTGTATGGTGGCAGGGTTCAGGTATTCACTGATCATCATAATCTGAAGTACATTTTTACTCAGCAGAATTTAAATGTACGACAGAGGCGATGGTCAGAGTTGTTGGCTGATTATGACCTGGACATTGTTTATCATCCGGGTAAGGCTAACACTGTAGCATATGCTCTTAGTCGGAGAAGGTATGATTCATCTCAGGAGCGGGATGTGGAGAATCTAGTGAGTATGCTTAGTAATTTGAGGTTGTGTGTTACTTCAGAGGAACCATTAGGGTTAGCGGCAGCGGATCAGGCGGATCTTTTGAGCAGGATCTGAGTGGCTCAAGAGATGGATCAGGTGTTGTTAGATCTCTCTAAGGCTGCTGGTTCCGAATATCAGATTTCTGCTAACGGGACTATCTTAGTGGATGGACGAGTCTGTGTTCCTAAGGATGAGGACTTGAGGCAGGAAATCCTGAGAGAAGCTCATGCGAGTAAGTTTTCGATTCATGCGGGAGCGACTAAGATGTATCGGGATCTGAAACGGTACTATCATTGGGTCGGGATGAAGAGAGATGTGGCAGATTGGGTTGCAGCTTGCAATGTGTGTCAGCTGGTGAAGGCTGAGCATCAGGTTCCTAGTGGCTTATTGCAGAGTTTACCCATTCCGGAGTGGAAATGGGACATGATTACCATGGATTTCGTGGTAGGGTTGCCGGTTTCTCGGACCTATGACGCGATTTGGGTGATTGTGGATCGTCTGACTAAGCCGGCACATTTTCTGGCCATTAAGAAGACAGATGGAGCTGAGGTCTTGGCTAAGAAATATGTAAAGGAAATTGTGAGGTTGCATGGGGTGCCAACGAGCATTGTGTCGGATAGAGATCCGAGGTTTGCTTCAGTGTTCTGTAGAGTGTTTCAGGCTGAGATGGGCACTAAGGTGCACATGAGTACAACTAATCATCCGCAGACGGATGGGCAGTCTGAAAGGACGATTGAGACATTGGAAGATCTGTTGAGGATGTGCGTGCTAGATTGGGGTGGTCATTGGGCGGATCACTTGAGTTTGGTGGAGTTCGCATACAACAACAGTTTTCAGGCGAGTATTGGTATGGCTCCTTTTGAGGCGTTGTATGGGAAGCCATGTCGTACTCCGCTGTGTTTTACCCAAGTCGGGGAGAGGTGCATCTTTGGGGCTGATTTTGTTCAGGAGACGACGGAGAAGATCCGTGTTGTGAAGCTGAACATGAAAGAGGCTCAGGATCGGCAGAAGAGTTATGCCGATAGGAGAAGGAAAGAGTTGGAGTTTGCAGTCGGGGATCGACTATATCTCAAGATGGCTATGATACGGGGTCTGAACAGGTCCATATCTGAGGATAAGTTGAGTACGAGGTACATGGCTCCGTTCCGGGTTGTGGAACGTGTGAGACCAGTTGCTTATCGGTTGGAGCTGCCTCCCATCATGGAGAAATTCCATGATGTGTTTCATGTTTCGAAACTCAGGAGATGCTTGCATGCTTCTGAGGAGGTAGTAGTGACGATTCCTGCAGATCTTCAGCCTAATCTGACTGTTGGGATAAAGCCGGTTAGGATTCTTGAGATAAGTATCAAGGTTCTGCACTGGAAGAGAGTGTCATTGTTGAGAGTCTTGTAGGACTGTGACGGTATTCAGGAGGAGACTTGGGAACCAGAGGCAAAGATGAAAACGAAGTTCAAGAAGTGGTTCGAGAAGCAAGCCGAGGAGTGAATTCATTTTTCTTTGTGGTTCCCAGTTTCAGTTTTGTGTTGTGTTCACCGGATGTGGTGAGGTTTTTGGTTGTGGATTTTGTATTTTCATTAAGTTGTAATGATTATGACATTTTCCAGTTGAATAAGAAAGTGTTTTTCTTATGTTTTGACTTTGAGAGTCATGTGTTTGTGGTTAGAGAACCTCGAAAATGGAAGTTTTATTGTGAATAGAACTTGCCAGTTTCGATGGGGACTCTAGCGGTTTGTGTGTGTATGTGTGAGAGAGTCTTGGAATAGAAGTTTTACGGTGGTTAGAACTGTCTAGTTCCGGAGAGACTCTGCAGGGACATCCGGGATGAGGGATGGTCCAGGTGATCTGTGATGATCACGGTTGTGATGGTATTCCGGGTTGGGAATATCATGTGAGACCTTAGGAGGTAGTTCCGGTCAGAGGTGCATTATAGACGTTAGGAATTGATTGCATAGCTCAGAGATAAACATTAGTTCTTTCTTGGAGATGAGTTTCCGGCAGATCTTGAGAGATGCGTCTCTCCGGGGGATAGTGGGTTCCCTGCATACCGATCATTCGTCAAGACTGCAAGGACTGAGAGCGTGAGGGTATGGGGATAGTTTGGGAGGTTGCGACCACTGGCAGATCTTTGAGAGATGCGTCTCTCCAGGGATAGTGAGATCCCTGCATACCGAGAGCTTGATAGACTATGTGTCTTGATGGGTCGAGGCGTGGAGATGGTTGAGTATCAAACACCGTCAGGACTGCGCGGGCTGAGGTGGGTTGGTACTAGACACCGAGAGCTGAGGGGTGACGATCCCGAGAGCTAGATGGTAGTTATGAGTTATGAGCTATGGGTAATCAATGTCTGAGACGGGTCTATATGCATAGGACGGATGTGAGTCTCGAGAGGGTCTGGGAGATGTAGTCTCTGGTGTACTGGCAGGTTGGCCAGGGGTTAGCTTGGTGAGTAGTGTTTGAGGATTCGAGGACGAATCCAGTTTTAGTGGGGGAGAATTGTGATGCCTGTGAACCATTTTTTTGAGAAAATGGAGGGGCTGTTGATCGACACACGTAGTGTTTGTCGATCGACAAGGCTCTTAGGGGCTGTCGATAGACACACCTAGTGTTTGTCGATCGACAGGTCCTAAATTGGGTCGGTTTTCTGGTTCGATTTAAGTCGTTCGATTGGACCGGGCCGGTTTAGGGAAACCCTAGGGCTTCGTATTTAAGGCTTTTTGGCCGTATTTGAGCGAACCAAAGTCCCAAAATCAGCAGCAAAGAGTTTTGAGAGGAGTTTCTCTTGTTCATGAGAGTTTTGTGGATTAGGGTTTCGTTCTTGAGTGATTTGGAGTAGATTTCGTGGTGATTGTCGTGGATTTCATTTCTAGCTTCAATTACATCAGTTTCTATCCGATTAATTCAAGGTGAGTGCGTGACCATGGCTTCTGAGCCGGTGGATTCGTTAGGGTTGATTGGTGATAGGTTTGGAATCTTGTGATTTGATATTGTGATGTTTATTTGAGATTGTGGATTGTGTTTGTTGTATGAGGAATCGATCTGAGAGGATAATGATCAATTTTCCCATGAATCTGCGAAGGCCTGTCGATCGACAACCACTGGGTGTGTCGATCAACAACCACTGGGTGTGTCGATCGACAGACCAACATGAGAGCTGTCGATCGACACCTAGAGGTTGTGTCGATCGACAGGCTGTTGAGGTGCTGTCGATCGACAGACACTCATGGTGTGTCGATCGACATGTATGCACATGGGTGTCGATCGACACCTAGTGGTAGTGTCGATCGACAGGCCGCCTGTTGGGCTGTGGTTGAGCCGTGTTTTTTTGTGATTGTATGCTGATTGATATATGTTTGCCTGAGCGGATCCATCGCGTCTGAGTGCGCAGTCGTAGGTGGGATGACCGTCTCACTGGGTATTTGTGATAATACTCACGCATCTCTTTTTTCCATGTGATGCAGTTAATGGCAAATTGTGATCGTGGAATCATGGCAACGAAGAGGGAGATGATCTAGGGTCTCGAGTTTCGTGCTTTGTGTTGCTTTTCCTTTATCGTTTTAGAACAACTGTTAGGTTGTTGGTTGTGGAACATGTTGTTTTGGATTGGTTATCTGTGGAATTTATTGGTTTAGTATTTTAATTGCAATTGGTTTATTGATCGGTTATCCGCTGTTGTCTGGTTTTCTGTGTTTGCTTGGTTGTTGAGGATAGCATTTATGAGAATGCTAATCCGAGACCAAAGTTTATTTATTTTAAAAAAAAAACCGGATCGGGTCGTTTCATGTTTAAAGTGCTTAAACTTTGGTCTGGTATTGAAGTTCAGACAAAGCAAGAGGACATCAAATAATCGGAGGGCAACTTGGGTGACCATACCATTGAATCAGGTAATAATGTAAGTTTTTGTTTATAATTTATATTTACTATATAGTGTAAACAAAACTATGTTTTCAAACTATACTGTTAACTAATGCGTCATATAGGGTATACATGTTACCACAAATAGCGAAGACACACAAGATAATGAATTGGTTGTATTGAGTACTCCCACATCCAAACTTAAAATTGAGGATAACTTTGATGAGAGCGGTAGCTCTTCCTCAAATAAGAAAGTTTGTATTGGTGTTGAAGGCATCCAGAAGATGATCAAGCTTGAGAAGGATCCAGACATCAAAGTTTGAAGTTTATTTTAATTTTTGGTTAAAGAGTTTAATTTGAAGTTTATTGTCTTTTGATAAATTTTATCATTTTTGGCAACTGGCTGTTTAAGACTTTATTCCTATTGTGCTTTTATTTGATTTTTCTGAATAATGTTACGTTCTTATTGATATTTTGGTTTACTAATTGTTAGTATTTTTGATTCGTTGTTACTATTATATGTAATCTTTGATCTTTTATCAAAACTCTCTTTCATCAAATAAATTGTATCTATAAATTACAAATTTGTAGTATTAGAACACCAGTCAACATTAAGTCAATCATCTTATTGGTAGCAGGAAATGACCAGATCTGACTACATAGCAATGGGCCGGTTTGACTAACCAATGTTTGAAACTTTACCATTAATATTAGGGTTTTTAATGAGAAAACCCCTCAAGTAAAGTTTGATCAATTTTAAACGCCTCAAATATAAGATTAATGATAAAACTCCTCATGTATTAGTCTGTTAATGAATAATCCCCTCCGTCTAACAAATCGTTAAAACTTTAGACTACCTGACATTAAAATATAATTACAAGTTTTGGATCTTAAAAAACGACATACAATAAACCTAAATGGTGAAAGTCGATTAAGAGAGATTAAGAAAGATTGTTTATTGAGAAAGATTAGAAACAAAGTAAAACGATGGTAAACTACGGTGGTGTAGATTAAGAGGTGAGGCTGGGCAGCATTTGAAACGACCGACCCGTTTTTTTTTTTTTTAAACAAGAAGCTCTTAGTCTCAGACTAGCATTCCCATAAATGCTTGTCCTCCACAACCAAGCCACACAAACAAGCAACCAGCGGATAACACACTAAAACCAAACATGCAATTCCATTAAATTACTAACCAGTTCGACAACAAATTCCAATTAATCCAGCAACCTAACCAGGTTCTAAAACAATAAAAGAAATACAATAAACCACACAGCAAGAAAACCGAGACCCTAGATCATCTCCCTCTTCGTTGCCATGATTCCACGATCACAATTTGCCTTTACCTGCACCACATGGTTAAAAGAGATGCGTGAGTATTATCACAAATACCCAGTGAGACGGTCCTCCCATCTACGACTGCGCACACAGACGCGATGGATCCGCTCAGGCAAACACGCATCAAACAATACACAAAACAAACACAACAACACGGCTCAACCACAGCCCAACAGGCAGCCTGTCGATCGACACTACCACTAGGTGTCGATCGACAGCCCTGTTCACACCTGTCGATCGACACACCCACGGTGCCTGTCGATCGACAGCTCAACTGGACCCTGTCGATCGACACAACCTCTAGGTGTCGATCGACAGCTCCTCGATCACCTGTCGATCGACACAACCTCTAGGTGTCGATCGACAGCCTCGTGTGACCCTGTCGATCGACACACCCTAGGGCTGTCGATCGACAGGTCGTCGCAAATTCATAGGAGATCGATCAATTATCCTCTCGGATCGATTCCTCCTCTGCGATAACACGAAACCTGCACAACAAACACAATCCAACAATCCATACACCACAAAACACACAGAAACAACATCAATCATCACAATCAACTAGTTTTAACCTACCACCATACAACCCTAACGAATCCACCGGCCCAGAAGCCATGGTCACGCACTCACCTTAGATTTTCGGATAGAATCTACTGGATTATGAGGCTGGAAACAGATTCAGCTACAATCACCACGAAATTCCTCTTCAAATCGATCAAGAACAAAACCCTAATCCACAAACTATCAGGAACAAGAGAAACTCCTCTCAAACTCTCTGTTTCTGATTTTTGGGACTTTGGTTCGCTCAAATGCGGCCAAAAACCCTTAAATACGAAGCCCTAGGGTTTACCCAAACCGGCCCGGTCCAATCGAACAACTTAAATCGAACCAGAAAACCAGCCAATTCGAGCACCTGTCGATCGACAACCACTAGGTATGTCGATCGACAGCCCTTAAGAGCCCTGTCGATCGACAGACACTAAGTGTGTCGATCGACAGCCCCTCCATTTCCTCAAAAAAATGGTTTACGGGCGTCACAGCATTAATTAAGACGTGCTGGTATCAAAAGATGTTGCTGAATTTTCTGGCAGTAGCGGCGAAAAAAACGTATTGCTGCGTCACCAAAATCAATTTAATATTTTAATGAGGTTTTTTTTGCCGTTGCCGCAGCATGCAACGTTAATCAAAAGAACACAGCCACAATTGTTAATGGTCCAACACTTCCTAAGTATTCTAGAACTTTAGTCCATCAATGGTAAGCCTTAAACACTTGAAGAGTATCAGAGCTACGTAATTGAGATGTTTCCTCTATTGCACCTATTCGATTAACCAATAAAAAAACCCACATATACTTCACCACTGAAACCAAGATAAGGAAAACTTCTTCATTGAGTGATTCATTGTTTTTCAAATGTTCAACTTATAAAAAAGTTTATAGACGTGACTTCTTTCCTGAATTTAATCTTGGTTAGGGAATTATTTCATTTTTATGTTGTTATAAACAATTTCTTATATAGATATGACTTGTAATATGGTCATGTAATTTGTGTGTAGTTGATATCCAAGGAGGAGTTGTTTCTGTCGGTGAGATACGAAGCTATGAAAATATGTTCAGCAAACAAAAATGGGATCTAAAGAATAGATATATCGATTTCAGAATTAGAGACCTAGAGTATGTTTTTAATCAATAGTATAGATATGATCCATTCGTAAGAATATATATTTCTTATTACCAAATTACTTTGAACTTTTGTATAAGGGGAAACGATCTCGAATGTCGAGCAAATGGAGAGTATGCTGATGAAGTATTCATGAAGTTCAAAAAGTTTAGTGGTGGAGTTCTCCTATGTGTTCTTCGTTTCTGGAGGGTGAATGTTTATGGAGGTAAATAATCAGTATACATCATTATCAAATTGTCTATTAAGAAATGTTGTCTTAATCTTTTCTTTTATTGTTTAGTCGCTTATAACATCCATGTTTGTATGTTGTGTGTTGTTAGGAGTTTTTAATTTGTTGAATGATCCATAAGTTTCACAAATCTTAGTGAATCTAGTAGAAGATCCTGAATTCAAATAATTAAAAAACATATATGATTCTTTTGTTCATTGTTCTTGAACTCTTGATTATTAAAATTTAAGTAATTGAGCAATAAATATGTGGTATTTTTTATAATATCAAGTCACAGTATTCCGGTTATATCAACAAGAAAGAAGATTGGAGGAGTAATGAGTGGAGAAATTTTCATCCATAACCATTTTCTAGATAATCATGAATTTATATGTTTTGTTTTTTTGTTTTGTTTTGGAACTTCATTTTATCTTTTCGTTTGTCATACTTAACTATCTAAATTTAATTTAAAACTAAATTTGCTTTAAATTTGATATTATTACCGAATTCAAGTATGGAATATTGTTATGTTAATAAGGTAATTTACGCAAATAATAAATTCGTTTAGTCGATGTATATCTCTAAATTGATTCTTTGCGTATTGATAGGGTAATTTGTATATTCAAAAGTTCAACCATGATTGTTAATGCGTGTATGAAGCGACCCGACCTGTTTTTTTTTTTTTTTTAACATACAAACCTTGGTCTCGGAGTAGCATTCCCATAAATGCTATCCTCAACAACCAAGCAAAACAACACAGATTACACTACAGCGAATAACAATAAACCAAATAACTCATTCCATTAAAAACCGGTTCAACAACCAAATCACAATATCCATTTCACTATCCAGCAACCTAACAGTGGTTCTAAAACAACAATGAAAAAGCAACACAGAACACGAAACTCGAGATCCTAGATCACCTCCCTCTTCGTAGCCATGATTCCACGATCACAATTTGCCTTTACCTGCATCACATGGGAAAAAGAGATGCGTGAGTATTATCATAAATACTCAGTGAGACGGTCATCCCATCTACGACTGGGCACTCAGGCACGATGGACCGCTCAGGCAAACATACAACAAACAGCACACAAACACAAAGACAAAGGCTCAACCACAGCCAACCAGACAGGATGTCTATCGACACTAACACTAGGTGTCGATCGACACCTTCTGTACATGCCTATCGATCGACACATCCTCTAGGTGTCGATCGACACCAACAGTACAAGCCTGTCGATCGACACAACCTCTAGGTGTCGATCGACAGCTTCCATATATCCTTGTCGATGGACACAACCTCTAGGTGTCGATCGACAGCCTCCGTGTTGGTTTGTCGATCGACACACCTTGTGTGTGTCGTTCGACAGGCCTGCGCAGAATCCTTGGAATTTGATCATAATCCTCTCAGATCGATTCTTCCTCTGCGTCAACACGAAACCTGCACGAAAACAACAATCCACACACAACAAACAACGATACACAGCCACAAACAACACATCAAGATCAATCAATTCGTTCCAAACCTATCACAAAACAACCCTAACGAATCCACCAGCCTAGAAGCCATGGTCACGCACTCACCTTAGTCTATTAGTTGCCTCAGACCTCAACCTTTGGCAACTCTCCTCCTTTGCCTGATGAACAAGGCAAACCAAACCAGTCGGTTAAACCAACCAACCAAACGTATCCGGTTAACTAAACCAAATCAAACCAATCCGGTTAAACCAAAACAAACCAAACCGGTTAAGTAAACCAAACTAAACGAATCTGGTTAACTAAACCAAACCAATTGGAGTTTCTACTAAACCGGATTAGGGTTTTCTAAAAACAGAAACGACACGCCGACTTCGAAAGCACACTGAGAACGGATATTACCTCAGAATCATGATCGGAAACCTGATCTGGAATTGTGAGACCGAGACCTTTCCATCGATATGCAGATAGTTTCCTAACTCCTTCTGGTTTGACGGGAAAACACCCACGAAGTGGACTGATCGCAGATCCAATTCTGCACGAACCTCTCTCGGGAAAACAACAATAAATCTCAGAATATTCATCCAAAAGACAATCCGATTTCTCCTAAAGCTATATATAAGAGTGGAGAACTTACCCTAAAAGTTTCACTCCATTCCAAACTGATTAGGCTATTAGATCCTCTGTTCTTCTAAAACGCATCAGAACTGTCTTCATCTCATTCTTTTCTACAAACACCAAAACGAATCCTTTTCTCTTTTCTTTCAAGTTTTCAGCCTCTATCACGTTTTTCTGCAAAAAAGAGAGGCTGCTCCATCTTATAAACGAGCCCTAGGGTTCCCTTAACCCAAACCACCCAAACCGAACAATTAAAATTAAACCATTCGGTCCAATTCAATTCTCTTTTCTAAATTTTTGGTTCACGGGCGTTACAATTCTCCCCCACTAAACATGGATTCGTCCTCGAATCCACAAAACACAGTCACATGGCTAACCACCTGGCCAACCTGCCAGTAACACCGGAGACTACATCTCCCAGACCCTCTCCAGGCTCACATCCGTCCTATGCATATAGACCCGTCTACGACATTGATCACTCATAGCTCATAACCACACCCTCTAACTCTCGGGATCATCACCCCTTGAGTTCTCGGTTCCACATATCAACCCACCTCAGTCGACGCAGTCCTGACAGTGTTTGATACCAACTATCTTCATACCCCTCACTTTCAGAACACATAGTCCTTCAAGCTCTCGGTATGCAGGGTACCCGCACATCCCCTGGAGAGACACAACTCTCAAAGATCTGGTAGAGATCACAATCTCTATGAACTATCTCCATACCCTCACGTCCCCAGTCCACGCAGTCCTGGCGAATGATCGGTATGCAGGGAACCCACATATCCCCTGGACGAACCAACTCTAGACGTCTATAATGCACCTCTGACCGGAACTACCTGTCAAGGTCTCTACATGATACTCCCAACCCGGAATACCATCACAACCGTGATCATCACAGATCACCCGGACCATCCCTCTCACCGTATGTCCCAGCAGAGTCTCTCCGGAACTAGACAGTTCTACCCACAGTAAAACTTTTATCCCGAGACTCTCCAAACGCATAACACATATGCCCCGTTAGAGTTCCACCGAAACTGGCAAGCTCTACTCACTATAAATCTCCCATTTCGAGGTTTTCTAACCATAACACAAGCCTAACCCGTAAGAGTTCCTCCGAAACTGGCAAGTTTTACTCACTATCAAACTTCCATTTCAAGGTCCTCTAACCCCATACTCATGACCAATACCCAGGTCATCCGGACAACCCATCACACAGGGTGCCCCTGCTAGAGTCTCTCCGAAATAGACAAGTTCTAACCACTATAGAACTTCTATTTCGAGATCCTCCAACCACCTATTCAAGGCAACTAAAGCCAAAACCTAAGAACCTCATGGCTACAAAGCCATAACATCCGCACTCATGGCTACCACAGCCACCACAAACACATCATAAGACTATACATCGTATGAAACCGGAAGAATGTCATAATCGTTTCGACTCAAACGAAAATACATAATTCAACCCACATCACCACACCCGGTGATCACTACCAAACAAGACATTCAAACCCATGAGACCCAGTTCACTTCCCGGCTTGCTTCACAAACCCCAATCGAACCTTGTCTCATTTTAACCTCTGTTCTCAAGTCTGTTCCTGGACACCGTCACAGTCCCACAAGACTCTCGACAACGGCACCCTTTTCTGGCGCAAGATCCTGACACTTCTCTCAAGGATCCTTACCGCCCTCAACTCAACCGCCAAAAACTAAAGTTGTGCAAGAGTGTAACGCCCCCGATCAGGATCAGGTCAACGCTGACCCAAAACTCGACCGAAGATGCTACGTTTGCGCACTTGGCCGTCCGTTCCGAGGTTCCAAAAACTCATTAAAGAACCCTAGACTAAACGTCCAAGTATGCATTTCCTATCGAACATAAACCAAGGCTTTTCAACCCGATTTATGAACGATAGTTGATTCGTCCTGGACTAGGACTAGTATCATATGTAACCCAAGCTTTAAACAAATACTTCTTTTATCATACTTATACTTAAGGTTTACAATAGTTACCCAAACATAGATATTTGCCGGCTTCGAGCCAATGCTCAAAATAACATTTCTACATATTAAATACATACACATTTGCAAAAAGGCAGACGATCTACACCAACTTTCCTAAGCTCCTCCAGCCCGACTAAAATCTCACTATTGGTTACCTGCAAACCAAATGAGTCGTGAGCACTAATTGCTCAATGAGTCAAGGCTCCCCTAACATGCAATAAATAAATTCCCAACCCAAACCCAAAATATCAATCAACAAGCAATCAACAATAATAAACAGAGAATGCACATGCGAAAATGATAATTAAAACATAACACACTCAGAAGACCTCTTACCGCAGTCCTCTTTTAAAGTAACATGTTAGCACATAACAACCTATAAAGCCAATTGACAACTTCCTTTCATTATCCTATTTTACCTCACTTAACTCTAACCACAAAGGCTAAAAGTCAAGTAATCCGACTACTGTAATTCATGGCCCTAGGCTGCAATCCCGTTCCTCCGTGAATTACATCGGATCCACGGCCATAGGCTGCAATCCCGTTCCTCCGTGACCTCCGATACATGGAAGTGTCAACTACTTTCACTAAAGTTAGAAAGTTAGAACGTTACATGATCCTCTTGATCACTTGCAACGCTAAACCACAAACACAACACACAAAAATTACATAAGTTAACATAAATAAATTGGTGGCTGTTAACATCAAGAACAACGAGTGCCTTTCGGTCCCCTACGTTTCCTTGTGTTAACAAACCATACCATGCAAATAAAGAGTTAGTATAAGATGAGTACGCAGCCTTAATAAGGACATGCGTAGCCGTTATGGGTTATACGCAGCCGTTTATGGTCCTACGCTACATCTTTATACTACTCCACACAAGCATGGTAAAACATTCTCTTGAACCCTGCATCCACAAAGGTTAGTAGCAACTACACACAATCATCACAAGAAATATGCAATACACATTCACACAATCATGCAAAACAATAAAATCAAACACTTAAACTAAATTCCTAAAATCCTAGCATGAACCTCAACGGTTAAAAGCATAATAATAAACAAGCGCGTGTGTTCTACTCATCTAACACACGACAAACATAACCAAGACTCACCTTTACTCTATGACCGGCTAGGATTTGGATTCGACTAAAGATCTAGAATGGATCTTCCTACTCTAAAAACAGCCAGAACTTCGGCTAGATCATCGAGTAATCGTGAACTACGCGAGGGTTTAAGACTATTGAACGGATTGGATCCAAAAATGTGGACATAGGCTAGGGTTTTCTAGAGTGAGTTTAGTAGAGGTTCACCACGTTTTTATGAAGAGAAAAGGAAGCTCTAGGTTCCTATATATAAGCTTAGGCAAAGAGCTGAGTCAACAGGGCTTTGTCGTGCTTGCGGATTTGTCGTGCTTCCGGTTTGTCGTGCTTCCGCTGACTCGTTGCACATGGTCGCGACACCTCGTGCTTACGGGTTTGTCGTGCTTCCGATTTGTCGTGCTTGCAGATTTGTCGTGCTTGTGGGTTTGTCGTGCTTCTGCTGACTCGTCGCATACGAACGCGACACCTCGTGCTTACGGGATTTGTCGTGCTTCCGCTTAGTCGTGCTTCTGCTGACTCGTCCCACACGGTCGCGACACCTCGTGCTTATGGGATTTGTCGCGCTTCCGCTTAGTCGTGCTTCCGCTGACTCGTCCCACACGGTCGCGACACCTCGTGCTTATGGGATTTGTCGTGCTTGGACAATCCTTATCAGCTTGGACGTTTCTTCGTCTGAAGGTAACGCTGGTGACTAACCAACCAGGCAGACACTTAGCTTAGTCACCGAGGTGCTTAACTAGGTTTTGGCCAAAAACTATCAGACTGATCCGGCCATCGCATCGGGGCTTGCCGAGATGCGGTTAGACCTAAGAGAGGGTCATTACAAGGAGTCCTCACGACTACCTCCCAAGACCCATGTAGATACTTCCTAAGCTTCGCCACATGGAACACTCAAGAAAGTTCTGCATGATCTGAGGTAGCTCCGCACGATAAGCAACTGGCCCTATTCGCTCCAACACCCGGAACGAGCCCATAAAACCACCGCCTAAGCTTATCCTCTGCAATGGATCTGTTAGAACCCTGCAACATCTCCACTCTGAGATACGCCCTATCTCCCACCTTTAACTCTAACTAATTCCTCCTCTTATCGACACAACTCCTCGGCCGATCAAGAGCCTCTTTCATGTTCAGTTCATAGCACGGATCTTCTCTGTCGTCTTCTGAAGAAGATCTGCACCATATATGCTCCTCTCCCCCACTTGGGTCTAGCATAAAATGTGCAACATGGCCTCCCATACAATACTCAAAAGGAGCCATACCACTACTGGCTTGAAAGTCCTCACAAACCCAGAAGTGCACCTCAAATCTCTGTCTGACACAAAACTCGCTAGCACTCTAAGCCACCACACTAACTCACTCACATATTTCATAACCAGAACCGCTGCTCCCTCGGTTTTCCTAATGGTCAGAAAATGTGCTAACCTAGACAGACGATCCGTAGTCACTCAGATAACAACATGAGTCCAAGAAACCGGCAACCCTGCCGCAATATCTAAGGAAACATGCCCCATTTCCCCTCTGGAATGGGTAATCAGCCCCCACCAACTCGCAACTTATCGCAAGCTGCGACCTAGTTAGCCACGTTCTTCTTCATCCCGATTTAGAGATGGTACCGTTTCCGATCACTGTGCCTCTTTGTCGCTTCCGGATGAATAGAGAAAACATGATCACATGAGCCTCTCACATAAATCTCCTACTTCAACCCTCATCCTTAGGCACACACACTCACCCGTGCCCTAAGATAGTTCTAATCGCCGAGACCTAATAACTAGAAGCTTCAACCTTAGAAGAATCCACTAACCCTGATCCTTCTCCTGAGCTACTCGAAGCGTGCTCAAAAGGTTTGCCTGATTAATTGTCTCCAGTCCCAACGGCTCTCGAGAGATAACGCACAACCTCAACCTATCAATCTCACTCACTGTACCTCCACATCCTGCTCTTCAGCCAAAGCATACCGCCTCGACCAAGAGCATCCACCTCCTGCTAATGTTCACCACGATGGTAAACTATAACAGACCCCAATCTGCTACAACTACCCCCGTCACTTCCGTCTCCTAATCTAAAGGCCACACAAAAGAAACCTCCTTCTCAATTTCGCTCGGTCATAGACTGACCCATACTCGCAAAGCCTTTTGATGCAACTCCTGAAATAACTTGCCAATCCGAGAAAACTACAAATCTTAGTTGCATTCCTCGGTCTAGGCCAAATCTCAGCTCGATTGCATCTTAACTGGATCCACAGAAACTCCACCTGTAGAAACAGTAAGCCCCTGAAAAAACCCATTTCCCTTGCCAGAAACTGCACTTGCTCAACCTAGCAAACAGCTTATGCTCTTGCAACTTCCACAAAACTGCCCTCTCCTTGCTCATTCTCCCCAAGACTCTTTGAATACACCAATATGTCATCAATGAAGTTAATCACGAACTCATCCAGATACTCCTGAAAGGCTTCACTCATCAACCTCTTAAACGCAGCTAGGACATTCGTCAACCCAAAAGGCATCACCACAAACTCAAAATGCCTATACCGAGTCCTGGAAGCTGTCTTCGTGACATCTGCCTCATCGATAGGAATCTCGTGGTAACCAGATGCCAAGTCAACCTAGAAAAACCAAGTATCCCCTCTCAACTGATCCAACAACTCATCAATTCTCGGAAGAGGATACTTGTTCTTCATAGTGACTTGGTTAAGTCCTCGATAATCGAAGCACAACCGGAAACTAGCACAATTCCTAATAACAAACAACACAGGTTCTCCCCACGGTTAAGTACTCGACCGAAAGAAACCCTTAACTCAACAAACCCTCTAGCTGCCTCACCAGTTCTACCAACTCTGTTAGAGCCCTCCTGTAAGGTGCCTCAAATAACGGCATCGTCCCAGGCTCTAACTCAATCGTGAAAGGATCTGACCGCGACGACGGTAATCCCTGCAACGACCGAAAGACATCCTCACAGTCCTGGACAACCCGAATATCCTCACTGCAACCTCATCTACAGACTCCGCCAGCACAATAGTCTCCAAGTAAGCCTCGCAACCCCTGAGTCATAGCCTCAACATACACCCAAGAGATCACGAGACTCTCAGAAGTCGGTCTCACTCCGTGATAAACCAAACTTCCTCCACCACGCTCAAACACAACACGTCCCCGGTGACAATCCAGATGAACTTTGTACTGATCAAGCCAATCCGTACACATGATGCCATCATACAGTTCTACTGGACTGATCACCAAGTCCGCTGGCATCAACTCACTAGCCACTAGAATATACACGCCTCTCGCCCGGCCATGAGTAACTAGTAACTTTCCTCCCACTTCCTCTTCTGTCCTTGCGCAGGCTTGCCGCCATGCCAAGTATCACATGCTGCTGAGACTTAATAGACTGAACAACTAGGCTAACCACCACCGCCTGCTCCCATAAGTCCTCGACAAAGCCTCCAGCAGTCTCAACCAACTATGCTCTCGTAGCATACATGGACACTCCCCACCGTGTCCTCCAATCAGATCGAAGTTCTCTCAAGAACCTCTTATCCTGGGCCTCTTCGCCCCCATGCTCCTACCAGCATGAACCAACATAAACCAGAAGTCGGTTAAACTCCAAATCATACCCACAAACTGATCTCTCTCCCAGATCTAGTTCCAAAAACTTTGTCTCATAATGATCTGCAGCCTCTCGAGGAAAGAACTTCATCTCAACTCTGCCTGAACCCTCCTAGCTGCAACACACCACTCGCAAAGAATCCTATACAATTCCTCTGCACCTGTTCCCTTATCCGCAAATAAGACGGAACCCTAACCGACAACCGCAACCCTCAGCTGCACAACTGCAACTCGTGGCATCACCAGAGCCTAACTGGCACTGCCCTCGGTAACCGCTCCCATAACTGCTAAAGCCAATCCGCCAGACGATCATCTCGACACTGAGCCCCACCCGCGGGCGCACCCGCACTACCAACCTCACGAGGACCCACTCCGGCCCCCGGCAGCCAACTTGGGACCACACTATCCTCACCAGCCCTCACACTGGCGCTCACACTTGGCTGCACGCTGGCAGTCTCAATGGCGCTCAAGCCGTCTTGAAGCGTCTACGGATCACTCTCAGCCACATGCGTAGCACTCTGAGCCGCACTCCCGGCAGACTCACTCACTAATGCCTGCCACAACAAATACTGCAACAAATCTGTCAGACGATCAACTCGTCTCCTGGACTCCTCCGGCGGGCGCACCCGAACAGCGAGCCAATCCAGCACCAGCTCGAGTACCAGCCCTGGCCCACAACCCTCACACTGGCTCTCACACAGGCTCTCCCACAGGCACTCGCACTAATACACAGACCTTGCTTATACGTCTACGGATCTGTCACAGTCTCAAACGTGGAACCCTGAGCCGCATTCCTAGCCGACTCACTCCCTTGTCCCCGACCACAATCCTGACCTCTACGGTCCCCCAACCAGCAAGGCCAGATCCTCTAGTGCCACTAGCCACACACTATACTACCAAAGCATAAGCTAAGCACTAAAGAACAAAACACCAAATAAACAACACTTACCGTGAAATCTCTTTGAAGGCTTGAAGGAAGATGATCCGGACCCCGAAACCCATAGAATTGTCAATTTAACCAAATTACAATCCTAGCAGTTCTAGCCCGTCCTAAAACCGTAAGGGCTCTGATACCAAACTGAAGCGACCCACCAGCTTTTTTTTTTTTTTTAAACATACAAACCTTGGTCTCGGAGTAGCATTCCCATAAATGCTATCCTCAACAACCAAGCAAAACAACACAGATTACACTACAGCGGATAACAATAAACCAAATAACTCATTCCATTAAAAACTGGTTCAACAACCAAATCATAATATCCATTCCACTATCCAGCAACCTAACAGTGGTTCTAAAACAACAATGGAAAAGCAACACAGAACACGAAACTCGAGACCCTAGATCATCTTCCTCTTCGTAGCCATGATTCCACGATCACAATTTGCCTTTACCTGCATCACATGGGAAAAAGAGATGCGTGAGTATTATCATAAATACTCAGTGAGACGGTCATCCCATCTACGACTGGGCACTCAGGCACGATGGACCGCTCAGGCAAACATACAACAAACAGCACACAAACACAAAAGGCAAAGGCTCAACCACAGGCAACGAGATAGGCTGTCGATCGACACTACCACTAGGTGTCGATCGACACTACCACTAGGTGTCGATCGACACCTTCTGTACATGCATGTCGATCGACACATCCTCTAGGTGTCGATCGACAACAACAGTACAAGCCTGTCGATCGACACAACGTCTAGGTGTCGATCGACAGCTTCCGTACATCCTTATCGATGGACACAACCTCTAGGTGTCGATCGACACACCTTGTGTGTGTCGTTCGACAGGCCTGCGCAGAATCCTTGGAATTCGATCATAATCCTCTCAGATCGATTCCTCCTCTGCGTCAACACGAAACCTGCACGAAAACAACAATCCACACATAACAAACAACGATACACTGCCACAAACAACACATCAAGATCAATCAATTCGTTCCAAACCTATCACCAAACAACCCTAACGAATCCACCGGCCCAGAAGCCATGGTCACGCACTCACCTTAGTCTATTAGTTGCCTCAGACCTCAACCTTTGGCAACTCTCCTCCTTTGCGTGATGAACAAGGCAAACCAAACCAGTCGGTTAAACCAACCAACCAAACGTATCCGGTTAACTAAACCAAATCAAACCAATCCGGTTAACTAAACTAAACCAAAACAAACCAAACCGGTTAACTAAACCAAACTAAATGAATCTGGTTAACTAAACCAAACCAATTGGAGTTTCTACTAAACCGGATTAGGGTTTTCTAAAAACAGAAACGACACGCCGACTTCGAAAGCACACTAAGAACGGATATTACCTTAGAATCATGATCGGAAACCTGATCTGGAATTGTGAGACCTAAAACTTTCGAACGATATGCAGATCGTTTCCTAACTCCTTCTGGTTTGACGGGAAAATACCCACGAAGTGGACTGATCGCAGATCCAATTCTGCACGAACCTCTCTCGGGAAAACAACAATAAATCTCAGAATACTCATCCAAAGGACAATCCGATTTCGCCTAAAGCTAGATATAAGAGTGGAGAACTTACCCTAAAAGTTTCACTCCAATCCAAACAGATTAGGCTATTCGATCCTCTGTTCTTCTAAAATGCGTCAGAACTGTCTTCATCTCATTTTTTTCTACAAACACCAAAACGAATCTTTTTCTCTTCTCTTTCAAGTTTTCAGCCTCTATCACATTTTTCTGCACAAAAGGGAGGCTGCTCCATCTTATAAACGAGCCCTACGGTTCCCTTAACTCAAACCACTCAAACCGAACAATTAAAATTAAACCATTCGGTCCAATTCAATTCCCTTTTCTAAATTTTTGGTTCACGGGCGTTATAGTGTATCTAGGGCAAACCAATTTTTACTTAACCGATGCAACTTTACAAATTACCTGTTTAATATCTCTCTTTCCACTATATTCAAAACCATTGTTCTTCCATTTTTCTGTCAAAACAAATCAAAGGTCTCAAAAAATCATCTTCAAACTCTATGTCTATTGTTGATAATATCTCCGATTTGCATGCATGGAGGAGCGATTGGCGAGTACGTGTTTTGGTTTATAGGAAATGGACAGGTGGTTCTCCATCTTCGATGAAACGATTGGATTTCATCTTGTTGATGAACAAGTAATACTCATTTATGCTTTTTTCTAAAGTTGAATCTACGTTTTATTATAACAATAGTTAATATTTTTTTTTACTGAAATAGGGTTCTAAGATACAGGCTTCAGTGACCAATGAATTAGCAATTCCATATATAAATCGTGTTTTGCAAGAAGGTGAATGGAATGAATTATATCGTTTCGATCTATATAGTTGATACCGTAGCGCTAGGCATACTTCACATACATGGAAAATCATGCTCGAGCAGAAAACTGTTGTTAAACACATTCGTGTTTAGACTTATAATCACTTTATGAATTTTCAAGACTTTCAGTTTGTTCGTGATAAGAAGTGTGATCCAGACATTCCTATAGATAATATTTTATTTTCTTAAATTTATAGAAGTTTTTTTATAAATTTTAAAGTACTTTTGATATCTATAATATTGAAATAAAAATATTAGAACTAACTTATCTCTCAATTCGATACTATTCAGACTTAATAGGAAAGATTGAAGATTTTATTCCACTTGGATCATCTACTATGGTTGGTGTAATGAATGGAAAGTCATCAATCAGATTTGTTCTACGTGATGACAAGTAAGTATTTCTTTCCTATCTATTGATATGAATAATAGTATGTTTGATATAATATGTGGGAATGATATAGGGATATTTGTTTGCGCTGTATTGCTTCCGGTTATGTTGCCAAATCTCTAAACAAGGAATTCATGAATGGAAAGAATGATAATATGATTTATGCTTTAACAGATTGGCGATTGGTCATAGACAAAGGTTCGTAATCATTAAACCATGGTCAGTTACATTGTAAGAACATAAATCAGTGAACAATATTCTTCAATTAAGGTTATTATTTCTTGTTTTTGTATATCTAGATGAGCTATTTGTTGTTGATGGAGGAGTCGTATCACGGTTTTTTATTGATCCCCTGATTAAAAAAACTGATGATTTGAAGCTCAAGTGAGTGACCATTCATTTTTGAATGTCTGACTTTATCAGTGAATTACTACATGTATTATGGTTCTAACATTGTTTTTTATAACATGCTGGAGATTACTGATGGTTTTAACCCCACTGCTGTGGATATTGATCGCAACATGTAGCCTAAAAATCTGAAGTTATGTTTCTGAAATATCATTTTCAAAGTTATGCTTCCTATTTATGTCTATTACTCCCTTTTTCTATTTTCGTTTTGTAATATTATCTTTTAAGTTTTAACCTACTTACAACCATCTTTTATGCAATGTTCTATAAATTCCGTAAATGTTTTATTTTGTTTAAACAACTCTTGATGTTAAATATAGTTAATTTGTTGGTCACGTATAATATCAATTGAGATTCCTGGATATTTGAAGTAATATTCCTTCGAAATAGTAGTTGATAACCGATTAGAAAATTATATTGATTGGAATTTAAAACAAAACAACTCTAAACCTAAAATTGCATTCTTTGTATAGATATTATGGAAATGAGTAGTTATAACCAACCATATATTCCAGATCAAGAATATCTTTAATCATCAAACTAAATCTTTCAGCTGTAAATCATATATTTCGATATATCTTTAGTATCCTAATTATAATTATTTTGTAGTAAATTTCCTATCCGAACTTGAATAATGTAATTGTTATTAATCATACTTATAATCATTTTGTTAAGTATTCAGTCTAAGATCATTCTATTATAGTGAAAATCTTCTTTCTTGCAATGAGCAAGAAAAAAATAGTTATTGTTGATGAGAAACTTCATGTTGCTTCTGTTTCGAAACGTAATCGAGCTATCAACAAGAGTATTGAGTGGATCATAGTCAAGTAAGTCTTACTCGTATTTTTTGTAGGATTAGGAATGATTTAAGAAAATCACCAAGCTCCAATATATCTCCATCTTCAATAGTATCTTCTAAACAAAACTATTTAACTTCAGGTTAGTAAGTTTTCTTCTTTTCAATATAATTATATTCAATTTTAAAACATAATATTTAATTTGTACATGTTATTTGTGTAAAAATAATTCCATTCTCAAACCTTCTAAAGATAGTATTGTTTCTCCACCAGTACCATTTGTCAGTTCAATTACTAATAGCCAAGGGAATATATTTGGTACAAATTACTTTTAATTTTTTTTTTAATTTAGGAACAAGTGATATATCTATTTTAAATGTTATCAATGTTACTTATCATATGGTTATGCCATTTGCAAATTATTATTATTCATGTTATGTTTTACAGGTATAAGTAAATCATATGGTAAAGACAATACACCAACTTTGCGTGTTGTGTTAAAGAAAGGAATAAATCCACATTATGAAACTCCAGTAAGTGAAAAATAATCAAACTATGATCAATCAAGGGAACTTTTGAGTAATATTACTAACTTGCCTGATTTACCTATAAGAAGAATTGATTTCTCAACATCACCTATATTCGATGTAAGCTCAAATGACAAAGAAAATCTATCTGGTAAACATTTTGTAATTATTGTCTAATTTTATGTATTAAGTTTATTATAACAACGTAGGTACTATGTCTCCGGCTTTGAAACCAAAGAGAGCATATAAAAAAAGAGTTGTAGCTAAGATAGGTAATGTATTGTCCGATGGTATTGGCTTTATGGAGGATCCGACTTCTGTAGTTCCTAAACCTAAAAGAGCCTATAAGAAGCGCGGTACCTCAATGACAACTAATGATTTGGGTTGTCTGCATGCTGAAAGTAAGTAATTAAATATGTTTAAATATAATATATCATGAAATAAGTAATTTATATTATTAGCGTAAACATTTATTAATTTTGTTTGATTATTATTCTACATAAAAGACCGGTTCAATCTAAGCCAAAGCGAACATATAATAGAAAATCAAAAGTTGATTTGGTAAATGTAGATAATATACCTGGTTCTTGGTATATCTCACCAACAGGTACACAAACGGTCATTTATTATTAGTATCTTGTTAGACAATGTTATTCGTTATTCATATTGTATTTTAATTAAATTTATAATATACAGGTTGGGGTGAAGATACCATTTCACAAGATTACTGTGTTAGTAGTCCTGAACACAGTAATAGTGGAACTCATCATTCTGTTAATGCGGAAAGAACTGAAGAAATACAAACTACTAATTTTTGGAATCGGTTATTAATCGGACTAAACTCAGAAAAAGTAATAAGCCCCAAAGTTATGAAAAAATGGAGTTACTTCTAATGGAATCAAGTCGCGTAAGAATCATTTTTATGTTAATGAATAATATAGATCAAATGTGAAATCTTAAATTAACGATTAATATTTTCTTCGTTTATGCAGAATACGTTGACGACGGTGATGCTCAATACACTACAAGAAAACAGGTAATTAGTGACGCCTATTTGTGACTGATTTTGCCGTCACAAATTTTGCGACTAATTTGCAACGCTTTTGCTACTCCTTAGCGACAGCTAAAACAATAGTCACAGAAACGTCACTAATTTGTGACTACCAAAACATGTTGCAGAGTAGTCGCACATTAATGACGTTTCTGTGACTAACATAACGCGCGTCGCAAATTTGCAACACCCGTGTGACACCAACAATAGTCACTAATATGTGTCGCAAAGGAGTCACTAATCTGTGAAGCTTTTGTGACGAATTCTGGGCGTGGCAACAGCGTGGGAAAGGAGTCACTCCAGCTATGTCGGTAACCATGTCGGCAAGGAAATAAAGTAGGTGACACGTGAAAAATAAGGGCGTTAGCTTGCCCACCTACTTATGTAGGTTGTCACAAATGCGTCGCAAAAGAGTGAGACAAGAGTCACAAAAGAGTGACAATGGCGTCACAAATTTGTGACTCCGAAATTACGTTGCAAAGTAGTGGCAAATATTTACCTATATATATGAGTGCATCGGTTGGTATGTTACTCATTCAGTCCGATCAACCAAAAAAAAAATTCTTTAAAAAAAAATCAAATTTTCAAGAAAAAAATCATGTGGAACTCATCTAGAGATTGGATGTACAGAAGGATCGATCCGCAGACGTATAATCTCTCGACCGAATTTTTGGAAGGAGTGAAGGAGTTTGTGAATTTCGCAAGTATCCAGGAGTTGGCTATCAGCAGCAACGGTAAGACTTACTGTCCTTGTGCGAAATGTAAAAATGGGGGTAGTGTGAAACCTATTAGAAAAGTTTCAAATCATTTGCATCAAAATGGGTTTATGGAAGATTATTATGTGTGGACCGAACATGGGGAAGATTATAATGTAGTTGGGGCAGGACCTACTAGTAGCAATTACGTAAATGATGATTTTATTAGTGGTAATGAACCAATTAATTATAGTGGTGAGGATGTTTACGCTGGAATGGTGCATGATGCATTTCATGGTTCTACGCCATTAAATGATTATCATCATGATGAACATGGTCATAGTGGAAATGATCATGTTTATGAAGAACCTACCCATGAGGCGAAACAATTCTACGACTTGTTAGAAGCTGCAAACACCCCATTATATGATGGTTGCCAAGAAGGTCATTCACAATTATCATTAGCTGCTAGGTTCATGAACAACAAGGCAGACCACAATTCATCTGAAAATTGCATAGATTCATGGGCAAAAACATTTACAGAGTATTTACCACAGCCTAATAAGGCGACTGGTTCATACTACGAGACGGAAAAGTTAATGCGAAAACTAGGCCTGCCGTATCATACATTCGATGTATGCATAGATAATTGTATGCTCTTCTGGAAAGAAGATTCGGTGTTGGAGCATTGTAGGTTTTGTGGAAAACCAAGATACAAGGAAAGTCAAGGACGGAAAAAAATACCGTACAGCAAGATGTGGTATCTACCAATCGCTGACAGACTAAAGAGGATGTACCAATCAACAAAGACGGCATCATCGATGAGGTGGCATGCTGAGCATGAGTCAGAAGACGGAGTAATGTGTCATCCATCAGATGCGGCAGAGTGGAAAAATTTCAATCAAAAGTATCCAAGTTTTGCAGAGGAAACGCGAAATGTTTATCTGGGATTATGTACAGACGGTTTCAACCCATTTGGAATGTCAAAAAACCACTCGTTATGGCCTATAATCCTGACACCCTATAATTTACCCCCGGGTATGTGCATGGGAAGAGAGTATTTGTTTCTTACCGTTTTGAACTCGGGACCAAATCATCCAAGAGCCAGTCTAGATGTTTTCCTCCAACCCCTGATTGAAGAGTTAAAAGAGTTATGGTGTAACGGAGTTGAGGCGTATGATGTGTCATTGAAGCAAAACTTCAACCTTAAAGTTGTTTTGTTGTGGACGATAAGTGATTTTCCGGCATATGGGATGTTATCAGGATGGACGACGCATGGGAAATTATCATGTCCGGTGTGTATGGATGACACAAATGCATTTCAATTGAAGGCTGGGAGGAAGACTTGTTGGTTTGACTGTCACCGAAGATTTTTGCCTGCACAACATCCTTTACGGAAGAACAAAGTTAACTTTTTGAAGGGGAAGACTATAATGAACGAGGACCCACCAACATTTTTAACTGGAGAACAGGTTCTCCGCCGTATCCGGTATGCGAAGGCGCCAAGAACATCTGATTGTGGTGGAAATGGACATCATATCAAACCGGTCGGCTACGGAGATTGGCATAACTGGCATAAAGAAAGCATTTTTTGGGAGCTACCGTACTGGTGTGACCTTGATCTACGACACTGTCTTGATGTGATGCACATCGAGAAGAATTTTTTCGATAACATCATGTATACCCTTATGAATGTTAAAGATAGATCAAAAGACACTGTCAAAGCAAGACTAGATCTTGAAAAATTGTGTGCGCGGAAAGAATTGCATGTTGATGATCATGGCAATGCCCCATTCCCAATTTGGAGATTGAGTTCAAAAGCAAAAGATGTCTTACTACAATGGGTGAAAAATGAGGTTAAATTTCCAGATGGGTACGTAGCTGACTTAGCAAGCTGTGCAGACATTAGTGGAGGAAAATTTTCTGGAATGAAAAGTCACGACTGTCATGTCTTTATGGAACGCTTACTTCCGTTTGTATTTGCAGAACTGCTCCCTCCAAAAGTGCACCAAGCATTATCAGGTATATAGATATATATAAAAATTGTCATTTCATCATGTTATTATTTAGCTTTTTAAATAATACTTATATATACATCGATTATTTGTAGGAATTGGAGCATTTTTCCGTGATCTAAGCAGCAGGTCGTTGGATATAAGTCGTGTCCTACTTTTGAAGGAGAACATTGTGATGATACTTTGTAACTTGGAAAAAATCTTTCCGCCTTCTTTTTTTGATGTGATGGAGCACCTACCCATACACTTGCCATACGAAGCCGAGCTTGGTGGTCCTGTGCAATATAGGTGGATGTACCCGTTTGAAAGGTTTTTTAAACATTTGAAAGGCAAAGCGAAGAACAAAAGATATCCAGCTGGATCGATCGTTGAATCGTACATTAATGATGAGATTTCTTATTTCTCACAACACTACTTCGCCCCTCATATTTCTACAGCTAGCAAAAGAAGGTAATTAATAGTCATGTTATTTAGAAGCGTGCATGTTTGTTGCTTTTTTAAAAGTAAGAAGAATTGTTATTAATTATTGGTAAATTCATTATGCAGGGCAAGTCGGTACGATGAAGGTGAAGTACCTATCTACGATTGTGAAGTACCAGATATATTTACTGAAGTAGGTCGTCCTAGTGGAATATGTACAGAATCTTGGTTAACGGAGAATGATTACAAGTACGCACATTCATACGTTTTGCGTAATTGCTCATATTTCCGACCGCTTGAAAGGTAACTTAACTGCTAGGATCATTATTAAATTAAATATATGAATTGATAATATTTTTTACCAAGTTATTCATAATCTAGTATTTCGTAAAACATACAGTTTAGTGGATGCACAAATTCGAATTGACAATCCTCGACTTACTGATGTTGAAGTCATAGCAAAAAGAGATGATGAATTTCATATATGGGTCCGCCAATATGTATGTATCCATCATACATTGTTTCGCTCGTAAATATATTGTTTCGCTCAACGCAGTGATATTTTAACCCTTCTATGTGTATATAGGTTGAAGCAATGAAAAGTAAAGAAAATTTTCCCATGTGGGTTCGCGATATAGCAAACGGGCCTGAAGGCAAGATTAGGTCATGGCCTATGTATTTTACAAGGGGGTATTTGTTTCATACAAAGGCCTATGGAAAAAACAAAAAAACAATGAATTATGGGATTTGTGTGCGAGGAAAAAATTATTCTGAAGAGGCTAGCGAGGATGATTTTTATGGGACCATTAGGAAAATTTTTGAGATCCAATATCCAGGATATTTGAATTTGAAAATTGTACTTTTCTACTGCAAATGGCATGACCCTACACCCGGGAAAGGAACTCGAACCAGCGCGGGAGGCATTATCGACGTGCTACAATCCGGAAAATATATAGCAAACTCATACGATCCATATGTATTAGGTATGAATGATCTCATCACATACAAGACAGTATACATTATTGTTCTTCTATTTTCTTATAATGGAACTAATTTTAATTATATTGCAGCGTCTCAAGCAGATCAAGTATGTTTTTTGCCATACCCAAATCCTAAACGTCCTCGAAAAGTTTGGCTATCAGTATTAAAAGTTAATCCAAGGAATCGTGTTGAAGGAAAATTTAAGGACAATGAGCTTGTGATTTTGCAACAAACTGAGGATGATGCAGTAACGGAGACGGTCGAAGACATCAACGTTGATGGTCTAGTTGATGGAAATCATCCAATTGAGTACATTGATTTTGAAATTGCTGATTGCGATCCAATGGATGAATTTCGATGTAATTTATCATCTTCAGAAGAAGACGTAGACGAGAACGAAGATGAAGAAATTTAAATCACAATTTAGATATAGTAGTAATTTATGTTGTAATTGTGTGGAAAAAAATTGTTAGATTTTAAAATTCGGGAGCGTGTATATATATTTTTTAGTCAGAGAAACAAACAGATGCCTTCAGTGGTCCAACGGTATCGCAGCTGATTAATACTTCCTATACACCCGAGTTCGAGCATCAGTACAACCACATTTTTTTTAAATCTTCGTCCGCGTGTATATATATATTTCTTACTCTGGTAAGGAAACGAATGCCTTCAATGGTCTAGTGGTTTCACATCTCTCTTAAACTTCCGGTAGACCCGAGTTCGACCCCAGGTACAACAACATTTTTTTAAAATTGTCACGAAAATGTTACTTGTATCACGTGCTATATACCTTTTATTCTGATAAACAAACGAATGCCTTCAGTGGCCCAATGGTTTCGTATCTCATTTATACCCTGCAGACCCGAGTTCGAGCCCAGGTGTAACCACAATTTTTTATTTTTCCTTCTTAGAGTTGTCACTAAGTAGTTGCAAATGTGTCGCTCATTTGCAACGCATATGTGACTCTTTAGAGTTTGAGATTATCGGATGTCAGATTAAAAAATGTGTTACACATTCGTCACGACTGCGTCGCAAAAGAGTGACACTTTAGTGACGCCTTTCCAACTACTTCTTAGAATTTTGCAAAATTATACAACATTGTTGAATTACATACAGTATATTATCCTATATTTACATTTTCGTAACACACAATAGTCATAACAAGTCTGAAAATAAAGAAATTACATAGTCAAGTGGAAATGTTTGATTGTAGGTAAAGTCATAAGGAGTTTTAATGAAATTTAAGGTAAAGTGTGTGATTTTCTTTAGATAAACTTTATTAGTACTCAAAACATGCTAAAAAGTCAATTAAATGGATAAGAATACATTAGAACTTCAAATGTAAATTCGAAAAGATCAATCTATAAGTAAAAAATGTTTAGGGTTTAGGGTATGGGTCTGTTTCGTCGCAAATGTGTCATAAAAGCGTCACAAATAAGTGACTATTTAGCCACGTATGTTTGGCTCCAAACGAAAATAATTGGGTTAGAACCCGGGAAATTTTGGGCCTTTTACGCGGGCTAGTCTGGCCCACAAACAAAATATTAGCGACGCTTTAGCGACGCTTTTGTGACTCGTGACCTACATATATAAACAAAAAACCCCCAAATTAGAAACCCTAATCCCTAATTCGACTCTCTCTCTCTTTCATCTCTCTCGCATGTTCTCTCGATTCTCTGTCGAGTATCTCTCGATTCTCTGTGAATCGTTCCTCGATTCTCTGTGAATACGATTCTCTGTGAATCGTTCCTCGATTCTCACTCGAGGCTTCATCTCTCTCTCGATCTTTCAATCTCTTTTTCTCTCCTTTCTTCGTCGGTTCATCTTCTCTCTCTCTCTTTCATCTCTCTCGCATGTTCTCTCGATTCTCTGTCGAGTATCTCTCGATTCTCTGTGAATCGTTCCTCGATTCTCTGTGAATACGATTCTCTGTGAATCGTTCCTCGATTCTCACTCGAGGCTTCATCTCTCTCTCGATCTTTCAATCTCTTTTTCTCTCCTTTCTTCGTCGGTTCATCTTCTCTCTCTCAATTCTCTGTCGATTCCATTACAAACCCTAATCCCCAAATCCAGAAACCCTAAACAAACCTTTCTCTAATCTCGTACAATTTTTGCTTTGTCTCTTTCTCTGATCTTCATCTATCTCTCTCTATAATTCTGTCTCTCTTTCTCTCGATTCGACGAATCGATATGGTTGTTACGACTAGAGGAGGTCGCGGAGGTCCTAACGGGCGAGGCCGTGGAGGTACACAAGGGCGAGGCCGTGGTAAACAAACCGTCGGTTCAGGTTCTCGTGTGAAACCAACCGTCGGTCATACTGGTGGTGTGAGCGGACCCAGCGGTCCTACTGCTGCTCTCACTAAACGCACCAAAGTAGCTCCTGGTGGTGTGAAACAAACCGGCCGTCATGCTTCAACATCACGTGCACCACCACCTGTCAGTAGGCGAGAGGGTAAGGGTAGAGCCGGCGGTCTTGATACGCTTGCAGCGGTTATCGAGGTTGCTACAACTACAGGAGGAAGACCAGAGATAGACAGCGCCGGAGAGGTTCCTGCCAGACAGAGCGGTCATACACCACCGCAAAGAGTTAGGTCAACCGGTGGTGGTTCTTCGTATTCCTCCAACCCGACTGGTCGTTCTCCACCCGTGGTGAGTAGATCTCAAGACTCTCAGGCGACCGTCTCTATTTCTCGAACCAGGTCTGTTCCTCATCAGTTCGGAGATACGACTAATAGGCTTCCGTTTGCTCAACTAACGGCTAGAGCTACATCCGGTGACCACCTCTCTAACCTCAACCTGAATGACCAACCTCGGCACCAATCCTCTCAGACTCGCCACATAGAAGAAGAGGTTGAGAATGAAGATGAGGAAGATGAGGAAGAAGAGGAAGATGCAGATGATTTCGGAGATGGTGGACCAAACCAAGCTGAAGAATTCGATGGTTATCACGAACCAGAAGGGCTAGATGATGAACAACTATTGGAAAACGTCTTGGCTCTTCCAGGAAGACAACGACTACCCCTCCTCAGTGAGGTTCCTATCCGAGATAGCTTATGGTAAGTTTTATTTGTATTTTTCTTCTGGTTTAGCTAACTAGTTTGACTGGATTTTTTCATCTGCTTTAGTTTTTCTTGAATTTCATTTGAACCATTTTCATTGCCTTTGTGTAAGTGTGTATGTTTGTCTGATGTGCTAGGTTTACTCGGAACAATGGAATATTGACCCGTTGCATTGCTGGGATCTTTCGTCGGAAGTTCGATGGCCCATACTACAGCTGGGGTGTCACTCCAATAGTTAAACAAGAACTATATTTCCGGACGTTTGCGGTAATGTTTCACTCTCCTCCTTCTCTCTGTTTTAAGTTTTTTTGCATGTTTCATTTAGATTTTAACTGAGCTTTTCTACTGTGTAGCGGAAATACAACTGGGATATAGGGATCACGGAGCTTGTTAGAGCTAACTTCAACAGGATTGCTACGAAACGGATGCGAGGAATAGTGAGTCAGGTTAGGAGGAAGGGTGTTAGGCCAATTTGGATTGGTACCAAGCTTTGGGCACATATGTGCAACTATTGGAAAACTCCAGAGGCAATCACTAAGAGCAACACTGCTTCAAACTCCCGTACCTCTACTCGTGGTGGACTTGGGATCTACAAACACGTCTCTGGCCAAACATCTCACTTGACTGTTGAGCAACAAATGGTAAGACTTTAATCTTTTTCTATTCTCTATTCTCTACTTACTTAATTATCTTTTTCCTCACTTCTTTTTCTACAGGAGGCAGAACTAGGGAGACCTGTCTCCTTTGGAGAAGTATTTGTCAGGACCCATACAGCAGCAGATGGAACGTTTGTTGATCTAAAAGCGAAGCAAATCTCTGATGCGTATGAGATGCGACTGGCAGAGGTTCTCGAACAAGACCCAGGCGCTGGAGCAGAGGACCCTGACTTATCCTCTGAGCTTTCCACTCACCGCAACCTCACCGTTGACGAGAAGAATCAGCTTTTCCTTAAGGTTATTGTACCTTTCTCTCCTGGTTTCCTCTCCTGCTTTCTTTTTCTGTTGCTGTCTTTATATCTGTTGAGAATCTGGATTTGTGATTGTTGTTGCAGTGTACTGAGTTCGATCAAAAAGGCAACCCTTTTGGAATTGGTGGTTTGTCTCAGACCTTCAACAAAGGGAAAAGGAAGGTACAATATGCAACCTCATCTTCTGCTGCGGTTGACCTTGAAGAGCTTCAGGAAGAGATGAAATCTGCTCGTCAGAAGATAGCTGAACACGATGAGGAGATTAGGCGACGTGATGAGGAGAACCAGAAGCGAGATGAGGAGAACCAGAAGCGGGATGAGGAGAATAGGCGACGTGATGCTGAACTGCTTGAGCTAAGGCAAAGTCAGTCCCGAGTCTCTGAAATGGAGAAGCTCCTCTCCTTTTTGAAGAAAGACGATCCGCGCATCGCTGCATACCTCGACGCTGCAAATGATGATTCCAACAGTTAAAAGGTTTCTTTCTTTTGTTTCTCTAACTCTCTACCTTCTCTAAACAATGAACTTACTTCACTTTTTCTAATGTTTAATTAACGGCTTAAGTAATGCTATGTATAATTATCTACTTTGCTTTTTGTTTCTTATGTAATCCAAACCTTTATGTGATGTTTCTTTCTCCAATTTCAGTATTACTTTTTAATTTGGTTTTCGTTTTGGATTTGTTTGCACAAATTTAGGTTGTTCTTTACTTCCATTTTAGTAGCAAATTTGCAACACATAACTGACCAACAATAGTTAAAGAGTGACAAAGTTGTGGCTAATTAGTGACACTTTAGTGACTCTTTAGTGACTCTTTAATGACTCCTGCTCATAAGAGTTGCTAAACCGTCGCTAATTTGTGACTACTTACTCACTCTTTAGTGACCACACACAGGCGTTCTCCACAACACAAGTAGTCTCAGATGCGTCGCATATGTACGACGACGTAATCGTTACAAAATCGTCGCTATATAACGACTGAAAAATCAGTCACTAAGTCGTCGTAAATAAAGATGTCACTCATGCGTGGCTAATTAGCCACAACTATGTAGTCTCAAAAACGTCGCAATTTTGAGACACCCAACATGTGTCACTTATTGGTCGCTAATTAGCGACGACTTAAAATCGTTGTAAAGTAGTCACAAATTTACGACAACTTCTAAGTGTCATAAATGCGTCGCTAAGTTGCAACGCTTTTGCAACGCTAAAAATTAGCGACGAAGATTTTGCGACGCCGAAATTGTGTCACAAAGTAGTGGCTAATCACTCTTTTGTGACGCTTTTGTGACACTTTTCGGCGTCGCTAATGATCTGTTTTCTTGTAGTGATACAATTGTTCTTTTTGTGGAGCTCATTTTTGGTACGGCGAGCGTATTAATAAAAGCCGTAATAGGAAATCGCCCATCTTTACTGGATGTTGTATGCATGGTCAAATCACATTGCCTTATCTTAAACCTATTCCTAAAGTGTTGGAGCATCTCCTTACCAGCAATGATGACCTAAGCAGGAATTTTCGCGACCATTTAAGAGCTGATAATATGATATTTTCTTTCACGTCTATTGGTGGTAACTCAAATAGCGTTATTAATGAAGGGCGTGGACCTACTATGTTTCAAATACAAGGAGAGAATTATCATATGATAGGTAGTTTGAAACCAGTTGTAGATAGTTTTTCTAAATTTCTACAAATGTAATAGTGGACACTGAAAACGAGACTACAAATAGACATGAAGTTCTAAGGTGTTATATCTTTATCTATCTATTGATATGTGCTCTGCTAATATTGTTTTTTTTATTATAAGTGTTCATATTATAATACTTATTTGATTATCTATTTATCTACAACAAGAATGATATTGAGAAGAATCGCACACCCAAAGAAAACAAATTAAAAAAAAGAGATCATTGAGCTAATCATGAAGATGTTGAATGAAGTTAATCCATACGTTAAGTTTTTTAGGAGTACAAAAGAAAGATTTGATGTTGATCCTGATAAGAGCTATCGTATGAGAATTATTAGCGACCGTCTAAAGGATTGTAGGACTTATAATACTCCCACAGCGGATGAAGTTGCTGCAGTAATCCTTGGGGATTTTGATCCTACGGCTGACAAACGTGATATAATTATTGAAGATAAAGCAAGTGGCTTGCAAAGGATTAGTGAAATTCATGCTTCCTATCTTCTGTTGCAGTATCCTTTGTTATTTCCGTATGGAGAAGATGGTTTTCATCCGAAGATTCTAAAGGGTATTGGAGCACAAGGCCATGGTAAGAAAAGGAAGTATATCAGTATGCGTCAATTTTTTACGTTCCGTCAGCATGGAAGGACAAACGAGTCGAAGAGGATTCTCTACTCAAGAAGATTGTTTCAACAATTTTTGGTTGATGCATTTACTATGCTTGAGTCCAACCAGATTTGTTTTATTAGAATGAACCAAAAGTTTCTTAGGACGGAAAATTATGATTGTCTTAAAGAAGCAGTTGATTTAGGTATCACAAATATGACTGAACAAGGGAAACGATATCTTCTTCCTGTTACTTTTGTTGGTGGACCTCGATACATGATGCATAATTATCTGGACGCAATCGTTATATGTCAGGAATTCGGTTTCCCTGATCTTTTCATTACATTTACGTGTAACTCTAAATGGCATGAAATCACTAGTATGTTGAGAATCGAGGTTTAAGGGCTGAAGATAGGCCATATATTATTTGCAGAGTGTTCAAAATGAAATTGGAAAATCTTATGAAAGATTTAACTGTTAACCATATTCTTGGGAAGACTTCATCGGGTATGTTTTTATTAATCTTTTTATAGTTATATTATGTTCTCCTATATATCCTGCTTTTATATATGTTCCATTTGAATACCATGCAACAATCTACACTATTGAATTTCAAAAAAGAGGGCTTCCACATGCTCATATACTATTGTTCATGGATGGTTTAGTGAAGCTTCCATCACCAAATGATATTGATAAGGTGATTCATCTGATATTCCAGATAAAGATAAAGACCTAGAATTTTATGAAGTTATTAAAGATTGCGTGATCCATGGTCCATGTGGTGTCGCTAATCGTAAAGCTCCATGTATGGTCGATGGCAAATGTTCTAAGTTCTTTCCAAAGAAATACAAAGATCATACAAAGATAGATAAAGATGGCTATCTGAAGTACAAGAACCATCAAGTAGTAAAGGCATAGTTGAAAAGAATGGATTTGAGTGTGATAACCGATATGTTATTCCTTTTAACGAAAAGTTTTCTAGGCGGTATAAGGCGCACATTAATGTCGAACGGTGTAACCAGTCCGGTTCAATTAAATACTTATTCAAGTATATTAATAAAGAACCTGATCGTGTAGCTGAGTCTTGAGAAATAATTTGGCGAAGCGGAGTCTTCTAACATCAATTCCAACAATTCGATTGATCCTGCATCAAAGGCGAAATCCAAAAAGGCAGAGAATGAAATTAAAAATTTCTTTGATTGTAGGTGTTTTCAGTACAAAATTCTACAAAATATATATATAGAGGTCATTTAAAAAGCAAACTTATTTTTTGTTTATTTATTGATAGGTATGTTTCTGCATGTGAAGCAGCGTGGCGGCTTTTCAAATATCCTTTGCATTATCGATCAACGCCAGTTCAGAAGCTTTATTTTCATCTTCATGGGAAGCAACTGGTTTTTTTTTAGGGATGATGACACTGCTGAGACAGTTATGGACAAGCAAACCTTGAAGAACATAAAAAATTTAGCTTGGTTCGAACTTAACAAAGTGGATGCGTTTGCTAGAACGTTGGCATATCAAAAGATTCCTAAGTATTATATTTGGGATGCATCAAATAGCCAGTGGAAGAGAAGAAGAAAAGGAACTTCTATTGGAAGGATTAATTTTGTACTACGGAAGTTGGAGGAGTCATATTATCTCCGCATTCTTCTAAACCAGGTATTTGGTCCAACATGTTTTGAGGAAATAAGAACCGTTGGTGATGTGGTTTATCCTACATTGAAAGAATCATGTTTGGCACGTGGTTTGTTAGATAATGATGATGAGTATATACATGATTTATTACGAGTTAGCTTTGTTAGAACCAGTAGCTATGTCTGTAAAGCTTTTGTATACATGTTGTTATCAAATAGTTTATCTATGCCGGAAGCCGTGTGGGAAAAAACTTGGCATGTTTTAGCTGATGATATTGAGTACAAGAGAATACAGTATTTCAACAGACCAAGTATGTTAATATATCTTAAATTAATGAAAAAACCGATCAAACCTGCGTTCTATATTGACCTAATTTTTTCTTTATTTAACTCAGATGTAATTCTAACCGCTGAAGAGAAAAAAGATTATTGTCTTCAAGAGATTGAAATAGAGCTGAAGAGAAGTGGTAGTTGTTTAGACAATTTTCCAACTATGCCAAAGCAATCTACACATTGTCTTGAGGATGATAATGTATTGATTCTTGATGAGCGTAATTATCCTCGGGATAAATTAGAGAAACAACATGAAATTTATTTCCAGATGAGCAAAGATTAGTGTATGATGAAATAATAGATGCAGTCATAAATAAAAAAAGAGGAATGTTTTTCGTTTATGGTTTTGGAGGAACAGGGAAAACATTTCTATGGTCATTGCTTTCTTCGGCTATAAGATCAAGATGAGACATTGTTTTGAACATTGCATCTAGCGGGATTGCTTCTCTTTTATTACCTGGAGGAAGAACAGCTCATTCTCGATTTGGCATCTCGATAAATGTTGATGAGTCTACTACGTGTCATATGAAGCTTGGATTAGACCTAACGAATTTGGTTAAGGAGTCATCTCTTATAATATGGGATGAGGCGCCTATGATGAGTAGACACTATTTTGAGTCATTGGATAGGAGCTTATAAGATATTATAGGCAGTGTAGGTAATAGTCTTTTGCTGGAAAGGTGATTGTATTCGGTGGTGATTTCAGACAAGTACTTTCGGTTGTGAATCGTGGTGGTAGGGCAGACGTAGTAATGGCTTCACTTAGTACTTCCTATTTATGGCAACAATGCAAAGTCCTGAAGCTGACTAAGAACATGCGGCTATTTAAGAGTGGTTTGAGTGAAGAAGATTATAAAGACAGTAAAGAATTTTCTAAATGGATTCTTGACGTTGGAGATGGTAAGATTAATGAACCAACGACGGCGAAGTGTTAATTGATATTCCGGAAGAATTTCTGCTTACATATTGCAATTTTACCATTGAGTCAATTAGTACAAATGTGTATGGAGACCTTGATAAATTGCATCAGAAAGATGATCCAATCTTCTATCAGGACAGAGCAATTCTAGCTCCAACAAATGAAGATGTTAACAAGGTTAATGAATATCTTTTGGATCAACTTCCTGGTTAGTTAAACTTATTATTAATGTGAAGTTAATATATAAATTATGGCTATTATCTAACATTATATTTTCTATCTCAGGTGAGGAACATATCTGTTTAAGTTCCGATAGTATTGATCCTCAAGATGAAGGTTCACTGAAAAATCCAGTTTTTATACCAGATTTTCTGAATAGTATAAATGTTTATGGATTACCGTTGCACAAGTTACGATTAAAAGTTGGATGTCCTGTGATGTTGTTGCGAAACATGTATCCTGCAGGCGGATTGATGAATGGGACAAGGCTTCTGATTTATCAATTGTCTGAGTTTATCATTCAAGGTATAATCATCACTGGAGACAATACTGGTGACAAGGTACTCATTCCTCGCATTTTAATTGAACAATCGAATCAAAAGTTGCCTTTCCAAATGCGTCGTCGCCAATTACCTTTAGTTGTTGCATTTGCTAATAGAATTAACAAAAGCCAAGGCCAATCGCTCCAAAATGTTGGTTTATACTTAAGGTCTGTTCATTTGGCAGCCGCAAGGTACCTGCGACACGTGGATTGAAAACCTTGAAATTAGGTGCGGCCAAAAATTCCTGACGCAAGACGCAGCGTTTGGCCGCATGACGCAACCACAAGTTAGACGAACAACAATCGCAGCCGCAAGCCGCATGACGCAGCCGCATGCGGCATGCAAACGAACAGGCCCTTACTAAGACGAGTTTTTTTGCATGGTCAATTCTATGTGGCTATATTAAGAGTAAGATCAAAAAAGGGTTTGAAGATACTTATTGTTGACGAGGATGGTAACCACAAAAGAAGACGAAGAATGTTGTTTACAAAGAGATTTTTCAAAATCTTTGTTGATTGTAACTCACATTATTTATCTCATATTTCGCAACAATATTTCTTTTTTTGTAATACCTTTTGTTTCTTAAGACTCTATATTTTATAAACTGTTTTATTATTTTTATTAATAACGTATCTAATTTTTTATTAAGCTTATTTTGTCAACTATAACATCAAATTAATATTTTTCATAGATGCAAACATCAAACCGCGGCTGCACCCGCGGGTCCAATCCTAGTACATAATGAGAATGTAATTTTTTCATCTCATTTAATAGTTAATGTAATTATATTTATTGTTACTTGAGACAATTTTTCATGTTATTATATTATTCGAGTTAAAACTACTATGTCAATGTTAATTTATACAGTGAATGTTTGCTTACCACCACCATAAAACTACGCTATATCGACTAACGTATAACGTAGTTTAGAATACTGATCCAATGCAATCCTTCTTCCTCTATAGCATTTTGAAATAGGTACTCTGTACCTTGTTTTTATAACGTCTTTTATTTCTGCTAGTGGTAAACAAACATTCCTTCTAAACTCTTCCTTAAACAGCCTTGTAATTACACAGTTCTTCAACATTGATACTCTGCTTGGTCTGCCATGATTGTAGTTCATGTGACACACTTTGACCATCTATTTGTTCAACGTTTTACCCACTGAACAAAATATTGTCCACTTATAGACTCCTTACAACAAATATCATATATATTATTGATGCCTCTGACTTAGCCATTTTTTCATCAAACTGTGTGTTGAGTGCGTATTTAAGCTGCTGGCCTTTGAACTCTAACCTACTACTAAACTTTTGAAATAACCAAATATATGGCTCTTTTTTCCAAATCTCCATGAAACTAGCTTTCCTTTGCTTTTGAATCTTTTTTACTAGTCCAATGATCCCATTCTTCATTTGACACAAGTGGTGTATCTGGATATTCCTCATCCCCTTCCATACATCCATGATAGTCTTCATCACTTTCTTCTGTTTCTCTTGCTTCTTGTTCCTTGTAATCTATTATATATTGATCTCTTCTTGTCGACAACTTAATCAAATCAATATGAATGATATTAGATAAGTTATGTATCAACTTTTACGACATGCTTACCTTTCCACCTTTGTGACGGTTGAATGGATATGTTGTTAGGCATGTTTAATCATTGATATAAGAGTTTAATGATTAATTTACGTCTGACTTGCATACTTAACTAGATCTACATTCTTAATTCCTAAATGGTTTTATGAACCCTAGAGAATTCTCTAAAGTTCAACACCTGTTTTATTTGATTTTTATCGTTTGCACTCTGAGAAACTCGAAACACGATTCGGCAAACTCTCTGAATTAGACTTAAACCAAGAAACCATAAGCAATCTTACCTCATTTCAACTCCAGAGCAATTTCTCTCTGATTATTTTTAGTAATCGGCAAATTTTGAGATTTTCGCCTCTCAATAAAAAAACCTTAATTCTCAGATCGATTTGGTGTTTTGATTACTAATTTTGTGTATACTATTTTATTTGCTCACATGTGTATTAGTTGTATTACATGTTTTTAAATTTTAATACATTAAAACGGAGCTAACTAATTTTAAACAAGGTTATTTATATAGTTCCGTTAGATTTTGTTTTTTCTTTTGTCCGTTAGAAATTTTGGCGGACCAACAAATTTTGGCTGAACAATAAACCACTAACATGGCTCCAGTGGCGCGTACAATACGATGTGATCCTGCCGTCGTTATCAAATGACAATTATTCCAATTATAATCTGACAATTACATCATATCATGATTGTTTGGGATAATTTTAGCACGTTCGAATATATAGTTCTACAGAATGATGGAAGATAATCGCTCTTTATTGATGAATAATTCAACAAAACAACTCGAAGCTACAATAAATCAAAAGAGTTAAGTAGTTGCTTGAAGAAGATCTTCAGTGATTCAGACGTGTCACTAAATCGTATATAGTTTTGGAGGTCCGATTAGCATAGCTTCGATGATTCGAACGTGTTGTCGAACCGTAGGTGGTTTTGGAGGTCCGATTGGTAAGAATCGGAGCTCTGCCAACGTCTCGTAGCTTCTTCTCGGAGGTGTTCGTAGCTTGTTCTCGAAGGTATCTGTATCTCCTTTTCGGAGGTCGCGAAAGTGTATTGTTTAGGGTTTTTAGGTGTGTTGCCTCCCCTCTGTTACTTTCAGAGGTCTCTCTTTTTATAGGTCCATAGGTCGGTGAGGATTTGACCCATAGGTCGGTTCCCAACTTCCTTTTTCATAGATTCGTATATATCATTATATGGAAATTCGTATATATCCCGTAGGATTCGTAGCTCCTCAATCACGTGGGATTCGGACGTCACACCTATCGTAGGATTCGAAGGTGTAACATTTGGACCTATGCTAACTGGACTTGGGCCACAGGTAACGTTTTCAATAGGTCCAAGTCAATAATTTATTTTTGTCCAACAACTTGCCCCCCACTCTTCAATTTCTTTTTAGAATTTGGAGAGTAGTAAAATGCAAAAATCAATAGTCGACGTTGTGCACATCCTCTTGATGTAGATCCCATTGGGTTGTTTTTGAACAATGAATGCTCATTCTATAGAATTTCGGAGCTATTTCAAGTTGTTTTTGAACGTCGTAATGCTTGTTAGAACTTGCAGTTTTGAAGCTTGCAATATTGAAATGAGCGTTATAGCTCTTTCTTCAAATATTTTGGAGCTTGCATTTACGTCTTGAACGCTACAGCTCTTGATTTTGAAGATTACACTTGCGTTTTGAACGCTGCAGCTTTTGTTTTTAATAAAACAATAGTTTCGGAGGTCCTGCAAGTTCTTTTAAACGTTACGAAGCTCATTGCAAAAAGTTTCGGAGGTCGTGAAAGCTTGTTTGAAAGTTTCTTCCGACCTGTGCATTTTTGGAGCTCTCATTTTCGGAGCTCAGTTTTCGAAGCTCTTGTAAGTTCTATTTGAACGTTACAATGCTTGTTGATAATATTGTGAGACGTGTCTCTTTTTAAGTGTAGAGTTGTCGCACGTTTCCTTTGAACGTTACGATGCCTCTATGAGACGTATCTCCTTTCAAATGTAGAGCTCTCGCACGTTTCTGGAGCTCTAATTTTGAAGCTCTTGTAAGTTCTTTTTGAACGTTACAATGCCTATTTTGTAGAATTTCGGAGCTCCTACAAAACTTGTTCGAATCAATTTTCGGAGCTCCACCTTTTTTGGAACTTCACTTTTTGGAGCTCTTGTAAGTTTTTTGCATGTCGCAATACTCTCACTATCTTTTTAGAGCTTCAACAAGTTCTTTTTAAACGTTGCAGCGCTCTTAGAACATATGTTGTGTGAATGTTGTTTCGGAGGTCCACTTTTCAGAGGTATACATTTTCGGCGCTACTCTTTTCAAAGCTCTTGTAATGCTCTTTAGTGATTTTGCGAGACGTATGTCCTTTTACACGTGGTAATGTTAGCTCTTGGTGGAAGCTTTTTCTTTTTTATGAGGCTTTGCCTTCATGCAATAGTGACCATGGTCATATCAAAACTTGGATTCGTGAAACTCCTTTATTATAATAGTTGTCCGTAGACGTGAATAAACTTAAAACAAAACACTAAAGCAACAAGTAGAAAGTTGGGACCTATCTCGAACTATGAGAAGACCAAATAAAACTCAAAGTAAATCATTGATAATTAAAAACTCATGTGAAGGTGTACCTTCGAACTGACGTGCTGTTTCATATTGGATCATCTTCCCTTAGTTGAACCTCGTCAAGATGTTGCACTTCTGATTTTTCACTATAATCACTATGGGTAGTGGATGACAAGTTGAATGATTGTTGAGCGTTTATGTGGTCGCTTCTACTAGTAGGTCTACGGTAAGGTTTATCATCTCTCGTAGCTCTTTCGTTTCTCATCACACGTGATTTGGACTGTGAAGAGTGTCGATGACGATAGGCATGATCTTCTTCCCACTTTATTTGTGCCCATGCTCTAGAAAGCAAGTCTTCCATCGTCTTGCATTAGTATTTTGTTAGCTCTTTGTATAGGTCACTGTCGGGAAGCAGACCTCTCTTGAAGGCTGAGATGGCCGTAGAAGTAACACAGCTAGGGTTGGACACTTTTTCCTTGTTGAAACGTCCCACGTAGCTCCGTAGCGACTCTCCTCTCTTTTGTACCAGCTCGTAGAGATCATCAGTTGTTTTCTCCAAGTTTCTGCTACTTGCAAATTGTTCGACAAAGCGATCGGTCAATGATGCGAAAGAATCTATCGAAGCGTTTGGTAGGTTCGTAAACCATTGAAGAGCAGGTCCTGTGAGACTTGAGCCAAATCCTTTGCACATGCTAGCTTCACGGTATTCTCTTGCAATAGTAATAGTGGACATTCTTTGTTTGTATTGAGCGATGTGGTTGTCAGGATCTTTTGTTCCGTCGTACATAATCATCGAAGGAATCGTGAACTTCTTAGGCATCTCTACGAGTGCGATTTCGTCCGTTAATGGAGTATCAGCGTAGCAGTTAGGTGTGCTCTTTGTTATTGGTGGTGCTACGCCAGGGAGGCGCTTAAGCATGGCTTCCATCTCGTTGAGACGTTTGAGAATCATGTGTGGATCGTCATATGGTCGGGTCGTCGTCCTGGCTCCTTATGCGGTAGGTCCCCTAGCTTCTGGTAGTACCAACGTCCTAGCATTAGCTTCAGGTGTAGTATCGTCCAGACGTCGCATCGGGTCAACGCGTCTCTGGAATCGGTTTTGAGCATCCATCTCAGTGTTTTTAGTTTCGTCCTCAGCGTTTGTACTTGCGGCGAGTATCGCAGCGTATTGAATATTTAAGGAAGCGTTTTCCGACTCGAGCACAGCTAATCGCTCTTCGTTCTGCTTCATCTGGGCGGTGAGAGCTTCCAAGTACGCAGCAGCATCCTGAGTGTTGTCAACTCCAGCAGTATCACGAGTATCTTCGTTCACCATATCTCACGTAGTTAAAACTATACCCCTCCTTCTAGCGCCAAACTGTTTGGGATAATTTTAGCACGTTCGAATATATAGTTCTATAGAATGATGGAAGATAATCGCTCTTTATTGATGAATAATCTTTCAACAAAACAACTCGAAGCTACAATAAATCAAAAGAGTTAAGTAGTTGCTTGAAGAAGATCTTCAGTGATTCGGACGTGTCACTAAATCGTATATAGTTTTGGAGGTCCGATTAGCATGAATCGGAGCTCTGTCGAGGTCTCGTAGCTTCGATGATTCGAACGTGTTGTCGAACCGGAGGTGGTTTTGAAGGTCCGATTGGTAAGAATCGGAGCTCTGCCAACGTCTCGTAGCTTCCTCTCGGAGGTGTTCGTAGCTTGTTCTCGAAGGTATCTGTGTCTCCTTTTCGGAGGTCACGAAAGTGTATTGTTTAGGGTTTTTAGGTGTGTTGCCTCCCCTCTGTTACTTTCAGAGGTCCCTCTTTTTATAGGTCCATAGGTCGGTGAGGATTTGACCCATAGGTCGGTTCCCAACTTCCTTTTTCATAGATTCGTATCTATCATTATATGGAAATTCGTATATATCCTGTAGGATTCGTAGCTCCTCAATCACGTGGGATTCAGACGTCACACCTATCGTAGGATTCGAAGGTGTAACATTTGGACCTATGCTAACTGGACTTGGGCCACAGGTAACGTTTTCAATAGGTCCAAGTCAATAATTTATTATTGCCCAACAATGATTAGACTCATACAAATTATGATGAGACTCTCTATAGCAACGAGAGTCTACGAGCACACAAAAAAACAAATTCCAATCTTATTTTTTTCAGGGGAGGGATAAGTAAACAGATGAATCTGAAACAACTTGTTACAGTATCGATCATTTTGAATCTAATACTCATTACTCATATTCTTTATAATAATTCAACCACATGGGATCCGTCTTGGACCAATCAAGCTGCTGCAGATGCAGAAACCACAACATTTGTTTCATGCTCAGGCCACGGCAGAGCTTACATGGACGGTCTTTGTGTTCTTGACGGTTATAAACCTCCTTGTGAGTGTAACCAATGCTACACTGGCACAGATTGCTCCATTCTTCTCCTAGATTGTCCTGCGGATGCTGACGCGTATGCAACAACTTTCCATCTCTCTCCCTTTTCGATCAAACCAACAATCTATAAACTTTGGCTTGAAGTTCTAAATTTTGTTTTTATTCAAGAGGAGACCCTTTGTTTTTGGAGCCTTTTTTGGATGCGACAAGCAGAGAGCAGCGCGGTTTTGGTCTCGGGATGGAACAGAATGAGTTATGTTTATTATGAAGTTTGAGTTTCTTATGGGCTTCCAACTCAAAACCAATTGGTCAATGAGTGGATTGGCCCTAACCCTTTATATATTAGTAGATTATTTCTCCAACTTCCAATGTGGGATTATATCACTTAACACCCCCCCCCCCCCACGCTGAGGCGTGAACATCTGTAGCGTGGGCAATTGTGGGAACAACATCCACGGAGTGGCCCAACGATCGGGTGGCTCTGATACCATATTAAGTTTGGGTTTCTTATGGGCTTCCAACTCAAAACCAATTGGTCAATGAGTGGATTGGCCCTAACCCTTTATATATTAGTAGATTATTTCTTCAACTTCCGATGTGGGATTATATCACTTAACATTTATCAAGATGGGACATTTGTGTCGGAAGAGCTTGAGAAGGTCATTAGAAAACTGCATAGTGTAGTGGGAAACTCTGTTACAGATAACAGATCCATAATCTTTGGAGCTGGAAGCAAACAATTGATTGCAACTGCTGTTCATGCCTTGTCTTCTTCCACAAACTCATCTCCTGCAAGCCTTTTGACTTATGTTCCATACTACGCTGTAAGCGACCTGGACATTTGGCCTCTTCTATTAAGTTTAAGGTCTTGACTATTTGTTTGAAACAATCGGTAGTTCTAATGAGTCTGTGTGCACGCAGATGTACAAAGAACAAGCGGAGTTCTTTGATTCAGTACATGTCAAGTTTGAAGGAGATACGTCTGAGTGGAAGAAGAGCGAGCGAAATGACAATATCACACAAGTTATAGAGGTAGTAACATCTCCTAATAATCCAGACGGGAAGCTGAAAAGAGCGGCTCTTGATGGTCCTAATGTCATAACAGTTCATGATTACGCATATTACTGGCCTTATTTCTCACCTATTACACATCCAGTTGATGAAGATTTGAGCCTGTTTAGTCTCTCCAAGACTACAGGTCATGCTGGCTCAACATTCGGGTGATTTACTTGCTCTAATAGTACTACTCTAAACAAAATTTGGATTAGTAAAAAAACTAACAAGTGTTTATTTGCATTTTGTTGCAGATGGGCTTTGGTAAAGGACAAAGATGTTTATAACAGAGTGAAAACATATATTACTTTATGTTCTTCAATTGCTCAAAGTAGTAGTAGGTGATAGAGGTGAATCAATATTCCATATTCGTTATAACATTTTGAAGAGGAGATAGGAAACACTGAACAAGATCATGTCCATGTCCATCGCGTTTCTCACTCCAGACAATCGAACCCGAGTATTCCAACTATTTCAAGAAACTGAGAGACTTTACTCCTTGTAAGTTTTGATTCTAATGCAGGGCTCGACTCCCTCAACGGATCTCCAGGTCCACTTCTCTGAACCGCTCTGATACCATTTATTTGACCTTTTAAGCGCATGTCCAACTCCCTATTAGTATGATATTGTCCGCTTTGGGCCCAAGTTGCAAAGCCCTCACGGATTTATCTTTGGGCTCCTTCCCAAAAGGCCTCATACTAAGTAGGTTGGACATCTCCTTATATATTAGACAATTATTGTCTAAACTTCCGATGTGGGACTTGGATTGATATCCCAACAATCTCCCCCTCAAGCCAAGTACCACATAACTCGTGGACTTCTCTACCTTAAACGAAACCTGGCACCTTCTTGTACCGTTTGTAGGTAACCTTTTTTGGGCTCGACTCCCACAACGGATCTCCAGGTCCACTTCTCTGAACCGCTCTGATACCATTTATTTGACCTTTTAAGTCCATGTCCAACTCCCTATTAGAATGATATTGTCCGCTTTGGGCCCAAGTTGCAAAGCCCTCACAGATTTATCTTTGGGCTCCTTCCCAAAAAGCCTCATACTAAGTAGGTTGGACATCTCCTTATATATTAGACAATTATTGTATAAACTTCCGATGTGGGACTTGGATTGATATCCCAACAATCTCCCCCTCAAGCCAAGTACCACATAACTCGTGGACTTCTCTACCTTAAACGAAACCTGGCACCTTCTTGTACCGTTCGTAGGTAACCTTTTTGAGGGCTCGACTCCCACAACGGATCTCCAGGTCCACTTCTCTGAACCGCTCTGATACCATTTATTTGACCTTTTAAGCCCATGTCCAACTCACTATTAGTATGATATTGTCCGCTTTGGGCCTCATGGATTTATCTTTGGGCTCCGTCCCAAAAGGCCTCATACTAAGTAGGTTGGACATCTCCTTATATATTAGACAATTATTGTCTAAACTTCCGATGTGGGACTTGGATTGATATCCCAACATGCAGGAATGTGAGACTTTGTTTTTGGTGCTGAATAAAAATTATGTAACTTGTTTTTTGCTTTACATTTGAAAGCTTATGCTTGGGTAAAGTATGAGAGATTAGAAGACACAAACTGCTATGAGATTTTCAGAGCGGCCAAGATAATAGGACCGGAGGGTAAAGCATTTGGATCAGAGGAAAAGTTTGTTCGATTGAGTCTCATCAGATCACAAGATGACTTTCATCAGCTTGCTTATATGTTGAAGAAGTTACTCTCCGACGAAAATCTAGGAGCTGGCTCCAATCTGAAAATCTTGATGTTGTGATCAAAGAAATAAATTCCATTTGTGGCAATTAGATTCTTGTATTTCCTTAGTAAACAATAAGATTACTGAAAAAATAGTTAATTAGATACTGGTTCGACCCAAAAAAAAGAAGATAATTGGATACTGGTAACTTTATTTTATCAGGTACGTTTCAACTTTAATTTTTTTTTCAACACTTTAACACAAACAAAACATCTTCAGTTTCATAGGACAAAAGCATAAACACCCGTCGTTAAACTAAAATGCTAAGCAAAGCACAAAAGATAGTAAGAGAGGAAACTTATATGTTCTTGAGGGTTGAGAAACTATGTATAGCTTTCTTAGGGACCATCTCCTCGATAAAGTGTAAATGAGAAACTAGCTTCCTCAAAGGTTACTTTGATCTTGCACTTCCTATTTGTCTTCTTAAGCTTCTGAGATAATTCAAACACGGAATGGTCATTTGATTTATTGAAGTATACTATCAAACGTTCAAGACGTGGCATTTTCTCCAAGAAATGCTTTATCTGCGTTATGTCAATCCTGCCACCATGGACGTTTCCAGATAAAATGATCTTTAGCACCTTCACCAGAGAAGATGAAAGGCAAGAAGGAACATTCTCCATATGTTTACAACAGCACACATTCCCGCCTCCATCGTTACGTATGTGGTCAAGACCCTTCATAACAAGGGTTACTAGTCTTGGACAATTCATGAGTAGACAGGCAGTGATTCCCATCCGGTTTCCGAGCCACTCTCAATCGTTAACTGAATCAGGTTGTTGAATACCGGTGTTGCTTCACAACAGAAAGTAAGTACCTCAAGTGTTTGGGCAGATAAAGAAATGATATGAACATTGTGTATTCCCATAAGAAAATTCGCGGCATATCCGACCACTTCTATTTCCTCATCATCTTCACTCTGATCTTCTTTCAGTCGAAGACCGATATGAGCTTCAGTAAGAATCAAATGTGGAAGCAGCTTCTTTTGTGGAAAGGAAAGACAAGATCTGGTAGACCGCTGAGAAAAATTACACTTAGACAATAACCCGGAATAATTAGAGTTAGGCACAGTTTTTCTCAAAAAATTTACACTTTGTGACACTTTTAATATTAGGCACACCTTTTACATTACTTTCCGTGTTTTTTCAAAAGGTGAGACCAAAATACCCTCAATCAAAATTTATTCCATAATAACTCTAATTTATTTACATAATTTATTTCTAATATATTTATCTTCTCTCCTCTTTTTTTTCTCCAACAACATATTTATATCATTTTTGTTTGTCTTTCTTTCTTTTCTTTTTTTCCTATTAAGATTCACATTAATTTTGTTTTGTTTAAATCTCGATTCGGAGATTAATGTCATAAACGGATGGGGTTAATTTGGTTTTGTATAAAAGACATGCTTTTATCATCCACGAAACACTTTTGATCGTCTACGTACAATTATCCACAATAACACCATTTTCTCATACCTCCTGAAAAAATGTTAATTTTTATGGAATTAGCTTATGTTCGATTTATATTTATATAGCTATTGAACATGGATTTTGTTTTTCAGTCCTTTGTAACGCATACAAGGTTCGTCCCATTGGTGAGATGGTGTTCGTTGGAAAGATATGGTGGACGATGGCTCGTGGGAGGAGAGAACATGTCGAATTCGAAAGTGAGAGACGATGGACAATGGCTCGTGGAAAGAGAGAACAAGTTGAATTCAAAAGATTTGTCCACGAAAGTACATTCACACAATTAAATGAAAACTTACATTAGTTTTCAATAGCATAAGAATCGAAATGTTTATTGGTTTCTATAATATTTAAGTTATGTTTGATGACAAACAACACCAAATCTAGCTCTTGTTTGAATTATGAAAAATCACAAATTCCTAATTTTTATTCTCACACAAATATTAAGATGCAAAAGCAAACAAAACTAATTTTAAAATATGATTTTGTAATTGCTATGAGAGAGGAGAGAGACAGAGATGAGAGAGGAGAGATGAGAGAGAAGAGAAAAGAGAGAAAATGAATTATTATTTAATTTTATTTTAAGGGTAATTTGGACTTTTGAAAGAGAGAGAAAATAAAAAGTATGCCTAATATTGGAAGTGTTCCAAAGTGTAGTAACTTTGGGAAAAAGTGTGCCTAAGTGTATTATTTACACTTACACACATTGTTTTGGTAAACGTCTACACTAAGGGACAGTTTTGTTTTTAGGCACACTTTTCATCTTTCTTTCCTTTCTTTTCTAAAAGAATTGGCTAAAATACCCTTAATGAAGCTTTCTTCTTCCCTTTCTTACATCTAATTTTTTCTTTTTAATCGTGACCATTGGATGACGGTTTAAAATAGATGCTTGAGATTAAACAAATTTTAAACACATGTTTTGAGTTTACTCATTCGAATTCGTGTTCGTCCACGAAATCGTTTTTTCAACAATTCATAAAAAAAACTATTTTTCAAAAAATAAATGTTGGGTTTACATTATGGAATTAAGAAATTCGGTGGATTTGGCCGATTTTGAATCTTAAAATTGCCGAGATTTTCATTTGGATTTATAACCAAATTAGAATTTTTGGTCATATAAATCGAATTGCAAAAAAAAAAACAATGAATCTAACCACATAAGAAAGAAATATAAATTTTCATTTGGATTTATAACTTAATTCCAAAGACTTGTTCACATGGACATTGTGTGGTGGATAATGCAAAATGTATTATATATAGATAATCCAAATTTTACAGAAATCAACGTAAATCAATTTTGCAAATTTTGTTATATAATTGTGATTATCCGTTTATGGAGGTTATTGTGTACAAATTATTCTAGGTAACTATGTAGTTAAAATGAATAGGTTAATTATTTATAACAATTAAAAAAATTAATAACAATATTTGTGGACAGGTTATTTATAAACAATCTCAAAATTTATTATCATATCCACGATAGCATATCTACGACTATTTTCTTCTTATATGTCAATTTTTTTTCATCATTTATGAACACTTTTTTTTGGTCAAAATGCAAGATTTCATTAATAGAAAGAAAACATAGTGCTAAACCGGGAATAAACCGGTAGCTGATGTCACAGATGCTAAAGCTGATTTTGCAATTTGATCAGCTTCAACATTTTCCGATCTAGAAACATACACAAATGTAATATTCCGATCAAGAGAAAGGCTAACTATATCTTCCATGATTCCATAAATTTCCAGCTGAAACTTGTTGGAATTGATCAGGTTGATAAGGTGTTGGGAATCCGATGTCATGACAAAGTCTCTATGGTCTCGAAGTCGAGCTTGAATGAGAGCTTCCCGGATTCCAATTGCTTCTGCCATTAACGGCGAACTGATATGGGCTTCAATGGCTGATCCCTTCTCCACTATAAACCCCATTTGATCCTTGATTATCCATCCTACACCAGCAATATCTGATTCCTTTTTCCACGCTGCATCAGAGAAGTAGTGAAGATCTTTGGAAACCAGCATAGAGAGATTGTTGTCCCCGATAATCGGTGATAACGGTAAGACTTGAGCTCCCAACCACTCTCTTGCATCAATAATCGCTTTTGTTATTGTTTCTTCACTTGTGAAGATGCGTTCTTCAAAGATTTTTTGATTCCTTGCAATCCATATGTTCCAAAGGATCTATGAGAAGAGGGTACCTGAATCCAGGCCAATTGGAGGGAGACAAACTGTCTTTATGGCTTGTTGAAGAAACGTTTGGAGATTTGGAGTTACCTCCGGTGAAAATCGATGGTGGAAAGGAGCAAGTTCCCACACCTTTTTTGCAAAGCTACAGTGTAAGAAGAGATGATCAATCGATTCAGCCTCTCCACACCTTGGACATGTAGCCTGTTCTATTACTCCTCTTGATGCTAAAGCTTCTCCTACTGGTAAAGCTCTACTCAAAGTTTTCCACAAAAATAGTTTGAGTTTTTGCGATGTTTTTACCTTCCACACACATGTATTCCAACTGATAGTTTGTGGAGTAGGTATTGTAGATTGTGTGCTTGATTCCTCTCTGGCCACATGATACCCAGATTTTGCCGAATAAATCCCAGACTGATTCCCAAGCCACACCCATCTATCCTCACCTCCAAACCCATAACATGTTATCAAATTCTTGGTTTTCTAATGTTATATCTTTTGTTTGTTATTCTTAGATTGTTTTATAAGTTTTTGTATTTGTGTTTTTATTCGAATTTGGTTTAACAAAGTCATCGTAATAGTATAATTCTCAAATGTATTGGTAATGAAAACCCAATTTTTTTTTTGAATGATAGTTTTTAATAAAATGTTGGAAAAACGATTTTGTGGATAACTATTAGTGGACGAACACGAACTCGAATGAGTGAACTTAAAACATGTGTTTGAAATTCGTTTAATTTTAACCATTCATTTTAAACTTTCATCCAATGGTCACGATTCAAAATGAAAATTAGACGTAGAGAAAGGAAATAAGAAAACTTCATTAAGAGTATTTTATTCATTTTTAAAGAAAAAAATGAAAGAAAAAAGAAAAGTGTGCCTAAAATCAAAAGTGTCCCTTAGTGTAAACTTTTACCAAAAATGTGTATCTAAGTGTTATTTTTCCCATTGATCACATAAAATGGGTTGATTACACTAAATGACACTTTTGTCCATTTTATTTCAAGGGGACACTTTGGTTTGTTAGACACACTTTTTTGTTGTTGGGACAAGATATGACAAAAATACTCTTTTGGGCATGCGCATGGACACTGTTTATGTGGACAGTGAAAAACAATAATGTTCATGGACATAAATTGATAGATGAAAACAATTGACATATAATAAGAAAATAATCATGGACATGTTATTGTGGACATGATAATCAATTGACATGATAACCCACCAATATTGTAATTATTCATTTTACCTACATACTTACGTATAATAACATGTACATAACATCCTATCCACAAACGGATCATCAGTATTATATAAAATTAACAAAATTTTGATGAACACAACAATATATGTTATCCACATAAACAATATAAAATAAACTTAATGAATACATATCATCATATTTCTCTTAGACATCTTATATTTATCCTCATATGTTATCTTCAACTTCTAATTCAATTTACAAAAACACAAAAATACCCAAATAATAAAGATTGATATAATTTTCAAATTGGTCTTCTATATTACTTCTAATTTCCTACACCTTTTAGTTAAGTTGTGTATTTCTATATAATAACTATAAGCACAAAGCAAAGCTCCCCAAACATTATTTTAACATTTTTTTGATCAATCAATAAGTTTCTGGATTTAGTTCCATCGATAAAAATTATAAAATTAACAATAACAATTTTTTTAACCTAAATCAAAAGCAATATAAAAATGTGTTTTTTTTAAAAGTGAAGTTTTTGAAGGGAAAGATTCACGAGAGAAGAGATGAAAATGGTGACGACTGGTAGATAGGAGGAGAGAGAGAGGATAAGAAAACTGAATAAAAATAATAATCGTTACCCTTTCTTTCTTAGGGGTATTCTTGTCTTGTCAGCTCACACTTTATGGCAAAAGTATGCCCACAAATGAAAATGAGGAAATTTGTAAGAATATTCTCAAAATTTTATATAATTTGAAAAAGTAACTCATGTTTTAATTTATTTGAAAATAATCTTTTTACACTCAAATTTATCAAAACACCTAAATTCAATAAATATGATTTGGTTAATAATAAAAATAAAAAATAAAAAATGGTTATCATTTTATTTAATGTATGTTTTATATTATTTAACTTATTTACCGTTTAAAAGAAACGGAGTATCACATAATCTCAACTCTTAAAATTCGATATGAACTACCATGAACATTTGTAAAAGAAACTATTAACTGTGTTATTCAACTCTATAGCATATAATTCAATGTACTCTTTCATCATCAGTTTTTGTTTGATAACTAAACTTAAGTGGTAGTATAAATGTATTTAAGTTATACTCAATTTCAATATGTACATATATTAACTTAATATTAAAATAAAGTTATTTTCTCGAAAAGATATACCACAACATATATCTTAAATATATACGGTTAAGATCATGATAATTTCGAAAAAATGATTTCTTTTTAATTGTAATTTGTCAAACTTATCCGAATATTATTGTCTTTTTATTAAACTATAAAGTTATTTTTCAAAAAAATAAAACAAGGGTTAGTTTTCAAATTTTATAAAGCTTTGAGAATATTAAACCAAGTCTTCCGATGGAAATTGTCTCTATAAAAATAAAAGACACAAAAGTGTCTCTTAATGTAATTGTTCAAATAAAATTAAGCTCTGAAATAGTCAAGAGAAAATTGCCTCCCACAACATATTTTTCAAAAAAACTTCTCCTGCCTACCATAATAACAAACTTCTTTCCAATTCATACCACAACAAATTCTAAACTTCAATTTTACCCTTACTCATCTCTTATTCTTTCTTCTTCTCTCCTTCTCTCTTCTTTTCTCTTTCATAATTTATATCCATATAAATTTCGACGGAGACAGTCCCCGGCGACGGAAGTTGACGAAGGAAACAGTCCTGACGACGGAGATAATCCCGACGATGGAGATGGCGACGGACGTTGACGATGGAGACTGTCCTCATCGACGGCGACAGTGGTGGACCAAATAGAGACGACGACGGTTGTGGACTAAACGGCGACGACGACTCCGACGTGGACCAAACGGCGACGGCGACGGTGGTGGACCAAACGGCGACGACGACGGTGGTGGACCAAACGGTGACGGCGACGGTGGTGGACCAAACGGCAACAGTTGTGGACTAAACGGCGACGGCGATGGTGGTGCACCAAACTGTGACGGCGACGAAACAGACATAATGTTTTGTAGACATGAATGTTGTGGACGAAACTAATAAATCATAAGTTAAGTTAGGGGCAAAACAGACTTTTCATAAGGGTTATGGTATGAATTGGGAAGGGATTTGTGATTATGGTATAGGAGAGAAGGAAATTTGAATTTTATGGTGTGGTGGAGAATAATCCCAATAGTCAATGCTAATGGCAAAAGTTTTAACCTTGATGATATAGTCAATGTAAAGTTGTAAACAAAACAAACAAAAAAACTAATTAGCGAACATAATATCTGACCTTTATTTTTTGCGAAATTCAAATCTATTTCAGTGTCATAAAAATAGTATTAGTAGTTGAAATACATGAAGTAAAAACTGCATACACAATATTAATTTTTATAACACTCTCCCTTATAAACTAATGTCACAATGGATCTGATTAGTCTAAACGCATCAGATGTTGGTGCAATTGCATGAGTTTGCAGAAGCGGACAATAACACTTCCAGACGTTATTAAGTGGTTGATGAAAGTAAATGCGTTTACATGCTTTTTGACTGGTTGACTAGTAGATGCGATAGCGGTTAACAATAAATCATCAATATAAACACATTATATAGTTATAACTTATAAAAAACATCAAAAAATATTATTATAACAAAATAAAAAAATCATTAATTCAATATAATTAGTAATGAAAAATCATGTGTGTAACACTGATGAGAGCGTTAACGTGCTAACAATGCAATGCAAACACAAACAAGATGTTCTATCAAATAAAACCAATGCAAGCTAACAACCTATCTCATGATTCAATTGTAGCAAGGTATGAGATCGAACACAAAGAAGCATGGTTACAAAGTACTAAGGTGCAGAACGTTCAAAACAAGCTAAAGCAATCATGTAACAGAGCTAAAAACTAAAGAAAATAAAGAACTTTAATAGCAGAGAATACAATTTCTACATGCAGAGATGATTAAAACGTTGAGCTTTAAGAGTAGCAATTGGTTAAGACTAGCAAGGCAAGTTTAAACGAGCTAAAGGTCTCTTCTTTCACCTAGGGCATGGACCATGGCGATAAGCACACCCACTGTCTTGGCGCAATACTCCTTTGGAGAGTCTCTATTCTTGCTTCACTATCGTAGCGAGACTCAGAGACGCTCCAAGCTTTACAAAACGAGGACGAATCGAGCCCACGCAGCGCAATTGCATCACTGTCGTGGCCGAGGACACCACGGTGAGCAAAAGATCGCTCAAGCATTTCCACAAACACCTATCAGGGAGGAAAATGCTTGAGCTCAAGATCTGAGTGATCAGTCTGGAGTCAAGCATTAAGCTCAACTAAGCTCAAGGATCAACTCTGTTGGACCTTCTGCAAGCTTAACCGAGCCTTATAAGTCCTAACCTACTACTCCTAAGCTCAACGAGCTGACTACTCACTAATGGTTATGGAACAAACCATGATTGAGCTTAAAGAAAGTGACAAACTTGAAATCATTAAAGCGATTAAAGAACTTGCAGATATTGGAAACTTAAACTCGATTAAATCTAAAAACAAGAAGTACTTAGCACACTAATGTTTACAAAATGTGCTAAGGAAGCTAAAATCTCAAGAACTCTAAGCTAAAAACAAAATTGGGAGACTTTACTTACTCTTCACATGGCGAAAAACATGGTTTTATACTGCCTTGTGAACAGTAGCCTGGTCAACCCTAGTTAATACGGGTCAACACAATAAAAGGGAAAGAAAAAATAAACAAAAAGCTTAAGTTACCGGTCACACCCGACATGGTGTGTGACCGATAATGAAACGACCCGACCCGTTTTTTTTTAAAACAAATACATTGGACTCGAATTAGCATTCTCATAAATGATAACCCTCAATATCCATCAACTCACAAACAACCAGCGGATAACCAATAAACTCAAACCAATCAATTCCATTAACCAAAAGAACAATCCAAACAATAACCAATTCAATGCGTTCCAAAACTAAACCACAACCTAGGCAGTTCTTCGCAAAACAGAAACAACGAAACATAAACCAATCAACCAGGACCCTAGATCATCCTCCTCTTCGTTGCCATGATTCCACGATCACACTTTAAATTTACCTACTTCACATGGAAAAAAGAGATGCGTAAGTATTATCATAAATATCCAGTGAGGCGGTCATCCCATCTACGACTGCGCACTCTAGCACGATGGACCGCTCAGGCAAACATACAAAACACACAACAAACAAACAAACGGCTCAACACAGCCCAAACAGACATGTGTTGATCGATACTACAACTAGGTGTCGATCGACACCCTCTGAACTGGTGTGTCGTTCGACATACCTCGTACTGGTATGTCGTTCGACAAATCCTATGTGTGTCGTTCGAAACACTCCTGGTAGAATCGTGAGAACCGATCATAATCCTCTCGGATCGATCTCTCATCTACTTCAGTACGAAATATCTGCACAAACATCAATAACAAGTAATCAGAACCACAATCAACCACCAAGAGATCAAAACCACACGTTCAAACCTATCACCAAGCAACCCTAACGATCCATCGACCCTATCACCTTAGGTTTCGAAAGAGAAAAATGATGGAATTGAGACTAGGCACGAGATCAGCTTTGATCACCACTAGAATCCACGAAATCCCACTCTTTTCCCACACAAAAAGCACAACAAGAACGATTCCTTCACGAATCGAACACTCAAACCCAACACAAACCTCTAGGGATGTTTATCTCTAATGTTTGCCTCTGTTTTCCCTCAGAAACATTGCCAAATAACATATAAACGCAACCCCAGGGTTTTCCCAAACCAACCCGGCCCAACCAAACGATTAAAATCGAACCAGACCAACATTTTAAAACTGTGTCGATCGACACACACCACCTGTGTTGATCGACACCCACACAAAACAAACCGGCCTCGAGCCGAAAACATGCGTGTGTCGATCGACAGCCTCCCAATTTCTCAAAATTTTGTTCACGGGTGTTACAGAGAAGCTATGCAGTCTGTCTTCAATCCAGGCAGTCAGTAGCCGGTACGTCTGTTTGCATAAGCGGTATATCGGTCTTGATCATCGGTCTTCACCAATACCACGTGGTATCAGTTGTCTTCGCTATCTGTCTTCATCGATAAGCCGGCCCTCGTACTGTGGTCAATTAATCTTCTTCTGTCTTGTGTACCGCGGTCAGTTGCGCGGTTTATCGGTCTCAACCGATACTTGAGCATCCGATAACTGCTCCTCTGCTCTAATCTTTAAGCTTTTCCGCTCTTTTGCACCCATATCCTCATCCTCTGCACTCCTCCAGGCTTTTGCTAGTCAGATATCATCATTTATGCATAGATACCACCTGAAAAAGGTTAAAAAAACAATATGTACAAAACCTAAACTAAGGTCCAAAAATGCCGATATAAGCTAATCTACACTAAATGCACTCTAAATGATGATAAAAGATGCATAAATGATGCTAAAGGGATGCAAATATACACATGAGAACGGTAAATATATGAGTATATCAACTCCCCCAGACTTGCTTTTTGCTTGTCCACAAGCAAATTACAAAAAGCAAACCTGAAGAAGAAGTTTGAAAATATGAACTCAGTGTTCTGACTATGCATTAACGGCTTCACAAATCAGTCATAGGAAGAATTAGATCGATGCTCAACATGCTCTTACTATTAGAAAACTGTTCCATGCTCATCACAGAGCACACTCTACTCTCCGAGACTTGGAAAAACTCCTACTGTCAACTAAAACTCAACTCTATGGCATTCTATTAACGTGTTTGGCGCAATCCCTGAGATGGAAAGTAAATCAAATTTGTTTGGCTAGGTGTAAAAAGGTTAATATGAACAAATAGATGGGTTTAGCAGCTTTAAAGTGGTTAAGTCTCATAAAAGTAGTGCAGTATTATACGAAAGCAAGCAAAGATAAGGGCCAATTTATGCATACAAGGGCTGAAATCCATTAGACTACCCAATCCCAGAGTGTAAACTCAACATTTCACTTCTCTTCTTCACTTCCTAGTAACCAGTAGCCTTATTTTGCTAGATAAAACTTTTCTCAATCCCTTCTTTCTTTGCTTTTCTGTTCTAGACCTATGGAGGTAATAACTTAATACTTTTCAGCTAAGCTTTTGCTTTATAAACTAGTCTAACTCTCTGTTTTCTTTTTTCATCTGACTCTTTTTACTTTTTTCAGATAGAGAGCTAGAACTACTTGCTATTTTTATACCTTGAGCTTCTATAACTTTTCTGCTTTTCATCTCCAAAGGTCTAGTTTAATTTCTATCCTTTCATTACTTCAAGATACTCTCTCATACCAGCTGGATATATCTATTCAAATTCAAAGCACACCAAATCCCAATTTCCAGATCCTAAAGCTAGTCTTAAATGCAAAAAATTAAAATGGATTCCTCTTCTTGTCGGCCCAAACTTTTTCAGGCTTTGTCAATAATGTACCGAGAAGAAGACCTACCACTAAATAAATAATGCAGGGGAAGAATAAAAAAGCTTAGGTTCATACATGCAGGGTACCATTCTCATCCAAGAAGATGAACTCGGATCGGAATGGCCACTTAGGTCAAGAAAGAGTGGTAAAAACAAAGTAAACATGACATGAGTGTGTATATTGTATCCCTAGCTAAGATTCAGGTTCCATCAGAGGGATAATTAATGGTCAAGATTAGGTTCTAATAAGCAGAGATGAGCTTTGATCAAGCAGGTTTTCAACAAGCAGGCACTTTCAAGGGTGCCATTCCAAACATGGTTGGGATTCAGTATTCAGTTCATGTAAAAGCATCGGTGAAACTCTTAACTAAGGCTGCAGGTGTGAAACATATAATGCACAAGACAAGAGCTTAACCTTTATTGTTATAAGATGAAAATGCATGAACAGGTATGTACAAAGTTCTAGACTCAATCCTATATGATACAGAACAAAAGAAAAAGAAGAACAAAAATAATCTTTTCTGAAATTTTCATATATTTTTATGTACAATGATGCAGACTAAATGATGCAAGAAGAATGATTCAAAAGAAATTAAAACTGTACATTAGCAACTGTGTGTGTATATTCTCTCCCACAGACTTGCTTCTCACTGTCCCGGTTAGACAAAGATAGGCAAAGCTCCTGAGAGAAAGAATTGCAGACAACACACTAAAAAGAAAATAAAAATGCATAACAAAATGAAAATGAAACTAAGCTATATACAAAAGAAAAAGAAAGATGTAGGTGGTACCTCAATGTTTTTAGGCTCTTTTCATGATTTCGGCGTGCCAACTAAATCGCTCTCCTCCTTCAGCTTGTGAGTCTGGGGCAGCTTGGTTTGATTTGAATCAGTGAGGCAGCAGCTTGTCGTTCCTCTTCAGATTCTTCTACCCTTGCTGGTAGAATGGACGTCTTTGCTTGCATGTTCCTCTGCAGCAGAGCTGGTGGTAGGATTGCCCATGTCTGGGTCATAATCATCAAAGAGGTCCTCATTATCTGATTCAGCCACATGGAATTTAAAACCTGGAAGCAGCTTGGCTATTGCGGCAAATCGGCTTTCGGTTCTTTTGTTGTTGTTTTGCTGGATCTTATGCAAGCATACAGGTATTTTTCTCTATACCCCTTTGGAATAAAAGGGATGTATGGGAGCTCTTTGGATGTGAGAGGAGGGAGTGGTGGAGCTACACTGGAGTTTTTCTTTTAGAACTTGGGCTGCGCACTCTTTCAGCTTATGATAAAAGGACAAATTCTTTTGTGATACCAAGTATGTCATCTCTTTGTTAGGGAGAGGAATGGACATATATTTCTCTGGATGATAGCGAAATATGTATCTAAAATACTCCTTGGCATCCTTTTCTTTCCTTTTCAACATTAAACATCTCACCAAGTAGTCTTCCCCAACAAAATCAACATCGTCATTATGATATTCCATGAGCTTATCTCAGCTGCAGCTGTATCTAGGATAGGGTGAATGATGGTGTTGTGATACAGGTTAGGGTGGATGATGCAGTAGGTTTCCTCTATTGAGTTTTAACCTCTTAGGCTGATGCCAAGCTTCTTTAAGATTAGAGTTAAGACTCCGCCCATATCGAGATGTGGTCTCGCCCTAGTGCGGAGCTTAATGCAATTCTGGATGAAAATCGAGGCATAGTTGATGTTATCCCCGAGTGGGTCACAGTAGCCTCTTCCGTGTCTTCCCTTAGTACCGGAATTTGAATGCTTGGAAAAGGAAGCACATATCGTCATTTGTCACCACGCTCGGTTCGCGCTTCCCATAGAATGTGAATCCGATCACCTTGTGAATATAGTGCACCACGGGGTTACGAATGAGTGTGTTCTTCGCGCTTCGAGTTTCGTAACCTCCTTGTTTCCCAATGGCTCCCTAAAGATCTTCTATATCGTGTAGCTTGGGGAACTTCACCGTTTCTCCTTTTTCAAAGTCAAAAATGTCGCATATATCAAAGATTGATAGACCATACTCCTTGTTTCCAAGCTTGAAACGAACAAGGGCCTCCGATGCCTTCTTGCGACTTTGTCTTCGATATTCCACGTTCACCGTTGCAAGAAACTCACAAGTTGGAGTGATGTAGGTGTGCTCTTCTGATGGGGGTGCGGTTATCCTCAGTCGAGTTTCAACCTCTTAACCAACTTTCTGCAAGTGCACAGCAATCACGGTTAGTATAGTAAAGGGATCGAATCCACAAGGACTTCTTAACCACACTTTGAATTGTAATGAATAAAACTAAGCTAGAACAAAATATGGTGTCGTTTGTGATTGAATCAATTGTGAGCAAGTGAAACGTGAATTGTAAGTTGTAAATCAATGGGAGAAAAGCGTTAGGACTCGGGAAATTCGCAGAGAATTATGCAACAACAAAGATCGAATGAAAACCTAGGGATAAGGATAATGATTGGGATGTCTAGAAATCAGAACACGATTGTAAGGTTTTCCACTATCGTGGCTCCAACTTTCTATGCTCTACACCCTAATAGACTCAACTTTCGTATGGTTATTAAAATGTGAGAACACGCGGTATAAAAAAGTTCTGTTAGAGTTCACTAAACTCCTTAACTAATTGGTATGATTGTTAAGACGCTTAGCTCATCGAATACTAGATCCGGAGGTATTAAAAACACTCTCATGGATACACCTACCTATGATCAAGTTGCTAGATACGCGGTAAAGCAATAGGCATTAAGAACAAGCAAAGATGATGACTAGATTTTATCCCTAACTGTTATCGATTCTATTGAAATTTAAAACTCATTGAAAACCCTAAATCCTAACTAGTGGACTACTCAAGCATGGTGCACGAAAACAGCAAGGGGGCGATGAATTCATGATGAATAAACTTGACTAAAATAAAAAGGGTTAGAAGATTCCTCTCTATAACGAAGTACAAAGCGAGATCTCCTCCTTAGAGCTTTTGAAACACAAAACTATGAAATAACAATGGGGCTGCGTTTTTTTTATGTATCATAGGTCTAATTTTCGGCACACACCTAACATTAGGCTAAAAGCAAGTATATATAGGGTCTTGAGTCTTCTAGGGCTTTGAAAAGGGCGAAAACGTCAAAATAGTCGAAACAACTCCACAGGGAGCCGTGGCACCGATCGGATTCTTAGGTTGGTATGGGGAATCAATTTGCCACGTCTTGATGCGTCCTGATGGTTTGAATACCGATCATGTGATCCGGTCGGTATGGGGGATCGGTTCTCCTCCTTCTTCATCTTCTAGGCAGTTTCACATGTCTTCAGTCTTCTGGGTATAACTCTCTCCACACAATTTCAAATGTTGCGATTCCACATCCATTGGAAAGCTGACTCAAAGGGCTATCGTCACTCCAAGTTTCTTTTTATTTAAAATCCTTTTCGTCCTCTGAAACGACCCGACCCGTTTTTTTTTTTTTTTTTAAACAATTAAACCCTTGGTCTCGGACTAGCATTCCCATAAATGCTATCCTCAACGACCAAGCAACACAGACAATCAACAGCGGATAACCAACAACTTAAACCAATCAACCAATTCCATTAAATATAACTAATCCTGTTCAATAACAAATTCCAATCAAAACCAGCAACCTAGCGGAGTTCTAAAACGGAAAGGAAACAATAACAAAATCACACAGCAACACCCAACACGAGACCCTAGATCATCTCCCTCTTCGTTGCCATGATTCCACGATCACAATTTGCCTTTACCTGCATCACATGGTTAAAAGAGATGCGTGAGTATTATCACAAATACCCAGTGAGACGGTCCTCCCATCTACGACTGCGCACACAGACGCGATGGATCCGCTCAGGCAAACACGCATCAAACAATACACAAAACAAACACAACAACACGGCTCAACCACAGCCCAACAGGCAGCCTGTCGATCGACACTACCACTAGGTGTCGATCGACAGCCCTGTTCACACCTGTCGATCGACACACCCACGGTGCCTGTCGATCGACAGCTCAACTGGACCCTGTCGATCGACACAACCTCTAGGTGTCGATCGACAGCTCCTCGATCACCTGTCGATCGACACAACCTCTAGGTGTCGATCGACAGCCTCGTGTGACCCTGTCGATCGACACACCCTAGGGCTGTCGATCGACAGGTCGTCGCAGATTCATAGGAGATCGATCAATTATCCTCTCGGATCGATTCCTCCTCTGCGATAACACGAAACCTGCACAACAAACACAATCCAACAATCCATACACCACAAAACACACAGAAACAACATCAATCATCACAATCAACTAGTTTTAACCTACCACCATACAACCCTAACGAATCCACCGGCCCAGAAGCCATGGTCACGCACTCACCTTAGATTTTCGGTTAGATTCCGGTAGAATTGAGGCTAGACACGAATTCAGCAACAACCACCACGAAATTCCACCTCAAATCGATCAAGAACGAAACCCTAATCACAAACTATCAGGAACAAGAGGAACTCCTCTCAAACTCTCTGTTTCTGATTTTTGGGACTTTGGTTCGCTCAAATGCGGCCAAAAACTCTTAAATACGAAGCCCTAGGGTTTACCCAAACCGGCCCGGTCCAATCGAACAACTTAAATCGAACCAGAAAACCAGCCAATTCGAGCACCTGTCGATCGACAACCACTAGGTATGTCGATCGACAGCCCTTAAGAGCCCTGTCGATCGACAGACACCAAGTGTGTCGATCGACAGCCCCTCCATTTCCTCAAAAAATGGTTTACGGGCGTCACAATTCTCCCCCACTAAAACTGGATTCGTCCTCGAATCCTCTAACACTACCCACCAATCTACCCTGGCCTAACCCGCCAGCAACACCGGAGACTACATCTCCCAGACCTTCCCGAGGTTCACATCCGTCCTATGCATATAGACCCGTCTCAGACATTGATTGCCCATAGCTCATAACCACCATCTAGCTTCGGGATCGTCACCCCTCAGCTCTAGGTGTCTAGTACCAACCCACCTCAGTCCGCGCAGTCCTGACGGTGTTCGATACTCCACCATCTCCACACACCTCAATCCATCAAGACACACAGTCTATCAAGCTCTCGGTATGCAAAGATCTGCCAGAGGTCGCAACCTCCAAAACCATCCCCATACCCTCACGATCTCAGTCCGCGCAGTCCTGACGATCGATCGGTATGCAGGGAACCCACTGTCCCCCGGAGAGACGCATCTCTCAAGATCTGCCAAGAAAGACCGAGGTCTAACTCTGAGCTACGCAATCAATTCCTAACGTCTATAATGCACCTCTGACCGGAACTACCTCCTAAGGTCTCACATGATATTCCCCTCCCGGAATACCATCACAAACGTGATCCTCACAGATCACCCGGACCATCCCTCAACCCGGATGTCCCCGCAGAGTCTCTCCGGAACTAGACAGTCATAACCTCCGTAAAACTTCTATTCCGAGACTCTACACACACACACACACACAACCCGTTAGAGTCCCCACCGAAACTGGCAAGTTCTATCCGCAATAAAACTTCCATTTCGAGGTTCTCTAACCACAAACACATGACTCGCAAGTCAAACACATAAGAAAAAAACACTTTCTTATTCACTGGAAAAATGTCATAATCATTACACTTTAATGAAAATACAAAAATCCACTACCAAAACCTCACCACACACGGTGAACACAACACAAAACTGAAACTGGAAACCACAAAGAAAAACGAATTCACTCTTCTGCTTGCTTCTCGAACCACTTCTTGAACTTCGTTTTCATCTTTGCCTCTGGTTCCCAAGTCTCCTCCTGAATACCGTCACAGTCCCACAAGACTCTCAACAACGGCACTCTCTTCCGGCGCAGAACCTTGATACTTCTCTCAAGAATCCTAACCGGCCTCATCCCAACAGTCAGATTTGGCTGAAGATCTGCGGGAATCGTCACTGCTACCTCCTCAGAAGCATGCAAGCATCTCCTGAGTTTCGAAACATGAAACACATCATGGAATTTCTCCATAATCGGAGGCAGCTCCAACCGATAAGCAACTGGTCCCACACGCTCCACAACCCGGAACGGACCCATGTACCTCGTACTCAGCTTATCCTCGGATATGGACCTGTTCAGACCCCGCATCATCGCCATCTTGAGATACACTCGATCTCCGACTGCAAACTCCAACTCTTTCCTTCTCCTATCGGCATAACTCTTCTGCCGATCCTGGGCCTCTTTCATGTTCAGCTTCACAACACGGATCTTCTCCGTCGTCTCCTGAACAAAATCAGCCCCAAAGATGCTCCTCTCCCCCACTTGGGTAAAACATAGCGGAGTACGACATGGCCTCCCATACAACGCCTCAAAAGGAGCCATTCCGATACTCGCCTGAAAACTGTTGTTATATGCGAACTCCACCAAACTCAAGTGATCCGCCCAATGACCACCCCAATCTAGCACGCACATCCTCAACAGATCTTCCAGTGTCTGAATCGTCCATTCGGACTGTCCATCCGTCTGCGGATGATTAGCTGTACTCATGTGCACCTTAGTGCCCATCTCAGCCTGAAAAGCTCTCCAGAACAATGACGCAAACCTCGGATCTCGATCCGACACAATACTCGTTGGCACTCCATGCAACCTCACAATTTCCTTCACATACTTCTTAGCCAAGACCTCCGCTCCGTCTGTCTTCTTAATGGCCAGAAAATGTGCTGACTTGGTCAGACGATCCACAATCACCCAAATCGCGTCATAGGTCCGAGAAACCGGCAACCCTACTACGAAATCCATGGTAATCATGTCCCACTTCCATTCTGGAATGGGTAGACTCCGCAATAAGCCACTAGGAACTTGGTGCTCAGCCTTCACCAACTGACACACATTGCAAGCTGCAACCCAATCTGCCACATCTCTCTTCATCCCGACCCAATGATAGTACCGTTTCAAATCCCGATACATCTTAGTCGCTCCCGGATGAATCGAAAACCTACTCGCATGAGCTTCTCTCAGAATTTCCTGCCGCAAGTCCTCATCCTTAGGAACACAGACTCGTCCATGCACTAAGACAGTCCCGTTAGCAGAAACCTGATATTCGGAACTAGCAGCCTTGGAGAGATCTAACAACACCGGATCCTGCTCCTGAGCTACTCGGATCCTGCTCAATAGATCCGCCTGATCTGCCGCCGCTAACCCCAACGGTTCCTATGAAGTATCTGATAACCTCAAAGTACTAAGCATGCTCACCAAATTCTCCACATCCCGCTCCTGAGATGAATCATACCTCCTCCGCCTAAAAGCATCCGCCCCTAGATAGGTTCACCGCGACGGTAAACTAAAGGAAAAACTCAATCCGTTACAACTTCTCCCATCACTTCCGCCTCCTAAACTAAAGACCACCGAAAAGGAACCTACTCCACTAACCACTGGGTCATGGAATGAGCCGTACTCTCAAGGCCTTTTGATGCAACTCCTGAAATAACCTGCCAACCCGAAAACTACTACACTTAGTCTTATTCTTCGATCTAGGCAAAATCTCAGCTCGATTGCATCTTAACTGGATCCACAGAAACCCCCCCTGCAGAAACAGTAAGACCCTGAAAAACCCATTCCCACCTGTCAGAAACCACACTTGCTCAACTTCGCAAATAGCTTCTGTTCCCGCAACTTCTCCAGAACCCTACTCAAATAAACCTCATGTTCCTCCAGACTCTTCGAATACACCAAGATGACATCGATAAGGTTAATCCCGAACTCATTCAGATACCCCTGAAAGGCTTCGCTCATCAACCTCAGAAATGCAGCTGGTGCACTCGTCAACCCGACAAGCACCTTTACTAACTCCACCCTACTCATGACTTGTCAAGAAAGCCGTTTTCCTGACAACCACCTCATCAATAGAATCTGGTGTTAACCGGATGCCAAGTCATCCTTGAAGAACCAAGTAGCCCCTCACAATTGATCCAACAACTTATCAATTCTCGGAAGACGAAACTTGTTCCTCATAATGACTCGGCTAAGCCCTCGATAATCGAAGCACAACCGGAAACTACCACAATTCCTCATCACCACATCACCGATTCTTCTAACTCTGCTGGAGCCATCCTGTAAGGTGCCTTAGATAACGGCGTCGTCCCAGGCTCTAACTCAATCGTGCGAGATTCCGACCGCGATAACGGTAATCCCCGCAGCGACTGAAAGACATCCTCACACTCCTGGACAACCCGAATATCCCTCACTGCAACCTCACCTACAAACTTCGCCAGCAAAACAGTCTTCGAGTAAGCCTCGCAACCTCTCAGTCATAGCCTCAGCCTGCACTCAAGAGATCACAAGACTCTCAGAAGTCGGTCTCACTCCCTTAAAAACTCACCTTCTCCTACTACGCTCCAACACAACACGACTCCGGTGACACTCCAGATGAACTCTGTACTGATCAAGCCAATCCATACACAGGATGCAATCATACAGTTCAAATAGACTGTACACCAAGTCCGCTGTCATCCACTTACCAGTCACTAGAAACTCCACGCCTCTCGCCCGGCCATGAGTAACTAGGAACTTCCCTTCCGCAACCATTACCGGTCCAACCCGCTCACTAGCGCCACTCCGAAGAGATGAAGCAATCATGCTCCAGAATCGAACAACCCGTGGAATTCACCACTGCCCACTACCAAGGTCTCCACACAACTCCCAGGTGCTAAGAAACCTAACTAACTCGCCAACTATGACCCATGCTTCCACACCCGAAACATCCCGGCCATTCTACCTCAAACTGGAAGTATCCTCCCACTTCCTTTTCTGCCCCTGCACAGGCTTGCCGCCCTGCCAGGTATCACCTGTTGAGACTTAATAGACTGAGCAACTGGGCTAACCACCACAGCCTGCTCTCTCGAGTCTCAACAATGCCTCCTGCAGTCTCAACCAACTATGCTCTCACAGCATACCCGGACACTCCGCACCATGTCCTCAATCTAATCAAAGTCCTCTCAAGAACCTCTTATCTCGGGCCTCTTCGCCCTCCATGCTCCTACCAGCATGAACCAACCCAACCCATAAGCTGATTAACTCCAAAACATACCCACGAACTGATCTCTCTCACAGATCCAGTCCCAAAAACCTCATCTCTAAACGATTCGCAGCCTCTCGAGGAAATAACTTGGCATCACACTCTGCCCACAAGTCCGCCCAGGCCAACACTGCCTGAACCCTCCTAGCTGCAACACACCACTCGCAAAGAATCCTACACCAATTCTCTTGCACCTGTTCCCTTATCCGCAGATAAGACGGAACCCTACCAACATCCTCAGCCCTCAGCCGCACCTTTGCCACTTGTGGCATCACCGGAGCCTAACTCGTACCGCACTCGGTAACCGCTCCAAAAACTGCTGAAGCCAATCCGCCAGACGATCCACTCGACACTGAGCCCACCCGCGGGCGCACCCGCACTACCAACCTCACGAGGACCCACACCGGCCCCCGGCAGCCAACCTAGGACCACTCTGCCCCCACCAGCCCTCACACTGGCGCTCACACTTGGCTGCACGCTGGCAGCCTAAATGGCGCTCAAGCCGTCATGAAGCGTCTACGGATCACTCTCAGCCACTCGCGCAACACTCTGAGCCGCCCTCCCGGCCAACTCCCTCACTAGTGCCCGACACAACACCTACTGCAACAGATCTGTCAGCCGATCAACTCGTCACCTAGACTCCTCCTGCGGGCGCACCCGAACAGCGAGCGAATCCAGCACTAGCTCAAGTACCAGCCCTGGCCCAACAGCCCTCACACCGGCTCTCACACAGGCACTCCCACTGGCACTCGCACTAATACTCAGACCCTCTTGATACGTCTACGGATCTGTCACAGTCTCAACGTGGAACCCTGAGCCGCATCCCAGCCGACTCACTCACTGGTCCCCGACCACAATCCTGACCTCCACAGTCACCCCGGCCCCCACTGCCACATTCTCTAGTGCCACTAGCCAACACCATGCACTACCACAGTACACAAGCTAAGCACTAAAGAATAACAGTAAAACACACTTACCGTGGAATCTCTTTGAAGGCTCGAAGGAAGATGATCTAGAACCCCCAAACTCACAGAATTGCAATTTACCAAATTCAATCCTAGCAGTTCTAGCCCGTCCTAAAACCGTATCTCTCTGATACCAAACTGAAACGACCCGACCCGTTTTTTTTTTTTTTTTAAACAATTAAACCCTTGGTCTCGGACTAGCATTCCCATAAATGCTATCCTCAACGACCAAGCAACACAGACAATCAACAGCGGATAACCAACAACTTAAACCAATCAACCAATTCCATTAAATATAACTAATCCTGTTCAATAACAAATTCCAATCAAAACCAGCAACCTAGCGGAGTTCTAAAACGGAAAGGAAACAATAACAAAATCACACAGCAACACCCAACACGAGACCCTAGATCATCTCCCTCTTCGTTGCCATGATTCCACGATCACAATTTGCCTTTACCTGCATCACATGGTTAAAAGAGATGCGTGAGTATTATCACAAATACCCAGTGAGACGGTCCTCCCATCTACGACTGCGCACACAGACGCGATGGATCCGCTCAGGCAAACACGCATCAAACAATACACAAAACAAACACAACAACACGGCTCAACCACAGCCCAACAGGCAGCCTGTCGATCGACACTACCACTAGGTGTCGATCGACAGCCCTGTTCACACCTGTCGATCGACACACCCACGGTGCCTGTCGATCGACAGCTCAACTGGACCCTGTCGATCGACACAACCTCTAGGTGTCGATCGACAGCTCCTCGATCACCTGTCGATCGACACAACCTCTAGGTGTCGATCGACAGCCTCGTGTGACCCTGTCGATCGACACACCCTAGGGCTGTCGATCGACAGGTCGTCGCAGATTCATAGGAGATCGATCAATTATCCTCTCGGATCGATTCCTCCTCTGCGATAACACGAAACCTGCACAACAAACACAATCCAACAATCCATACACCACAAAACACACAGAAACAACATCAATCATCACAATCAACTAGTTTTAACCTACCACCATACAACCCTAACGAATCCACCGGCCCAGAAGCCATGGTCACGCACTCACCTTAGATTTTCGGTTAGATTCCGGTAGAATTGAGGCTAGACACGAATTCAGCAACAACCACCACGAAATTCCACCTCAAATCGATCAAGAACGAAACCCTAATCACAAACTATCAGGAACAAGAGGAACTCCTCTCAAACTCTCTGTTTCTGATTTTTGGGACTTTGGTTCGCTCAAATGCGGCCAAAAACTCTTAAATACGAAGCCCTAGGGTTTACCCAAACCGGCCCGGTCCAATCGAACAACTTAAATCGAACCAGAAAGCCAGCCAATTCGAGCACCTGTCGATCGACAACCACTAGGTATGTCGATCGACAGCCCTTAAGAGCCCTGTCGATCGACAGACACCAAGTGTGTCGATCGACAGCCCCTCCATTTCCTCAAAAAATGGTTTACGGGCGTCACATCCTCTGCCTGTAGTTAAACGTGTGGCATATGTAATCTGTCCATCTTGGTGAAATGTGTAAATTTGAGAATTCCTTTTCTGCAATGGGTTATTTGGCTCGCGTAAGTAACTATAGATTGGTGTATACTCCATAATGCTCCTTTTGGTCCTTTTTGACTGATTTTCCTAATAAAGTCTCTTGAACTACATATACGAGAAAACTACCTCTAAAGGCGTATAACCATGCATAAATGCAATAAATATGTATAGAAAACGATAGTATTTTCGGTAAATTATGGGACTTATCAACTCCCCCAGACTTAGCCTTTTGCGTGTCCCCAAGCAATTGAACAAAGTAAGGAAAAGTGGTTTGAAAATACGGAACTTACATGACTTCTCTGAATGTAGCCTTTAGATCATAACTCGTAATCCACATATCACCTGATCAGTTCATGACATCGTCATTAGCCACACATTTATGACCATCACAAACTGCTCCATAAATCTCGATCATGCAAAGTCTCAATCCTCCCTTTTCCAACTCTAAGTGTGGTGTTTCTCATCAAAGGAATCATCCAAGGTAAACTATGCTATGATTTAAAAAGGCTAATTTAAGTGGTGGGGCTTATTGTGTTTAGGGTTACCATATTATCCGGGGATGCGAGATGTTATGCAAAATCGCAAGAGATAACAGACCTATTGAAGCCCACAGTTCCAACCACTTTCAACACTCTTTTCCCCAAACTTAGATTCTTCGGGGAATCGCTTGCAAATCTCAACAATTTCTTCACTCCTCCACGCCATTCCTTGGGGATATCGTCGGCCTTAGACTCTTTTATAGACATGTTTATCCTTTCCCTTTCTTTGCATTCTAAACAATTTTTTTTTAGAATGAAAGGAGAAGAAACGGTCTCTTAGCACGTGAGTTCAATAAGGGCACGAGATTGTTACAAATGATGTGTTGTTTCCATGGAATAACGGTCTTTTAACACTTTGTATTTGTACTCCATCTTCTATACTCCAATCATCGCGTCTCTAGTGGTTAGAACTGCGTCGATCCTTTTTCTCTCCGACGTTTTTGCACACATCTGCATATGGGGTTAAGAACAAGAGTGCAAGTGGTTTGAAAGAAGGTTAAGGGTATAGGTGGGGTACCACCTAAAAATGAGCTGGTCATTCAAGACAACAAGAGGGTGGTAAAAAGGGAAAAGAAGTCTTGAATGTGATGTTTCCTTGAGCTAACTCCTCCAATGAGAAACGGTGGATGAATTGGTGTAAATAGAGCCATAATTGGGCTGATTGGAGACAATGCATTTTCGAAATCTTCTGGGAAATTAAAGTCATGAATGTTTCCGAATCATCTATCTTGAACAAACCTTGTAACAATGGTCACTGAATCACAATATCTGGGCATACATTCATAAGATGTCAATCGTTCAAAATAGGTTTTTGACTCGATGAAATCCGAATGATAACATAAGAAAACATCAACAAAACCAGACAATAGTAAAAGACTCACCAAATCATCGCCATCCTCATCACGTGGTTCGTCTTGTGGTTGATCTCTTGAAGAAGTGTGGAACGGTCTTCTTCATGGCTCTCACTAGTGTAGAGATCAACTTCCCTTTCTTAGAAACCTTAGCCTCAAGAGTTAAGCGTTTCTTTTTTTCCTCCTCGAAACTAGCTTGAAAATTGTCCTTATGGCCGTCGGTTGGAGGCTCCTCATGTGGTGTCTCTAAGGGTGGCGTGTGGGAGTTGGAGGGCTGTGATATGGTGCCTCTTTGTGTCCCTCTAACTCACTCTCTCTTTGTGCCAACATAACCTTCTTCTTGTTGTAAAGTGCAACACCAACAATCGGATTGCCGGAAAAACGAATAAACCAAGTGGATCGTGGTGGATCAAAGGTAACTATGCCACTACTCAAGGTTGGGATCTCCTTGTGTGGGAGGAAAACAAGGGTTGTAGGGTTGTGGGGGCGTGAACTTGCACAGTTAAACTTGTCAAGGGTTGTAGAGGAGATGGAGATCTCTAGTAAGCGGAGTCACTTAGCACAAGACATATGTATAAAAAGAAATATCTTTCTTGCTGTTATGGCTTAAACGTCGTTACAAGAGAGTTTCTCTGCTAAAAGTTGTGATCCTCTTTCTGGGTGAATACAATGAACTATATATAGTCCCACTAAGTAACTTACGTCATCTAATAGAATGGGCCTGGCCCATGAAGCAATATATTAAATTTAGACCCTTATTAAGCCCATTTTACATATGGGTTTAATGTCATTTTGGACCTAGATTTCAACTGGGCCTTTGTAGGCTCGCTCCGATTCTGTCGCTTTAAAGCTGAATTAACCTTGTCGTTATATCGATCTCATAGGGAAAATCCGACCCCTACAGCTAGCCCCCAAGCTTAGTAGTATCAAGGGATAATGATGCCAAGGTAGTTGCTGCTGAAGATTGAGATCGATATGATGGACTGCGCGTTTGCCATACGTGAACGTTTTGTCACCATACTCGAGAAGTTTTAGTTATTTTATGTTGAGTTGGTGTCACTGTGTTTTCCTGAACTCATGTGTGTTGTTTTTTTTTTTACTTAGTGGACTCTAATGAAGTTTATGGCTTTCTTTGGTTAACAGGCCTTGAGGCCTGCTGAGAAGTTTCTAGAACTTTTCCTAAACCCTGGACTGATTTTAGGAAATCCTCCAAGTATAAATAAGTTGCTTCCTTCCCATTAATTTTTACCAATTCACCTCTCCTTTCCAAAATAAAAGGTAAAAATTATGCTCTCTTCTTTCTCTCTCCGGTATTTTTATTATTATTTTTTCTAGGTTTTTATTTTTTGTCTTTTGCCTATTTCGTCGTTTTGTGGATCTCCTTCTCCGATCACCGCCGCCGTTTTCTCGGATGTCGTCGCCCTTTCCGATCAGTCATCGTCTCTTGCTTTTCCGTTCAGTCGTCATCTTTTCCTTCTCCGTTCAGCTGACCGTCGTCTCCTCCTTCTCCGATCAACCCGTGTTTCTTCTCCTCCTCTTTACCTCCACCATTCATCATCTCTGTTCGTGAAATTGGCTACCCGGTGCGCCGAGGGAAGGAGATACATCGCGGAGGCGAGCTGTCTTGGAGTGGAAACGGAGCGACGAAGCTCAAATCGGAGGAGACGAAGCAGATCGGAGAAGAAAACAAGTTGAACGGAGTCAACTCGGTCAACTCGGTTGAACCGAGTCAGCTTCCTCAACTTGGGTCTAACATGTTTGGCTCGGTCAACCGGGTTTGACCGGTTTATCCTGGTCTTTGTCAGTTTGACTGGTCTGATCCGGTTTGGCCTGGTCTGATCTGGTTTGACTAGTCTGATCCAGTTTCACTAGTTTGACTAGTCTGATCCGGTTTCACTGGTTTGACAAGGTTTGACTGAATTTGACCACGAGTTTGACTAAGTCTTGAATTCTCATCGCAGCGGAGAAAGTGAACCGAGGAGAATGACTTCTAACTTCGTGGATTCGTGGCTCGATTGCAAGCAAGACAAGGATGGTTCAGAAACTGTTTCGGACTTAGACGATTCCAGAGATATGTCTGCATGCCCTTTTTTTCTCGGCAAGGGAATGGTTATTTCTTCAGAGTCTGACACTAGCAGTTCGATTAGATCAGTTTCTTCCAGTGCTCAGGATGTAACCAACGAAGCCAAGGCTGTGGTCCCGCATGTTGTTAAGAAGAAGAGACCGTCGCCAAAGAAACTGTAGATCGCCGGTATCTTTTAAAAGATTTAGACAGAATGGAGATTTTGTGGTACGTAGCTTAGTCGTGCCACTGTTTTAGAATTACGAGTTTTGACTTGTGCAACTTTGCTTGTTTCGTTTTCAAGGTTTGGAAATTCTAACTCTTCGCAATGTTCATTTTTTCCAGCTCCGAACCGTTCTGAGAAATTGCCGCTAGACTTGTTTGATGTTTGTGCTGAACTTGCCGCTGAGAACTGTAGCTGGAAGAACGATTTTTCTCTTCCCAGAGTCAGAGAAGCACTCGCTCGTTGCCCCGGAAATACTCCATCAGATTCGTTACAGAAAATGTCAAACAACGGAAGAGAACTATGCGCTCGTGAGAAGAGAGCTGTTAAGGCTAGGACAGGGTCCAATGCAAGAGTGTCTCAGCGAGCCGCATCGTCGACGCCGGCCCCCGAAGTTGGTGCTACTGCTACTCTCAAGTCGCATCGTCCGGATCTAGAGCGAAACGTCGTTGTTGCTACTGATAGTCCACCCAAACCTTTGTAGAAGCGTCATGACGAGACGAGCAAAAGAGATGATGGCGTGGAGGAAGGCCGCAAACGTTCTCGAGAAGGTGCAGTGGGAAACATCACTGCTGGAGATGACACGGTCAGATCAGGGCGTTCTAAATCTCCTCGGCGTGTTGGTATAACGAGACCTCCAACCACTAACCTTAATTTGAAGGACTCTTTTAATGATGCTAAGTTGGCGACGTCGCGTCTGTCCCAAATTGTCTCTGCGGATGTTCACTTCCCTTTGCCAGAGAAAATAGCACAGAAAGACGCCTACTCTGACATGGCTTTTCGATGTATGACGGTATGGCTTCTCTACGACTTTTTCTGATAATCATCTATATCGCTTTTTTTGGTCTTCTAAACTTTTCTCCGTAATTCTTGTTTTGCAGTTCCTTTCATCCCTTAACCAACTTGCTAGAGGTTACGAGTTGGTAGCCCGCTCGCAGACTCGTAAGCTTGCCGCTGCTGAGAAGGCTCGCGATGATTACATGGGGCAGAAGTAAGACTTGGAGAAACAGATTGCCACTCTTCAGGAGGTTGTGAAGACAACCAACGACAAACGTTACAAGATAGACGAGATGTTTGCAAAATCTGAGTCTGAGAGGAAGCGCTTGTAGTAGGAAGTTGCCGACCTTAAGAATCACCTAGGCCTTCACGATGCAGGTGTGTAACGAGCCGTTGAGAAGGCAAAGCGTGATATGGCGATAATATACAACGATAGGATTGGCCAGGCTAAAAGGAAGATCAAACTGATTATGGGCACACTGAGGGTTAACATAGTTCTCCTTGCTGAGGTCCAGAGTAATATCGAGCTCGTCGGGTTGCTTAAGAAGGGAGAGGTGCCTTATCTTAACGCCGAGCTTGTTGCCCTCAAGAAGCAAGAGGCAAGCCTGTTGTACGCGATCGATGAGTTCACCTTTCACATGGGCAAGCTTGAAGATATTCTTTAGGATCCGTCAGTGGGTGCAACCGAAAGTCGGGTTGTTCATGCTAAAGCCAATGCGGTACCTGCTTCAAGCTCTTCCAGTCCATCGGGTGATGAGGATTCATCGAGTTCTACGACCGGAGGTCCACATTAATGAGTCGCTAAGGTTGAGGAGATCACGTCTTAGTTTGTTGTTTTCTTTTGGTTTTCTTCTAGATGTTACAACTTTTTGTTGCTCCTTTAATTTTGTTTTTCGCATTTGATTCTGCTTGGATGGTGTTTATCATTTTGTTTAGACTTGTCATTTTTTACCTTGCATTGCCGCAAGATAGATTTTATGAATGGAGCTTTTAAGATCTTTGTCTTCGTCTTTCAATAAACTGCTTTAGTTTTCACTCCTTTAACTTTATCGATGTTCTGATGAATTTGCACATTTGCCGATGAATTGGGTGACTTGTTTGCGTTTACTAAGTTTTGACACATTTGCAGCTTTCAGGCGAGCCTCTGGTGGTAAGCTTGCTTCAACTGCGAATTGCTCTACAACTTTCAAATATGCTAAGTCTGAATGTTAATTGATCCTTTTCGTGGGTATGCCATCTTTGACCAGTCCGCTTCCTAAGACCAAGTACATTATCTTTGCCGTCACTGTCAAGTTAACTGGGTTTTCTGATGATCCCCTTGGCCTACAGGCGAGTCCGTGTTGCCAAGAATGAACATATTATATTGTTTCAGACCAGCGATGTGTTGGCTGGGTTTTCTGATGATCATCTTGGTTTACGAGTAAAGTGATACACCCGCTCCAAATTGATCACGTTTATCGCGTAATGACCAACGAGTGAACATTTCGGTTTACGGCTTTGTATTCAATGAACGCAGTCGCTCCTATAATGGACACTTTGCGATGGTACCAGTGTTATGGTTAATTGGGTTTAGAACGATCATTCCAGATGATGCAGGTGTTACTCTTTGAACACCTCCGCTTGATAATGATCATTTATTTATTTATATAGCGCGTTGCATACCTGTGGTGGGTGTAATAGTTAGATGAGTTCGTCACTGTGGCCAGCAGTGACGTCAAGTCTTTTTTGTTATGACATGAATAATCCGTGAAGGATGTAATAATCCATGAAGGATGTAATAATCCATGAAGGATGTAAGAGAAATTTGAACAAATCTTTACTCTTTATTAATCGTAGAGTTGGTTACAAAAATGGCAGTATACGAGTATACGTACCCACTCCCCCCCTTTTTACGGAGGGCGGCAAATGAACTCATCCAAAGATGAGCTGCCTATGTATCCTTTGCAGGGATCAAGTCGCCCCGTAGTTCGTTGAAGCATTTGACTCCCCTTGTTTAGGAGGGGGGCAACTGAACCCATCCGAAGACGAGCGCCTACGTACCCTTTGAGGGATCAAGTCGCCTTGTAGTTCGTTACGAATGCCTTGATGGCACTTAGTGGTAGTACTTCTTAAGGTGTCGGGCTTTCCATGATCGTTTTATCGGGTCACCTTCCATGTTGGCGATTTTGTAGACGCCCGGACGGATGACTTTGGTAACTTTGTAAGGTCCTTCCCCGTGCACTCCGAGTTTGCCAGCGTTCAGCTCTGCTGTGTTTTGAAAAACTTCAAGGAGAACTAAGTCTCCTTCGTGGAATCGCCGTATTCAAACTTTAGAGTTGTAATATATGGTTGCAGCTTGCTGGTAGCTGGTTATGCGGACCAAGGCTTGATCGCGCAATTCGTTGACAAGGTCGAGCTCGTCTATCAGCATGATGTCGTTGAGTTCTTCATATTCTGGTAGAAGCTGACGATGAATTTCTGGAAAGTGCACTTTAGACGGAATGACGCACTCCATGCCATTAACCAAGGCAAACGGTGTTCCACCAGTTGCTCTTCGCGGGGTAGTGGGATGGGACCACAACACACCATCGAGCTCGTCTGTCCATCTGGTTTTTTTAGCGTCTAGTCGCGTTTTAAGGCTGGCGAGGATTGTTTTGTTGGTGGATTATGTCAGGCCGTTCCTTTGTGGACATCGCGGAGTAGACGTGTTAAGTCTAATTTTCCATTTTTTGCAAAAAGTTTCAAATTTGTGCGAGATAGATTGTGAACCGTTGTCAGCGATGTTTCACCACACAAATTGTTCGACTTGGGCATCTTTGATGCTGGCATAGGCTTCTGCCTCAACCCATTTAGAGAAATAATATGTTAAAACGAGTACGAAGCGTTTCTGTTTTAAAGGATGCAATAAACCAACGATGTTCATCCCCCACCGCATGAATGGATAGGGCGATGTCACGGAAGAGAGAAGCTCGGTGGGTTGATGATTTTTGGAGCGTGACATTGAATTCTCGCACCTAGCCGAAAACTTCTCGCAGTCTTTGATCATTGTTGGCCAAAAATATCCATGTCTTTTGATTCGAATGGCTAATGCTCTTCCGCCAGAATGATTACCGCATGATCCACTATGTACTTCTTTCATGATTGATCTGGCGGTTGTTCTTTCGACGCAGTTTAAGAGAGGTCCAGAAAGTTGCCACTGAAAGATTTTTCCATCCAGTATCGTATAGCGGGCGGCTAGAACTTTGAGTTTCCGGCTTCCCATTTATCGAGCGAAATATCACCGTTGCTTATGTAGTTTCGAATGGCGTCAATCCATTGCTTGTCACAACCATACTCTGTTTCTGGGTGGTCTTTCTCCGTGTTGGTCCCGTCACCCTCGTTTGGAAGATTTGGTGGCGCTTGAGAGATTGTGACGTCTTGTTCTGGTGCGGTAAGATGATCAACGTCAGGTTGTGTTGCTTTTCCTTTGGCGGTAGGGGGTACTGGTTGTTCAACGTGTGGGTTGATAGACAAATCTTGCGTTTTAGTATCTTCTTCATCACCCGTTGCTGGTGTTGCCTTTTCCCTTGTTCTTTTAGCTGCCTTAGATCGAGTAACAATACTTACCTCTGTAGGTGGCGCGATGCTAGGATGCTTATTAGTTCCACTTTGATGGTTCGCGTGAGGTTAGGATCCGAAGAATAGGCAAACGCAATGTTAGCCAGTGCGTCGGCGTTAGTGTTTTCACCACGAGGGATGTGTGTTAGCGAGAATTCCTTGAATTGAGCAGCTAAGTCTTTGGCCAACCTTAAGTATGCTTCCATTCGATCGTCTTTGGTTGTATATTCTCTGCTGAATTGGTTGACCACAAGTTGGGAGTTGTAGAAAGTTTGGACTCGTTCAATTTTAAGCGCCCAGGCGAATTTCATTCCGGCGATGATGGCTTCGTATTCGGCCTCATTGTTAGATGCTAAAAAGCCCAAGCAAAAAGATTGTTCGAGTACTTCGCCTGTTGGTGATGTTAAGCGCATGCCGATCCCCGACCCGTTTTTGGAGGATGACCCATCCACGTGAAGTGCCCAGATAGCCTCGGGGTTTTTCTCTACGGTGGTGTCTTCTGGTAGCTCAATTAGGAAATCAGCGAGTACCTGAGACTTAGCACAAGTGCGTCCCCGATAATCGATGTCATATTCGCTTAATTCAATAGCCCACTTTGCAAGTCTGCCCGATTGACTTGAACTGTGTAGGATGAAACGTAGTGGGAACGTACTTAGCACGATGATGGAGTGCGACTGGAAGTAAGGCCTTACCTTTCGGGAAGACATGATTACAGATAACGCCAGCTTCTCCATTTGAGGATACCTTGATTCTTCATCAGTAAGAGTCTTGCTGGCGTAAAAGATTGGTTTCTGCTCCCCTCGTTCTTCTCGAATTAGCACGCCACTTACGACCGTAGTAGAAACTGCTATGTATAGGAATAGCGGTTCTCCCTCGACCGGTTTAACGAGTATTGGGGGAGTAGCTAGGTATTGCTTCAATTGCTGGAAGGCTGCTTCCCTTGCCTATGTCCACTCAAACTTTTTGTTGCCACGTACAACATTGTAGAAGGGCAAACATTTGTCGGTAGACCGTGAGATGAATCTGTTAAGAGTGTCGACTCGTCTTGTTAATCGTTGGACTTTCTGCTTATTTTTTTGTGATGCCATATGGATTAAAGCATCAATTTGCTTAGGGTTAACTTCGATGCCGCGGTGACTGACGAGGTAACCAAGAAACTCGCCGGAGGTAACACCGAAGCGACACTTAGCAAGATTGAGCTTCATGTTATGAACATTAAGCGGTGCAAAACATTCCTCCAGATGTGCGATGTGGTCCTTCTCTTCTAGCGATTTCACTAGCATGTCATCGATGTAAACTTCCATTGTCTTACCAAGTTGATTAGCGAACATGCGGTTTACTAGACGTTGGTAAGTTGCTCCAGCAATTTTGAGACCAAAAGTCATCACCTTATAACAGTAGATTCCACTATCAGTGATGAAAGTCGTCTTCTCACGATCGTCGGGGTTCATCAAAATCTGGTTGTATCCTAAGAATGCGTCCATGAATGTTAGGAGTTGATTTCTTGTTGTTGCCTCGACTAGACGATATATATGTGGAAGTGGAAAGCTATCTTTCGGACAAGCGTTATTTAGATCACTGAAGTCCACACACACATGCCACTTCCTGTTTTTCTTCTTGACGACGACAGGGTTAGCTAGCCAGTCAGGATATTTGACTTCGGCTATAGAACCGACTTGTAAAAGTTTTTCTACTTCGCGTTGACTGCTTTCGCCCTTTCTGGTCCAAGTTTGCTTCTTTTTTGCTTGACTGGTTTAAAGGTTGATCGACGTTCAGCTCGTGACTGGCGACGATGATGTCGATTCCTGGCATATCTTCCGCCGCCCATACAAAGGTATCAACGTTCTTCCTGAGAAAAGAAATAAGTTTCCCTTTGATTTCATCATTAAGCTTGGCTCCGATCTCTATACAGGGTTCAGGATGGTCGTCGTCGATGCACACAAATACCATGGGCTCGTAAGTGGGCCGCTCCTCTTTGGCGCGGCTGTCATGGATCTGTAATTGCTATAAGAAACTAGCAACATTTTTTCTTTATTCTCGATTGGTTTTCATCTTTTTCTCCACTTGGGGAAGTGGGTTTGTCTTCCTTGTCAGGATTGTGAAGCTTATGCTCAACCATAAAACACATTCGGGACTCTTTTTGGTTCTCCCATATTGTCTTTACACCAAGTGATGTCGGGAACTTGAGGCAGAGATGATATGTTGACGGCATGGCTCACATTAAGTATATCCAAGGCGTTCCCATAATCATGTTATAGATCGCGGGATTGTCTACTACTGAGAACTCTACCATTTTTTTTACGTTGCTGGCTTGGACTGGTAATTCTATTGTCCCTATCGTCATTGTTGTTGCGCCAGAAAATCCCGTTAATGGTTTGGGATGTCACCTGATTCCGGCTAAGTCTATCTTCATTCTTTCTAAGGTATCGCGAAAGATGATGTCGACAGAGCACTCGAGCGACGTTATAGTCGCCAACAATTAAGTTGATCACAAGGGGATCATTGTGCGGCCGATCAATGCCTTTGGTGTCATTCTCTTCAATGGTGATAGGATCACTGGAGAGCTTAACTGGATCATCTAGGGTGACACTGGCTTCGGCACGTCGCTGATAGGCCTTGATCGCAGAAACTGTGTCTGCGCAATACTGCGATCCTCCCATTATCATGTAGAGATTTTGGCGGGCACCTCCCTCGTCTGGCTCGTTGTTTCGGCTCCTATGTTTTGGCTTTTCTTCATGTGGTTTCCCGAGGGGGGCTTTATCTTTGTCTAACTCGAAGTCTTTGACGTTGATGTCTCCTTTTAGAGTGCCGGCAGCTAGTCTGGCAGTGAGTCGTTGTCCCAGGATGCGACACTTCGCGGTGGAGTGTCCAGCTATGTTGTGGAAATCGCAATATAATTTCTCATCATATTCTTCTTGGTTTCTGGTCCAAGTGTTATTCCAGGATTCTCCACCGCGTCCTCGACCTCGGCCTCGGCGACGACCGTAACCCGGTTACTGCTTGATAGGTGTGAGCGCCTCTGAATCCTCCTTCGTGCTGGATGTAGCCGGAGCCGGTACTACCCCTTTTTGAAGTAGGGGGTTTTTGGTCTGCGGTGGGTCGCTTGTCGGCTTGGATTTTACCCTTTTTTTGCGAAGCTCGAATTTCGTCTTCGCTACTGGCGAAGTTTTCCTTATCTTGGTTTCAGTGGTGAAGTATATGTGGTATTTTTGATCGGTTAATCGAATAGGTCCAATAGAGGAAACAACTCGAAACATCTCAATTACGTAGCTCTGATATTCTTTAAGATCAATCTCCAAACCAGACAATGCATGATTAGGACATGTTGCAGATATCAGATCACTCTACATGAATAGATACTATATGGCATCAATATATATACTTCATATAAACTATCTTCAAACAAATGAAAATCAAATATAAAACACTTATGGATGAATCAGCAAGTATTAAATCTCCATGTCTCTCGTTTTTACAGTTACAGACCCGAAGAACTTTGAAACAAATACGCCAATTTTTGTTATATTTTTGCAGATCTGAGATTAGGTTAAAGGACATCATGAGAGATGGATGAATAAAGTAGAGTTTTTAGGATTCTCTGTCTTTAAAAGAAGAATATCTTTCATTTATACATGTAAATAATATTAACGGTAAAGTTTCACACATTGATTAGTCAAAACAGGCTTTTGGTTGGTTAGTCAGAACTGGTTATTTTCTGCTACCATTCAGATGATTGACTCAATGTTGACTGGTTTTCTAATACTCAAAATTTGTTATTTTGTAGATACAATTTGTATTATAAATGATAATGATAAAACTAACAATGAATCTACTGTGTAAAAACTAACAATTAGTAAACCAAAGTATTAATAAGAACGTACCATTATTCAGAAAAACCAAATTAAAGCTTAATACCAATAGAATCTTAAACATCCAGTTGCAAGAAAATAACAAAATGATCAAAAGACACACTCATTAACCAAAAATTTAAATAAACTTCAAACTTTGTTGTCTGGTTCCTTCTCAAGCTCGATCATCTTCAGAATACCTTCAACACCAATACAAACTTTCTTATGTGATGAAGAGCTCCCACTCTCATCAACGTTCTCCTCAATCTTATGTTTGGAGGTGGGAGTACACAATGCAACCAATCCATTATCTTGTGTGTCCTCGCTATCCGTGATAAAATGGATACCCTATATGACGAAATAGTTAACAATAAAGATTGAAAACATAGTCAAAACATTATATAGGAAATTTAATTTATAAACAAAACTTACATTATTGCCTGATTTGATAGTATGGTCACCCAAGTTGCCCTTCGATTCATCGATGTCCTCTTGCTTTGTCTGAACTTCATTACCAGACTAAACTTTAAGCACTTTGAACGTATCATTAGAATCATGTAAGTTCCCACTCTCAATAGTAACTTAAAACTGAAACGTCTTTCCTACACATGCCTTAAGTTGGGAAGGAATGTTCTCCGGATCATCAATCTACATGTACAAAACAAATAAAAATCAATAACCAAGTAACAAAATATAAATACAAAATAATTAAAATATAAATATAGATAAACACCTCATCATAGTTTCCATCTAATATAGTCTCAGCACAAGTATCAAATAACATACACTTCGCTTCACCAGAGGTATCCATAACTTTGACATGTATCTTGAACCTTTAAAAGAATGATAAATAAAATAAATAGTATTTATACGATCAATAGTATATAACTATATCGACTACAAAAAAATAATAAATATCATACTTTGGTTCGACAGATGACGTCTTAGATTTGCATGTATCACACCAGAAAAAAGTCTTATGAAGTTTATCAACTTCTTTGGATTGAAGATGAGACACCTTCTTGTTATATTTGCAACAACATAGATAAAACCATGACCAGTCCAAGTCGGTTGCAAATATGGTGCAGATAACCTTACACTTGTCAACCTACATAACAAATATAGATATGAGTAACAAAATCAAAAATACTGAAAACACTTGATAGAATACAAATTGCTTACATCGTAAGACTGTAACAAATCAGAGATGACCCTCTTGTCGTACGGAAGCCAATTATCAGGATTCTTAGGCTTTTTGTTGTAAATTGCTAATTCTAATGCTGGACCAGATATGGACAAAGACACACCATGGTCGGGAAACCTATCAGAAAAACAAAATTAAATTATAAATATGGAATATGATATAAGTATACAAAATCTAATGTATAACCAAACAATTACTTTTGCTTAAATTCATCAAAAATCGATCTAGATGGATCAATAATGACCGATGAAGCATCGAATGCCGTTGTTATGGACCTTTGACCTAATTAACAGTCGATGAACATCAGATATACATTACAATATTTGACGATTTAAAAATTATGGAGTAACAATTGTACTTACTACGAAAGACATGTATTTTCTCAAATCTAAAAAGATAAATAACTAATTCACCTTCTTAAGCTTTGCAATCATCCCAAATTTGATCAGCAAATTTACCCAAAAGAGTACAAGAAACACGTGCATCGCTTTGAAATGGGAAACTAATTCCAATTAGAATTGCTAACTAAAACCATAAACAGTAAAATATATACGCGAATCAATAAAAGCTTACGAAGCGTCTCGTAATTTGATTTCAATCTTTTTGGTAGGTTTGTTTGCCACGGTGGTTGTCTGCACATAATTCATATTGATCACCTCTCCAATGAGGTCTGGAATATGAAGGAGAAAAATCTTATAAATTTCAGACTATATAAATATGATATTAGAATAATAAAACTGAAATGAAATATTACCTATCAATATATTGGAATTAAGTGAGTCATATAGCAGATCTTGATAACCAACACAATCCAAAAATAATTTTTCCTCACGACAAGTAGCTCAAGTAATTTAGAAGTCGAAACAAAAGTCAATCTATATTGATGTTTTGTTGTCCGATATTGACCACCAGCTTGTGTCAACATGAAATTCTGAGTAGTCCTTAATTCTCCTATATTAAGGAGTCTTTCATAATGGCTCAATAAGGATTTTTTTACAGTCTTCTGGATCTTCGTCCCATAAACTCAACAAAAATGTACCATAACAATACATAAGCACGACAATTCTTTATATAAATAAGAAGTCTAATTTTAAATGCTAAAAATAACCAAATGTATGTATTTAAATAAATAACGAATTGCACTGGTCCTCACATCTTTATCGACCAGTAAAACCTCCATCGTTTCACCAGTGTTCTTCATATATTGTTTCCATGCGTGAACAACCTTGACCTGTATGGACCAGCTTTGTTTGAATGGTTTAACTGATGCCACCGGAGTAATAGGTGGTGCGGATATTTTTTTAATACGCGAATCTCTTACAGAGGAAACTTATTGGTGTAGGTCGTCAATGAAAATTATAGGGTATATATAGTATAAACATTAGGTATGGAAACTAAGATTTGATCATTAGGTTAAATCTGAAAGATCAATGAGCAAGTAAAAAAATCTTACGATTAAGGAATTATCTTAATTGTAATTCCGATAATTTATAATTAATGTTGTTACAAATTTATTATAGATACCTTAATTATCTTATCGATAATATTGTTAGGTTTGTTTAACGAATATATACCATTTCCATAATCGTCAAATCAAATATTATGACCGTAAAATTCGATATTTAGTTAACTCAGTTTGAATGAGATTCGAATGTAAGCGGGAAACGTTAATAATAGGATCCGCGTGTTTTAAATACGGGTCGGGTAGGCAAACCAAGAGGATCCGCATCTTTTTCATTAAAAGGATCCGCGTAGTTTTACCGGGTCGAGAAAGGATCCGCGTGTTTTCGAATTTCTTCGTGTTTGGCTTAAAGTTTAACTCTATCCTTGGATAAATCGTGTTATCCAAGAGCGAATACGATTGCCTCTCTATTTTTTCTAAGAAACCGGGTAAAAAGACGGATTCTCGAGTGAAAATACGGATCTGTTTGGCTTGAAAACGGCTTAAACGGCTCAAAAGCTGGCTTTTTGTCAAAAATACTCAAATTCTCAATTGAAATTGTTTTTCAATTAAAACTCGATGGCACGGCTGTAAATAAATTAAAAACTATGTCCACTCCTCTTAAAATGATTCTCAATTAATAGTATAGATTTTAATTCAAGTATTGTTTTTTTATTAGTTTTATGTGGTATAAAAACAAGTGTTGTTTTATTTAGGGAAATTATAATGAATAATATGTTTCTCATCTATAATGTAATATCTAACACCTCATAAATCATAATATAGTATCTAACAATTAAGTGAGATAAAATTTCAATTATACCCTTTTATGTTATAGAAACATAAAAGAAAAAAGAATTATCAAAAAACCTTACCCAAATCCCATTTTTTTCTTCTTCAGCCGTCTACTCTTTTTCTCCACGTTTTTTTCTTCTTCTCCAAGCTCTTGTTCATGTTCTTCTTCTTCTCTTTTATTTATTTATTAATTTTACAATAGTTTTATGTTTTCTTCTCTATCCTTCTTCTTCTCTTCCTTCTTTATAATCGATTACGTAATTGGCTTCTTTTCTTTCTCTATTACTTTGTCTATTTTGTTGCCATGGATTGTGAAGAGAGAATATGTGAAGAAAAAGACGAATTAGTTGGAGAAAATGGAGAAAATCCAAACAGATTTTAGTGAATTATCTCTCAGAATGCATGGTTAATTTTCAGTATTATAGTGAACTATCTCTTGATTACAAATACTCATCTATGACTTTATAGTGAACTATCACTTAATTACGAATCCATTATTATAGTGAACTATCTCTGCGGAATAGTGATTTATCTTTGATTTTTTTCTTTATTCAAAACTATGATCGACCGAATACTTTAGTGAACTATCTATTCGAAATAGTGAACTATCTCCAATCAAGCTAAATCATGATCTCGATTTTGTTCTCTTCAAAACTATGATCGACCACATACTTTAGTGAACTATCTATTTTAAAATAGTGAACTGTCTCCTCTGAATACTGAACTATCTCTTCGAAATAGTGAACTATCTCCTCCGAATAGTGAACTATCTTCAATCAAGCTAAACCATGATCTCTTCAAGGGCAATTTCGTTCAAATAATAATTTTCTCTGCTAGTGACCTAAATTTAATTATACACATGTTACTTCTCTTATTATGTCACTCAAAAGTATTATTAAGCTAATTAACCCTATTTAATACTATTATATATTTAACCTATCATCATAAATCGTTGTAAACATTGAATTAGAAACAAGTGTTGATTTATAGTACAGTATTTGGCTATAAGAGCATGTGCATTGGAGACATTCATCATGGGTGTGTAAAGTATTTTAGAATTAAATTTAATTAAATTTTATTAGAATGAGTGTCTAAAACCATAAAATGGATCCTATATTAGACACTTTAAATGGTTTTAGACATCCATTCTAATAAAATTTAATTCAAAAATAATTTAGACACCTATGATAGGTGTCTCTAATGCACATGCTCTAAGGCTATTTGCAGATCACATGATCAAGAATTGTGGTGAAATTAGAAAACTAAAATTTTAATATATTCATGTGTTTGATCAGCGTGTTCATGTGTTTAGGTCGCGGTGTCGCGCTGTAGTTGGTAACACTATCGTTTCCATTTGGTTAAAGAACCCAATAAATTTCCATTCGTGCCAATTTGATTCTTGTATTTCGTAAGTCAACAACAAGATAATTGAACATATAAAGAGAAACTAAATTAAAAGTTTAATTGGTCACTGCTAACTTTTTTTTATCACGTAAGTTTCAACTTTAATATTTTTCTTTCAACATTTAACACAACCCATAGATTATAGGGACATCTTTGGTTTCAAAAGGACAACAAAAACATAAAACACCAGTCATTAAACCATGCATAGCTTTCTTGTTTAGGGACCATCTCCTCGATAAAGAGTAGATGAGAAACTAACTTTCTCAGAGGTTACTTGGATCTTGCACTTTGGTGACGCTATTCTAGAAATTTTCTTCAGCTTCTCCGATAATTCAAACACATCATTGTCATTTGATGTATTGAAGTATACTATCACACGTTCAAGACATGGCATTCTCTCCAAGAAATGCTTGATCTGCGTTATGTCAATCCTGCCACCATGGACGTTTCCAGATTAAACGATTTTTAGCACCTTCACCGGAGAAGATGAAAAGCAAGAAGGAACATTCAGACGTTTACAGCAGCACACATTCCCACATCCATCGGTATGTTTGTGGCTGAGACCTCTTGCTACAAGGATTTCTAGACTTGGACAATTCATGAGTAGACCGGGCAGTGAATCCCATCCGGTTCCGAGTCACTCTCAATCGTTAACTGACTCAGGTTCTTGAATACCGGTGTTGCTTCACAACAAAAAGTAAGTACCTCAAGTGTTCGGTCAGATAAGGAAAGGATCTGAACATTGTGTATTCCCATAAGAAAATCCATGGCATTTCCGACCACTTCTATATCCTCATCATCATCACTCTGATCTTCTTTCAGTCGAAGACCGATATGAGCTTCAATAAGTGAATCAAAACTGACTTTAGGATACGTGTACGCAACAGTATCATAATATTCTAGGTAGATAAGATTAGGAGTATCAAATGACACTCTTTGGATTCTCATCCATGTCCTCGCAAGAAAACGTTAGCCTCTTGAGGGGTGCGATAGACATAGAGCATGACTTCCAAAAATCCCACCCGATATTCATCCTAATTCCTCAAGCACTGGACAACTAGAAATAAGCTTTGGAAACAAAACATGACCATAACGATCTTCAAACACAAGTGAATCAAGACAGAGAGACTTAAGCTTTGGAAACAAAACATGTTCCACATCAAAGGTGAAAGCGTAACCATATACGTTTCCTAATTTCAGTTTAACCAGTGTCTTGCTCACAAGGAGCTCCGAAGGCATGGGTAATTTATATTCCGATAGGCTTAGATCAAGATCCGATACACATTCAATAACCAACCAGTGATACGAGCTGGATCAATACCATATCCACAACAAGTTAGAAAAAATTTGTTAACGGAACGATTCCCCTGCAAAGACAACACTCTATCCGCAAATTCCATAATTCCATCGAAATCAAGATTTGTTACAAACGCAAACAGATAACGCCATTTTTTAGAGAGAACCGAAGTGGAAGCAGCTTCTTTTATCGAGAGGAAAGACAAGATGTGGGAAATCAGAGGATTTGGGAGACCGCTGATTAGATCTCTTGAGACCAAATCCATCTTTTTCGAATACAAGATCAATTTCATTATCCTTTGAAAGAGAGTGCAATATTTTCAGTGTACATTTTTTTTCAGATCAATACATTTTTACGGGATTTGTTTTACGTTTTAATCAGATCAATACATTTTTTTTTGTCTTAATCAGATTTTTTGTCATCATACATTTTGTATTAAAAGTCCAAAGGGCTACAATTCAGTACAACGAAAGCCCATTTTCCAAGTCCAACTCAAATAAGCATTAAGCAAACAATCAAAACACGTGTCAAATATTGTGTTCTTCTTCACCACGTGTCAAGAGGAAAAGAGGACCAGAAATTTATGTGGATTTCATCACCGACAAGAGAAACGACGTCATCGGAAGTTTCACCGCCGGCCATGCACTTCAAGCACCATAATCTTCCACGAAGGCTTCTAACTCATGTCGTTGCACCGATTTGATTTCTTCCTACCACGTTAACTAAAGAACGAAATCCAAAATCACCGGTAATTAAAAACAGAGGATTGCAAAAGAGGAGATCAAAATCTCTGGCAAAACACGCCGCTCAAGACTTGACTCTAATCCCTTTGAAATCTTCAATAACACAACTCTCTATGCTTCTACAGAAACGTTGTCCTAACATATCTAAAGATCCATAATTGGAGACAACAATTTACACTAAGAAGAACTAGAAAGGCATGGAAACGATGAGATAAAGGACCCGTTACAAGAGTTAACGGTCTAACCAATTTCAAGAAAGAGGAAGGTTACACAAAACAAACTTCCGTATAAACGGAGAGAAAGATCCGGACATAGCCGGAAAAACACATCCGGTCAAGCTGGAAACCGAGATCGCCTAAAGCAAAAAGTAAAGAACCTAAAACTATAGACATATAAACAAGCCACGACGCCGGCAAGCCGGACGCCGGGCAAAACACGGAGACTTTGTTTTTGCTCTTCTTAGAGAGAGGTTAGAGAGATTGTAGAGAGAGAGAGCCTTTTAATTGTCTTAATCAGATTTAGTTGTCAATTTAGCTCGAATTTAGTAGTTTAGTTCAATTTTTTTGGGATACTTACTAAAACAACCCTTTTTGATTTTGGGTTGATTCAAACAACCTTTTTAGATTTTAATTACTGAAGCTATTTTTGAGTCCGTTTTACCTTTTTTCCTTTGATAACAAAAACGTATTTACCAAAATGTCATTAATAAAACGGGCCGCGTAGGCGGGAAGGGAAAAGTTCCCGCCTAAATAAAATAAGTCTACCGCTCAGTGATGGTAGACTTATTATCGATCTGGTAGACTTATTTTTTAGTCCATAGACTTATTTGACGAACGGTAGACTTATTTTTTAAGCGGTAGACTTATTGTGTCTCTTTGGTTGTAGATTTGTTTCCGAACGGTAGACTTATTTTTTTAGCGGTAGACTTAAATTCACCTAATGGCTACGTTTCATGGAAACTCCATTTTATGACGTTTCACGCTTCGGAATCGGAATCGGAATCGGAATCGGAATCTCTTGGAATCGTTGTGGAATCGCGATTCTAAAAATTACCATTTTGGAAGCGCCTTGGAAGCGTCCGATTCCAATTTGGAAGTGCCTTGGAAGCGTATGATTCCATTTTGGAATCGCGATTCTTTTCATTTTGGATGATAAAAATTAAATATTAGAAAACTTAAAAAAGTTTGATATTTTTATAACTTAAAGAGAAAAACCCCTAAAAAATATGAATCATCACATCCCTAGTCACTAAGAAATAAGAATGATTATGATTTCGCTCACAATCTTTGTAGAATGACTCTTTAAGCTTCTAATGTATCTCTCGGCAATCTCGTAGAAGAACATGATATATTTCATACTATATGTAATGAAACTATTTTTGAAAGATATGAGTTTGAAGATCTTTCCTCGACAAACCCGAGTTAAGAAGCAATTTTATTTGATGGAGCAAATGAAAACCAACATGAATATGATAGTCTAAACCTTTGGCTTTAGTACTATGGGTTGTTTATTCTAGTTAAGTTACTTAATACTTTTAGTACTATGGATTTATGATCCAATTTGTAAACAAAGTTTTTCAATTTGGTTTATTTTTGAATGTTAAAAAGTATTTATATATATATATATATATATTTGATTTAGTTTTACGCTTCCAAAACGTATCCTCTTCCTAAATTTTTCGAAAAAATCGCTTCCGCGTTTCCGAACGTTTCCCTTCCACGTACCCGTTTCCGATTCCATGCAACATAGCCTAATGGTAGACTTATTTTTTGCGGTAGACTTATTAGTCGAATGGTAGATTTATTTTCGTAGACTTATTTTGAACGGTAGATTTATTTTTCTTCGATAGTAGATTTTTTTTTACCGGTAGATTTGTTTTCTTTGGTGGTAGATTTTTAGTCATAGCAGCGGTAGATTTATAATTGTGGATAGTGACGGTAGACTTATTTTAGTAGCGGTAGACTTATAGTTAGCGGTAGACTTATTTATGGCGGTGGTGGATTTATTTTGTGTATAGTTGTGGTAGACTTATTGTAGTAGTGGTGGATTTATAAAGAGCGGTAGACTTATTCCGTATTTTCGGTCAACGAAACCAACCGTTGACTGGTAGACTTATTTTTTTAGGATCAATAGTGGTAGATTTATGCGTTTTTAGCGACTGCAGGGGTAGATTTGTTTTTACCTAGGTCTAATGATGGTAGACTTTTTATCCAACCTAGTTACGGTAGACTTTTTTTCACATTAGACGTTTGGTAGACTTATTGTGATGGCGGTAGACTTATAGTACTTGGTGGTAGACTTGTTTCCTGTTTAGGAAACTATAGTGGTGGTAGACTTATTTAGTTATTTTCTAGGTAATAGAGTTATTTGTAGGGAACGCGAAATGTTGATTTTACCCTTAAAAATAGACAAATTTGCACGAAAAAACCACCAACAATGGTGAAGAACTAGGGTTGCAGCCGCATAGCTCAGATCCGTGATTGATCTTTCTTTGTGTTTAGGGTTTAGGGTTTAGGGTTTAGAGTTTAGGATTTGAACAAAATGAGGTAAATTGGGAACAAAACAAATCATTCGTGTTTGTGGTAGTTAGAGTTTTGAGAAGAATTGATGGGTGTTCTTGGTTGACAATTCAAAAGATGGTACAGTTCTAGGGGCATATCATGCAAGTGATGGTAGATTTATATAATACAAGTGATGGTAGATTTAGTATGTACTATATATTTTCATATATTTTCTATCTTTTCGTATGAACTCGTACTCGTGTTTTAAGGATATTGTAATGGTTACATAGACATTTCAGAAGCCATGTTTTAACCATACATAAATGTTGTCAATTCATTCATTACACTACAAAAAAATGTTCATAGAAGTCTACCATAATGTTTGAATCTCTTTGCAAAAAGTCTACCATAACAATTGTATCTTATAGAAATAAATCTACCATAACGTATATTACAAATCAGAACGTCTGTGTCTCATAAAAATAAATCTACCACCAAACGAAAATACATCTCATCCGAATCACGAGGGATAACTGAACAATCACTGAATCCATCACGAGGGTTTGACTCTGATAACTGAACAATCTCATCACGTGGTAACTCATCCATGATATCAGGTGCACGTTTGAGGCGAATAGCATGCATATTGGAATCACATAAGTCTTTCATACTATGCCAAAAAAATCTCATTCATTAGCAGCATCAGAGTCAAAAATGTACCATTGAATAGAATAAATCTACCATTACACAAAAAATAAATCTACCACTAAGGACTTACATGCCATATATACGGGTGAGATTGAGGACTTGATGCTACATAACCATAAGGCCGTATAAGAAAATAAGCATGTTAAACAATACAAAGATTAACCAAATACTACCTAAATACAACAAGAAACAATGGTGTATATACCATCGTCATGATCTTTTGGATGTTCTTTACAATCTTCATGCGGTTACGCATTGCACGTACAAAGAATACCTGTAAAGAAATTCATGGAAATTAGAACATCTTAGACTGAAACACAATCCTAACTAGCCAAAAAAGATTTCATTCATTAGGAGCTCCAGAGTCGAAAAGTCTACCATAATGTTTGTAACTCTTTGCAAAAAGTCTACCACAACGTCAAAAAATATTTCATTCATTAGCAGATCAAGAGTCGAAAAGTCTACCACAACGTCTGCATCTCATAGAAATAAGTCTACCACAACGTCTGCATCTCATAAAAATAAGTCTGCCACAACGTCTGCATCTCATAGAAATAAGTCTACCATAACGTCTATTATAAATCTACCGTAACGTATGTTTTTTCCCAGAGAAATAAGTTTACCACAACGTCTGCATCTCATAGAAATAAGTCTACCACAACGTCTGCATCTCATAGAAATAAGTCTACCACAACGTCTGCATCTCATAAAAATAAGTCTACCATAACGTCTATTATAAATCTACCGTAATGTATGTTTTTTCCCAGAGAAATAAGTCTACCACAACGTCTACATCTCATAGAAATAAGTCTATCACAACGTCTGCATCTCATAGAAATAAGTCTACCACAACGTCTGTATCTCATAGAAATAAGTCTACCATAACGTCTATTATAAATCTACCGTAACGTATGTTTTTTCCCAGAGAAATAAGTCTACCACAACGTCTGCATCTCATAGAAATAAGTCTACCACAACGTCTGCATCTCAAAGAAATAAGTCTACCACAACGTCTGCATCTCATAGAAATAAGTCTACCATGACGTCTATTATAAATCTACCGTAACGTATGTTTTTTTCCAGAGAAATAAGTCTACCATAACGTCGGATTCTGGATCTGAGAAAAATCCAGATCTGGAAAAAATTCAGATCTGAGAAAAAACGTGATTTTACAAAACTTCAACACACTCAAACAAAACCGGTTAGAATCACGAGATTACCTCTCTACAACGCACGAAAACGAAACCCCAACATTCGCCGGAACTTTCATTCGCCTGAATTTCGAAACCTATGAGCGAACGAACATATTGAAATTCATAAATCCGAACTCAAAACACTCGTGAATGATAGAGAGGAAGATAACTCATGATTTGTTTCGAATCTTATCGTCAAAAGCAACAAATCTCGTCGCCGGTGAAGAAGTCGCGATTTGAGTCACCGGGGAGAGGAAGAAGAAGATGAAGAGTTGAAATCTGATTTTTTTTTTTTTTATGTTGTTTTTTTTTTCTCAAAGGATAATGAAATTTTCATTAATAAACGAATTTGGGGTATTTTTAATGTCTTTGTAACCTTTTTTACCTCAAAAATTTGAGCTTAACAAATAAAATGTTGTTTGAGTAAACACCATATCTAAAAAGGTCTTTCTAGTAATTATCTCTTTTATTTTTATTTTTTCTTTTGGTAGTTTATATATTTTTCGTTTGTGTTTTTGGTCGAATAACAAAGCAAAATCCAAATCTAAAATGTCTTTGTTCACACTTGGAACTACTGTCCATGCAATTGGATATATCAAGTTGTCTCGACCTACTGATGCAAGCACAATACTATTTAGTTTCCCCTTCAAGAAGAATCAATCTAGTATAATTACTGTTTTAAAATTGTTTTTCCAAGACCAACAAAATTATTCAAAACAAATGTAGAAGCTAGGGCCGTCAAACATTTGTCCACCATTAACATCTTTAGTTAATAATCGAGTGGCGATATTCATTCTTATGTGATCTTCTAAATCACCCTAGTATTTCCACAACTTCCCAAACTGAATTGCTTGAGCTTGAAGGATAGTATTGCAAGCACTGTTTTAAAATACGGTCAATGCACTCATGTGTATATCATTTATGTGGTATAAAATGACTTGTCTAAAATGAAGATTCATATGAGAAACATTGTCTTTAGGTTATGTGCTTCAACACTCCGGTTATTGTAATATATAGAGGATAACATATATGTTAAGTACAATACATACATTACATATATTCGTATGTATTAATCATAGCATCTTCTCGTATTCCAACATTAAATGCTTACTGAATGCTTAGAGATTTGTGTGGCTAGTAGCTCGTCAAAAGCTATTCTAGAAGAGAACAACATTGACCTACAAAATATACTCCAGGCTATAAGATTTAACACCTACATGCTGAAGCAAATGGAAGGGCAATAACGTCCAAGAGCGAACGTTTTTAGAACTAAAACTTTTAAAGATCTTACTGTTAGTTAGCTATTATTTTCTGTAGTTTACTATCTAACTAGCCCTTGTTACAACTATGAGAAATTGGGTTATATATATTACTTAGTAGACATATAATTCTTTATATAACATCTAATAAATCAAAATATAGTAACTAACCATTTGAGGTTTTGATTTTCCATTTTTTATCCTTAATGAAAATTAACAAAGACAGAAATCGATATAATTAATTATGCTCAGAAATTATAATAGGTAATTATGTTTCTAATTATAGTTAACTATGTTTAGAATCAGTATAATAGGTAACTATGTTTTCATAAATCAATATAATATATGTTTGCAAATAGATGATGTTTAAGGTTTTTTCACTCCATTTAAGAAATCAATACATTTTTATTGTTTTCATAAATCAAACATCAATTTTTATTTACCCTAAACATTTCAACCAATAGAAAATCAATTTAAAAAATTCAAACCGTCAAAAACAACAAAAATACAATTAATTTTGCATAGAGACTTGAAAACATCACTTAAACGCAAACAAAACAAAAATCCTCTAAAACACCACTTATCACTTATAAGCAAACAAAATGAGTATATGTTTATTTCATTATTAAAACTATAATAGGTAACTACATTACAAACATAGTTAACAATTTTTGTTTAAATAAATAATTATTAAAACAACATTTTCATGTACTCCTATGTTATGAAATTGGTTGGGTACACAACTATTTTTTGAAAATAGTTAATTATGTTTTGGATAGTTACAAAATAGGATGAAATAATTAACTATTTTCTCATATGTAATTTCGAAAATAGTCAACTATATCATTAATTAACTGAATAGTTAACTATTATAAATCTAATATTTTTATGAATTCATGTAGGAATAATTTCATCTTATATTTAATTATTTATACTACTTAACTAATTTTATTTTTTGACATGTTATTTAGCTAATTTTTCTTCCAATAGTGATATTCTACTAGTTAATCCAATAATCATATCATATTTTAGGTACAAACGTAGTTCTAACAAGTAACCACGTTTTTTAAATATACAAGTAACCACTTTTTAGTGTCTTTACACAGCCAGATATATATATTTTACTCGGATTCTCAAATATTAAAAGTTTGTCCCAACGATAACAGGTTGGGCTGTCTCATTCAGTTCTTAATCAGAGTATAAACATGGAGTATATTTTTATTCCTTTCTTCCTATAATTCACTCTTGTAAGTTTTTTGCAGGTCAAGAATGATGCAGAGCAATCTACTCGTTGCAGTGTCGATCATCTTGAATCTGGTATTCACTATTCATATTCTTTACAATAATTTAACCACATGGAATCCGACTTGGACCAGTCGAGCCGCTGCAGAAGCAGAAACAGCTGCATCTGTTCCATGCTCAGGTCACGGCAGAGCTTACGTGGACGGTCTTGGTGTCCTTGACGGCAATAAACCTCCATGTGAGTGCAACAATTGCTACACAGGCAAAGATTGCTCTTTTCTTCTCCCAGATTGTCCTGTAGATGCTGACTCGTATGTTACAACTTTCCTTTGATTTTAATCATAATGACAAAACCCACTTTGGATGATATATCTGTGTTTTTTTTTTGGGATTTTGAAGAGGAGACCCTTTGTTTTTGGAGCCTTTTTGGATGCGGAACGCAGAGAAAAGTGCGGTTGTCGAGACAGGATGGCACAGGATGACTTATGGTTATCAAGATAAGACATCTGTCTCCAAAGAGCTCGAGAAGGTCATTAGGAAACTGCATAGTGTAGTGGGAAATGCAGTTACTGATGATAGATTTGTAATCTTTGGAAATGGAGCTACACAATTGATTGCAGCTTCTGTTCATGCCTTGTCTCAGACAAACTCATCATCTCCTTCAAGGCTTGTCACTTCTATTCCATACTACAGTGTAAGCAACTTGGTCTTGACTTATTTTGATCCAGATCAAGATCCTGATCTAAGTTTCTGTGTCCGCAGCTGTACAAGGACCAAGCAGAGTTCTTTGATTCAGGTCATGTCAAGTTTGAAGGAGACGCGTTTGCGTGGAAGAAGAGCAAGCACAATGACAATATCACACAAGTTATAGAGATAGTGACATCTCCAAATAATCCAGACGGGAAGCTAAAAAGAGCGGTTCTTGATGGTCCCAATGTCAAAACAATTCATGATTACGCTTATCACTGGCCTTATTTCTCACCTATTACACATACAACTGATGAAGATTTGAGCCTGTTTAGTATCTCCAAGACTACAGGTCATGCTGGGTCTAGATTCGGGTGATTTACTTTTGCTCTTGTATCCCCAGTAAAAAAATCTTTCGATTACAACTCACAAGTGTTTTTTGTTTTTGTTGCAGATGGGCATTGGTAAAAGACAGATGTTTTTAAAAGAATGGACACATATATTAGATTAAGTAGTATGGGAGTTTCAAGAGACACACAACTTCATGTTCTTCAATTGCTCAAAGTAGTAGTTGGGGATAGAGGTGAATCAATATTCCATTTTGGTTATAAAACTTTGAAGAAGAGATGGGAGACACTGAACAAGATCATGTCCATGTCCACGCGTTTCTCACTCCAGACAATCCAACCTGAGTACTGTAACTATTTCAAGAAAGTCAGAGACTTCACTCCTTGTAAGCTTTGATATTATAATGCAGGAAAGTGAGACTTTGTTTTGGCCCTAAATAACTTGTGTTTGTTTTTTCAATTGGAAGCTTATGCTTGGGTGAAATGTGAAAGACTAGAAGACACAAACTGCTATGAGATTTTCAGAGCGGCCAATATCACAGGACGCAAGGGTAAAGTGTTTGGATCAGAGGAAAGGTTTGTGAGACTGAGTCTCATCAGATCACAAGACGACTTTGATCAGCTTATTGGTATGTTGAAGAAGTTAGTCTCCGAGGAAACTTTAGGGACTGATTCCATCTGAAAAACTTGATGTTGGGATTAAATGGAACACTCAGGACTGGTAACACTATTGTTTCCATTTGGTCAAAGAACCTAATAAAATTCCATTCGTGCCAATTTGATTCTTGTATTTCCTATGTCAATAACAAGATAACTGAACAAATAAAGAGAAATTAAATCAAAAGTTTAATTGGTCACTGCTAACCTTTTTTTTTTATCACGGAAGTTTCAACTTTAATATTTCTTCAACATTTAACACAACATATAGATTATAGGGACATTTCAGTTTCAAAAGGACAACAAAAACATAAAACACCAGTCGTCATTATACTAAGTAAGAGAGGAAACTTATAGGAACAGACCATTTCATCAATAAAGAAGCGGGTAAGTAAATGGAGAAATAGGATTCTTAGAGATTACTTGGATCACGCACTTTGGTGAAGCTAGTCTAGGATTCTTCTGAAGCTTCTTGGATAATTCAAACAAATCATGGTCATTTGGTGTATTAGAGTATACTATTACCTGTTCAAGACAGGGCATTGTCTCCAAGAAATACTTGATTTACCCTATCTCCATCCCGTCACCATCGATGGGTACAAACAAAACTATCTTTAGCACCTTCACCGGAGAAGATGAAAGGCAAGAAGGAACATTCTCCAGATGTTTACAGCAGCACACATTCCCACATCCATCGTTATGTTTGTGGCCGAGGCCCCTTATAAAAAGGGTTTCTAGTCTTGGACAATTCATGAGTAGGCCTGGCAATGATTCCCATCCAATGTTTGAGTCACTCTCAATCGTTAACTGAGTCAGGTTCTTGAATACCGGTGTTGCTTCACAACAGAAAGCAAGTGCCTGGGCAGATAAAGAAAGGATCTGAACATTGCATAATCCAGTAAGAAACTCATTAGCATTTCTGACCATTTCTTCTTCCTCCTCACCTTGTGGAAAGTTTGCAGCAGCTCTCTGAGCTTCTGTCAGTCGAAGACTGATACGAGCTTCAATTAGTGAATCGAAAGACTTTTGGATACTTGTGAGCGATAGTATCAAAATACTGTAGGTAGACAAGATTTGGAGTATCAAATGACACACTCTTTGGATTCTCATCCATGTCCTCGCAAAAGAAGGTTAGCCTCTTGAGGGTTGCGATAGGCACAAAGCAAGACTCCCAACAATCAGACAAGAGATTAAGAGCTAACTCCTCAAGCACTAGACAACCAGAAATAAGCTTTGCAAACAATTTATGACCACGACGAGCAGTAAACACAAGTGAATCAAGACAGAGATACTTAAGCTTTGGAAGAAAAACATCACCCACATTTAAGGTGAAAGAGTGACACTTAAGTTTCAGCTTAAGTGGTGTCTTGCTTGTTGGGGAAAACAAGCACCAATGGCGCAGCGGAATAAAGTTCCCCACACTTATGTGAACCTGTGAGAAAAATATAATTTGGCAGCAACGACTCAAAGCAGTAAAGTAAATGAGACACAAGTTATTTTACGTGGAAAACCTTCTCAATGTGAGAAGTAAAAACCACGGGACCGTAGTCCACTCAAAAATTCACTATATCAATTATTTGAGTTACAACCACGTCCTCCAGAGACTAAGGCTATAAAGAGCAATCTCCAACACAAGAAACACCACAAGAGAACAATACAATAGCTTAGAAATAAGGCAGTCCCTAACGACCCTAAGTTCACTAGGATTCCGGTCACCAAATAAGATCTCCACCGTACAAACCCTAGATAAACAAATCAAGAACACCTCTACAAAATTTCAGCTCAATCGGAGAAGAACTCACCGTCGGATTTCCCAAACACTCAAGACAACACAACCTGAAATATGCACTCGCAACAGATGCGAACAGCCACGCTAAAACCCAGATCTGCGACGAACCAACCGTTGAAATAGAATCTCCACCGTTGAATATCAAGACCACTGAGTCACGAAGCTAACCCCAAAATTTCAGCCAAATCGGAGCACGTTTAAGTCTCCAAACGTTCTCTTGAATAAACCTTAACAAAACTGTTTTTCTCCTGCGAAAATTGCCTCTCTTCTCAAAGTTTCTCTCTACTCCAAAATTAGGTTATGACTAGTTTATATAGTCTATCATAACCTCCTTAAGCCCAATAACAATCTCATGGACTATAATAGGCCCAAGTTTGGTTTTTCCTTAAACCAAAACCAAATTGGTTTCCCCACTAGGAGGAACACCAACAAACTCCCCCTCCGACTAGGTGGAGGAAACAACCATTCCGGCTATCTCTCGACAAACTCCAAGCTTCCCTCTCGGCAATGACTTCGTCATCATATCAGCTCCATTATCATCCGTATGAACTTTTGAAAGTTCCACTTCCTTAGAAGCCACCACATCACGTATCCAATGATACCTTCTAGCAATGTGCTTAGAACGCGAATGAAATGTAGAGTTCTTTCCGAGATGAATTGCGCTTTGATTATCACAAAGCAACTCATACTTATCTTGCTTGAAACCAATATCCTCAAGAAAATTCTTCATCCACAACAACTCCTTACAAGCTTCCGTTGCGGCTATGAATTCAGCTTCAGTGGTAGAAAGTGCAACACACTGTTGTAACCTTGACTGCCATGCTACAGCTCCCCCTGCAAATGTTACCAAGTAACCCGAAGTAGACTTACTGGAATCAATATCCCCAGACATATCAGCATCTGTATAACTAACAAGCAAAAGCTTGTCATGTCCAAATGTAAGCTTCAAACTAGAAGTCCCTCTGAGATATCGTAAAATCCACTTCACTGCATTCCAGTGTTCTCTTCCTGGATTAGAAAGAAAACGACTAACTGCACCAACTGCAAAAGCTATATCAGGTCTTGTACAAACCATAGCATACATCAAGCTACCAACTGCAGAAGCATATGGAACCTTTGCCATATCTTCCTTCTCTGAATACGTACTCGGACTCTGTTGACTGCTTAATCTAAAGTGTGTAGCAAGAGGAGTGCTTACACCTTTAGACTTGTCCATGTGAAACCTCTGAAGTACCTTCTCAATATACTTCTCCTGAGACAAGTGAATCAACCTCTCACCTCTATCTCTATCAATTCTCATACCAAGAATTTGTTTCGCTGGACCCAAATCTTTCATGGCAAAAGACTTGCTAAGTTGCTTCTTCAATTCCTGAATTCTGCTCATGTTTTTGCCCACAATCAATATATCGTCAACATACAGTAACAAGATGATAAAATCATCATCACCAAACATCTGCACAAATACACAATGATCTGAAGTAGTCTCTTTGTAACCATGCTCCCCCATAACTGACTTAAACTTCATGTACCACTGCCTCGGTGCCTGCTTCAATCCATAAAGGCTTTTCTTCAAGCGGCAAACTAAATCCTCTTTACCCTTTTTCTCAAAGCCTTCCGGTTGTACCATGTAAATCTCTTCCTCCAAATCACCATGAAGGAAAGCCGTCTTTACATCCATCTGCTCAACCTCTAGATCAAGACTCGCTGCGAATCCAAGTACAACCCGAATGGATGACATCTTCACAACAGGAGAAAAGATTTCATCATAATCAATTCCCTTCTTTTGGCTGAATCCCTTCACAACCAATCTAGCCTTGTATCGAGGTAGCAAACTGTTCTCTTCATCTTTAATCCTATACACCCACTTATTAAGCAACGCCTTTTTACCTTTAGGCAACTTCACCAGCTCAAATGTGTCATTCTCATCAAATGACTCCATCTCATCTCCCATGGCAATCAACCATTTATCCTTATGTTCGCACTCCAAAGCTTCACCAAAGCTTTCAGGCTCTCCCCCATCAGTAAGTAACACATACTCACTAGGATCATACCTTGTCGACGGTATAAGACCTCTCTGAGATCTTCTAACAATAGGCGGGTTCTCAGTAGTTGGTGTCTCACCATGATCGTCACCATGATCACCAATACTCTCATCATGTGCGGGAGCATCTGCACTAGGTGTATCAACATGAACCTCACTCTCAACCTGACCGTGGACCGATGTAGAAGGAACAACCTCCGAATCAATCAGACTCTCATACCTTTGAGCTGGTTTTCCGGACTTGTCAATGTCCTTAATCGTCTGATCTTCCATGAACACAACATCTCTGCTCCTAATGAGCTTCTTCGTGACGGGATCATAAAATCTGTACCCAAACTCTTCCTGACCATAACCAATGAACACACATTGTCGCGATTTCATCTCAAGCTTTGACCTCTCATCTTTGGGAATGTGCACAAATGCCTTACACCCAAAGACCCTCAAATGACCATAAGAAACATCCTTACCAGTCCAAACTCTCTCTGGAATATCACCCTCCAATGGAGCACTTGGTGACAAATTCAACACATGAACAACTGAGCTTAAAGCCTCACCCCAGAAAGTCTGCGTCAAGCCTGACTCTGAAATCAAACATCTAATCCTCTCGACAATAGTCCTATGCATCCTCTCAGCCAACCCATTCAATTGTGGAGTCTTGGGTGGCGTCTTCTGATGCCTAATACCATGTTCCCTGCAATAAGCATCAAATGGTCCAGAATACTCTCCACCATTATCACTACGGATACACTTCAACTTCTTCCCCGTCTGTCTCTCAACCAATGCCACAAAGTGCTTGAAATATCCTAAAACCTGATCTTTAGTCTTCATAGTATAAACCCATAACTTCCTAGAATGATCATCAATGAATGTGACAAAATATGATGCACCACCAAGAGATTTTGTCTTCAATGGACCACACACATCTGAATGCACCAGATCAAGTATCTCGGGTTTCCTGGAAGGACCAGAGGACCTGAAAGAGACTCTGTGTTGTTTCCCTGCAAAGCAATGCACACACTTCTGTAAGTGTAAACCGGAGATACCTGGAATAGCCTCCTTCTTTGACAACACAGACAATCCTTTCTCACTCATATGACCGAGTCTCTTATGCCACAATTCTATGGCATCATCATTCTCCACAGCATTAACAATGTCTTTGGAGACCTTAGCCTGCATCCAATAGAAAGATGAATGCTTATCACCTCGAGCCATCACCATGGAACCTCTTGTGAGTTTCCATTTACCTCCTCCAAATAAACTATAAAAACCCTCATCATCAAGTTTTCCTGTAGAAATCAAATTCAACCGAATATCAGGGACATGATTAACTCCCTTAAGCAAAAGTCTAGTACCAGTACTAGTCTCCAAGCAAATATCACCAATGCCAGCAACCTTAGCTATAGCATCATTACCCATCTTCACAGAACCATAACTACCTGGAGTATAGGTAGTGAACAAATCCCGCTGTGATGTAGCATGAGTAGTAGCTCCACTGTCAACAACCCAACTGGTGTCCTGGCATGCAACATTAATGGCATCACTCTCAAGAAGAATAAGAAACTGATCCTCGGTAACAGTCAACCGATCTTCATTATCTTCTTGCTTGTTTCCAAGTTTGCTGTCCTTTTTCAACTTCCAGCAATCCTTCTTCAAGTGCCATTTCTTATGACAATAGTGACACTCCAAATTAGCAAATTTGTTAGATTTGCTCCTACTCCTGTTCTTGTTATTCCTGGGCTCTCTAAATGAACTCCTCCCCCTCGACTCAGAAACCATTAAATCTGAACGCGAGGAACTCAGACTAGACTTCCTCCTTACTTCCTCATTCAAGACACTATTTTTCACTAAGTCCATCGAAATAACACCATTCGACGCGGAGTTACAAAGAGACATTGTAAACACCTCCAAAGAATCTGGTAATGTACCAAGAAGCCACAAACCGTGAATCTCATCTTCAAACTTGATTCCCATGTCAGATAATTTATTGAGCAATCCCTGAAACGCATTCAAGTGATCTGCCATCGGAGTTCCCTCCTGGTACTTCAGCTCAATCAACTTCTTGATCATGTACATCTTATTATTCCCGGTCTTCCGAGCAAACAGTTGCTCCAGCTTCAACCACAAAGAACGAGCATGAGTCTCATTTTCAATATGATTCCTCACATTATCATCTACCCATTGCCTTATCAAACCACACACTTGGCGATGTAGCAATTTCCACTGATCTTCAGTTTTATCCTCAGGTTTTGCTGTGTCAAAAACTGGACCATGGAGTTCTTTCACATAAAGCAAATCTTCCATCTTGCCTTTCCATACATGATAATTAGAACCATCCAAGCTGATCATCCTGCCCATATTTTCCATCGCTCACAAAAGCAAACAACCAATAACCAAAGTTATTAAACCACAAAGCTCTGATACCACTTTGTTGGGGAAAACAAGCACCAATGGCGCAGCGGAATAAAGTTCCCCACACTTATGTGAACCTGTGAGAAAAATATAATTTGGCAGCAACGACTCAAAGCAGTAAAGTAAATGAGACACAAGTTATTTTACGTGGAAAACCTTCTCAATGTGAGAAGTAAAAACCACGGGACCGTAGTCAACTCAAAAATTCACTATATCAATTATTTGAGTTACAACCACGTCCTCCAGAGACTAAGGCTATAAAGAGCAATCTCCAACACAAGAAACACCACAAGAGAACAATACAACAGCTTAGAAATAAGGCAGTCCCTAACGACCCTAAGTTCACTAGGATTCCGGTCACCAAATAAGATCTCCACCGTACAAACCCTAGATAAACAAATCAAGAACACCTCTACAAAATTTCAGCTCAATCGGAGAAGAACTCACCGTCGGATTTCCCAAACACTCAAGACAACACAACCTGAAATATGCACTCGCAACAGATGCGAACAACCACGCTAAAACCCAGATCTGCGACGAACCAACCGTTGAAATAGAATCTCCACCGTTGAATATCAAGACCACTGAGTCACGAAGCTAACCCCAAAATTTCAGCCAAATCGGAGCACGTTTAAGTCTCCAAACGTTCTCTTGAATAAACCCTAACAAAACTGTTTTACTCCTGCGAAAATTGTCTCTCTTCTCAAAGTTTCTCTCTACTCCAAAATTAGGTTATGACTAGTTTATATAGTCTATCATAACCTCCTTAAGCCCAATAACAATCTCATGGACTATAATAGGCCCAAGTTTGGTTTTTCCTTAAACCAAAACCAAATTGGTTTCCCCACTAGGAGGAACACCAACATTGCTCAGAAAGAGCTCTGAAGGAAAGGGATATTCCATTTCAATTAGGGTTATATCAAGATCTGATACACCGCGTTGGATATCCAACCAGTGACATGAGGTTGTGAAGCAACACTGGTAGACAAAAATTTATTAATTTTACCATTCCCCTGCAAAGACAACACTCTATCCACAAATTCCACAAAACTTGTAGGAATATCATCCCTTTCTTGATTATTCACATCGAAATCAAGATTTGTTACAAACGCAAACAGATAACGCCACTTTTGAGAGAGAACCGAAGTGGAAGCAGCTTCTTTTATGGAGAGGAAAGACAAGATGTGGGAAATCCGAGGATCTGGGAGACCACTGATTACATCTCTTGAGACCAAATCCATTTTTTCGAACACAGCCAACTTCAGAAGAACCGGATTCGGAGGTTTGTGGTGGGATTAAGAAAGTTGAAAATGAAAATTAGGGTTTGTCCATCGTATGGATAGCTATGCTGCCGGGATGGGTGAATTCTAATGCTAAACGACGTCGTATTTTCACTTTATTTATTTATTATTTTTTAACATGTTTTTGTTTTATTAATAGATAATCCTTCAATGAATTAAGGGTTTAAGGTTACTACACTAGTTTTGGGTTCGTTTCTTATAAACTAATGGAGAAACGTTTTTCGAAAGGTCTATCGTACATGGAGATCATATCCATCGTTTGAGATGTCGTACATGCATAGGCATAGCCCCGTTTGTTGGTGAAACTTTGTCCATCATAAAAGATGTTGTACATGTAGAGTTGTTCATACCAATTATTATGTATCGAAGTCAGTAAGAATGTTCTGACTTTGCCTTTGACTAGTTGGTTGAATTCTTTCATTTTTGTATCACCCGAACACGCTTCATGCTCTTGTTTTGCCAAAAACTCCACTTGCTTGTTGATGATGGTTAAAAGTGGTTTCTTCTGAACCTTGATGACCGTAATTAATGTCAGATCAAAACCCATAAAAATCAATTTTTCCAAAACCAGAATTCCTGAATCCCAAATTTGCAATGACCCCATAAAATTAGGCTCCGAAGTAGTCAAAGCTAATGGCAAAAGTTTTAACGTTGAATATTTTTTAATCCGATTTTGCGTAGTCAACGTAGTAAAAAAAGAAATAATTTGCAAACATAAAATTTGATATTTTATGTCCGTGAATTCAAAACAATTTGAGTGTTATAAAAGTAGTATAAGAAATTTATCAGAATAAGTAAAAAATGTATATCCTCTGACGAAGATTGAAACATTTACAGAAGAGTGAACGAGAGAGTTATTATTGATGTTTCGAAGTTGTTATGATTCAAAATAAATTTACAAAACATCTTTTATATAAACAAATAAAATTTATTGTGCATGCATAGTGATAGTAGGATTCACAAGAAATAAACATAAACAAAGTAAAATCTGCGCATATAATATTGACTTTTTCAACACTCTCTTTAGAGAAAATTTGTTAATGGTACCATTCCCCAGCAAAGACAACACTCTATCCACAAATTCTACAAAACTTGTAGGAATCTATCCCATTCTTGATTATCCACATCGAAATCAAGATTTGTTACAAAAGCAAACAGATAACGGCACTTTTTAGAGAGAACAAATGGGGAAGCATCTTCTTTTGTGGGAAGGAAAGACAAGATGTGGAACATTAAAAGATCTCGTAGCCCACTGATTATACCTCTTGAGACCATATCCATCTTTTTTTTACTGAGGCAACATTAGAAGAAAGTTGAAAATGACAATTAGGGTTTGTGGGATGGGTGACTTCCAAAGCTAAATGACGTATTTTAACTTTTTTAAACACTTAATTATCATGTAAACTATTACATCAGCCTTAGATATATTTGATCCACCTGAAGCCTATGCGATTAGGGTGAACAACTTCCACAAATGCCTCCATGACGTAACTATCCATGCACGACATCCCCCATGATGGACAAACTCTCCCGACGAACGGCTCTGCATGTACGACATCCCCCATGATGGACATGCTCCATTAATCAGCAAGAAACTGTATTGTATGGGATTCACCAGACCTGGTGTAGAAGCCTTTAAACCTTTGACTATTGGGCCAAAGAGCTTCCACGTCGTATTTTAACTTTGCTTTTTTTTTTAAACATCATGTTACATATCACATATAAAATTATTAAGAACTTTAAGAAAACAAATTATTAAATAAACGTTTATATATGCAAAAAAGTGATGCGTGATGTGTGACTATGATCCCGTCTACTAGTTTTTCTTTTCATTCTCGCAATGAAAATACGAATTGCAAAAAAAATCTTTAATTGGATAAAACATTATATGAGTAGACTTAAATAACTTTTATTTAATCAATAATCAAACAAAAATCCAAATATTCTTTTTATATAGAATATAAATACATAAATAAGAACCATAAATTATTAGTTAAAATCCAGATAAAACATAAAATAGATTAATGTCATATCATTATTTTGTTATGGCTACATCTTTTGGCACCCTTTCAGAACAATTCTTCTTCACATTTACAAATTTTCTCGATTTTCGTCCATAATTTATCGATACTAATTCCTTCTCCTGTTATGGTTAGTTTGTCGTTTTCACCGTTATATGAACAAGTACAAACTCCTAACCAAAACACATAAGCATACATTATTTCAAATTTTGAAAGCCTAACTAAAATGTTCTTTTGTATAACGCATGATTTATTTTGGATCAACATAACCAGTAGATTGTGTTTGTTACCTTTACAACTTTTTATATACTCTAGAGTTTTTTCAACGGTTTTTGGTTTGGGGCATCCCAGATATAATTCATAATTTTCCTACAAAAAATAAAATTAAAATAAATTTTAATTGAATCCATTATATAAAATAATACTGATTTGTGAATATATATATATATATTATTTTGGTTAAAACATCTTGGAAAATTAACTAACCATTTTTTGAAAACTTAAAAAGTTCAGAACTTGAAAAGAGATCTAGAAGTAATGTGATTACAACTTAGTAGCCTGTTTATATTATTATTAAAATGTATATTTGTGATATGCTTATATAGTATTGAAACAATGTGACACATAGTAATATTATAATTTAGCTTTGACATATGTAAGAAAAAGTAAAACCAAAATTAAAATAAAATAGATATTTTTTGATTTTCAAGAACATAGAAAATAAATGAAATATTATTAACAGAGTAAAATATGGAAATTTTGTTTAAAAGAAAACAAAATATTAATAATAAATGTTAATAAATACGAGTACCTAGTTTTGAATTTCAAAACTTTTTATTATATAGCTACAAATATTATATATATATATATATATGTCTGTATATTAATTTAAAAATATCTTTTAAAGTATAATTATTAATGATAATGAAACTACAAGAAGATAATTGCCATTCGAAGTAAATACAAAATCATGTATTTAAAAAATAAATATATATGTCTTTTTAATATGGGAATAAAAGATTCTCTAAAACTAATTTTTTTAACATCTTTCAATTTTTGAAACTGTCTCATTTATTAATTAATGAATTTATTAATACCTTGATGTGGGAAGTACACTTGTTTTTTTACCAAACTTAAATCTTATTAATTATTATTGTCAAACATATATATGTTATCTTGTCATCCCTGAGCGCAAAGACGGTGTGATATTTCTTACTTCGGTCATTTGCGTTCAGATCAGACGTATGGATATATGCATTTACTTTGATTAAGCTATGCTGCAGGATTACAATACTAAATGACGTCGTAGTTTAACTTTAATTATTTTTCTTTTAACATCATTTTACATATCACATATAAAATCGTTAAGAATTTTTTTAAAAACAAATGATTATAGAAACGCTTATATATGCACTATATAATGATAAAATACTAAAAGAAGTGGATTGGACAATGTTTTCCATAGAGTAACCTTATTTGCTAACATACTAAAAAATAATATGTTAGTTTCTTTTTCCATATTCGATCTTTCTCTTATGTAAGACTACTATATTCTTTCCCATCACCAAACTCAATGCTTCTAACAAAAATTCTGAATTTCTGACAATTATGATACTAACTATTATGTATCGAAGTCAGTAAGCATATTATGACTTTGCCTTTGACTAGTTGGTTGAATTTCTTCATTTTTGTATCACCCGAACACGCTTCATGCTGGTTTTTTTTCAAAAATTCTACTTGCTCGCTGATGATGGTTAAAATCGTTTTTTTCGAACCTTGATGACCATAATTAATGTCGGATCAAAATCCATGAAAATCAATGTTTCCAAAACTAGAATTTCCGAATCTCTGATTTGGGAACATTCACAAATGAAATTGTCAACAAGACAATACGAACACCAAGCATCAAAGGTGATGATTTCGCCGGAAAACGATCTACTTATGAGAGAAGAAACGGTTACATCTACGAACCGACACCAATCAAGAGTAACAAACACGGAAAATGTAAAATGATCGATGATTGTGTATGAGGCCTGGACCATTCAATACACAATCTGATTTTATTGTGTTATGTTGTTACGATAAGCAATGCAAAACCCAAAATCTCAGACAATCAAACCCACACAAAGACACCACCACTTATGAGATCTAAGGATTATTGAAATCTTTTATTAAAATGAGGTTACAACTATGAAAAAAATCAGAAGAAAAAGTACGACCTACACCGAAGCCGATGTCGGCCGGAAAAAATTCCAGAAAAAAGGTTACTTAAAACGAGAGAAGGAGAGAACGAGAGGGGAGACAATTTAACTTTAATTATCATATGGATTTAAGGGAAAATTTCCCAACTTTCATTTTTGCAAATTCATTCTTAAAGTTTGCATTGAACCCATAATGGCAAAAGTTGTATCTGTTTTTAATCCCATTTTGCATAGTCAACGTAGTAAAAAAACAAAGTAATTTGCAAACATAAAATTTGACATTTTCTGTCCATGAAATTCAAAACAATTTGAGTGTTATGAAAGTAGTATAAGAAATTTATCATAATAAGTAAAAAATGTATATCCTTCGCCGAAAAACGAAACATTTATAGAAGTGTGAAGCATAAAGTTATTATTGATGTTTCAAAGTTGTTATGATACAAAATGAACATACAAAACGTTTTTTATATAAACGGATAAATTTTATTGTGTATGCATAATGATAGTAGGGTGCACAATAAATAAACATAAACGAAGTAAAATTTGTGCATATAATATTGACATTTTCAACACTGTCCCTTAGAGATCATTGTCACTATGTCACTTGGGTCATATCTTCTCTAACTTCGTTAAAAACCTTTCTAGGAAATCTCCTAGTGGAATAAAAAAATTGCAACCACACAAACTTTCCTCGACAAATCAACTTATAAGTCTCGATTATGGCTCATTTCAATGTCCTAGACTTGTTTTTTAAAGTTCAAGGTAGATAATGATTTTGTGAAAAGATATGTAGCATTGTCACATAATCAGACATATCTCATTTCAATGTTTTTATTCTTTTCAAATTCTTGGGTATACGAGAAGTTCTTCGGAAGGATATGTTTGATTTTTTCACTTCTAATTATTTTCGTTCTTCTGGATTCGAGAAGCTTCTTTGTCCTTTAATATTTCTTTTTCTTCTGAAACTCTCTTGAGAATTGAGTTTGATTCTTTGTTGCATTAGCTCCCACAATCTATAATGGATTGTTTGGATTAAGGGACATCTTCAATTTCAAAAGGAAAACAATAAATCTTTGCAAGCCCAACATCATCTTCTTGATCAAACGCTATTGAATCAAGACAAAGATACTTAAGCTTTGGAAGAAAAACATCTTCCACAACAATGGTGAAAATTGATCGCATAATAGCGGCTCTAATCAAAGCTTGTTCGCTTTGAAATATCGCAGCCGCGCGTTTCCTTACCAAGTATCCTCTCACTAAAGCTTGTCGCTGCACTATACCTTTCAAAGCTCTTAATGCTTGGTTTGTCTAACCACAAAACAAAAATCAAACTGACAAATTTTTCTTATCAAACATTTGAACTTTGACTATATTAATTTGCCAACATTTGATGTAGTTCATAATAAACGTAGTTTTTCTTAAAACAAAGAAAACAAATTGTAAAATGAATAATTGAAATTGTAAACCTCTGAAAATGGAAGTTTAGAAATTGTACAAAAATAATCAATTGACAATTATCAAAATAAGAAAATATAAACTCTAATATTATTGTGTAAGCCCATTTGGCCCAATGGTTGACTTAGGGTTTAATTAAGCTTTTATACCCGAAGGTTTGGGGTTCGATCCCCATATATTACGATTTATTAATAAATCAGCAGATTAATGGAAACAAGTTAACAAGAGATCCCAGCGTTGCGCAATTATAACCGTTCACCATGATTCCATGCATTGAAGGTAGAATGTGCCCATCACAAGCATGGAGCATGAAGGGTCGTTTGTCGTGGATCTACTAGGGTCGGGTGGATTGTCCGTGGTTAAATCGTCTTTATAATAGTTCTCATAATCTTATTATATAAAGGAGATTTCGCTCGACGAGAACGCGACACATAAGCAAAATTGTAACTCATGAGATCATGACACGTGTCTAATATTTATCGGGATGATAACATATTTTAAATATTAAAATTAATTAAGAAAAAGTAAAATTAAAAATGGAAAAAACACAAAATTATTGTTAAGTAACTAACCAAATTGTAAAAATGACAATTTTCATAAAAAATGGAAAACATACAAAATAATTGTTAAGCAACTAACCAAATTGTATAAAAGAAAAATTGTTAATAGTCCAAATTAATTAGATAACAATAAATATTTTAGTAGTGTAAACTAATTAGAAAAAACAATATTTTTTTTAATAGTTTAAGCTAATTATAAAAAAACTATTAAAAATCAAAAGAATATAAGTCGTAAACAAAGGTAGAGAGAAAAAATAAATAGAAACTAATAACTTAGAGAGAATATCAATCGTAAAAAACAAAACAAAAAGTAAAAATAAAGAATGATAAAACAATAGAATATATAAACATACAATAATGAGCAAGAGTATAGATATTTAAATTTAAAAGATTAAGATATCCACAACCATGTCAAATAACACAAAAAACAAAAAAAATTATAGAATATTACAAAAAATGAAAAATTTCTACTTAAGACAGTATTGGTCCTTTTGTATGAAATAAAAATTATACAAGTTAAGAAGATAATAACAATATATTTACTATTAAAATAATTTTATAGGTTTTATGAGATTATTAACATTACATTTGTTTTTAATTTAACTTTATATTATTTGTATTTTTTAACGATTTTATCACATAACTATTATATATGCATTATGGATAAGAATATACTTTTTTCTTTGTTATTAGGAATATGAGTTGAGTTACATATATATATATATATATGATTCACGTGATATGAATTAAAACATGAAAATTAAGATAATTATTTTACATTTAATGATTTAAGATCCATATTTAAATAGTATTTCAAAATATTTTAGTAATTCAACGGGTTATTAACTAAAATTAAAATATTCCTATGAATAATTTTTAATACGACTTGCGTATTAACGCGAACCTTAATCTAGTTTGCAATAAAATAATAAATCACTCCATACGTTTAAAAAAAAATATTATTGTATTGATATAAACTGATTTCTTGTTCATATAAACGTAACTTTCTAATATAACACAAACAATATAAATTGTAAAATTTGACCAAAATGTTAACACCTATTATGATTAAGAAAACAAAAAATGTAAACTTCTTAAAAGGGAAAATACTCCAGATCGAAAGAAATTGTGAAAAGGAAGAATCGTCTGATCCGAAAACTATATATAAACATAGATGAATGAAGTTTTACTTCTCAAACCTATCTTATTCATAGTTGAAAATTTTATAGTCGAACACACTCTCAGTTTGGTTTTAGCTCCACATGATCCATGGGGTATAAAGATGTCGTTATCCGACTTTGATTTTACAACACGCTTCATCTACCGAAAGAAGAATTCAAAACTAATATCATTCCGGTGATGCCATAATTTTTGGTCCTGAACTTGGTGAATGGTGTTGTAGTAAAGATCCCTATTGTAGAGGAAAGTCATGAAGCTCCTGATCACGACTTAACTTTCATTCTATACAATGGAACGTACTTGTTCAAAGGAGAAAAAGATTACAAAAAGGATTATGTGGGGTAAGTGGTCTAGTAGGTTTTTCCTCCAACATATTAAACCATATTAAGCCAGTTTTCGATTGATATTGTTATAGAGCTTTTTAGATATTTATTTTCGGGTTTTCGTTTTTAATTTTAATTCAAGTATTGTTTTTTGATTAGTTTCATGTTGGGTTTATGAGTTTTTATAATGAATAAAAACAAGTGTTGTTTTATTTATTTCAAATAATCGATATATATAAAGTTAGCTTTGCTCTCTTGTCATGAGGACACATCACCATCCACACATCATATTCTTTATTTATTTTTAAAATTTTAATTTTAATATGTATACTATTTAACAATTATATATTTGATTTTAAACATTATGAAATTTTTTTGAAAAGTCACAATGTTATACTAATAAATATAGATAGGTATATATAGTTATTGGAACAATAATAGGTTTAATAAATTTGGTTATACTAATATTTCACATTTCATATATTTTCAATTATGTAAGCAGTATCACAAGTATTATAAAAAAAAACTAAGATATGAAACAAGTCCTAACAATTTAACAAATAAGTCTAACTAAAGTACATTCATAAAGCAAAAATATAAGTTGCTAAGTCTTACATTTAATACAGAAAAATAAAAAAAACAATTAAGTTATCTTTAAAATAATAACTGCAATTATATAACCAAACTAAAAAAGAGAATAAGGCCAATTGTTGTTTTGTTAAGTAACCTACTAAAAGTATTTACACAAAAATATAATGTAAGTTTAAAAAAATATAAACTTTGTGTTTTGTGATTTTATTTTTAACAAAACTAAAATTTTAAATATAACAATAAGCATAGAAGAAATATAAATCTATATTTTTCAAAGTAAGAGAAATTTTGAAAAATGTTATTTTATAAAATGTCATATGTAAAAATAAAACCAAAAATCCACATTTAAAATATAATTAACTCAAAATATCATTTATATTTTAGTTAACTATGTTATGTTGGGGAATCATTTCTAGAGTTGAGCGTTTGTTATAGTCAAACCCTTTTTTAAAGTTCAGACTTTTAAAGCTTTGAGTTTTGAAAAATATATTTAACTCCAATATATTTAAGAATTAAAAGTTATTTATAAGAGATAGATGCAAAGAAAAACATAAACATGATGCAACATGTTTGTTTATGTTGCTTTTTCTAAGAAGGAAAAAAGATGCAAGAGAAGAGATACACGACAACGGAGTGTAACACCCGTGAACCAAATTTTGAGAATTGGAAGCGTGTGTCGATTGACACTAGTGAGGTGTGTCGATCGACACTAGTGAGGTGTGTCATTCGACACACGTGTTTCGGCTTGAGGCCTGTTTGTTTTAAGTGGGTGTCGATCGACATAGGTGAGGTGTGTCGATCGACACAGGTGAGGTGTGTCGATCGACACAGTTTTAATGAGCGGTTTTCTGTTTCGATTTTTAATCGGCATGTTTGAGTCGGTTCGGTTTGACGAACCTAGGGCTCCGTATTTAAAACTTTTTGACCGTATTAGGAACGAAAAGAAAAGCCAGAATCAGTGAAAAAGAGTCTCAAAGAGTTTCTCTTGTTTCCTATGAGTTTTTGTGAGAAAGGTTTTGCTCTTGGGTGTTTTGGAGTGGAATTTCATGGTGGTTGTAGCTGATATTGTGGATGCCAGATCCCTCTGAACGATGAGGATCCCGAGCTTCCTCATGGTCGTGCTGACGTATCGTCTTCTTCCTCTTCGTCTGACTCACGTGCTTCTGGTGTTGAGGGAGATGGTGAGGATATAGTTGATGAGGTTGACAGCCAAAGAAGATTGCGTCGACACAAAGGGTGAAGGTTCGTCCTGACCCACCTGGGTCTACCCTTTCGAAAAAGAAGTCTCTGCAGCGTTTCCGGGAGAAGTGAAGGATCTCAGAGGATATCGAGTTAGTTGTTCCTAGTTTTGTTGACAGAGCTGACGCCCCGCCTCCAGGATACCTTACTCTGTTTGATAACTACTTTGACCAATATCTGATTTGGTGTCGATCGACACAGGTGAGGTGTGTCGATCGACACAGTTTTAATGAGCTATTTAAAACTTTTTGGCCGTATTAAGAACGAAAAGAAAAGCCAAAACCAGTGAAAAAGAGTCTCAGAGAGTTTCTCTTGTTTCCTATGAGTATTTGTGAGAAAGGTTTTGTTCTTGGGTGTTTTGGAGTGGAATTTCGTGGTGGTTGTAGCTGATATTGTGGATGCCAGAAATCGCACGAATAGATTTGTAAGGGTTTCAAGAGGAAGCAGAGATTTCTATGGTAAGCTACGAAAGAGAAAATGATGAGCAAGGAGAAAAAGGGTTTTGTAATTGCTGTGTATTGCTTTCGTGAATAAAGTTGTGAATGCCTGTTACAAGGGCTTCTACATATCATATATATAGCCTCCTAAGTCGGCTAAGCCTTTTCCTAAAAGATAATGTAAACTTTCCTAAACCTTCGCGGATTGCCTTTTGCTTCGTGCCGGCGCGCCTATGTAGGCTTCGTAACTGAGCTTTGATGCAGGGAACCTTTTGGAGCATTCGTCGTCATGCGGGGAAACACCAAAGTGCCTGGACATCGGTGGCACTCTGGTAGACACCGATGTGTCCAGGTACATCGGCACCACTAGCAGTGACATCGGCGTCACTGTGTTGACATTGGTGTCACTGCTCAGTGACGTCGCTGCCAGGTAGTTTAGGCCTTCACAGCGCCTTCTGCAGGCTCTGTGATCTTTATGACACTGCATTTATAGCTACCGCTGATGGAGAAGACTTTAGGAAGGAGGAAGACTTAGTCATTTCTTGTACATGAACAACTTAGGAGCCATATAATCTCTGTAGTTCAAAGTGTATTCGTTGTCAATTATAACTTTGGCCATCGAGGCTCAACGGGTGAAATCCGACCCCAACAGTTAGCCCCCCACCTCGGTAGTGTTAGTGATAATAGTATGGAGTTAAGGACCATTGGGTGTCGAAGTTGCTGTTCAAAGTTATGATGTCCCTGCTTGCATGATGTTGTAGGCTTGAGCTGTTAGTGTCGATAATGCTGCAAACGCTATGCTTTCGTTCTTTGAAGGTTTTTAGAACTTCAAGTTCGGTGTGCAATAGCTGATAGCGTTTGCTGTTGACAATGATTTTGGTACTGAGGATTTTAAGACCTTGCTGAAGATTTAAAGACTTCACTCTTCGCGTGATGAAGCTTGTAGAAAAGTTTTTTTTTTTTTTATCCTCAGGAGATTTTAAGACTCCGCGTTGCGTTTGTTGATGTCAACGATGTCTTTTGCAACGGGAAAATAAATTCCGAGAATGATAATGTCTCTGAAGCTTTCGGGACCCGCCTGTGAGAAAGAAAAAGAGAAACTTTCTCCTTTTTGAAAGGGACAAGATTTTTTTTTTCTCCTTCTTTCTTCTCCACACAGTTTCCTAGGGTTTTTGTGTTTCATCTTCTTCTTCTCTTGCCGCCGGCGCCGTCAAGCTTTTCCGGCCACCTCCGGCGAGTTTTCCATTCTCCGCCGCCGTGATTTCCGGTCACCGACATTATCTCCACCGAACATGCCTTGTCTCTTCTTGCTAGGTAAGTTCTCCTCAAAGCTCTTCTAGATCTTCAAAGCTTCCCTAGCCTTTAAAGTAAAATAGATCTAGTTTGGTGAATAACAAGCTTTAGCCATAATTTAAGCCTTGATTGTTGTGGATAAATCGAGCTTTTCACTGTAGATAGTGGAGAATAATCTTTGGTTTTTGTTTGATGAATCAAGCTTGATTTTGTTGGATCTTGAAAATCCTCTTAAGTTAGATCTTGTATTTGAACAAGCTCTTATTGTTTTGATGAACAAGCTTCAAGTATTGTTCAATGTTTGTTGAATATCCTTTGAGTTTGATCTTGGATTTTGGCTTTGTGTAAAGAGGTTGGAGTTCATGGAGAAACGAGACACGCTCGAAGAATTCGCACCCGAACCCGACGGTATGATGGAGGTGTCGCTGTCGTTGGTAGAGACATGCAAGCTCCGACGACATCACTCGAAAGCAGCATCGAGCCAAGGTCCTCGCTTGTCGTGGAGTCGACGACCCAACCAGGATATGACACTGCTCTGATGTCTTCGGTGTCTCGGTCCGAAGACCAGACGTTGCAATACCGACCCGAAGACCCGACGTGCCTGACGGTCGTGGAGCCGATGTCCTTGTAGGGCTTGGTGTCGATGACCCGACGGGCTCGCCACAGAGGACCGAAGACCTCAAGTTTACCGATGTGATTGACGGTTGTGGAGTCGATGTCCTCGCAGGGCTTAGTGTTGATGGAGCGACGGGCTCGCGACGGAGGACCGAAGACCTTGGGGTCACCGATGTTCCCGAAGACCCGAGGGGTCTCATTACCGAGCGACCCGACTTTGTTGCAAACTCAAGATGGACCGAGGACTGAAGAGGTAATGATTGACGGCATGATCCCTCTGAACGATGAGGATCCCGAGCTTCCTCATGGTTGTGCTGACGTATCGTCTTCTTCCTCTTCCTCTGACTCACGTAATTATGGTGTTGAGGGAGATGGTGAGGATATAGTTGATGAGGTTGAGCAGCCAAAGAAGGCTGCGTCGACACAAAGGGTGAAGGTTCGTCCTGACCCTCCTGGGTCTACCCTTTCGAAAAAGGAGTCTCTGCAGCGTTTCCGGGAGAAGTGAAGGATCTCAGAGGATATCGAGTTAGTTGTTCCTAGTTTTGTTGACAGAGCTGACGCCCCGCTTCCAGGATACTTTACTTAGTTCGATAACTACTTTGACCAATATCTGATTTGGTGTCGATCGACACAGGTGAGGTGTGTCGATCGACACAGTTTTAATGAGCTATTTAAACCTTTTTGGCCGTATTAAGAACAAAAAGAAAAGCCAAAATCAGTGACAAAGAGTCTCAGAGAGTTTCTCTTGTTTTCTGTGAGCTTTTGTGAGAAAGGTTTTGTTCTTGGGTGTTTTGGAGTGGAATTTCGTGGTGGTTGTAGCTGATATTGTGGATGCCAGAAATCGCACGAATAGATTTGTAAAGGTTTCGAGAGGAATCAGAGATTTCTATGGTAAGCTACGAAAGAGAAAATGATGAGCAAGGAGAAAAAGGGTTTTGTAATTGCTGTGTATTGTTTTCGTGAATAAAGTTGTGAATGCCTGTTACAAGGGCTTCTACATATCATATATATAGCCTCCTAAGTCGGCTAAGCCTTTTCCTAAAAGATAATGTAAACTTTCCTAAACCTTCGCGGATTGCCTTTTGCTTCGTGCCGGCGCGCCTATGTAGGCTTCGTAACTGAGCTTTGATGCAGGGAACCTTTTGGAGCATTCGTCGTCATGCGGGGAAACACCAAAGTGCCTGGACATCGGTGGCACTCTGGTAGACACCGATGTGTCCAGGTACATCGGCACCACTAGTAGTGACATCGGCGTCACTGTGTTGACATTGGTGTCACTGCTCAGTGACGTCGCTGCTAGGTAGTTTAGGCCTTCACAGCGCCTTCTGCAGGCTCTGTGATCTTTATGACACTGCATTTATAGCTACCGCTGATGGAGAAGACTTTAGGAAGGAGGAAGACTTAGTCATTTCTTGTACATGAACAACTTAGGAGCCATATAATCTCTGTAGTTCAAAGTGTATTCGTTGTCAATTATAACTTTGGCCATCGAGGCTCAACGGGTGAAATCCGACCCCAACAGTTAGCCCCCCCACCTCGGTAGTGTTAGTGATAATAGTATGGAGTTAAGGACCATTAGGTGTCGAAGTTGTTGTTCAAAGTTATGATGTCCCTCCTTGCATGATGTTGTAGGCTTGAGCTGTTAGTGTCGATAATGCTGCAAACGCTATGCTTTCGTTCTTTGAAGGTTTTTAGAACTTCAAGTTCGGTGTGCAATAGCTGATAGCGTTTGCTGTTGACAATGATTTTCGCACTGAGGATTTTAAGACCTTGCTGAAGATTTAAAGACTTCACTCTTCGCGTGATGAAGCTTGTAGAAAAGTTTTTTTTTTTTATCCTCCAGAGATTTTAAGACTCCGCGTTGCGTTTGTTGATGTCAACGATGTCTTTTGCAACGGGAATATAAATTTTGAGAATGATAATGTCTCTGAAGGTTTCGGGACTCGCCTGTGAGAAAGAAAAAGAGAAACTTTCTCCTTTTTGAAAGGGATAAGATTTTTTTTTTCTCCTTCTTTCTTCTCCACACAGTTTCCTAGAGTTTTTGTGTTTCATCTTCTTCTTCTCTTGCCGCCGGCGCCGTCAAGCTTTTCCGGCCACCTCCGGCGAGTTTTACCGTTTTCCGCCGCCGTGATTTCTGGTCACCGACATTATCTCCACCGAACATGCCTTGTCTCTTCTTGCTAGGTAAGTTCTCCTCAAACCTCTTCTAGATCCTCAAAGCTTCCCTAGCCTTTAAAGTAAAATAGATCTAGTTTGGTGAATAACAAGCTTTAGCCATAATTTAAGCCTTGATTGTTGTGGATAAATTGAGATTTTCATTGTAGATAGTGGAGAATAATCTTTGGTTTTTGTTTGATGAATCAAGCTTGCTTTTGTTGGATCTTGAAAATCCTCTTAAGTTAGATCTTGTATTTGAACAAGCTCTTATTGTTTTGATGAATAAGCTTCAAGTATTGTTCATTGCTTGTTGATTATCCTTTGAGTTTGATCTTGGATTTTGGCTTTGTGTAGAGAGGTTGGAGTTCATGGAGAAACGAGACACGCTCGAAGAATTCGCACCCGAACCCGACGGGTATGATGGAGGTGTCGCCGTCGTCGGTAGAGACGTGCAAGCTCCGACGACATCACTCGAAAGCGGCATTGAGCCAAGGCCTTTGCGTGTCGTGGAGTCGACGACCCAACCAGGATATGACACTGCTCCGATGTCTTCGGTGTCTCGGTCCAAAGACCAGATGTTGCAATGCCGACCCGAAGATCCGACGCGTCCCGACATGCCTGACGGTCGTGGAGCCGGTGTCCTTGTAGGGCTTGGTGTCGATAACCCGACGGGCTCGCGACAGAGGACCGAAGACCTCAAGGTCACCGATGTGCTTGACGGTTGTGGAGTCGATATCCTCGCAGGGCTTGGTGCTGATGCAGCGACGAGCTCACGACGGAGGACCGAAGACCTTGGGGTCACCGATGTTCCCGAAGACCCGAGGGGCCTCATTACCGAGCGACCCGACTTTGTTGCAAACTCAAGATGGACCGAGGACCGAAGAGGTAATGATTGACTGCATGATCCCTCTGAACGATGAGGATCCCGAGCTTCCTCATGGTCGTGCTGACGTATCGTCTTCTTCCTCTTCGTCTGACTCACGTGCTTCTGGTGTTGAGGGAGATGGTGAGGATATAGTTGATGAGGTTGAGCAGCCAAAGAAGGCTGCGTCGACACAAAGGGTGAAGGTTCGTCTTGACCCTCCTGGGTCTACCCTTTCGAAAAAGGAGTCTCTGCAGTGTTTCCGGGAGAAGTGAAGGATCTCAGAGGATATCGAGTTAGTTGTTCCTAGTTTTGTTGACAGAGCTGACGCCTCGCCTCCAGGATACCTTACTCTGTTCGATAACTACTTTGACCAATGTCTGATTTGGTTTTCACTACCCGGGTTCCTCATGCGCTTTCTGGCGGCACACAACGTCTGTTGAGCAGAGAGTGTGGTGTTGATATTAGCACTGAGCACTTGTCTTACTTGACAGACTTTAGAGTTCGCGGCCGAAGTGATGAACTCAAGCATAGTGTCACCAACGCGTCTGGGATGGCACTCATTGCCGCGTTCCCAAGCAAAGATGATCACTTTAAGGATGGGAGAGACGAGGTAACTAACACTTAGTTTTTTTTTTTTTTTTTTCATAGCCTTGTTATATACTAACTCTTGAATTGTTTTTTTTTGCAATGAAGCCATCATTTCCCAAAGTCTCAAAGAAGTTTGTTGAGGCCATGCATAAAGAGCTTTCCTCCGGGAAGGGCAATTGGAAGAAATCGTTTAGTCGGAAGAGGATCAAGAAAGCACTTTATACTGAGATCATTCCGAGGAAGATTCTTGGACGAGGCAGGGCGAGGGTGTCTTGAGGAAATAGTGGTGGCGAAGGCCGCAAGGTCGTTAGCAATGCAATCAGAGAAGAGAACCCGCCTTTCTAGTGGCAAGGGAAAAGACATTGACTACGGGACCTCTTCGAAGAAGCAGATAGTAGACACACACCCTGGGGTTGTTGTTGAGAGAGAGGTTTTGGCGAGCCGTGTTGCTGTGCCATCTGCTAGTGGGTTGCTTCGAGATGAAGCTTATGCGGCAACAAAGTCCAAAGCTTCTGAGGTTTTACTCTTCTTTTACTTAGCATTCTACGCCTATGCTTTAGCATTTTTTGACGTTATTTTTCCTTTCCTTGCAGCTTTCCCTCCTCTTTGACCGACTGGTTGGTGACTATGATGAGGATGTTCGTTTCAGAGATAGTGAGCTTCGCGTGGCCAAAGAGGCCAACATCGTTCTACAGTCAAGACTAGACGAGCTTACCGAGTAGAACCTTGTTCTTAAGCGCGACGCTTTTTCTGTGCAGAAGATTAAGAAGGATTGTGATGCCAAGTTGGCGAAGCTCAAGTCGAGGTGTACCAAGGGCGAGGATGAGATAGCTTTTCTGAAGACATAGCTTAGTTCTGCTAGTGACATTCAGAGCATTAGGATTGGCGAGGCCGTTGCTGTGGCCAGAGACGAGATGGCCCGCGGCTTCATGGGGCGAGTTAGCGAGGTCGTTGGGTTACTAACAAAGATTGGCCGGAAGGCCCAAAACAGCATGTTGAAACTTGCTGAGATTGAGGCGAACTTGGAGTTCATCGGGCTTCTTCAGGGTCCGGAGCCACCAGATCTTCCGACTGAGATCGAGGCGTGTGTGAGCACCGTCGTCTGATCTACGATGCTCATGATGTGTTCACCTTCCTACCAACGTTGTTGTTGGGTTTCCGCTTTTACTAACGTTGTTGTTGGGTTTCCGCTTTTACTAACGTTGTTGTTGGGTTTTCTAGAATGTCGATGCTTTCTGAACACGTCTGTTCATAAGCGATCACATCCTTTGACTTGACCAACGCATTGTTGGGCTTTCAGAATGATTATTCGGTGTATAAACCTAAGTTATTATTGACAGCTGCTTTTTACGAACGGTGCTGTTGGGTTCTTGAATGAACAACTAAGGTCAAAAAGCCCTGAAACTAAACATTAGAATATTTGAATGAACAGTCGGGGTCAAAATCCCAGGAACTGAACATAAGAACTTATATAGCGCGCTTAGGATCCGATGATGGATGTCATTGTGTTCAGGTTCACACATTGTTACTGTGGCCAGCAGCAACGACTGTGGATTGAATTTGCTTGAAAAAGGCTTTGAATCATCCAAAGAGGATGTATTGATGAACTTGCTTGAAAAAGGCTTTGAACAATCCATAGAGGATGTAACTGATGAACTCTCTGAGACGAGTATACATATCCCACTCCCCACCCCTTTTGACGGAGGAGGGCAACTGAACTCGTCCAGAGACAAGCTGCCTATGTACCCTTTGCAGGGATCAAGTCACCCCATAGTTCGTTAAAGCACTTAATCCACCTCCCCTTTAGACGGAGGAGGGCAACTGTACTCGTCCGAAGACAAGCTGCCTACGTACCCTTTGCAAGGATCAAGTCGCCTCGTAGTTCAAGGCAAGAGCCTTATAAGAGAACTAGTGATAGTACCTCTTCAAGTGATTCGCGTTCCATGAATGGAGTATCGGTGTGCCAGCCACGGTGGCGAGCTCATAGATGCCGGGGCGGACTGTAACACCCGCATCTCGGATTATGAATCCAGACCCAAGTGTTAGACAAAAATTGGTATCTTCATTACTCTAAAATTTCTTAATACAATGTTTGGTAAATTACAACGCATGGGTACTAGATCACAATGCCTTGGGAAAGTCTTCCTCCACTGCCTGCTGCTCCCTCCTGCCTTGCCGTCCTATGGTCCACTTGACCGGATGTCCTATCCTGCGTACTGGTAACGAGGTGAGTATTGAATAGTCAGTAAGACGGTCTTCTCCGTCTCACCACCTAACACTACCTAGCTATTCTAAACCCCTACAACCCCACACAGCACCCTTAGAACTACGTGTTAGGTACTATGTCTCACGGCTAACCCTTTGGCGGTGATACAACTCCTCAATTTTTGCCGACACGCTGGCAACCCTAACTCAACACCAGCAAGCTGGTAACTATAACTCCTCACCAGTAAACTGGTATGCATGGCACGCTGGCAGCCACTCCTCTCGAGTCGGCCCGTCGGCGGACTTTCATGTTCTGGCACTCTGGCCGTCGTAGTGGACAACTGAACGCTAGGTTTTCGTGCCACTTATTCAGGCTAAACACAAACAACGGGTCGTATGTATCTACATAAGACTGATGCGGTATTTAAAACTACTAGCATTGTGAACCTACTATCCTATCCGGTTTAACATGCCCTAAACTAAGACTCTCCTAAGGTTCACAATTAAGTTATCTACTCCGGTTAATCCTAGTCCTTTATACCTCTACGTTCTCAAGGAATAGCCGAAGCATTTCAATCAATACCTTTGCCCCGTATGGTCGGCCCAGGTAAGCATGGCTATCCCAATACGTTACCCATGACACATCTATGGCCATACGGCGACCGTCCCTGCAGAAATACACACATAAAACTATCTATTAATTGTGGAAGACTCACATCTAGCCTTGACCATTACTGGCCTAAGCGTTCACCTGACCTTGCCTCTAACTTTGGAGTCGTATGCGGCCGTACGAGTTTGCTAAGCCTGCTTAGTGCTTCTCTTGTTGGCATACACCGTCTAGACTCTATATCAGGTTGACTAAGGCGTGGCCGAACAACTATTGAGTTGTCCGATCACTTCCTGTCTGGCCTAAGACATTCTCTAGTAGTCTGTCGAGTCCAACAAACAAGCGAACCATCGAGTATCATCACTGCATTGCGGCGGTAACTCTACCATAGCTCTATTTCATGGTTTATTGATCGATTAGTATCAGACCTTTCAGTCTGCCAAGCTAATCCTCACATTTGGCCCACCAGCTCTCTTGGCAGAGTATAGCTGGCCTATGCATGGCTCTATCGGATTCCTGAGCAAACTCATTCCTCCTGACTTCCTAGGCTGAAGCATGATCCTGCCATGGCTAGCCTCCAGTCCGCCAAACAACGAGTCACTGTTGGGCCAGCTTAGGCTGAGCCAAGTTTCCTCGAGTTACAAGGTTGTCTCACGGCCGTAACTCCTTGGTCCGTGCACCCTTGCCAAGATCCATTGTCATAGCCGAGTTACTTAGCAAGTTGTGTTAGCCTTGCCATGCTCCTCTACTGTCTCATCTACGAGTCCATAGCCAGATCACCATGATCTAACCGGATGCCCTGCCACTGTCAATAAGCCAAGCATGCTTTTGCTTATCGGGCGTGATTCCGAACCGAGGCCATATCGATCTCTATGGAGGCCTTACCGGTTCGCGGTACAGTGGTTGGCATTGTCCGTCTAGCTTTCTCTCCGATCATCGATGTCTTCACCGATAATTACCGGTTTGTTCATATCGTACTGATAAACCGAGGCCTACGCGAGGCTCACCGATGCCAGTCAGCGATCATATCGCGGACTGCCCTTGTGGACTGCTCAGTTATCCCCAATGGCCAGTGGTAGATCGATCATAGGCCTCCCCGAGGGCCTATCGACGCGTCCCCATGGTTCGATCGTAGATACTACCTGCTAGCCACTCTTGGCACGGTCGGATCATCGAATGTCCGTATCGATGATCGTCTCACCGATACGTCCATCGAGGAATGATCCAACGCTCACTCGTCTTGATCATCGATTAGCCTTACTTCTATCGGTGCCTTGTCGAGGCGTCACCAGGCCCTGTGGAGGCATCACAAATGCCTCGCACCGATGCCCTCTTGAGGCATCATTGATGCCTTCTCGAGGCGTCCCTGAACTTCCTTTAGGACACCCGCTACCCAGTCGTGTTGTCACCGGTATCTGACCGATGCCAACCCTTAGCGCTACTGAGGCCTATCGTCGGTTCCCTGTCGTACTGTCATCAAAGCACCCCGAGGCCATACCGTTGCCAGCACTAGGCACTACCAAACATGCCGGGCCGTGTACGAATCTCTATCCGTCCAAGGCTACTACTACTACTACTACCCTAACCCGTACTAATAAGTCTACCGTATGAAAGCCTTATGAGAAAAGAATAGAAAGGGAGTATTAGGTACGGATCACGCCTTACCTTATACCACTGCTCCTTAGGGTGGGGTGCCGAGTTCCTTCTCGAGCTCCTCCTTTTCTTTCTCTCCTAAGCGTTTATCTTTGGCTCTGGAGAGAAGAGAAATGTTTGGTGTGTAAATAATGAGCTCCCTTGCACCATATTTATACTAACCAAAAACCCTAAGGAGAATATCCACTTTCCTTATTCTTTTCCACCTCCTTACTACATGGGCCAAAATCCCGCCTAATTTACTTGATGACCACATTTTTCCACCTCCTCTCCTACAAAACCTAGGGTTTCCTTTCCCCTATTAATTGTAGGAGGCCCGTTTACCACATTCGCGGGCCAGTCCATGGATTTCCACTTTCTTAGGACATTTTACACCATAACGATAATTTCTCAACTCCATCAAACCTCCACAAAATTATTCTAAGTTGCTTAAAACTCCATACCCGGATCTGGGATGTTAGACGGACCACGGTGATGACGTTGTAAGGTCCTTTCCAGTTAGCTCTGATTTTGCCTGCATTCCGCTCTACTGTATTCTGTAAGACTTCGCGCAGGACCAAGTCACCTTCACCGAAACACCTTTCTCGAACTCGAGAGTTGTAATAGCGCGCGGTCGCGTGTTGATAGTTGGCTATCCTGTTAAGTGCTTGATCACGCCTTTCGTTAAAGAAGTCCAATTCATTGAAGAGGAGGGAGTCATTGAGTTCTTCGTGTTCTGGTAAGAGACGACGTCGTGGCCCAGGAGAAGTGACTTCAGATGGTATGACACATTTAGTGCCATAGACAAGTGTAAAAGGAGTTTCGCCAATTTCACGGCGGGGAGTAGTGCGGTGGGACCATAAAACGCCTTCTACCTCGTCTGCCCAACGCTCCTTCTTTGCGTCTAAGCGTTTCTTAAGGCCATCGAGAATTGTCTTGTTGATTGCTTCTGCTTGACCATTTCCTTGAGTATAACAAGGAGTAGACTTGCTAAGTCGAATCTTCCACTTTGCACAGAAGGTCTTGAACCTGTTGGAGATGAATTGTGAACTGTTGTGTGTAACAATTTCGTACGGAACTCTGTGACGGCATATGATGTTTCTCACGACGAAACTTTCAACTTGGGCGTCTTTGATACTTGCGTAAGCTTCAGCTTCTACCCACTTTGAAAAATAATCTGTTAGAACAAGTAAGAAGCGCTTCTGTTCTGAAGCGTGCAGTGGTCAAACGATGTCCATGGCCCATCTCATGAATGGATAAGGAGAGGTGACAGAGGAAAGCATCTCCGTTGGTTAATGAATCTTTGGAGCATGTCGTTGACACCTTCGCACTTGGCTGAAAACTTCACGCAGTCGTTCACAATAGTAGGCCAGAAGTGGCCATGTCGCTTGATCTTGATTGCCAAGGCTTTGCCTCCTGAATGATTCCCACAAGACCCGTTGTGGACTTGTCTTGCTTCTATTCCTTCCACGTAGGGGAGCAGAGGGCCGGAGAACCCCCATCTGTAGATGTTACCATCTAGCAGAACATATCTGTAGATGTTACCATCTAGCAGAACATATCGGATAGCTTGCTTCTGTACCTTGCGGGCTACCCACTTGTTGCTAGGCAATTCTCCGTTGACAATATAAGCACGAATCTGATTTATCCAAGGTTTGTTGCAACCGTATTCGGGTTCTTCATCTGTCTCCATTGGAACATACGTGTCTTGGTCATGAGGGATGAGTGGGAGGTTTTCTGGCGAGAGGTTGTCGGTGTCTGGGACCTCATCGATGACAGGGACCTCATCAGTGACAGAGGCGTCGATGACTGGGGTCTCATCGGTGTCTGCAGTTCTTTGTTGACTAGCCATAGGCGTTGCCATCGGCAGATGCGTAGGCTCTGTTTCTTCAGCTGCTTATGTCATCTCAATGTCTTCGGCTCTTGTCTCGAGTGATTCAGCAATGACTTTTGCTTGCTTCGCAATATGAGATCGTGTTGAGATAGCGAGCGTCATATCCTGCTGGATGCTTGGAAATTCGATGAATTCCACGGGGATAACCCATTTCAAAGTTGGATCTGTTGGCGGAGCTGAAGCGGAGGCAAGGTTTGCTAAGGCATCGGCGTCAACGTTTTCCCCTTAGGGAATTCGTGTAAGTGTAAACCCTTTGAATGTCAATGCAAGGTCCTTGACTATCTTCAAATAGGCTTCCATCCGGTCGTCTTTTGTTGCGTACTCGCCGCTGAACTGGCTAGTAACTAGTTGTGAATCGCAAAATGCGCGGATGTGCTCGATGGTAAGTCCTTGAGCGAGTCGCATGCCAGCGATAATGGCTTCATATTCTGTTTTGTTGTTGGAAGCTTTGAAGCCTAGACGAAATGATTGTTCGAGGATCTCGCCTGTTGGTGATGCTAAGCGTATCCCTACTCCGAACCCATTTTTAGAAGATGAGCCATCGACGTGTAGTTTCCAGATCCGTGGTCGTACCTCCTTTGGGCTTTGGTCTTATGGGAGTTCGATGAGGAAGTCCGCCAACACTTGTGACTTGTTGCACGTTTGCCCTTTATACTCGATGTCATACTCGGTGAGTTCTACAGCCCACTTGACCAACCTGCCAGATTGACTTAGACTATGCAAGACCAAACGCAAAGGAAAGGTGCTGAGAATCACAATGGTATGAGATTGGAAGTAAGGCCTTAGCTTTCGTGATGCCATGACGATGGAAAGTGCTAGCTTCTCCAGCTGAAGTTATCTTGTTTCAGCATTGGTGAGGGTTTTGCTAACATAGAAGATATGCTTTTGCTCGCCTTGTTCTTTGCGTACTAACACATCACTGACAGCTGTTTCGTAAACAGCAATGTAAAGGAAGAGAGGTTCTCCAGATACTGGTTTAGCGAGGATAGGCAACGTTGCCAAGTACTCCTTGAGTTGTTTGAAAGCATCTTCACACTTGTTTGACCATTCGAACTGTTTGTTTCCTCACAGCGTGTTGTAGTTGAGTTGGTTGAAGCATTCTTCTAGGTGAGAGATGTGGTATTTCTCCTGAAGAAATTTCACGAGCATGTCGTCAATATAAACCTCCATCGTCTTGCCTATCTGGTATTGAAACATTTTGTTCACGAGCCTTTAATATGTTGCACCAGCGTTTTTCAGGCGAAAGGCATCACCTTGTAGCAGTAGATTCCACGGTCGGTGATGAAGGCAGTCTTCTCTCTATCTTCAGGGTGCATTAGAATCTGGTTGTACCCTGAGAAGGCATCCATGAAAATTAAGAGCTTATTTCCTATTGTTGCTTCTACTAAGTAATCGATGTGAGGCGGAGGGAAGCTGTCCTTTGGGCATGCTTTGTTCAGATCCGTGAAGTCCACACAGACACGCGACTTCCCGTTCTTCTTCTTTACCACGACTGGGTTGGCGAGTCAATCGGGGTATTTGACTTCGGTGATTGATCCAACGCGCAGAAGCCTTTCGTATTTCGTTTACTGCTTTTGTTCGGTCAAGACCAAGCTTCCTCCTTTTTTGCTTTACTGGTTTGAAAGTTGGATCAACGTTGAGCTCGTGGCTGGCGATGTTGATGTCTATCCCAGGCATGTCTTCTGTTGCCCAGGCAAAAGTGTTGATGTTCTTCTGGACGAAAGCCACTAGCTCCTTCTTAAGTGTTTCATCAAGCGCGGCTTCAATCTCTACACACCTTTCAGGGTGCTGCTCGTCAATGCATACAAACACTACAGGTTCGCAGGTGGGTCGCTCTTCTTTTACACGACCTTCTGCAATATGTAATTGCTATAAGAGGTCGGTCAGGTTCTTGACCTGCTCGGAGCTAGTTCTCGCTCTCTTTCGTGATTCTTGAGGCTCAGAGTCTTCCCTCTTCTTCTCGATGTTTCGCAGCTTATGCTCGGCCAAAAAACACATACGGGAATCCTTTTGATTTTCCCATATCATTTTTATACCGATGGTCGTTGGGAATTTGAGGCATAAGTGGTATGCTGAAGGCACAGCTCGCATCTGATTGAGCCAAGGAGTCCCCATGATCATGTTGTAGATTGCTGGATGATCGGAGACTGTGAAATCGACCATCTTCTTAACGTTGCCAGCTTGGACGGGTAGGCGAATTGTCCCCACACTACAAGAAAAAAAGGATATTGCAATAGTTAAAATTTGTTGCAAAAGGAAATATATTGTTGCAAAAGATACAATTGCAATGAAAGCGTAACATTATATATAGTATTGCTATTTGGATGTTGCAAATTCGTGTTTGTTGCATATATGTCGCAAAATAAGCAATGAATAGATTTCTTGCAAGTACGTTGTATTAATTCAACAACCTCTTTGTAGCAAATTTGTCGTATATTTGCAACTTCGATTTGCAATACTATATTGTTGCAACTTGTTGCTACGTAAAAAAAATAGCAAATACCGTAACAAATTTATAATGCAACAAAATATATGCATGCAAAATTGTTGTATGATTACGAGGTCGTTTGCAACTATAAATTATCACAAATCATTACTATGATAAACATATAGCAAAATCGTTGTATATACCCCATAATTATTTTGCAACGTTATCTACACTAACATGTTTTTGCAACATAATCTTTATCACAATATTAAATTGTATATTTGATGCTTGGAATTTTTTTATAATTTTTAGTTTAAGAAATTTCGTAATAAATTTAGTTACTAATACTATATAAAAAAATAACTAACTTTATTAAATAATAAAATCCTAACAAAATAAAATCCTAACAAGAATAAAAATTATTGGTGCATAAATGCAAAAAAAGAAGGAAAAAAAGCTAACGAACAAACTGAAATCCTAACAAAATAAAATCCTAACAAACTAATAAAAAGTTAAACGTTGTTCCTCCAATTAAGCGTTGTTAGTTGAGGAAGAAGGAGCAGCATCATTTTTTCCACTCAGTCAAGTTTCTCGAGCCTTTCTTTAATTTATGCATTTTCTTTAGAAATATCCTCAACCTTTTGTTTCAAAGCCTCCGCATTTTCCACATGATTTTCGATGGTGGTTGATGATCCACCATTGATAGAAAGTTGGTCAAATAACTGTAAACAAAATAATGAATTTAGTAAATTAAGTTTACGATATTAATTTACAGAATCAATAAAAAAAAAATAGTATATTACCTTCAAATACATTTCATTTTTTTGCTCAGAAGTTAGCTCTTCGATTGTTGGGATATCATCAACAATCATATGATCAGAAACACTCTTCTCAAATCCTTCACTGATCAGTCTTGCCCTTTCATCAACAAAGGATCCATCAGATTTCTTGTGTGTCTCGCGAAGAACGTCGATGTAGGAAGCATCTCCATTCTTTTTCTTCTACAAAATAACATAGTAAACCCATATTAAAAAATGGGAGAAATAGAAAAATGACAACTAAAAAATAGTTCTTACCACTATATCTGCAACTTTAGCATATGAACGCGAGCCAGCTCGATGTTTATGGTCCTAACCCATTTCGATCAGACATTCGACTGTTGGAAGCTTTTTTGCTTCTTTCCTTAGCTTTGTCGGTTGCCCAGTAGTCGACCAAATCCTTGTAGTGATCATCAAGGATCCAATAGGCAATATATATAACAATTGCTAAGAACAATAAAATCTCACCGTATCTTTGTTATTCTTAGATATATCCAAATCTTTAGTATATCCAATAAAAAACACGCGGGAAACGTGGCGGGAGTAACAAGTGGGAAACATAGCAGGAGTAACAAGCGAGAATCAAAATTTTAGATTATTAACTTTTCCCTCTCGATGGGGAGAGATCTCTAGTTACTCTGTTTTTCTTACCATAAGGACGTATATATATATATATATAGAGAGAGAGAGAGATAAGCAATTCTTTGCAAATCAGATGAGAAAGATATGACATTAATCCTAGATAGACCTTGTTTTTTACTATGCTTAAGATCAAACGCAGTCCAACATAAATTGAAACGCAATATCCATAAACGAAAGAGTTTTTGAGCTCCACAAGTCAAACCGTTGAAGCATCAACATAAATCGAAAACCTTAAGAAACAACATAAGTGATACTAGAAAGACTTTTAAAAGAGACAGAGTAAATCCAAAATTAAAGAAAAATACAATTATATTTTATTTTTAGAGATTTATGGTGATCGAAGATTCATGAAGATGCAACGAATTATCCTATTTTGACTTTTTATTTAAATGTCCTACGACTATCATTAATTTTGCCCTTTAATTAAAATATTAGTTTGCCTATTTAATTTAATTTACTAACTATTTTGATTAGATAAAGAACAATCAAAATAAACAAACAGAAACTGATCAAAAACATAACGCAAGTTTCAATGATCTAAAGAAAACATCACCTCGATAATTTTGCTTGTTTCGAAACACGTCTCCAACAAGAAAACAGAGTCCACCTTAAAAAGAATCACACTTGTGATTGATGCAACTTGTGGAGCTTGAATCTTCGTTTTAGGATACAATTTTTGTAAGATCAGTTCCCGGTTGACAAAATACTAGGTGGTTTGCTTGGAACTTGTAAGATCGAGTAGATCTATGCTCTTTGGAAGCTCAGCCTTGCTTCTAAAGAGATGAAGATGAAGATATAAATGTGTATAATACGTTGTTGGGCTGCATCAATTACTAAAGTCCAATATGTATTTTTGGGCTGTACAATTTTATATACTTTGTCTTTTTAGTTTATTTTATAATATGATCTGCTATGGTTAGTTTCATAGTTATTTGAATGTGCAAAAAAATTCAATTAATAAAGAGTTTACAGAAATTGAATTGAACCGTAATAATTAACTCAAAACCGAAATTTGTCAACTATTAACCCAATAGAGTTTGTATACCAAATGAATGCCAATTTTACTTTTCAAAGCTTTTATGAACTAATATTATTACTTAAACATGTACACAATATATATATATATATAATAAAAATTATCGATAGTTTTTCAATTGTACTTTTATAAAAAGAAGTGTTGCAAAAGAGTTATTGAATTGTTGCAAATGTAGTGACAAAATAGACACATATATTGCCACGTGATATACAATAATTTTCTTTTGCAAAAAAACAACAACTTACTTTCGTCGAATATTTCTTGTAAATTTTGCATGACAAATTTTCAAGTTGTAAAAATGTTGCAAATTGGTAAGGAAAAGTTGTAACAAATAATATTATTGTAATTTTGTAATGAATTTGTAATACAATTGTGACATATATTAATCATCGTAAATATATTGCAAATTTTTAACAAAATCCAATGTCGCAAAAATTATGTGGCAATATCCCTTTTTTCTTGTAGTGCCATCGTCATGGTTGTCTCTCTAGAGACGCTTGTTATGGGTTTAGGCCGCCATTTGATTGTGGATAGATCAATCTTCATTCGCTCCAGCATTTTCTTGAAGATAACATCCACTGAGCTTCCTGTATCAATAAGAACGTGAGCGACGTTGAAGTCGTAAACAGTCAAGTTGATTACCATGGGATCGTTGTGTGGTTGATCGAGACCCGCAGTGTCTTGTTCGTCGAAGGTGATAGGATCGTTGGAAAGCCTTGGCTTTGCAGGTGCTGATATTTTCGCGCAGACGTCGGCGCGTCGTTGATATGCTTCGATTGCAGGGACGTTGTCAGCGCAGTATTGCGATCCACCCATTATCATGTTGATACTTTCCTGCTGGTCTCCGTTTTCCATATTGTCATCGCGACATTGGCGTCTAGGAATGTGCGCCTGTTGTTCGGTGTCAGCAGTAGCTTTCTCTTTTAGCTTGAAGTCTGACAAGTTATTATTACCTTTCAAGGTGCCCTCCGTGATTTTAGCTATGAGTTGTCGCCCTAACTCGTGACACCTTGCGGTCGAGTGTCTACTTGCTTTGTGGAAGTCGCATTACAGCTTCTCGTCATAGTCTTTCGATTCTCTGGTCCAGGTGTTGTTCCAGGTTCCTCTGCCGCGACCGCGCCCGCGACCTCTTCCACGTCCGCGACCCGATGACTCCACTTGATAGTTGTGAGCCCATCTGGATCCTCCTTCATATCGGACGTAGGCGGGATTGCTCTTCTTCGGTTCAACGGCTTGGGCTGGTCTGCTTGCTTATTTGGTCTTTCCACCTTTCCTGGCTCGGACCTCCTCTTCTGTTCAAGCGAAATCAGCAGCACGGTGGAGAGCATCTTGGATTGTTGTTGGCGTGTTGAGACTCATCTCTTGCCAGAACGGAGACGGACACCAAAGTGCTCCTCATAAGGCCTATAGTGCTGACTTGTTGTTGATACCTTCAACCTTTGATAGCGTGTTGTTGAACTTTGTCATGAAAGATAAAAAAATCTCATTTTCGCCTTGCTTATTGTTCCATAGTTCGGAATCGTAGATTTTCCATTCCATGAAGATGTTGTAATGCTGCATAAATAGCTCGGAAAGCTGGAGGAAAGAGTGAATCAAATTCTTCTCCAGATTGTAGAACCACTGAAGGGCAGACCCCTTGAGGCTTTACAGTAGACGATGTCCTTCTCAGCTTCTTTGAACTTTGCTCTCCCCAAGGCCACTTTGAATTCCATTAGATAGTCTGAAGGGTCTCTAGTTCCTTTATAAACTGGTAACTTAAGCCTTTCAGGATCGGAGATTTTAGTCCTCGCGATGGCAGGAGCCCTCCCAGTTCCATGGTGTATTTGTGATTGGGTACGCTTTAGGTCAGAGGCTACCCGCTCCATCTGAGCATGCATCTCTGAGAGTTGCGTAATGTAGGATCATTTGAGCGCTCTTCGTTCTTGCTCCTTCATGTTCTGCTCTTCGTTGGAGTAGTTAGTGTACTCCGAGGTGTCTTTCACAACATCCGTCTTGGAAGAGCTTGATGGGCTTTGAGTGTCAGAGGCATGTAGCTCTTGTCGGCTGCCTTCTGCACCTTCTGCTCGTGCCGCTTCTGGGGAGCTGGTTCATCTCCGTCAGAGATATCCACGACGCGTTCGGGAGACTTGTCTGATTCTCGACGCAGCGGCGGTGATGGTAGGTCATCTGGGTTTCTCCGAGCGGTCCGAGGCGCTGAGAAATCGAGGCGTTGAGGGTCTACGCGCGCCCTAAGTCTTGTTGTGTCGGGTCTTCCGCGCTTTCTCCGCGAAAGAGCTTTCATCTCTTTTGAAGTCCCCTCGTTGATCTTGGCTTGCTTCTTCTGTTTTGTGGGGAAGGTCTCTAGCATCTTCTTGACTTCGGTTATGTCACCTTGAGCAGCGACGTTGGTAGCAGCAGCTTCGGCAATAGGGTCCTTCTCATGGTCGGCTCTGCGAGACGAGGCTTCTTCGCCTGTCTTATTTCCTTCACTGCTCACCATCTTAGATTTGGTATGTAACGTAGCTTTTTTGTGAGAAAGTATCTAAGTCCCCTTAGTCGGCGCCAAATTGTGGATGCCGGAAATCGCACAATTAGATTTGTAAGGGTTTTGAGAGGGAGTAGAGATTTCTATGTTAAGCTACGAAAGAGAAAACGATGAGCAAGGAGAAAAAGGGTTTTGTAATTGATGTGTATGACTTTGTGAATAAAGTTGCAAATGCCTGTTACAAGGGCTTGTACATTAATATATATAGCTTCCTATGTCGGCTAAGCCTTTTCCTAAAAGATAATGAAAACTTTCCTAAACCTTCACGGATTGCCTTTTGCTTCGTGTCGGCGCGCCTACGTGGGCTTTGTAACTGGGTTTTGATGCAGAGAACCTTCTGGAGCCTTTGTCGTCATGCGGGGAGACACCAAAGTGCCTGGACATTGGTGGCATTCTGGCAGACACTGATGTGTCCAGGCATATCTGCACCACTGGCAGTGACATCGGCGTCACTATGTTGACATCGGTGTCACTGCTCAGTGACGTCGGTGCCAGTCAGTTTTGGCCTTCACAGCGCCTTCTGTTAGCTCTGTGATCTTTATGACACTGCATTTATAGCTACTGCTGATGGAGAGGACTTTAGGAAAGGAGGAAGACTTAGTCATTTCTTGTACATGAACAACTTAGGGGCCATATAATCTTTGTAGTTCAAAGCGTATTCGTTGTCAATTATAACATTGGTCGTCAAGGCTCAGCGGGTGAAATCCGACCCCAACAAATATCGATTCTAGTCTCAATTTCATCAGCTTATATCCAAAAATCTAAGGTGAGTGAGTGACCATGACTTCTAGGTCGATGGATCGTTAGGGATTCATGGTAATAGGTTTGTGTGTATTGATTGATCGTGGATAGATGATTTCGTGATTGTGTGCACTTGTTGTGGTGGTTGTTGAGTTTTATTTACAGGTTGATGGGTATAGGAAAGGCTCGGAATCGGACCAGAGAGGAGAAGGTTCGATTCTGGCGAGTCTGTGATTTGTGTCGATTGACACCTAGAGGGTGTGTCGATCGACACAGGTACCCGAGGGAATGTGTCGATCGACACCTAGAGGGTGTGTCGATCGACACATGCAACTGGTTTGTGGAGTGTCGATCGACACCAGTGAGGTGTGTCGATCGACACCAGTGAGGTATTAAAATAAGGAGAAATGACGGAGAAATGACGGAGAAATGTATTAAAATAAGGAGAAATGAAGCATTTTCACCGACTTTTAGTATCCATATATTCTTCACTTGGCAAGATTATGTTACTTTGTTAGTTTATGCTAATTTTGTTTGTTTTTGCAAAGAAATTAATCTTAGTTATCTTCATTCCTTCAAAATAATACAATTATTTTATAAGAATGTAATTTATCCATGAATTAATGAATCTTTAACTCATTCAAATAGAAGAATTCTACTGGAGACATCGATTTAGAAACGTAGTTATATAGTTGTTTTCCAAAGAAAATAGCTTGAATTATCTTAATTACTTCAAAAGAATATACATTTTTTACAAAGGATGCAATCTTTTATATATTAAAGGAGAAGCATTTTCAGCTTATGTGTCAAACTCTCCTTTTTTTCTCTTTTTTGATTTAATTTATTCATCTATTTTTACTTACTACTATACTTCTATCCAAACACATTACAATAACATAATCCCTATACCCAAACATATTTTTGAGTCAAGCTTTTCTTTTCTTTTTTATTTAATTTATAATTTAATTTATTATTGTATTATTATATACTACTATACTCCTATCCAAGCACACTACTATAATATAATTCATATATCCAAATATACTTTTAATTAATAAGAATTGAATAATTCAATTACATTAAAAAACATAAATCGATTAATTAGCTTTAGAAAAAGAATTATTATTTAGTCTACATCGATTAAAATAATAATTAGTTTATAAGATTGGAAATTGGTGACAAATGTTTGGTTATATATGCAATTTTTGATTTTCTTTGAATCATATACCGTATCTTTGAAAAATATGTTTCGTTGGTTTCAACTATTTTACTGGTAAATACATTTAATAAAATATAATCGTAAATTTAAATATGTAAAATTGATCTTAAATTTCATATAATAAATCTATATTAAAATTATATTAGGTTTACTTGATAGATATTTTATTATGCGTATAACGCGGGTACTATTCTAGTTTAAGAGTTAAAGAATGCACATTACATGTGGTAATGAACATTCACTTATAATTGCATTTATAGGAGATAAACAATATGATTTAAATATTTTTTTCAAAAACATAACCTTATAAATCCAAATACAAACTACATAAAACATTAAAAATATATGTCATAAATTATTTGGTAAAAAATATAAACCCAAAGCAAAATACATTTACGATAAAACATTGAATTATTGAATTCACCTAGTACTATTATATATTTAACCTATCCATCATAAATCGTTGTAAACATTGAATTAGAAACAAGTGTTGATTTATTGTATTTGCACATCACATGATCAAGAATTGTGGTGAAATTAGAAAACTAAAAGTTTAATATATTCTAGGTGGTACAAAAATCACAAGATGACTTTGATCAGCGTATTCATGTGTTGAAGAAGTTACACTCCGAGGAAACTTTAGGAGCTGATTCCATCTGAAAAACTTGATGTTGTGATTAAAATGTGTTTAGGTCGCGGCGTTGCGCTATAGTTGGTAACACTATCGTTTCCATTTGGTTAAAGAACCCAATAAATTTCCATTCGTGCCAATTTGATTCTTGTATTTCCTAAGTCAACAACAAGATAATTGAACAAATAAAAAGAAATTAAATCAAAAGTTTAATTGGTCACTGCTAACTTTTTTTATCACGTAAGTTTCAACTTTAATATTTTCTTTCAACATTTAACACAACACATAAAACACCAGTCATTAAACTAAGATGTCAAGCAAAGCGTAACAGAGGAAACTTATATGCTCTTGAGAGTTGAGAAACCAGGCATAGCTTTCTTGTTTAGGGACCATCTCCTCGATAAAGAGTAGATGAGAAACTAACTTTCTCAGAGGTTACTTCGATCTCGCATTTTGGTGAAGCTATTCCAGATAAAACGATCTTTAGCACCTTCACCGGAGAAGATGAAAGGCAAGAAGGAATATTCTTCAGCCGTTTACAGCAGCACACATTCCCACATCCATCGGTATGTTTGTGGTTGAGACCTCTTACTACAAGGATTTCTAGACTTGGACAATTCATGAGTAGACCGGGCAATGATTCCCATCCGATTTCCGAGTCACTCTCAATCGTTAATTGAATCAGGTTCTTGAATACCGGTGTTGTTTCACAACAGAAGGTAAGTACCTCAAGTGTTTGGGCAGATAAGGAAAGGATCTGAACATTGCGTATTCCCATAAGAGAATCCGTGGCATTTCCGACCACTTCTATTTCCTCATCATCTTCACTTTTATCTTCTTTCAGTCGAAGACGATACGAGCTTTAATAAGTGAATCAAAACTGACTTTAGGATATGTGTACACAATATAATCATAATATTCTAGGTACATAAGATTCGGAGTATCAAATGACACACTCTTTGGATTCTCATCCATATTGCCGCACAAGAACGTTAGCCTCTTGAGGGTTGCGATAGACATAGAGCATGACTTCCAAAAATCCCACCCGGTATTAATCAGAGCTAACTCCTCAAGCACTAGACAACCAGAAAGAAGTGTGAAAAAAACGGCAGTGTTTTGGTTCAGAGTGATGTTGGGCTAAGTCATTCAGGCCCAACTGTCTCAGGTCCAAAAGACAAAACAAAGCCCAAGCATAAAACCTTATCTCCTCCACAATGGTCATCTCTCGAACAAGACAAAAACGGTTCTCCTCCTCCAGCTCAGAGCAGTACAGCTCCTCCATCTCTCGAAGAAGATGTACTCAGCATTGTAGCTCACTGCAACACAGCTCAAGAGGTTTGGCTCACTATTGCTAAACATTTCAATAGAGTTTCTTCCTCTAGGTTGTTTGAACTACAGCGTCAACTCCAAACAGTTACTAAGAATGATAAATCAATGGCTGAGTATCTTAGCGAGATTAAGAAGATTTGTGACCAACTTAAGTTCATTGGAAGTCCAGTCATAGAAACTATGAAAGTATTTACAGCGTTGAATGGTTTAGGGCAAGAGTATGAACCAATCAAGACAACCATCGAAGGAGCTATGGACAAAAGCTCACAACTTTTGATGTTGTTTTTGAAGATCTCTCCTCACCTTGCTTTCTTTGCTAATCAGTCTGATGGCTCTACTAACCGAGGCAGAGGAAGATCTGGTTCCAACAGGGGAAGAGGAGCATTCACCACGAAAGGTCGTGGCTTTCATCAGCTGATCACTCAGGTTATCCAGGCTCTGGTTCTTCTTCAGGTGGCAACAACAAAACAGTTTGTCAGATTTGTGGCAAGTCAGGACATCCAGCAATTCACTGTTGGCATAGATTTGACAACAGTTACCAAGACAAAGATATGCCAAAAGCTCTTGCTGCGATGCAGATTACAGAAGTTCCAGATGCCACTGGTCTTGAATGGTTTCTAGATACACGTGCGTCTGCTCATATTACGAGTTCTCCTCTTCATCTGCAACAGGCTTGTTCCTACACAGGTTCAGACTCAGTTATGGTTGGAGATAGAAACTTTCTACCTATCACACACACTGGCTTTGCAAGTCTAGCCTCTTCATCGGGTATTCTCCCACTCCGTGATGTTTTGGTTTGTCCTGCGATTGCAAAATCTCTTCTTTCAGTTTCAAAACTCACAAATGATTACCCCTGTGTATTTGAGTTGGATTTTGATAGTGTGCGTGTCATTGATAAGGAAACAAAGAAGCTTCTAGCTCAGGGAAACACTAGTGATGGTTTGTACTTTTTGGAGGATAATAAAACTCATGCCTTCTATGCATCTAGACATCAAAGCACCAGTGATGAAGTCTGGCATCGAAGACTAGGCCACCCTAATCCTCAAATTCTCAAGTTGCTTAGCTCAAGACAAGTTATAACTATCAATAAACACACAGGAGTGCTGTGTGAAGCTTGTCATATTGGGAAGAGTTCAAGACTCCCTTTTGTTTCTTCTTCTTTTGTTGCCACTAGGCCATTAGAGCGTGTCCACTGTGATTTATGAGGACCGTCTCCATTGATGTCAGTTCAAGGATTTCGCTTTTATGTTGTGTTTATTAACAATTACTCGAGATATTCTTGGTTTTATCCAATGAAATTTAAATCTGATTTCTACTCTTTGTTCCTTAAATTTCAAGCATTAGTAGAAATCAGTTCAATCACAAAATCGAGTGTTTTCAGAGTGATGGAGGTGGGGAGTTTATCAGTAATACCCTACTGTCTCATCTGCAGTCCTCTGGTATTAAGCATCTTGTCTCGTGTCCGCACACGCCGCAGCAAAACGGCTTAGCAGAAAGGAAACATAGACACATTACTGAGCTCGGTCTGTCTATGCTGTATCAAAGTGGTGTTCCACATAAATATTGGGTTCAGGCATTCTTTACCTCTACTTACTTGAGTAACCTGCTTCCATTCTCCGTCTTGCCTCATTAGAAGAGTCCACATGAAGTTCTGTATGGCCAGCCTCCGGATTACTCAGCGTTAAAAGTCTTTGGCAGTGCCTGCTTTCCCACTCTTCGAGATTATGTTCACAACAAATTTGATCCAAGATCACTTCAATCTGTGTTTCTTGGATATAACTCTAAATACAAGGGCTATCGATGTCTTCTTCCTACCACAGGCAGAATATACATAAACAGGTATGTTATATTTGATGAGAACTCCTTTCCATTCTTATCCAAATATCAACATCTCCTCAAGAATTGCAGAACACCGCTACTAGCAGCCTGGAAACAAGGACTGACTTCTGTAGATGACTTGTCAGGTGATCCTCCAGAACCTCCACGTCTTATGGATGATTCTGATTCTCCAAGACAGGTATCTATAACCTCAAGACTGCCTGCATCTGCTGGTAATGAGTTAGTTGCTCGAGATAGCATCATGCCTCCTGACACAGTGACCCATCCAGCTCCACCTTTGGTTCAGAGTGATGTTGTGAGTGATGTCTCTGAAGATGAGGATGTTGGGTGTACGGGTGGCTTAGATTCAGCTCCAATAGGTAAGAGCACTCCTCTCCCTTCAGCTGACTTAGCAAGCACATCTTCCTCTGCTGCCAGACGGCGTTCCACTGTGTCTAACCCCACTAGAGTTACACACCACCCAATGCTCACAAGAGCAAAGGCTGGTATTGTAAAGCCTAATATGAGGTATGCTCTTCTCAATCAAAAGGTATCTTATCTTGAACCTAAGACGGTGTCAAGTGCTCTAAAACATTCAGGCTGGACTGCGGCTATGCAAGAAGAAATAGGGAACTGTGCAGAAGCTGAAACTTGGTCTCTAGTGCCATACACATCTGACATGCATGTTTTGGGCTCCAAATGGGTGTTCAGAACAAAGCTTACAGCAGATGGTGAAATGGACAAGCTACGAGCGAGAATTGTTGCAAAAGGGTTTAATCAAGAAGAGGGAATAGACTATCTAGACACCTACAGTCATGTGGTTCGAACTGCTACATTCAGAACTGTGCTACACACAGCCACTGTCATGAACTGGGAGATCAAACAAATGGATGTGAAAAACGCCTTCTTGCATGGTGAGCTTTCTGAAATAGTCTATATATCCCAACCTGCTGGATTTGAGGACAAGGCTCATCCGGATCATGTCTGTCTGCTTCACAAATCTATCTATGGTTTGAAACAGTCACCACGAGCTTGGTTTGATAAGTTTAGCACTTATCTCCTTGAATTTGGTTTTGTCTGCAGCAAGAAGGATCCGTCTCTCTTTGTCTACTCCAAAGGGAAGGATGTTATTATGTTGCTACTTTATGTGGATGACATGCTCATCACTGGGAATAGCTCTATAGCCTTGGAAGATCTTCTAGTATAACTCAACAAGCATTTCCGAATGAAGATCTTGGTAAGCTCCATTACTTCCTTGGATTCCAAGCACACTTTCATAAGGCTGGTCTCTTTCTGTCGCAAGCAAAATATGCAGAAGACATTTTAGCTGTTGCAGGAATGAGTAATTGTGCTCCAATGCCTACTCCATTGCCTACTCAACCTGATCGAGTCTCTGATCATGATAAAGAGATTGAAAATCCAACCTATTTCAGAAGTCTAGCAGGGAAGCTTCAGTATCTGACCCTAACAAGACCTGATCTTCAATATGCAATTAACTTTGTGTGCCAAAGAATGCACAAACCTACACAAGGTGACTTCAAGCTTCTGAAACGCATACTCAGGTATGTTAAAGGTACTTTAACCATGGGAATCTCTTTCTCTAAGAACACCGACTTCACCTTAAGAGCCTATAGTGACAGCGACTGGCCAGGCTGCACAGTCACCAGACGTTCAACCGGTGGCTACTGCACCTTCCTTGGTAACAACCTAATTTCGTGGTCTTCAAAGAAACAAGACACAGTGGCAAGAAGTTCTACTGAACCCGAGTATAGAGCATTGTCTGAAGCTGCCATGGAAATTACTTGGTTGTGTATTGGTATGAAAGAGCTTGGAATTCCCCTCAGGCATACTCCGGAGCTCTATGGAGACAATCTCTCGTCTGTCTATCTCACTGCCAATCCAGCTTACCATAAAAGAACAAAGCACTTTGAACTGGATTTTCACTACATCAGGGAAAGGGTTGCGTTAGGAGCAGTTGAGGTAAGACACATTCCGTCCTCTCTTCAGCTCGCTGATATCTTCACAAAACCACTCCCCTTCATTGCCTTCACTTTGTTGCGTTCCAAACTTGGTGTTCACGAACCACCCACACCAAGTTTGAGGGGGGGTATAAAACAGAGTGAACAAAATTGCAGTGGTTTGGTTCAGAGTGATGATGGGCTAACTCATTCAGGCCCAACTGTCTCAGGTCCAAAAGACAAAACGAAGCCGAAGCAGAAAACCTTATCTCCTCCACAACGGTCATCTCTCGAACAAGACAAAAACGGTTCTCCTCCTCCAGCTCAGAGCAGTACAAGACCAAAATCAAAACCTTCAACAGCTTTAGTGCGTTGAACCTGGACTGCGCTTGAGATGCTGACAAGTGTCAAAGATCAGAGAGAGGAGACACTCAAGAAAACCTAGTCTTGGTCTTGTATAAATAGAAAAACGATCATCTTTGTAACACTCCAGCAAGAATCAATAATAAATCAATTCATCTTCAAAACGCCATTAAAGGCAAGTTTCTAGTCTTTCCTACAAGAAGCTTTGGAAACAAAACATGACCATAACGATCTTCAAACACAAGTGAATCAAGACATAGAGACTTAAGCTTTGGAAGAAAAACATGTTCCACATCAAAGGTGAAAGCGTAACCATATACATTTCCTAATTTCAGCTTAACCAGTGTCTTGTTCACAAGGAGCTCTGAAGGCAAGGGATATTTAATTTCCGATAGGAGTATATCAAGATCCGATACACCGCGTTTCAACACATTCAATATCCAACCAGTGATACGAGCTGGATCAACACCATCTCCACAACTTGGAGAAAATTTGTTAACGGAACCATTCCCCTGCAAAGCTAATACTCTATCCACAAATTCCATAAAACTTGTACGAATCTCATCCATTATTAAACTCACCTCAAAATCAAGATTTGTTACAAACCCTAAGAGATAACGCCATTTTTTAGAGAGAACCGAAGTGGAAGCAGCTTCTTTTGTGGGAAGGAAAGACAAGATGTGGGAAATCAGAGGATCTGGTAGACCGCTGATTACGTCTCTTGAGACCAGATCCATCTTTTTCCGAACAGAAGATCGAAACATATAATTTCGCTCCATCAAATTATTGTAAACTTCAGAAGAACCGGGTTCGGAAGAAAGTTGAAAAGACAATTAGGGTTTATGTCCGTTGTTGCAGTCAGTGATTTTCTTTCGATCTGTGTCAATGCTAAATGACGTCGTTATATGGATATAAGGGAAAATGCCCCAATTTTCATTTTTGCAAATTATTTTTTGAAATTTGATAAGGACATATAAACCGAACTCGGACCGATCCTAAAACTCCGAACCTATACCCGATCTAAAATCTTATAGTTTTTTTTTGGTTTAAATTTTTTAGACCTGACATAACTTGTACTCGATAGATACTGACCCAAACCCGAACTTTTATCAGAATGCCCATGCCTAAGAGCATGATTTTTGGTGATATTATTGGAGTATCAGTGGGCTAATTGGATTAAATAATAATTGTTGGGTTTCATTTCAAGCCCATATGTATCAGTCTATTGATACTCGTGGTACAGGAAAATGGACACGTGTCGTCGTGGGATTGGTCGGAGAAATTATTTTTACGATTTTTAATTTACGTTTGCGAGGTTATGAACCATAATAAAAATTTGTTTTATAAAATCTTTTATATTTATCCGTAGTAATTTGATTATTCTTTGATTTTAATTTTTTAAAATTTTTTATTTTATTTGTAAACATAAATTAGTTTTTTTTTTCTTATGAACTTTAAGTATCACCAATAAACACTAAAAAAACAGAAGTATCATATTGAGTTTCAACTAACACAATTAATACTAAATAATGTTAGTGATACTCAAAACAGTATCACTAATAATCATGCTCTAAGTATCTTTTGTCATATTTATAAGTAGTTTGAGTTTTAGATTTGATATTTTTTTATCACATTTCCAAATATTTAGAATTTTATATTTGGTATTTTAAATATTTTGGGTTGCTTTTGCTTCATATATATTTTTCATATGACAAGTTACTTTTTGTAGATTTCAGAGAAAATAACAGTTTTAAGTACGAAACATCTAAAAGAACCTGGAACTGAAGAACCCGAACACGTATCCGACCCGAAAGCTTACATGTTTGTATATATGAATATAAAAATTCTAAATCCGAGAAAACGTGTATCCGATAAGACCTGAATACCGGTATGCCCAAGCCTACTTAAAATTTGCGACAACATAAATTAGGTTCTGAAATAGTTGATGCTAAATAGTAAAAGTTTTAATGTTGATTTTTTTTGTTTTTTTGCCAACCTAACTATTGATTTGAAGATTCCAGCTGAGTTGGTTAGCCAAAACGGCGGAATTATGTTTACATAAGAGAATTTGAGAGCACGTGTTCTTGCCAAACGGGCTAGACAATCCGCCTTCTGATTAACAGACCGGGGTATTAACGATAATGAGAAGTTGGGTAAGCGCACTTGTACTCTTCGGAACTTCTCCAGTAGAACCGCAAAACTTGGCCACTCCTCTGGATTCGTGACCATGTCGACCAGATCAGCACAATCCGTCTCGAAATTGTGATAATCCACGCCTCTCTCCAAAATGCAGGACATGGCCCACACCAAAGCTTCCACCTCTGAATGCAGAGGTGAACGTCATTGATCCAAGCCTTGCGCTCCTAAGATCACCAACTGTTCCTGTTGAAGACATACCCATCCCACTCTTGTAATTATCTCTGTATCCTGCCAAGACCCATCTACCTGACATCGAATCCCATTCGTTATAGGTGGCACAACATGTAAGGTTTGCCGAGAAATCGCATCCTCCTCAATTGTCCGTAATTGGGCATCAATCCATGCCAAATATTCATTCTCTACCGACCTTATGAGAGTAAGTGTATCAGCTTCTATACCTTGAAAGCATCTTTTATTCCTTGATTTCCAAATATACCAGATGACCCATGGGTACATTGCAGTATCCCCTTTTAGAGTATTTGCACTCTTTATTCGCCAGAATAGAAAATCCATATTCGCATAAATTGATGAGTTCGAAAGTGTCACCCTTCCCTGAAGAGATAAGAATAGAGCCCAAATGTCTTTAGCAACCTGACATTCAAATAAAGCATGATTAATTGTTTCCTCCTGAAGCCCACATCTCCCACACATCGTTGAACAGTTGATTCCCCGTTGGTTGATTCTTTCTAAGACTGCCAAAGACCCTGATATAACTTGCCATATAAAATGTTTAATTTTCGGAGGACACTTTATCTTCCAAGCTTGTGCCTTGAGGACCGTAAAACTTGGTTCACTTAACCCCTTTTCGATCTTATTTTTCGCCATTTCTTTTGATAACCAATACCCCGATTGAACATTATACATGCCTGATTTAGTAAAATGCCAAATAAACCGATCCGACATATATGATGTATTAATCTTCAACCCTTGAATAAGAGATATGTCCCCTAGTTCCATAAATTCCTAGAGCATCGGTAGATGCCATTCATTTGTAGCCATATTGTACAAATGATTAACCTTTAGATTGGGATGTAGTACACTGCCCCTTCCCCTTGCCGGTCTTGGATATCTATCTGGGATCCAATGATCCTGCCAAACTGCAACATTGTTCCCTGACCCTACTAATAATCGGCTACCAGTATATAATAGATCTCGGGCCGACCATAAACTCCTCCAGCCAAAAGAAGGTGAATATGGCTCCTTGGCCATCAGTGGATGCCTATCCCGAAAGTATCTGCCTTTGAGTACACGGGCGACCAAAGAATTTGGGTACTGAAATAGTCTCCATAGTTGTTTTGCCAATAACGCTGAATTAAAACGTTCCAAATAGTGAAAACCCAGCCCACCTTCGTCCTTGGAGAGGCATAACTTCTCTCATGCTTGCCAATGGAGACCCCTGGTATTCCCGTTTGAACACCCCCAAAATTTTGCTATAGCACTAGTTAACTTTCCTACTAGCGCCTTTGGGAGTCGGAAGCAGGACATAACGTAAGTCGGAAGCGTTTGCGCTATAGATTTAACCAATACTTCCTTACCACCTTTGGACAAAAACTGAGCTGACCATCCATTAACCCTATCGCTTAATCGTTTTACCAAAAAATGAAATATCTTTGTCTTAGAGCCTCCCAAAATTTCCGGGATACCTAAATAAGTACTCATGCCCCCCTCTTTATTTATATCCATGATTGTCTTAAGACTGTTCTTTGTGACGATACCCACATCTTGTCCAAACATAATAGAGGATTTTTCAAAATTTATCTCTTGTCCTGATGCCTTCCCATAATTTATGATGACGTTCAGAAGCACCTTACATTCGCTCTCTTCCGCTTTACAAAAAAATAAACTATCATCGGCAAACAGCAAATGAGTTATTGATGGAGTACTTCTTGCTATCTTAATCCCTGTCAAACTGCCCACCCTTTTCATTTTCCGCACATTGGCAATTAGGACCTCTGTACATAATATGAATAAGTATGGTGATAAAGGATCACCCTGTCGCAGTCCTCGTTTAGGTAAAATCCGACCCCTCGCCTGTCCATTGATGAGAACCTGATAAGAAACTGATAAGAAACTGATCTCACACACGTCATTATCCAGACTATCCACACGGTTCCAAAACCCAATCGGAGGAGTACCGCTTCTAAAAAATCCCACTCTATCCTATCATACGTTTTACTCATATCCGTTTTAACGGCCAAGTAGTCAAACCGATATGCTGAGTTCGTCTGTAATGCATGAAACAGTTCCTATGCTATTAAGATATTGCCCGAGATCAAACGTCCAGACACAAATGCCGACTGTGTTTCCGAAATAACCTTTGGCAGCAGATGCTTTAGCCTTAAGCACAAGACTTTTGAAATAATCTTATAACCCACATTGCATAGGCTGATCGGCCTGAATTCGCTCATCCTCTTTGGCTTATTCGTTTTCGGATTGAGACAAATGTTAGTCTTATTTAAGCGACTATCAAAGTACCCCGTTCGAAAAAAATCTTTCAAAAATCCTGCCAAATCTCCTTTCAAGGATGGCCAAAACCTTTGGTAAAAAAGTGTCATCATTCCATCAGGACCCGTGCCTTTTCCGGGTGCATTGAAAATATTGCCTTACGAACCTCATCCTCCCCAATTTCCCGTATTAATCTATCATTCATCTCCCCTGTTATTACTGGTTGCACCTCTTGGAGTGTTTCCGTAAAATCAGTTGGTCGTGTAGATTCGAACAAATTTTGGAAATAAGTTGTTGCCGTTTCTTCAATATCCTGAGCTTTTTCTTTCCAAGCTCCCTCTTCATCAAAGAGTCCCATAATCCGGTTTCGGGTCCTCCTTTGCTTAGTAGATTCCTGGAAAAACTTAGTATTATGATCCCACAATATTCTTCCTCATCCTTATATGCCTCTTGTAATTTCCTACAATAACCCTGACCTCCTCCCTTGAAATCGTATCATCATTATTTGCCCCTTCGAGAGCAGCCTTTAGCGATGCGATATATACATGGTTTGGTATAACATTATTTTTTCTCCACCACGAGATAGAATTCCGGCAATTCGATATCCTATCCACAAGACCTACGTTATGAAAGTTCCTTGTTCTGATCCAGCCCGCCTCTATAGTTTCTAGCAAACCCGCCTTACCAATCCACCGTTTATCAAAACGAAATGGTTTTCTAACCCGCTCAATATGTAAGTTAAAATCCCCCACGATCGGTCGATGATCCGATCCTATTAACTCTAAATATTTAACGTTAGAGTAAGCATAAAGTGAATGCCAATCCCCATTACCTAGCGCACGATCTAGTTTACACCAGATCGTTTGGTTATTGCTCCTATTGTCCTTCCAAGATAGTTGTTCCCCGATATTTCTGAACTCCATCATTCCACAATTATTTATCATGTTATTAAAATTCAAAAATGTTGTGGCTGATCTTAACCGGCCTCCTTGTTTCTCATGATTCCCCGTTATTTCATTAAAATCCTTTATCATTAACCAAGGGTCTAATCTTTGTAATGCAAATTCACTTAAACTGTCTCTTACTAAAATTCGGTTTTGAACAACCGGATCGCCGTAAATAAAGGATATAAACACATTTTGACCTTCGATCTTTGCTTGCATATCAATGATACGATTATTTGAAAAAGTAATAGAAGGAGAAAAATCATCATTAAAAAATACCGCCAGACCACCACTAGCACCAATTGGTTCAACCGTAAACAAATTATTAAATCCAAATTGAACTTTAAATTGCTCTAAATATGAAAAACATTGTTTTGTTTCTGATAAGAATAAAAACTCGGGTTTAAATTTCTTCCATAAATCTCCCAATGTATCGACTGTCAGACCCGCACCGAGTCCTTGACAGTTCCAACTCAAGATCTGCACGTATTTGCCGGTAGCTTCGGGAGCGCTACCATCCCTATCTTCTTTGTGCTCGTTCCCACGCCCCCTGTTGTCCCTTGTAATATTCCCGAACCTCCTTTCGTTTTCGATTTCACTGAAGGAACCTGTTTAATCACACCCATTTTACCACCGTTAGTCTTTCTAGGAGAAGTTAACAACATAATGTTTCTTTTCCTAAAATTTGTTCCAACCAAACCATTATTCTTACGGGCCATAACCAAGTTTGTATCCTTAGTAGTATCTAAGGAAATAGATGATAAATCCTTATGTAAATTCTCCATAACAACACTTGTACCATTAGTGTCCGAAATTTCACCTTGTATTGCCTTGTTTGAAGTAACATCTGCGACCTGTGATGGATTGTACAAATCCTCCAGAGGTCCATCGTCTTGACCTTCAACTCCTATATACCCATCCAATAAGCCGCATGTATCCTCAAGCTCAAAGTCCTCCAGCATAAACTCTCCCTCTTCTCTAATCTTGTTTCCAGCTGCTAGTCCCAGAGACCCGTCACCCACACTAACCATTGCTAAATCTGAAATCTCTTTTCCTTTACTTGTGGCATCATTATTCACACTACCTTGAATCTTGTTCCCCAGCTCAGTTCTAGACTGAAATGAGCTCCCTTCTCCCTTTTGTGCATATAACAATTTTGGCCAAGTAGATTGTTTACCTCTCTCATATCCATTTCATCACCCTCTGTCATAGGCAGAGCCCTCTTACCCGATTTATTCCGAACATGTTCCCAACCTTTATCATCCCCAACAACATCTTTATAACTTTTAATCATATTAGCTTCCTCTTTCCCACCATTAAGCCCCAGAACTTGCACACTCAACTCCGGACATCAACTAGCCATATGAGACAATCGAAAACAATGATCGCAATGATTTGCAAGCTTATCATAAGCGATGTAAACCTTTACCTCATCACCATTATCGTAGGGGACGATAACAGTCGACACCAGTGGCTCGAACCCATTGAAGGATACTCTGACGTACCCAGCATCCTCATCAATCGCAGATGCCTTACCTAACGCCTCTCCCACCGACCTTAAGGAATCAGCATCCCCATACTGATGAGGTAAACCTTTAACACGAGCCCAGAAAGTAATCTCCGATGGGTAATCTTCAACCACAGAAGGTTCCCATCTCACCACCGATACCATCCAAGAATCAAAATGGTATGGTGCGTTCCTCAACACCTCCTCAATATCCACCTCGGACTGAAAATTAAAACGAAATTTTCCATCACCCAAGTCTGCCCCAACCACCTTATCTTCCAGTTTCCAAAACTTTGGCATGTTATTCAGCAGAGACTCCATGTTCTGAAACGAAGGATTCCACAACCTACCTATCAGTGTTAACGCGAATTGACGAATTCTCCTTTCGATATCCGAAGACGAGACCTTCACCGTCGCCGCTCTTACCACTGTCACCGCACCCATCTTGACCTTAACCTGAGCCATCTTCAATCGATATTGACCCAACGAAACAAACACCAAAGCTTGAAAAGATCTTGTACGCTTTGAACCTTTATATTGAAATATGGAAGCGATGGTTCTAAACCAGCCTTTGAGACCCAATATATAGTGGTCCTCTGTGACTTTATACGTTTCCGAAATCAGATCGTCAAGATCCAATCTACCTTGATACTGATATCCCTCAATTGCCGTTTGAGCATCACTCCGAAGGATTTCCTTGTCAAATCTTGATACCCTCTCAGTTACCATCAATCGCTGGATTTGATTACCATCAACTACCATTAATCTCTGCGAGTACCTTGGGTGATGTTGTTTCCAAATCCATTTCAAAAGAAGAAGCAAATTCCCATTTTTGGCTCCTGGAAACTTGATTGATACCCAATAATCACGAAATCCTCTTGAGTAACTCCATATCCCCTCTTCTCCGTCAATGATTCCCCCAACTTTGTCCATCTCTTTGATTAATTGATCCAATTTTCTCCGAATCAGATCTTGAATGACCAATCTCTGAGATCCAATCTCCCATAATAGCCTCTCTGATCTCCATATCCCGAAAAAATCGATCCTAATCATGTAGCCTTGCAAATCTCAGATAAGATCGCCATGGAGGAAGAGACTATTTTGAATCTGATTTTTAATAGTCATTTTAGTAAAAAAAAAAAAAAAAGTAATTTGCAAACATAGAATTTGACTTCTTTTTTAAAAAAAGTTTATCAGAATATAAGTATAAAATTTATACCCTCCAACAAAGAACAAACACTTCCGGAAGAGTGAACTCAGAGAGTTTAATTTGATGTTTCAAAGTTGTTATGATACAAAATAAGCGTACAAAACATTTTTTATATACAAATTTAGGGAAGTTGTGTTGAATAATGAAGAAAAAATTATAATTGGAATTCTAACCAATTGTCCTTAATCCAATGACTATGATCTTGCCACATATGCCACAATTGGTTAAACTCTTAATTATAATTTTTTTTTGGTTGTTCAGCAAATTCGCTCAATTTATTATGCATGGGTCCACAAGAAATAAACATAAACAAAATAAAATTGGTGCATACAATATTGATTTTTTCAACCCTCTCCCTTAAAGATCAATGTCACTATGTCACTTTGCGTCGTATTTTTTGTTACCTTGCTAAAGAAAATTTTAGGAAACTCGATAGTCGAATAAAAAGATCGCAACTACGCAAACTTCCCTCGACAAATAAATCATATGTCTCGTTGATGGCCCATTTCAATGTCATAGACATGTTTCTTAAACTTCAAGGTAGGTAGTGATTTTGTGAAGTGATATGTAGCATTATCACATTATCAGACATATCTCATTTTAATGTCTTTATTTTTCTTAATTTTTTTGGTAGATGAAAACATTTTTGGTGGGATATGTTTGGTTCTTTCACTTTGAGTTATTTTCATTCTTCATTTAGGCAACACATGCAACATTATCTTCATATACGATGGTTGGCTCCATGTTTATGTGTAATTTACGGCATGATTGAATGTGTTTGACATATTGACATTAGCCATACACATTCTCTATTTGCTTTGTATAGTACAATGATTTCAACATAATTCGAAGAAGTAGCCTAAACGTTTGCTTACGGGACAGATAAAATATAGCAATGTCTCTTATAGTGAAAGTATATCATGTTAGTGATGTGGCTTTGTGTGGATCTATTTGGCTTTTTGAATGTTTAGGATAAAATAATCATAAATCAATCTTCTCTTGAAGATATCGGGAAACATGTTTAGTCCTATTTCAATGTATTTGTGTAGGAGACGAGGTAAATCATGATAACAATTAGCAGCAAATGATTAATCATGTCGAGTACAATTTGCAAGGTGCATGAGGATTCTAATTTCACTTAGATATGTTATTTCAAGATCAAGTATGTCCTCATTTTCTTCATGTGGTCGAAATGAATCATTTTCAACTTATGGTGATCTAATGACCATATAGGTACTCAAAGAAATTGCATTTATCCATGTTGCACCGTTTTACCACTCTTTTGGTGTGGATTGGTGTATAAATATAGTTTTCATCCCAATTTTTCTTTTAAATAGTTTGATGTTTATTCTATTTCTTCTTGAATCCCAATTATGTATAGATCATCAACGTATATTGTCATAATCACAAATCCGGATGTTGTTCTCTTAATGAAAACACATGAGCATATTGATAAAGATGCTAATCTAGAAGCTTGTTTGTCCTCTAATCCTTCTTTTTCTTCTGAAACCTTCTTGAGAATGGAGTTTGATTCTTTGTTGCATAAGCTCCTGTGTAACAGCGAGTATAGTGGATTGTTTGGATAAAAGGGAAAGTTTGTTAGATCACAAAACGACTTTGATCAGCTTGTTCATATGTTGAAGAAGTTAGTCTCCGAGTAAACTTTAGGTGTTGCTTCCATCTGAAATGTTGATGGTGTGATCAAATGTTTTCAATGTACATATATATATATATGGAGCAAGGCATTTGGGCCACTATCATTTCCATTTGGTTCAACAAAGCTATAAATTTCCATTCGTGCGAATTAGATTCTTGTATAAACATAAACAAAATCGGAAGTTTAATTGGATATTGCTAACTCTTTTTACCATGTTTTTTTTTCATACGTTTTACACAACAGAGACGACAACAAAAACATAAAACACCAGTCATTAAACTAAAATACTAAGCAAAGCACAAACGACAGTAACAGAGGAAACTTACAAGCTTTTGGGTTTAGCTCAAAGGGCTGAGAAACCAAGGAAACTTACAAGCTTTTGGGTTTAGCTCAAAGGGCTGAGAAACCAAGTATACATTTCTTCTTTAGGAGCAGACCAATTCATCGTTAAAGAAGAAGGCAAAGTAAATGTCAAACTAACATTCTCAGAGAATACTTGGATCTTGCACTTTGGTGAAGCTATTCTAGGAATCTTCTGAAGCTTCTTGGATAATTGAAACGCATCATGGTCACTTAATGTATTAAAGTATACTATCACATGTTCAAGACGCGGCATTCTGATACGAGTAAGTTGGATCGACCAATCATCTTGCACCAATACAGAAGAAGGAAGAACTTACACAAGAAGGAGGCAAGCTTGGGAAACAAGCAAGTTGAAGATACTACAGCAAGCTTATGAAATAAGGCAGCTAAAGTTGTTAACCAAAACGCAGAGTTGGGTGAAGCTTCTGGAAGCAACATAGACACATCAGCAAAGCATGAGGGTCCACGTACAATGGATCAGAGCAACGGCCATAATGAGCTGACAATCTAGCACATGGTGCTAACGGAATTTGGTGAGCTGGCCTTGATGCACATGGAGGCTTAACTCACCTAATAATCTATCTTCGTTTTCTATTTAGAGACGTTGGGGTCAATAGTTTGTTTTTCATCTTTGGGATCACTTTGTTTAAGTTTGTAAGGAGAGTAAGAGGCTCCATAATTCCTCTGTTTGCTTTGTAATTCTTGAACGATTTGGTGAGTAAAGGGTATTATTCATCTAAAGAACTCTTGATTTACATTGCTTGGTAACTAAACTCTATCAATTGGTATCAGAGCCTTGTTTCGATCACAACAATGGCACCTAAACCAGATCCTAAGGTACTCAAATGGCAAAAATGATGGAAGAAATGCGGCTTGAAATGAATAAAATGAGGGATTCATACTCTCAAGAGAAGGTCAAACACCTTAATGACATGGAGAGACTTGAACGGCGAATTAGAGCGGCGGAGGACATACAACGAGAAACTCCTCCAGTCACTCCTGGTCTAGTTGTGACAAGCTCAATACAGGTAACTCCGGAACCAACGAATCCAGTGTTGGTCCAGAGCGAGGGTAAGGCAGTTGATACTGGCACGTCGTCGGCGCCACCGATGACTCAACAATCTCTGGGAGGTGGGGAGATCCAGACCAGTATGATGTTACAACCACCATGGCGACCCCCGGAAGAGCGAAACAATCCGCTGACTCGGAAACTGGAGTTACCTCTCTTTGATGAAGGAAATGTGGAAAATTGGATTATGCGTGCTGATCAGTACTTCGGGATGGGAGATTACTCGGAGACACAGAAGATTGAAGCGGTCAGATTGTGCTTTCTCGATGATGCTTTGAATTGGTACTTGTGGGAAATGGACAGAAATACCTTTGTGAGTTGGGAGACGCTGAAGCAACAGGTCCTTGACAATTTTTCTTCTGACGACGGGAGTAGTTCCGGTGAGCGGTTAATGCGACTGAATCAGACAGGTACAGTAAGAGAGTATTGTAGAGAGTTTATAGCTATCGCGTCTAACGCACTAGAGCTCCATGACTCAGCGCTCGAACTAGCGTTTATGGCTGGCCTTCGTCCGTCCATCCGAGCGAGGATGAAATCGTTCGGACCGTGCCATCTTGAGAAGATGATGAGCGTGGCAAAGACGGTGGCGGATTGGGACCTCGAGGAGGAGGACAATCCGGCAAGACTGTCCGGTGGATCTAACTCGCAACGAATGGGCCACAATAAAGTAGTGGGCCTGACAACACCTGCAGGATCCAGAAACAACAATGGGCCTAACTTGTCCAAGCCTCGTAACACAAACACAATGGGGTCGAATGCGGCGTCGTTTCAAGGAGGGGACAAACAAAACCCTAATGCTCACAATCGCGTGAAACCACCTTACCAGAAATTGACGCCGGAGGAAATCGAGTACCGTCGAGTCAACAAACTATGTTACCGATGCGACGAAAGCTGGCATGTTCGCCATCTTTGTCCCAAGAAGGAATTCACGGTCCTGGTAAAGCAGACAGACGGTAGTGAGACAGAGTGGGAAGAACCAGATGACTCGTACTGCTATGATGATGATGAGCAGGAGATGACGACCATGGCAGAGCTCTCCTTGAACTCCATGGTTGGTATTTCCTCTCCTCGTACAATGAAATTGAAAGGGTCGATATGCGGCCAAGAGGTGGTCATAATGATAGACAGTGGTGCTTCCCATAACTTTATCTCACAGGAGTTGGTCAAGCGCCTTGTTCTACCATTCGACGACTCCAATGGCTATGGGGTAATGACGGGGACCGGTATCACAGTCCAAGGCAGGGAAAAGTGTAAGAATCTCAAGCTCCTTATGCAAGGGTTAGTGGTGACAAGCAGCTTCTTGCCTCTGGAATTGGGTACGCCGGATGTAATCTTAGGGATGCAATGGCTAATGTATGTTGGTGACATGAGATGCAACTAGAAGTTACAAGTGTTGCAATTTCAAATCAACGGAGAATGGGTCAGTCTCAAGGGTGATCCCAGCCTTTGTTGCACACCAGTTTCACTCAAGGCACTGTGGAAAGCAGGGCTAGGGAATGGTGGTGGAGTTTGGTGGGATGCAGATTACAGAGGACAATTGGGAAGAGAAAAATTTGATGGGTCTGAGATCGTTGATAATGCGTTACCAGGAGGTGTTTGTAGAACCACAAGAGTTACCACAATCGCGTGGTAAGGAACACACCATTTGTTTGGAACTAGGAGCTACACCAGTGAGTGAGAGGCCTTTCAGGTATCCTCAGGTGCAGAAGGAAGAGATAGAAAGACAAGTTGCTTCAATGATGGGTGCTGGTATAGTCAAAGACAGTAGGAGTCCGTTTTCTAGTCATGTGTTATTGGTCAAGAAGAAAGACGGCAGCTGGAGATTCTGCGTCGACTACAGAGCTGTAAACAAGGTCACTGTGAGTGATAGCTATCTGATTCCTATGATTGACCAACTTTTGGATGAACTTCATGGAGCAACCATCTTCTCCAAACTGGATCTGCGATCAGGATACCACCAAAATCTTAGTTAAGGCAGAGGATGTGCCTAAAACAGCCTTCAGGACACATGACGGGCATTACGAGTTTCTTGTCATGCCTTTTGGTCTTAAGAATGCACCGGCGACTTTCCAAGCCCTGGTGAATGATCTGTTCAGACCACATCTAAGGCGTTTTGTGCTAGTGTTCTTCGATGATATCCTAGTCTATAGCAGCAGCCTGGAAGAACATAAGAAGCACCTTACTAAGGTACTTCAAATTCTTCAAGACAACAAGCTTTTTGCTAATCCAAAGAAGTGCCAATTTGGGAGTTCTGAGATTGAGTATTTGGGGCACGTCATATTTGTTCAAGGAATGTCAACTGATCACGAGAACATTAAAGCAATGATAGAATGGCCAGAGCCAAGGAATGTGAAAGCCCTTAGAGGTTTATTGGGTCTCACCGGGTACTATCGCAAGTTTGTAAGTGGTTATGGAGAAAAAGCAAGGCCACTAACAGCCTTATTGAAGAAGGATCAGTTCAAATGGGGACTAGAAGCTACTGCAGCGTTCAATACATTGAAGATGGCCATGACTACAGTCCCTGTTCTGGCACTTGCTGACTTCAATGAACTCTTTATAGTTGAGTCAGACGCGTCTAGAACAGGACTAGGTGTAGTCTTAATGCAGAAGCAGCAGCCACTAGCCTTTTTCAGCCAAGCATTGACTGAAAGACAAAGATTGAAATCTGTGTATGCAAGGGAATTGATGGCCATTGTGTTCGCAATACATAAATGGAGGCACTATCTTCTATGGAGGAAGTTTCTGGTCAGAACGGATAAAAAGAGCAGCGTGATCAAGTTTCTATTGGAGCAGCGTGAAATCAACCTAGAGTATCAGAAATGGCTTACCAAGATTTTGGGATTCGATTTTGAGATACAATACAAACCGGGTTTAGAAAATAAAGCCGTTGATGCACTATCAAGGAAGGAAGCAGTACCACTCCTATTTGCCTTATCAGTCCATGCGGTACTACAACTTCATGAGATTGAGTTTGCTGTTGATCAAGACCCTATACTGAAGAAGATCAAGGAAGACTGGCTTCAAGATGCATCTTCTCAACCTGATTACACAGTGGTTCAGGGAAGGTTGGTCATCCCTCAAGGGTCAGCTTGGATTGCAGTCATTTTGAAGGAGTTCCATGATGGTAAAGTTGGTGGTCATGGAGGAGTCCTCAAGACACAGAGGAGGATCACGGCGTTGTTTTACTGGAAGGGTATGTTGGGGGACATCAGACACTTTGTGGCAGCTTGCTAGGTATGCCAGCGCCACAAGTATTCAACCTTGGCGCCTGCAGGTTTGCTGCAACCCCTGCCCATCCCAGAAGAGGCGTGGGAAGATATATCAATGGATTTTATCGAAGGCCTTCCAAAGTCAGACAGATTGGAGCTGATTATGGTTGTTGTGGATAGGTTAACCAAGTATGGTCACTTCATAGGGCTCAAACATCCCTTGGAAGCCACCACAGTTGCTTCGGTGTTCATTCAAGAGATCGTAAGGCTACATGGATTCCCAAAAACCTTGGTCTCAGACAGGGACAAGCTATTTACAGGAAAGTTTTGGGGAGAAATGTTCAAAATAGTGGGTACCAAGCTCTGCTTTAGCACAACCTATCACCCACAGTCTGACGGCTAAAGTGAGGTAACTAACAGAGGGTTGGAAACATACCTTAGGTGCTTCACCAGCAATAAACCGAAGACATGGGCTCAGTTTTTACCGTGGGCAGAGCTAAGTTACAACACATCTTACCATTCTACGATTCACATGACACCCTTCCAAGCAGTTTATGGCAGGGAACCTCCAACGTTGCTCAGGTATGAAAATGGGTCTACTCATGTGGCTGATCTGGAAACAAAGCTAAAGGAAAGGGATTCCATGCTCCATTTACTCAAGCAACATTTACTGCGAGCTCAACAAATGATGGACACAGAAGAGATGTAGAGTTTGCGGTGGGTGATTTGGTCTATCTTAAGCTTCGCTCATACCGCCAACAGTCCCTGGCTAGAAGAAGCAATCAGAAGCTTTCTGCAAGATATTATGGACCTTATGAAGTTGAAGCAAGGATTGGTGCAGTGGCCTATAAGCTTAAGCTTCCCAAGGAGTCCAAGGTCCACCACACTTTTCATGTTTCCCTTCTCAAGGCAGCTATTGGGAGTTCTCTCACACCAACAGCCCTACCTCCTCAGCTGAATATAGAAGGTATTCTTGAAGCTGTCCCCGAAGCAGTGTTAGATGCCCGTATCAATCACAGGACGGGCCAAGAAGAGGTCCTCATTAAGTGGAAAGGGTTACCAGATCATGACAATTCGTGGGAATGGAAGGGAGTCATAGAGGAACAGTTTCCTGACCTCGACCCTGAGGACAAGGTCTGTCTTAAAGGGAGGGGTATTGATACGAGTAAGTTGGATCGACCAATCATCTTGCACCAATACAGAAGAAGGAAGAACTTACACAAGAAGGAGGCAAGCTTGGGAAACAAGGAAGTTGGAGATACTACTGCAAGCTTATGAAACAAGGCAGCTAAAGTTGTTAACCAAAACGCAGAGTTGGGTGAAGCTTCTGGAAGCAACAGAGACACATCAGCAAAGCTTGAGGGTCCAGGTACAATGGATCAGAGCAACGGCCACAATGAGCTAACAATCTAGCACATGGTGCTAACGGAATTTGGTGAGCTGGCCTTGATGCACATGGAGGCTTGACTCACCTAATAATCTATCTTAGTTTTCTATTTAGAGACGTTGGGGTCAATAGTTTGTTTTTCATCTTTGGGATCACTTTGTTTAAGTTTGTAAGGAGAGTAAGAGGCTCCATAATTCCTCTGTTTGCTTTGTAATTCTTGAACGATTTGGTGAGTAAAGGGTATTATTCATCTAAAGAACTCTTGATTTACATTGCTTGGTAACTAAACTCTATCACATTCTCCCCAAGAAATACTTGATATGCGCTATGTCAATCCTGTCACTATCACCATCTATGTGTCCAAACATGAATATCTTCAGTAACTTCACCGGAGAAGATGAAAGGCAAGAAGGAACATTCTCCCGACGTTTACAGCAGCACACATTCCCACATCCATCATTACGTTTGTGGTCAAGACCCTTCATAACAAGGGTTTCTAGTCTTGGACAATTCATGAGCAGACCAGGCAATGATTCCCATCCAATTTTCGAGTGACTCTCAATCGTTAACTGAATCAAGTTGTTGAATACCGGTGTTGCTTCACAACAGAGAGTAAGTAGCCCCAAGTGTTTGGGCAGATAAGCAAAGGATCTGAACATTGTGTATTCCCATAAGAAAATCCGTGGCATTTCAGACCATTTTTTTTCCTCCTCACCTTCTGAAAGGATTGTACTTTCCCACTGGCCAACTGCCAGTTGAAGACCGATACTAGCTTCAATAAGGGAATCGAAACAGACTTTTGGATACTTGTGGGCTATAGTATCAGAATACTCTAGGTAGACAAGATTAGGAGTATCAAATGACACACTCAGAAGATTCTCATCCGAATCGTCCCACAAAAACGTTATCCTCTTGAGGGTTGCGCTAGACACAGAGCATGACTCCCAACAAACTCACAAGAGATTAATGAGAGCTAACTCCTCAAGCACTGGACAACCAGAAATAAGTGTGGTGGTGGAAACCTGCACAGTTGAAATAATCAATTGTCTAGGTCTGAAAGCTCTGAGATGAGAAACACCTAGCGAAGATCTCAAGAGAGTATGTTATTAATCTGTTTGCAAATATTACAAGTGGTTTCTCTGTAAGAATGTGGATCCCTCCTTTCGAGGTGTACAAGGTCTATTTATACAAGTCTAAGTTGGCCTAGGGTTTACGTCTAAAGAGATAAGGTCGAATCCCTGAATCTTCGGGATTCTCTCTCAGTGTAGTCGGCGGCCGCTTCTAGGTCTTGACCTCGTCCTCGTCATGGGCCCAAATCCGAGAGCTCGTCTTCTGGGCTCAGTCTTGTAGTAGAGGTCGGCGTGACTTGTTACTCGTGGACTCCCGACTCGTTCTCTCCAATTTGGGCCTTCTGAGCTCGGCCCATTCTCTAAAATGATCGCAACGGTCTTTTGGAGTCTAAATGACCATTATAGATGTCGTCCTGGAAAGATGCCGGTCCTAGTCCAAGTTATTCTGGAGAGCCGGTCCTAGAGACAGAGCTGGTCCCTGAGACAGAGCTGGTCTAGATAATTGCGCGCCTACCTCTGGTACTTAGCCATTTTCTTGACGATCTCTACCGGAGTGGGATCTGACCCCAACATCTAGCCCCCCCAGCTCGGTAATATCAGTTCTGATGATGCAGAGGTAAAAGAGTCGTAGTGAGGTTTTCAAGAAAATGTACTGCCTAGCCTGCGTCTGACGAGGCGAGATTGTGAAACCTTGTTCTCAGGACCTGCCGATGTTACTGAGCTTTCGTGTTCATGTTTAATGCATAGCCCACTAAGGATTTTCAATAGACTTGTGTTTCCGAATTTGTGTTATAAAGTTTGGAGGAACTGGTCCTGTAAAGTTTGTAGAGCTTGTTCTCGTTAAAGCTCATAAAACTTGTTTGTCTTGCCCAACTCTTACATGTTCATGTTAATGTTGAGATGGGCGTCATGTTTCTGTTTAGTTGCTTTCCGGACTTAGTAAAGATACTGTTTTCCCGGAAGCCGAAAATTTAACTCCCGCTGAAAATTGGATATTTAAATTTCCGTTAGAAATTAGAATTGTTAATTCACGCTGGAAATTAAAATTTAGATTCCTTTCAGAAACCGGAATTGTTAATTACCACTGGAAATGAGAAATTTGATTCATTTCAGAAATTGAAACTGTTTCCGCCGACTACTGAAAAGTGTCATTTCAGGATTTTGACAGTGGGGGTATAAATACTCTTTTTCCTTTTATTTTCTCCTCAACTTCACTCCACCAAAAGAAAGGTAAGATTTACTTTCTCTCTCCTCTCTTTGCTTTTTGCTAGGGTTTAGGATATATATTATTATTTTTTTCTTCTTATCACGCTGCCGCCGCCAATTCTCTACCGTCGTCGTCAAGATCTTTCTGCGGCGAGCTCTAGCTGTTTCTGGTTCTACGTCGTCGTCTCTGTTCTTCTTCCTCCGGTGAAGGCTCGTGGTCTCTGGATCCACGTCGTCCTTGTTCCGTTTCAGTTTCTGGATGGGTGGTCGTCGGCTTGTCTCTGTTTTCCGGCGAGCTCTCAGACCTGCGTTTCTTTGCGCCGACAAGTCCTCTACTGCTCTCGGATTTGCCAGCTTTGTTCGAGATCGACTCCGTTCCGAGGCGATTTGAACCGTCGGCCTCGTTTGAGCTCGCCGTCGACTATGTATCGGAAGAGATCGAGCTCAAGAGCTTCCGTTTTCATTCTGGGAAGCTTCGTTTGAGGTTGATACGTACGTCACTAACAGAGTTCTGCTTCTGTTAACACGTTCGGCTTCTGTTCGCCGGCTATCTTGTCTTCTCCGAAGAGGACTTCGCCATTGTTTCCGGATCGACGAGGACTTTCCATTGATTCTGGATGACGAAGACTCTCCATTGGTTCTGGATCCGCAAGCCTTGTTATCGATCCTAGAAGACTTTCGTTTCGGCTCGGCTTCGATCTAAGGAGACTTTGCCAAAAATAGAGCTCGTCGTCGACGGCGTTACCGAAATAAACCGACCATGAGAGCTTCCATCTCCGTTTGACCCATGTTGCGTCTTTGTTGCGGTTGTGATTTCAACTTGAGAGGACTCGGCTGCTTGTTTGATTTTGTGGATGGAGGATCGTCGTTACAAAGAAACCGACCATTACTTTGTGATGTCTTAGACTTCAATTGCGTTACGAACCAACCTCGAAATTACGTTCTGGTTTCATTCGTGTACCGGAGTTAACGTGTCTGAATTTGGAAATTAAATTGCGTCGTGGTTACGGAGCAATGGTCGGCATCGGTTTGGAGAGATTTCACCGGAGGTGGAGCTGCTAAGCTCATCGTCGTTTTATCGTGTCTATGCTCGTTAATACGTTGTCTACGGTGTGATTTGTCGAGGAAAACAGAACCAAGCTTTACTCATCGTTCCGAACTTGACATCAAAACCGAAAGCTAGCTTCGTCGAACGGAGCACCAGAGGCCGTGGTTAGACTCGTGACTTTGATAGTGTTCGGATTGGTGGGGCCTACCTGAGAGGTCGTCTTTCGCGGTAGTCGATATTATAACGAGGCGACAGTCGTCGGACGAGGTTAAAGTGTTTCAAAGACGTTTTGACACTTAGAGAAATTCCAAAGTTGTTATCATAACAAACTCGACGTCGTCTCTCGAAAGGTTTCTGGAATCCATTTCGAAGCTAAGGACCACTAGTTTGGAGAGCCTAGGACCGAGCTTCGAAATAAACTGTTCTGATGCGGAGTCTAGCTCTTCGCTTCGTCCTTGTAAGGATAGAGATATGACTCGAGTCCTGGTCTCAGATGTGAATGATGCAGGGAACGCACAGAATCCATCTCTTATTGATGAGCAAGTCGTTGATACTCGTATTTCTCAGATAAAACGCTGACTGCTGCATATGCTTTAGTTGCGCCCACTACTACGCCTACTCTTGCTACGCCCACTATTGCGCATGTTTTAGCTGCGCCCACTACTGCACCTGCTCTAGTTGTGCCCACTACTGCGCATGTTTTAGCTGCATCCACTACTGCACCTGCTCTAGCTGCACCCACTTCTGCGCTTTCTACTGCGAGCACTACTTCACCTGCTTTAACTGTGCCCACTACTGCGCCGACTACCACTGCTAATGGTGAGCGAATTTGGGTAGTTCTCTATTGGTGGTGAAGATGGGGCCGAGGTGACCATGACTAGGATTGTTTATATCGTTGAGGAGAGTAAGACCAACGAGTCTTAAAAAAGACAAAGACCGACAGGTCTTTAAGGAGACCAGGACCGACGAGGTAGTCGAAGAGACAAGGACTGGCGAGTCTTGAGACGACAAAGACCGACGAGGTCTTCAAAGAGACCAGGACCGAGGATTCTTTGAGAAGAAAACGATCGACGAGGTCTTTGAGGAAAGCAGGACTAACTAGTCTTTGAGAAGACCAGGACCGAGGAGGCAGCAGGGCCGACTACCATGACTACTCCTGCGGGGGTCGTTGATGATGAGGGGATTGTCCCTTAGTTGCTTTGCGCGCCTGTTAGCGCTTATGTTTTAGACTTGACTTTGATTTTGCGCCTAGATGGCTTGTGTTATAAAAGATGATAATGAATGCAACTTTTGATTTGTTTCTGTTTTTCTGATATATCTAGCTTTATTGACTTAGACTTTTAGAAAAGCAGCTAATTGTGATGAATTGTATCCTTGTTGAATTCGTTTCTAGGATGCGTAGTTAGTCTAGTTCAAATGACTTTGTTTAAAAATCCAGATGAAACATCGTCATGATTGATGGTGTTGTTGCCATATTTTGGTGCTCGTCCTCGTTATTGGAGTTAGGTCGTCGTTGACCACCCAACTTCAGAGGTGAGCATGTTACGTTGTTGCAACCAGCGTTAAGGTTTGCTGGGTTTTTCGAATGATCGTTTTGGTTTACGAACGTGTCACTCTTTGAGCATGACCGTGTCACTCTTTGAGCATGACCGCTCCTATAACGATCATTAGTTTTGACCAACGAGGTTGTTGGATTTCTTGAATGGTCATTTGGGTTTACAAGTGTGCTTCTCTCTAAACACACATGCTCCTATAATGAACCATTGGTTTCGACCAACGATGTTGTTGGGTTTTTTGAATGGTCACTTGGGTTACAAGTGTGCTTCTCTCTAAACACACCTGCTCTTATAATGAACCATTGGTTTCGACCAACGATGTTGTTGGATTTTTTGAATGGTCACTTGGGTTACAAGTGTGCTTCTCTCTAAACACACTTGCTGTTATAATGAACCATTGGTTTCGACCAACGATGTTGTTGGGTTTTTTGAATGGTCATTTGGGTTACAAGTGTGCTTCTCTCTAAACACACCTGCTCCTATAATGAACCATTGTTATTTATATAACGCGCTTATCCAATGGTGGATGTTATTGAAAAGATCTGCAGAAATTTTTGCGAAAGGTCGTCGTTGTGGCCAGCAGCGGCGGTCGAATGTGAGATGGTCGTTTAAGTGAGACCCTGAATTATCCGTAAAGGATGTGATAGAGATAGTCGTTTTGACTAGTTTTTGTAGTAGGTGTTTATTCTCATAAAGGTTTGCTACAAAGAGAGGTGGGAGTATACGAGTATACGTACCCCACTCCCCCCCTTTTTTTGGAAGGGAGGCTACCTGAACTCATCCGAAAATGAGCTGCCTACGTACCCTTTGCAGGGATCAAGTCACCCATAGTTCATGGTAAGTGATTGAGTGGTGGACGAATGACGGTAAGGTTGCTCAATGGTAGTACTTCTTTCTTGGTCTACCTTGTGCCAAATCGTCGTTTTATCTTCCGCGTTTAGGCGGTTCTTCATTGATCGGCGCTACTTCAACGTCGTTTTCCTCTAATTCAAAGTCTTTGAGGTTGAAGTTATCGCCGAGTTCACCGTCTAGTAGTTTTTGGGCGAGCGCCGAGCCGAGAGACTGGCAGTTTACTGTCGAGTGCCCGTGAGTGTGATGAACATCGCAGTATAACGATTCGTCGTAAGTTGAATTACCGGTCCACGCGTTAGGAAAACATCCTCCTTGGCCGTGCCCATAGCTGGGAGAATCCACCTGATAGTTGTGGGCTCCTTCGTGTTGGACGAAATTTCCACTATGGGTTTTACGCGCCTGGCTTGGCTGGTGGTCGCTGTCACTTTTCTGTTTTGACTTCCCATACTTTTTTGCGAGTTTCTTCGCTTCTTCTTCGCTTTTGGCGAAGTTCGTCGCTCGATGCAGAGCATCCTGGATAGTCGAAGGCTCGTTGAGAGACATCTCCTTCCAGAAGTCAGATTCGTGCCATATGGCTCTTTTCAGCGCTCGGAGTGCGTCCGAGTCATCTATCCCTGTCACTTGCGATAGTACCAACTTGAAGCGTTCGATGAAAGTCTTGAGAGACTCGGTTGGTCCTTGGTTCATGGACCATAAATCAGCGCCAGACATTTGAGTCTCAATGAAGATGGAGTAGTACTTGATGAAGGCCGCTGTCAATTGTTTGAAAGTATCGATGGAATTACTTTCGAGTCCTTTAAACCATTTGAGAGCTGGTCCTTTGAGGTTTTCGACGAAAAGCAAGCACTACCCGACGTCCATCTCTTCCTCTTTGAAATTTGCTCTTGTCATAGCCACACTGAATTCGTTGAGGTGGTCGGCTGGGTCTTCGGTTCCGTCGTAGGTCGGCACCCTAATCTTGCCTGGGTCCGATACTCGAGCTTTAGTGATGCGTGCCGAGAAAGGAGTGTGCTGAGCTTTTTCCAAAATCAGATCGAGTTCTGGTGCCTTGCTAGTGGCACGATGCATCTGTGAGCGAATAGTCTTCAACTCGACAGTAGTCTTGCTTAACGAAACTCGAAACTCGGCCATCTGGTCATGTTGGGCTCGAAACGCAGTTTGTTTCGCTTCAGCAATCTTTGCGAACAAAACATGACCATAATGATCTTCTTCAAACACAAGTGAACCAAGGCAGAGAGACTTGAGCTTTGGAAGAAAAAATGTTCCACATCAAACGACGTAGTTTTGTAACGTCGAAGTTATATAAAATGCTTCCGCTTTTGTGGGCCAAGAAGATAGTTTGGGCCCCCAAGTGTAATATAGGCCTGTATAAAAGAGGAGTATATAAACCACTAACGAAAACCCTAATTTTTCAGTCTATTTTGGCAAAGAGATCGTGTTTAGACGCCGAGAGCTTTCTCAATCTTCACGATGGTAATTAGGGTTTACAGTTTCTTTTCCCATCTTTTAGGGTTCTTACGTTGATTCCCATCGATCTGTACTAGTGTAGTCTAGTGTTAAATGCAGCTATTTTGCTTATACCTTGACTATAGAAGTTAGAAATAGCGAGATTAGATGTGTTTTAATGATGAGTGAAGAATCATTTTATCATTTGTTGTGACTGTTAATTTGGGATTTTGTTTTGTTTATGATGAGATGTAATTTGTTATTGTGTAGTCTCTGGTTGCAAATGAGGAGTTTCAGCACATTTTGCGTGTGCTCAACACTAATGTTGATGGTAAGCAAAAGATCATGTTTGCTCTTACCTCTATCAAGGGTATTGGAAGGAGATTTGCTAACATTGTCTGCAAGAAGGCTGATGTTGACATGAACAAAAGGTTTTGCTCTTTTCTCTTCTCTTGTGTTTATTGTCTTGAAATGATTAAACTATTATTGAGAACAATCACATGGAGCCTTTAGGAAGATAGAGTAGTAGAAACTTTATCATTTTCGCCTCTGCTTTAGTCAGTCTTTTGAATTGTATTTGACTTTCTGGGTGTTGTTTGTCATTGGAAGCAACACAACTATAGAGTTGCCAGTGTGTTGTAGGTTTATCCAAAGATTGTTTGGCAGATTATAAGATTCTTGTTGATCCTAGTTTGCAATTCCTGTCTCTTATATTGGTGTTGACTCTTCAGAGCAGGTGAGTTGTCTGCAGCTGAGCTCGAGAACCTCATGAATATTGTAGCTAACCCAAGACAGTTCAAGATCCCAGACTGGTTCTTGAACAGACAGAAAGACTACAAAGATGGGAAGTACTCTCAAGTTGTCTCCAACGCCCTTGACATGAAGCTCAGGGATGATCTGGAACGTCTCAAGAAGATCAGGTAATCTCATGCTGTTCCCAATCATATAGTTTACCACTATCTCTCTTGGATTGAACTGAATGAGTTTATGTAATGATGGCTTTATATTTTATAATGATGAGCAGAAACCACCGTGGTCTGAGACATTACTGGGGTCTTCGTGTTCGTGGACAACACACCAAGACAACTGGTCGCAGAGGAAAGACTGTTGGGGTGTCTAAGAAGCGTTAAGTCAATGTTTCAAGTTACAACTGGATTGGATCTTTGATAGACTGTTGGTGTGTCTAAGAAGCGTTTAGTCAATGTTTCAAGTTGCAGCTGGATTGGATCTTTGATAAAGACTGAGTTTTATTTTGTTATCCGTACAATTTTGCAGACTTGGTTTTTGGGTTTTTATGAGAGACGTCTTCACTACTTTTTTAAATTACTTCAAAGAAAATATTCTGTTGCTGGATATTTCACAATTCTCTAGTTACATCTTTTGTTTACCCATTCTATGGTCTTTTTATGAGAATATCCAACAAACTATAGAAGGGTTTTGTAATCAACCAGAAAAAGAAAATCTCTTAAACTTTCAATTTAAGGCAACAAGATACGCCTGGAGACTACATATAATAGGTGTACCAAATAATGTAGTCTCTGCTTCCTATGATCAACACTCATGTTACCAAAGGTATATTTGTTAAACCTTTTCAATAACAAACTAGTGTATAAGAGGAGTAAATAGAAAGAGCTTGTAAAGCTTCATCCACAATTGTGTCGGTACAATAATACAAAGAAAAGTAAATACAAAGCCGAACACAAATTTAAACACAACAACAATAACAAAGGAAAGTAAATACAAAGCAGAGTGACTTCAACACTTCATCTAAAATCCTGACAAAACCAAACACAAATTTAAAGTCATCAGCTTTTAGAAACACTTATGCTTTAGAATCAAATGTTTGAATCACCTAGCAATTTAAACCAAACACAAACACAAACACTAAGACCAGCAACAACAGAACGAATAAAAGAACAATGTATCAATCACTTAACAACTTCGAATACACATGTATATACCTGGTGATATGTTTGCATAGACTTCATCAAGTAGCTAACACGCCTCCATATACCTGCTCATCAAGAAGAACAAAGACATCAAAAGGGGAATTACTGAAAAAACTGAAAGTTGTTGAAACAGAGAAATTACTAACTCAAAAGTGGTTCAAATATTGTTCAACATGTCAGTAATTAGCTTGTTCTTGAGAGTTAATTCCATATCTGAAAGTGGTTCTTTTTTTGTAATGAGACTATCAAGCAGCCCCATCTTCGCTAGCTTTTCTCTCATAGCTAAGTCCTTCTCCAATGGAGAGCTGCCTTCTCCTTGTTCTTCCCTTGTCTGGTCGATACCCTTTGTTTCTTTGCCCTTCTCCAATGGAGAGCTGCCTTCTCCTTTTTCTTTCATAACACCAGAAGGACGAGCCATTGCTTGGTCTTCTAAATGGCTAACTGTATTGGAGCTTATAGATTGTGCACAACCATCATCAAGCTTTCTTTTTTTGGAGCTTCCCTTTCTTTTTTTTCTGGTATTAAAAGCGCACCATTTCTGATTATTGCGAAGCTCCCTCCAAGCATGCTCAAGAGTGAATGTGACTTTGCAATCGTTGTAGAAGAGTTGGTAAGCCAACTTCATAACATCATTATCATCAACTTGGCCATTAGATAGCTGGCTATTAGCACGCTCATAGCATCTAACAAAGTTCCATACAATGTCATTTATTCTCCTCCACTTTTGCTTACACTGATTGGGCTCTCGCTTTTCAGCAACTTTAGGACTTGCGGAAACATAAGCTGCAATGCGTTTCCAAAACGCAGCCGCTTTGACCTCATTTCCAGCTACTTCAACAAACTTGTCGGTGTTTATCCACGCATTGATAAGCACAACCTCTTCAGTTGGTGTCCATCTGCTTTTATCTATTTTGCGCTTCTCAGATGTGTCTTGAACTAGGTTTGGATCAACACCTACGTTGAATGAAATCGTCCGTGAAGCTCCAATTCCTGTTTCGGAATCGGAAGCATCCGGGATTGGTCGGAATCGAATTGGAATCGGCATGATTCGAATTTTTCAGATCGGCCGTTCTTGACGAAGAAGAAGATGGGGTATTGTTTTAGGTTTCTTTAATTTCTCTTGGGGTATGTTTGTTTAGAATATTATAGGCTAATCTCTCTTCTTTTAATGACAAATAGTCAAATACTACTCTAATAAATTATGGTAATACACTTAACGTGAAGCAAAAATAAATTCCAAATAATTTTTTTTTCCACTCGATATGAATTATCTTAAGAGTAAGAAGGTTTGTTTACAAGAGTTAGCAAAATTAGAATCCAACAATAGCATAGCTACGAGGAAAGTGATCCCTCTCTTTCAAAAATTTGTGCAAGCCAAGAAAGAGGTCTTGAAGTGATATATGATTGTAGGCGATTTTCCAACGTCACACTCTTGCGCAATCTTTGAGACGCCTAGATTAGATTACTTTGGTTCCAGGGCCGGTCCAACGAAATATGTGGCCCTAGGTAGAAAAAAAATTAAAATATTTATTATTTAATTTTAAAAAAAATATTATCTTATTAGGTGAAGGACCCGTGCAGTGCACGGGTTTGTTATTTGAACTATTATTTGCTATATGAAATTATTAAAAAAATTGTGTAATACAAAGAATAAATAAAAGTGTAAATAAAAGTTTATAGAAGAGAAATGGAACGCAAGGAAAAGATTGTTTTAATTTTAAATGAATAATGCTGCCCGTACATAAATCAGTAAAGTCAAAGCAAGAAATTTTAAAATATATTTCATACAAAATTTTTGTTTTATACTTACACATTAATTTAGATTGTGTACTATGTGTAAACTCTATCTAAATTCAGCTGTATATTAGGTTTATCTATAAGCATCTTCTCGCTCATAGCATTCTGATCATCATTCATGGTACGTCAACGTCGGTTTCTTTTGATCGTTGTTTTTTCTATTTTCTCGCTAATTTTATAACTCTCTGTAGTGTTGTTGTTTAATGCCACAATTAAAATTTAAACTTTATGCTATGTATGTTGTTCTGATATATATGTACATTAGTATATCTCTTTTCCCAATAGCATTAGTTAAATTTTATTTTTACTTTTGTCCATAAAAAGAAAAGTATATTCCTTTTGCCAATGGGATTAGTGATTAAACTTTGTATTGAGAAAATATACGATTGATTTTAAGCGTTGTTTTTTTTTCATTAGTAATAATAATATCTCTGGACCTATTCTATTTTTTTACTTCACTTTAAAGGTTTAATTTTTTTTACTCTTTTGTTTTGACGGTGAAGAACCCCTTCATTTCATTATGAAAACTAATTTTTTTGAAACTGATAATACTTGGATTACCGTTTTCTGTTAGGTGATTATTAGTTTGAGATCATATATCTATTACGTTGTTTCTTATGATGATTTGCAAATATGGTGGCATCAAAATTTTATAAATCTGATCTTTGAAAAAAATAATTTATATATCAAGGTATCTTATATAAACGTTTTATTAATATAACGAATCCATTGAAAAGGGACAAACAAAATAAAACCGCTAAGTAAAACTCATCGTTTTAATAGTATAATAGGAAAAAAGAGATAGAGAAAATCTATTCTATTTATTATTATAGAAGGTTAAACATCAAGTCAGTCTTCTATTCGTGGTTACTTTCGAGAACTCCGGTTGGTTCTTCATGCTCTTTGCAATCTTCATATTTGTTTAGCGACAAAAAAAACGATTGTGTTAAATTAGAAAATATGATGAAACAATATTTTGCAAAATAGAATATTAAAAATATATTTTACCTTTAAATTGTCGAATATATTTAAAAACTGTGAAATTTTGATATGATACCTTACAGTCTTCTTCTTTAAATAATTAATATATAGATCAAAATTTTGGGGAAAAGGCATAAATCTAAATAATTCTTATGTCCGTAGCCGTTGTGCCAAAGATTTTTGAAGCAAATCATCAAATAAAACAAAAGTTGTAGAGTCGTTTCCATCGTCTACTATAATTTATTTGGAATCTAAAAGTTATAGATTTAAATCTATTTGGATATGTAAATCTAAATTTATTTAGACTTAAAAATTTATCACGGTAACAAAACGATTAGAACGACTATTACTGAGGTCTCTTTTACGTCAGTGTATGCTGAAACCTCCAGACTCGCATGCATACCTTAACTATCTCAAGCTCATATTTGTTTTATCTAATAACAAATAAGCCTTTGATCAATCGTTTAATCTTCCCTTGTTCCGATTTTTTTTATTCATAGATCAAAAGTACACAATCACTAAATTTGTTAAAAACTATTGCCATATATTTTAAGATCACAACTATTTGAATCACCTTATGAAAGTTTTTGGTTTGATGGCTTACATTAAAAAAATACAAAATCAAACAGGTTCAAACTTCTATACTAATGAGGCACAAAACAATAAACAAATAATTCACAACAATCAGGATCTTAAAGATACATCATCAAAAAATGTAAATTAGTTAAAAATTGTAACATTCTTAATTTCTTATCGTAGCTAGGTGAGTAAAGAATATCAAATAGAGTGTATAAGGTTATATATGGACTACTATTAAAAATCACGTTAGATAAAAACACATAAAAAAATATAAAAAAACATCGATGAAGAAATCATATCTTATTATGGTTACCACCGATCTAAACTACAAAATCTAAAAAAACATAAAAACCAAAATCAAACCAATTATCACAAAAAAAGACGACCAAAGTGATTTAGAAAAACTCATGCTCATGAGCACGATGATCAATGCCTCATGATCAAAGAACATTAATCATGGTGAATATGCAAGAGAAAAACAATATATAAAGGAAAAACATATGGATCAAATTTAGTATGAGAGCAAAAATATTAAAAAGAACAATCAATCTTAAGTTTACAAAGGTAAGAAACGTGTGAATAGACTATTGAAATTTGAAACTGTTTGGTGAAAAGATTAAGAAATCACGAAAGGATGTTATATAGATAAAAATCTTGTAATCCTTAAAGAATTGGATATGTACACCTAAATCTATTTGGAGTAAAAAAATTATTACACATATATTATCTTTTTTTTTTCTTCTTTTTCAACATGTAATTATCTTATTAGATTAAACAGGAAGATATAATGTGAGGAGAAAAAAGAAAAAATGGTAGATTACAAAATTAAAAAGGAAATCATAACAAATAATGCTTATTAATTCATATTAATTTGAACATAATTAAACAAATTTAAGATAAATACAAAACCTAATTCTATTGGGACAACATATACGTATAAAAAGACAAATTAATAAATAATCCTCATAAATACTAAGATTAATTGAAACGTGATTAATGTTTTTGAAGATAAATACAAATCTAAATTAAATATTGGTCGATCGATTTGACACGTGTCGCGGATCTTGTGAAATATTATGTTTGACGCATCGAGCTTTATATAAAGCTCGATCCCTCAAACATAATAATTCAGACAATCGTAATTGTGTCAGTTGGTCGATCGGATTTTTATATGTGTGATAAAAATTCTAATTTAAATATTTCACATATATCCTACAACCCCTAATTCTTTTAAAACTTATATATTTGTATTTACCAAATAGATTATAAAAATCAATATATCAAAATTTTGTCAATTAATCTTTAACTAAATAATTAATTGATAAGGATGGTTTATTCCATATTTATTATATGTCTTAATTTTATTTCAAAGCAAAATGATTTTTTTCTTTCTCTTTTCTTATTTTTTAAATTTAAATTTTGTCAACTACTCTTGTCCTTTATTAAATAGGTTATAAGATTTACTCATAAATATTTTTAATTAATACATGTGTAAAAAATATAGACTTAGGTTTCTGACAAATCTTAATGATTTTTAAACTTATATATTTGTATTTATCAAATAAATTAAAAATATCTATATGTCAATATCTTTTAATTAATCTTTAACTAATAATTAATTAAATAATGAGTGGATAAGCATGGTTTATTCCATTTTTATTACATGTCTTAGTTTTATTTTTACGCAACATCATTCGTTTTTCTCCTTTCCTTTTTTTTATAATATTGTTTTGCATAAACTTTTTTCTTTTATGAAATAAGTTTTAGTTAATACATGTGTAGAATAAAATAGACTTAGGTTTCAGTTTTTTAACTAGAAAATAACATCGATTACTCTGTTTCATTTGATTGGTGTGATAGATTACAACGATCTATATTAAATTTTGAATTAACAAATAAAGTCTAACTCAAAGTTTTTTTTTTATTATTATTTACAACATATATATCATCATATCAATGATTATTCATCCTGAGAAAAAATTAATTATTTAACTTTAAACCAGTTAAATTCAAAACATGTTTATTTTTGTATTACTGTACGTTTTATCAAAAACTGGGAGGCGACATATTTTATGAAAATAATGAAATTATATTAATACACTTTCTATTGCTTAAGAAAAAATTTCGCGTATTTTTATTATTATATCAATAAGAGTCTTAATGTATTGCAAATTACTTGATTAATATCTCATTACAATTTAGTTTTATTTTAACGTAGAAAAATACTATGCAAAGCTTTATGCATCATTCACTATAAAATTTGGAACGCAATTATGGGAATCTTATTAAAATTTGCAATGTTAGTTTGTAACTAAAAATAGGATTTTTCATCTATTTCATGGGTGGTTTCATTTTGGTTTTTCCGTTTCCGATTTTTTTTACGAGCAATAAATATTTTATCAAAAACCCGCATATATGCGGATCCTTTACCTAGTTAACTTATAAAAGTATAATCTCAATATAAAGCCATATATATTTTATATTAATAGTCACAAACATCTTTTATTTGTGGTCCAAAATATTTTTTTTTGTGGCCTAGATAAAATTTTTACAAAAATGTGGCTCATAAATTAGCTTAAATAATTTTTTTACAAAATATGTGGTCCATAAATTAACAAAACAAATTGGTGGCCCTAAGCCATTGCCTAGCCTGCCTACCTACCCTCTGGGCCGGACCTGTTTGGTTCAAGGACCATTTTCCACAGAGGAAATCCCCGGAGGAGCAAAAACAGCCTATCCGAGTAGTATTTGAAGGATAACCAGGCATGTGCCATGAACCAGTGGTTAGAGTCCTCTATGATCTTTTGAATAGTGTCTAAACCACAGTAGCTCTGACCCTCAAAGATCAGTTTGTTTCTGTTTTTCCAAAGCATCTATAATATCTAAAGAAGAGCAATTAAGACTGCATTCTCCTCAAGTGTCTTGGTGTAAAGCGATATGGTTTAAGGAGGCAGTGCTTCGTCATTCCTTTACAGCTTGGTTAGCTTTCAAAGAGAGGCTACCTACAAAAGACATGATGATTACTTGGGGGATCAATGTGCCAGGGACTTGTGTTCTTTGTAACTCTTGTTTGGAGACTCACGATTACCTTTTCTTTGAATGCTCAGTCTCTCTGCAGAGATTTGGCTCCCTTTTGCTTCAAGAATAAGGTCTTCACCTCCTTCTACTCTTCTTGTCGCTGCTTCTTGGATCTTGCAACAACAACACACACCATCTTTTCAGTCTGAACTGATCTTGAAGCTCATCTTGCAATCTGCCTCCTATCTAATCTAGCGCGAGCGAAACTCTCAGATTTGTTAACAACATTAACTTGCTAATCCCCTCTTTACAAGCTTCGTTGGACAAACATATCAGTGATAGGCTCCTCTCCTTCCCAGGAACTTCATCTTATGCTTCCCTAATTGAATTGTATTTCGGGTTTATAAGTTTTACTTTGGTATTTCATGTGGTATTCTCAAACATCGAGGCCTGATAAAAACCTCCAAGGGGATAGGGAAAGAAAGAAAGAGTCCAAATCTGACGTGCCAGAGAGCAAGTGAATAACACATGATTTGAAGAATCTCCCTCATTAGTCATTACCACATATGGAGTCCACTTTCATTCCCCTCTCTATAATTTTATCAGCAACAGGAACGCACCTCTAAGGACCTTTCAGAGGAAACTCTTAATCTTTGGAGAAGTTTGAAGCTTCCAAACCAGGTCTTTAAGGGAGTTGATAGAAGGGAACAGTCTTGCATCTCTGAAGCACTCCTTGTCGTTCTAGTTGTTGGCTAACCAGTAGCCTTATTTCACAGAATAGTCCCCACTTTTGTTGTGTTTCCAGGCCCAAAAGTCAGCAGAGGTAGTCACCGGGTGAATCTTTAGAACTAGAGCGATATCAACTTGGTAAAAGAGCCTAGAGAGCTTACCTCTGTCCCAAGTATGGGTTGGCCCATTGATCAAATTTTTAACCTTTGCATTGATGTCTATTAAAATATTCTTCATCAAGGGAGTTCTATTTGCATTGGAAGGTAGCCAAGGAGAAGCCTAGATTCATAAAGAACTGCCATTTCTCACTTTTTGTTCCATGCCAGCTTGAAGCAGGTTCTTCCCATGTAAAATGCTTTTCCATGCAAAGGATGGTCTAAGACCAATCTTAGCCTAGAGGACATGGTCATTTGGGTAGTATCTACTCTTTAGGAAAAGAGACGTGGGATAATTAAGGAACTGAATGAGTCTCCATGTCTGTTTAGCCAAAAGAGCTTGATTGAAGGTCTCAATATCTTTGAAACCAAAACCACCATCATGCTTTGGAATGTATAGCTTTTCCCAGCCAATCCAGTGTATCTTCTTGTTTTCCATTGTGTTCCACCAGAAAGCAGACATCACACTAGTAAGTTTCTTGCAAGTGGTTTTAGGAAGCTTGAAACATGACATTGCGTACACAGGAAGTGCCATAGCCGCTGCTTTTAACAGAAATTCTTTGCCGGCTAATGACAAACATCTTGCATACCCGTGTCTAACAGTAACCGTACCATATATAACTGTAACCGTTTTAACTGTAACACTTTTAACCGTATATTAAATGGTTAAGATTAAGGTTAAAAGAAATTAATAACCGTAACCGCAATAATCGTAACCGTGGTCATGCCTAGTTTGGAGACAAAGAAAAAACTACATACCAATGTAGAGAATGTTCTCCTGCTATGTTTGCGACACCAATTAAAGCTTTACTCCACCTCTGCTTCTCTTCCTTTGTTTTCCCTTCACAAGTATTCTCAAAAGCATTTCCAAAATCACCGCTTTGTTTCCGAACATCGGACGGATCAACGTCGTAAAAAATAGTCATAACAATTTGCCCCAAAACTTCTTTGCAATTAAAGATTTCCACCAGCTCATCTAAACACCAGCTCGAAGAAGCGTAATTCTTCGACAGCAAAACAATGGACACCCTTGATTCTCTAATTGCTTGTACGAGTTCAGGTCCTATCGTGTGGCCTCTTTCGATCTTCTGATCATTGAACGTTGTGATCCCTTTGGTTGCAAAGTGATTGTGTAAATGGCTGAGAAATCCTCTACGGACATCTGAACCGTGGAAAGTTGGAAAGACATGATATCTCCTAATGCTAGACAAAGAAGAAGAAGAAGCCATGAGAGATAGGGTAAAGAGAAGTTGAATAATATACCAGAGAGCTGCAACGATTTTGCAATGCTCTATGGAGGAGACAATACTCATGGTCATAGCCTTGACTAGGCGTATAAATTTGACTTTGCAGGTAACACAGTTACATAAAAACAAATGAAAAAAATGACTTGTATGATTTCTTAGAAAAGTTCATGAAATTATATTAGTGGAAAAGGGTTATCTAAATATATGCCAAACTTGTGGATTGACTTGGTTTATTATAATATAACAAAACTAAATCCCAATCAGAATGTCTATGTATTAGACAATTGCATCAAAAATATTCGTAATGACTCCATAACTATCAAAGAAAGGTAGGTACGTACTGACCTTGATTGTGTCTCTTGAGCGATTCACAGTTGCTTGCATTTAGCCACTCGAGAGATCTAAGAAAGATCAGAATTGTGAGACGAGATTTCTGCAATTTGTCGATGCCAAGTCGTTTCTAGACCGAGGAGCAGCTCAAATCCAGCTTTCTTGAGATATGAAAGCGCCTGAATATCATCAACACAAGAAATCAGAAATGAACATGAAACTCTTGTTGAAATACAACTAGAAATGGTTCTTTCTCTACAGTAAAAATACGATAGTTGGAGTAAATTCATTACCCTGAGGAGGATTGTTAGCAATTGAAACTTCTATAATCATATTCTTTGTCTTTTCAATCACAAACTAGTGTATATGAGGAGTAAATAGAAAGAGCTTTTAAATTTTTGTCGTTACACCAAATTTAAAGCTTCATTCACAATTGTGTCCGTACAATAATACGAAGAAGAGTAAATACAAAGCCAAACACAAATTTAAACACAATAATACAAAGGAAAGTAAATACAAAGCAGAGTGACTTCAACACTTCATCTAAAATCCTGACAAAACCAAACACAAATTTAAAGTCATCAGCTTTTAGAATCAATGTTTGAATCACTTAGCAATTTAAACCAAACACAAACACTAAGACCAGCAACAACAGAACAAATAAAAAGAACAATGTTTCAATCACGTAGCAAATAACAGAACTTCGAATACACATGTATATACCTGCTGATATGCTTGCATAGACTTCATCAGTAGCTAACACGCCTCCATATACCTGCTCATCAAGAAGAACAAAGACATCAAAAGGGGAATTACTGAAAGTTCAAAACTGAAAGTTGTTGAAACAGAGAAATTACTAACTCAAAGTTGTTCAAATATTGTTCAACATGTCAGTAATTAGCTTGTTCTTGAGAGCTAATTCTATATCTGAAAGTGGTTCTCTTATTGCAATGAGTCTATCAAGCAGCCCCATCTTCGCTAGCTTTTCTCTCATAGCTAAGTCCTTCTCCTTAAACTCCAACAGAGAGCTACCTTCTCCTTTTTCTTCCCTTGTCTGGTCAATACCCTTTCTCTCTTTGCCCTTTGATGCCTTAACACTAAGAGGAGGAGCCATTGCTTGGTCTTCTAAATGGCTAACTGTATTAGAGCTTGAAGATTGTGCACAACCATCATCAACCTTTCTTCTTTTTGAGCTTCCATCACCTTTAATGGTATTAAAAGCACACCATTTCTGATTATTGCGAAGCTCCCTCCATGCATGTTCAAGAGTGAATTTAACTTTGTAATCATTGTAGAAGAGTTGGTAAGCTAACTTGATAACATCATCAACTTGGTCACTAGATTTCTGGCTATTAGCTTGCTCATAGCATCCAACAAACTTGCATACAAGGTCATTAATTTTCTGCCATCTTTGCTTACAGTGACTGGGCTCTCGCTTTTGAAAACCAGCAACTTGAGGATTTGCGGAATAATAAACTGCAATGCGTTTCCAAAACGCAGCTGCTTTGACCTCATTTCCCACTACTACTTCAACCTTGTCGGTGTTAAACCAGGCATTGATGAGCACAACATCTTCAGTTGGTTTCCATTTGCTTCTACTTTTTTTGTGCTTCTCAGGTGTGTCTTGAACTACGTTTGGATCTGGATCATCATCACCTACGTTGAACCGAATCGTCCGTGAAGCTCCGATTCCCGCTTCGGAAACGGAAGCGTCCGGAGTCGGTCGGAATCGCATTTGAATCGCGTTTCCCTCAAGTTTGATATCGTTGTCTGGACGCATGATTCGGAGTTCAGAAACGGACGAATTTTTCAGATCGGAGTTGTTGACGAAGAAGAAGATGTTTTAGGTTTCTTTAATTTCTCTTGGCCCATATGTTTAGAGTTTAGGCCCATCTCTTTTTCTTTTCTTTTTTGACGTGACCATCTCTTTTCTTTTCGTAAAAAACTAGAGATTAGTGTAACACCCGCGTAAAAAAAATTGAAATAAGTTCGTAGTCGGACATTTCCTTCTCTCTACTTTTCTTTACTTGAGTGTAAATCTTACTCTTCTATGTGGAGCCGTAATCGGTTATGGAGTCAAGTATCTCCGGTAAAGATTGAATTAAGGTTTTGATTTAACTTTAGTGGTATATGAATGGATTTAGTATAACATGAGCTTTAGAATTCAATTCCAATTCTATTAAGTTTTATTCTGATTTTCAAATTCGGTAGACTTTGTTCGATTATAGAGTTCCGGTGAATATTAAAGAAGGTGCATGTTTAATCGGAGCGGATTTCATGGAAGATCATATCATAACTATCACGGATCCTTAACGGAGTTCAGCAGCGGTTGGAATATCCGGCGGTGGTGCTCCTCCATCGGCTCTCTCTTTATCAGAAGATGGACGCGTGTTTTGGGATGATGTGATCGTATCAATTATATAAAATTTCTTCTCGTTTTTTCTTTACACGTGTCTATAATTTGCTTCCATCTAAATTGTAAAATTGAATTTGATGGGTTTCGAATATGTAAGCCCAATCATGGACCTTTAATGAAAAAATGTTTGCCAACAAAAAAAAATGTAACACCTGCGTTCCACGGAATGGCCGTTGCGGAACTGATGTGCTCGAAATGAACGAGTTGGAATCGAGCTGAGCTAGGTAGTTTGGCAAAGAGAACTGAAAAGACTAAATAAAACTAAGTTGGGCGGATTTTCGGGATCATGGTCAGAATTTAGACAAGACGGTTACCGCGGTAGCCTGTTTGAACAGATGAAGATGGTTCCGCGATAGACTATCACCTGAGCTAGAATTCGAGTGGAAAATAATCTAAGTATTCTGGCGGAAACGGTTATTGAGCCAAAACGTGGAGGATTCAAGTAATTTGAGAGGGAACGGTTACAGGGGTTTTTTGCGGCGGTTACTGGAGTTTTACCAAGTAAATTTTCCTCATAACTGCCTATTCGCGTAAAAACTCGGGAAAACTCAGAGACAAAAACTTAGAAAGAATTCTAAGGTGATTTTGAGAAAGATTTACAGAGAACTTGAAAGTTATCGAGTGTGGGTAACGGTGATCGAGTTTCTGCGCAATTCTGATAGAGAATGTGGATCATTCGAACGAGTATGGATAATCTGTGATCGAGTATCGACGATCAACCGCGATAGGAGGTGTTAGAATTGAACCAAATCAAAGCATCATTGAATCCTAGTAACTAAGATGAGTTGAGTGACGTGAGCCTCAGTCTAGGGTCGTTCTTGTGTAGATTCATCAGGTCTAGATGACTATTAGGGTGATTCCTGAATGATTGCCTATCGATAATTATGTTTCTGCTGGCTCAGTGATGGTACCGGGTTTAGCACCCATTACCATACCCGACACGGAGTTTCAGAGAACAACTTGGAGAATGGGCCAGCGAGGATCCATCAAGACGACTCGGCCCGTTAAGAAGCATCGGCCGACCTAAGCGAATACAAGTAAATTGGAAGATTTAGCTCGGATAAAAGGCAATATTTAGAATTAGTATAACTTCTTTTTATCTATTAGGATATTTTCCATTTATCTTGTAGGGTTATTTCGACCGACTTTGTACTTGTATAAATACTTGATGTATTTCTTCAAATTGAGGACATCGATTCTAATAGAGAATTCTATACACATCTTTTTACATCTTACTTTTCTTTGTGAGATTGCGCTTAAACCTAATTCCTCAATACTTTGGACGGATCTCAAAGTGTTGCTCAATCCGATATCACCAAATTGGCATCGACTATGGGAACCGATTAGGTTTACTGTGTAACTCTCACCGGAAAAATCCTCACAAAGATGTATGGAACGGAAACCCTAATTATATCCACTGCGAATGCAGCCGGAACTGGGACAAGCCTAGGAGAAGGCAGTGATTCTTAAGAGGTACAAAGAACCTTGGGAAAGCAGAATCACGCTTGAGAAGCTCCTAACATCGAAAAAGATCGCCAACCGGAGGAATGGGGTGAAGCCTTGACCCAAGAGGTGAAGCCTTGACCCAAGATGTAATCCTTAATGTTCCCGCCGCGCTGAAATCGTTACCAGAAAAGTACAATAACCATCAAAGTGATAACCGAAAGCTCCGCGAGGAGATGGCTCTCCTCACGGAACGTTCGGAACAGAACTTCCAAAGCAGGATAACTCGAATCGATCGAAACCTATTCCTACCAAGATGACGCCTAGAGTTTTATCGGGAGGAGATCAACCGACTCTCGCCACACCTCCTTCACGAAACTTGGAGGAAAGAGACGAGGAAATATCAGTCATGAAGAAAACCATCCGTCTGATGAATTCAAGGATGCATCGCGTCGTAAGCTCGGTGCCCGAGCTCGACAAAGTCCTTGAAGGAATGAAGCATATTCCCTTTACTACGCGGATTGTAAACACTCCGGTCAAACCAAACGCTAAGATTCGGATCGTGCTCTACGAAGGAAAACCCAATCTAACTCAGCACCTCACGGCGTTTAACATCGCCATGGGCCGAGCTCATTTTCCTCCCGAGGAATATGAGGTCGGATACTATCAGCTGTTTGTAGAACATCTCGCCGGCTACGCTCTAGCCTGGTTTTCTCAGCTCGATCAAAATTCGATTGATAACTTTCATCAGCTGTCAACAACTTTCTTGAAGCATTACTCGATGCATATTGAGAAGAAGACTTCTACCGCAAATCTTTGGTCTCTTTAATAAAAATCGGATGAGTTATTGAGGATGTTTATGGGAGGGTTCAAAGGGAACGTATCCAAATTGGTCGTGGCAGACGATATCGCGATTGACGTGCTTCAGAAAGCATTACTCTTGAAAAGTCCGTTCCAAAACGAACTGACTGTAAACCGATCCGCGACCTTGGAAAACGCCCTGCATAAAGCATCGAGCTTTGTAGAGTTGAAAGAGGATCAGCAGGAAGAGAAGGACGGTGACAACGTAAGAATATTATTTGTTTATACGACTCCATAATTATAAATATTTTTAAAGGTTAAAAATTATGATCATTAGTACTTTTATAATTTGCTTCTACGGCTCCAAAATTCATGTTTTACGTATACGGGTTGGTTGGCGTCGGCTACAATAATAGGTGTATCAAATAATGTCTTTTTGATATCAAAATAATGTTGTCTCTGCTTCCTAGGATCAACACTCATGTTACCAAATGTATCTTTGTTAAACCTTTTCAAATAGAAAGAGCTTTTAAAGTTTTGTTGTTACACCAAATTTAAAGCTTCATCCACAATTGTGTCGGTACATACAATGAAAAGTAAATACAAAGCCATACACAATAATACAAAGGACAGTAAATACAAAGCAGAGTGACTTCAACACTTCATCTAAAATCCTGACAAAACCAAACAAAAATTTAAAGTCATCACTTATGCTTTAGAATCAATGTTTGAATCACCTAGCAATTTCAAATTTTCAACCAAACAAAAAAACTAATACCAGCAAGGCAGCAACAACATAACATATAAAAAGAACATTGTTTCAATCACTTGAGCAAATAACATGACTTCGAATACACATGTACTGCTAGTATGTTTGCATAGACTTCATCAGTAGCTAACACACCTCCATATACCTGCTCATCAAGAACAAAGACATCAAAAGGGGAATTACTGAAAACTGAAAGTTGAAACAGAGAAAAATTACTAACTCAAAGTGGTTCAAATATTGTTCAACATGTAGGTAATTAGCTTGTTCTTGAGAGCTAATTCTATATCTGAAAGTGGTTCTCTTTTTGTAATGAGACTATTAAGCAGCCCCATCTTCGCTAGCTTTTCTTTCATAGCTAAGTCCTTCTCCAATGGAGAGCTGCCTTCTCCTTCTTCTTCCCTTGTATGGCCAATAATCTTTTCCCCATTGCCTTTTGATGCCTTAACACTAGGAGGAGGAGCCATTGCTTGGTCTTCTAAATGGCTAACTGTATTAGAGCTTGAAGATTGTGCACAACCATCATCAAGCTTTCTTTTTTTCGAGCTTCCATCACCTTTAATGGTATTAAAAGCACACCATTTCTGATTATTGCGAAGCTCCCTCCAAGCATGTTCAAGAGTGAATTGGACTTTGTAATTGTTGTAGAAGAGTTGGTAAGCCAACTTGATAACATCATCATCATCAACCTGGTCACTAGATATCTGGCTATTCGCCTGCTCATAGCATCCAACAAACTTGTATACAATGTCATTTATTCTGTGCCACTTTTGCTTACAGTGATTGGCCCCTCGCTTTTCAAAACCAGCAACTTTAGGACTTGCGGAAACATAAGCTGCAATGCGTTTCCAAAACGAAGCTGCTTTGGTCTCATTTCCCACTACTTCAACAACCTTGTCGGTTTTTAACCAGGCACTGATGAGTAAAACATCTTCAATTTGTTTCCATCTACGCTTCTCAGGTGTGTCTTGAACTACGTTTGGATCTGGATCATCAGTACCTACGTTGAACCGAATCGTCTGTGATGCTCCGATTCCCGCTTCGGAAACGGAAGCATCCGGAATCGGTCGGGGTCGCATTAGAATCGGTCGGAATCGTATTGGAATGGCGTTTCCCTGAAGTCTGGAATCGCTGTGGGTACGCATAATTCGGAATTCAGAAACGAACTAATTTTTCAGATCGGAAACCGTTCTTGACGAAGAAGAAGGGTGTTGTTTTAGGTTTCTTTCATTTCTCTTGGGCTATATGTTTATTAAGACCCACCTTTTTTTTAATGATAAATTACAATAAATATTGTAAATAAGATAAGAGAATATGAATTTGTGTTGTGTTATTCCATCGATAATAGAGAATATATATAGAAGTACAAATACTTCGGGAACAAGTAGAACTTAGGGAACAAGGAAGTCTAGAACATGGGTCTATAATAGGCATCCATCTAAATGGGTTTATAACATTTCTCATTGGATGCCATTATAATAAAATAATCATAATGCGCATAGAATGTTACCTCATTAAAAACCTTACCAAGAAAACTCAATTGAGACCAAACCATAGTTAAGGAAAAATGAGTGCAACGCGCTTCTACTCCCCCTGATGAGTGCAAAACTTGAGATCTTCGTGATGCTTCAAAAACTTGTTTCTTAAATGTCTTGGATAATAAGTCCGCCAAAGTTTCTCTTGAACAACCTCTAGAACATGTACATCGCCATTCTTCTGCAACTCATCAGTCTTTTGGATGATTCATCTGGATCATTCTCTTTGTTTCTCTCATTAATGTATGATATTCTTTCGGGAGATTGATAGACTTTTATAACTCATTATAATGATAACATTCCTCTATACGTGTCTATCATTTGCGTGTTCTTTGATGTCTGTTAAAAACCTTTCATAGAAAAACCCTATGGGATAAAAAATTATGATAAGGAAAAAAGAGTACATCCACGCATATCATTACATTTCTCCTCGGAAAAATCTTCTTCATGAGATGAATTCCAATCATATTTCTCTTTTGAATCAATAAATAAACTTGTATGATTGTCATATAATCTTTCGAATCATTGGACTTCTGGTCCATAACATCTTTTCTTATGGACTTTATGCCTAAATATTTTTCATGTACAATCTTCTGAACATAAATTTTGTACATGTTGTTCATGCTCTTCTTGGCATACAAAACACATATTTCAATCATAAAATATAGCACTAAATTGCTCTAATCACATTTCATGTATGGTTCTTCGGGACCAAACATATATGCACACTTTTCTATAAAATCTTGCAAGGATCTACATAATTATACCTCATGTTACATGTTTTCTTTTCATTCCATCGAATAGAGTTCATGGGACCATAATTCTGATATCAATCATTTAAGAAGTATATCCTTCATATTTATATCCTTCAAGGATTCCTTATAAATGTAATTATCTAGTGTTCCATTTTTTATTGCCAAACTTATAAGATATAAATCCATCTACCACAAGAGAAAACATCTCTTCATTATACATGATGTCTTTGTAATAATCACTATTCTTTCACACAAAGACTCATTTATCTTTCACTGGTTTCTACACTCATTTATCAAATGAACTGCTAGTCCAAATATTTCTCTATTAGAGATTATAATTATGTCTATTTCTTTTCTCTTTTGGCCAATCATTACCTCGTGTACACTTTTCAATAGACTTTCTTTCATGGTCCTCATTTTTATCCCTAATATCAACTGCTCATTGCATGCAAAAATATTACGACGTCGATTTACTTTATGGTTCCATCTTATTCCATACATGACATAGCTAGCTATAACTCTTCATTTTCAAGTACTTGAATTTTTCATTTTTCATGTTTATGTCTCTTCTAGAGATCATCCAATCTCTTCTGGAGATTTTTCAGAATTTTTCTTTCCTCGATTTGGTCATTCTCAATTTTTGCTCATTTTCTTTTTCGAGGATAATTATATTTGGAACCAAATAGGTCTATCACGCTTCATGCGATCTTTAGACTCTTTAGCAGTTTGATATCACCCTTCTAGGACATCATTTATAATTTGGAGCATATACAGCTGATATAGGTAACTTTATCACTCTATTGGGTTACTAAATGCGTCTGACAATTAATACGCTTAAGCTCTCCTTATGAATTATCTTCTTCTTCTTTTTTTTTTCTTTTTTTTGACTACTAATGTACATACTCTAATCCGAGGATCATTGATAATTCATACATACTTATCTCTTTCTCCAGCTGTTTACTTTCTCCCCCTAATGTTGGAAAAACTGACTCATTAACATCTGAGTCCACAAAATTGAGCCTTATATAAATCCTTCAGGGATGACTCTGTATACTTAATTACCTTTTATATCCAACATATACTTATCCTCTTTTGAGGTTCCATCATAGAGCGTTGTGGTGGAGTATTTTGCACATTCATAGATCTTTCATTCAAAGATCTTTCATTCAAAGATCTTTCATGTGGGAATTATTTGGTTTCTAACCCTAAACCAATAATAAACCAATAATGATGGGGAAAACACTAACTTATTCATTGGCTTGATGTGAATCAATGCTACTAAAATTTCGTGTATGAACATGAGCTTCAAGATGCTCAACACTTATCCCAATGGACATATAATAATGAGGCTTCAAACATAAATTTTGGAACTTGTAATTTAATCAAGAAATAACCTCGCAAACTCGAGGTTGCTGGTTTATAACAAGGAAAAATATGACCTTCTAAGATGCAACAATCGAGTCAATGCGTCCATTGAATCGATGCATAGAAATGTCACAAAGTGGGTGATCAGCCCATAATCATCTCATTGTATATATTTCAGAAATATTGATAGAGTCCAAATAATCTTTGACTGGTGAAAACCATATTATCATATTGCTTTCTGAGTAAACAATTTATGATAAATAATTAGAAAGAATCTTCTGGTTCTTCACTTAATGTCCACATAATTCACATCATCATTAAACCAAGATGACCAATCCGGTTAAGCCAAACATATAAATTCTTAGTAAACATTTGGTTTACTTTTCATTCTTAACTAGTAAACTTCTGGTTTACTTTTCATTCTTAGCTAGTAAACTTCCGGTTTACGTTTCGTTGCTAATCACTTACCCTCTTCAAGGGATATGATAATTAAAATTGCTTTTTTCTAATCTATCAAACATGGATTTGTTGGTGAACCATGTGCCGATAAAGGAATTAACATAATCATGACATAATCTAGTATATAAAATCCTAGAGAATAAATTGACTAAAATTATATAGGTATATTATGAAGTAAAGTGTAGAAATCGAGTACCTGGAGAATCCAAAGCCAATGGTGGGGGACGTAAAAAAATGGTGACTGATGCGATCAGTTCGGTAGCTACTTTCTTGAAGATTTTATTTGTGTAATCTTTTTCTTTTATATGTAAGATATTATATTCTCTTCAGGAAATATATCAAAACTAGTCATATATGAGTATGATTTCTTATCAATAACTCATGTATATTTTCTTAGCCTCAAGAAAAATCCATAATACTTCTTAGATTCTTGTTCACGACTTTGTGTCTACATGAACATTACTTGCATGAAATTTTCATTATGTCTGCTTTACCAACTTCCGTATTAGAGATATTCTCTCATAATATCAATTTGCAAGTAATTTTGAACATAGTTGAATTAATTCACTTACAGACTTTAAGCCATGTAATCTTAGATATAGCTAGAATTAACCAATCACATAGCTAGTTTTTGGTAATATCACATTCTGGTGATCACACTTTTCCTTTGAGAATTGTTCGAAGAACTTAGTGAACATAATCTTCTAGATATATCACTTGTAGTGAACTTTAATAATCAAGTAGTGAACATAATCTTCTGGATATGTCACTTATTGTCTATGTGAGATTCTATAATTCTCCCCCTCGAGATGATATGAATCTTCAAGTTCAACTATCCCGAATTGAATCTCATTGTATAATCAACATCATTCCCAATTTGAGTAATGTATTTTATCATCCAATTAACTTTAAGATTTGGGAGAGTATAATGCATCAATGATTATATTGTAATCACACTAGATTCTTTCATCATTAGATGAGATAAATTTCTCTTATTTCTTAAGATCTTTATTTTTCTCACTTTTGATGAGAATTTAAGTTCTTGAAAGAAACATGTTAGACATTTCTATAGTCACTTCCTTGACTTGGTGTGATATTTTCTTTTCTGATATAAGATGTCTCATTCACTTCTGAGAATGGATTGTAAATGGATGTGATTCATAATTTAGTTGTTACATCCCAACAATGTTTTACCAATCATCAAAAACATATCATAGCTTCATCGTAATTAACATCATAATGATCATCAAATCATAGGTTTGTGATCTACATGATTTCACTAATCAATTGTAATCAACAACCGACAAAGCATGACTCATCCATCCGAAACTATCAAATAAATGATTTTGGATCAAACAAATATTAAGGAACAAACATGTGTCCGATCGGAATGTAGATATGATTATGTACGATCTAATAAGTAATGATAAAGTATGGAAACACTAAGCGATAAGCATGGGCTAATCAGAATGAAATTATATTTCGGTTATGAATCAATAAAACATGGTTCTCTGACCAGTAGTTAAGTACTATGTAATTATGCCATGCCCATGAGTGTAAAATAATACGAACGGTGTCACCCTAACCAATAGCAAATCCGATCGTTCATATATATTACTTACCTCGATAAGGCACAGATTTATTGGAAAGAAAAAAAGGGGACGTCGAATATAGAGACCACCTCAGAGATAACGTGGTTTTATAACGTTGATTAGGGTATTGCCTTCCTCGCAAACGAAGACGATTTAGCAGCGGTGGCTACGATTCAGCGGCGATAACTTGAGTATTATTCGATTAACATAAGCAAGACATATGAATAATCAAAGTTTTAATTAGCAAACAAGTCAACTCATATAAAATAAAAGAAGCATAAGACAAAGCTATAAAACAGATTGAATCGAATTGTTTTATCGAATATTTGCTAAGGGAAGGAGAGGTTGACTTAGCTCGATCGATCGAATTGGATTAAAGGCGGAAAAGAAAACAAATATGAGTTGGCGGCTAGGGTTTACTCAACTACCTAGGGTTTTACTCAGTGGCTAGGGTTATCGTGCTGATAATGTGTTGTGAATAAGATAAGAGAATATGAATTTGTGTTGTGTTATTCCATCAATAATAGAGAGTATATATAGGAGTACAAATACTTGGGGGAACAAGTAGAACTTAAGGAACAAGGAAGCCTAGAACATTCTAGAACATGGGCCTATAATGGGCATCCATCTAAATGGGTTTATAACAATAAATCAATTATTTTAATTATAAATAATGGTACAGTATAATACAATTGAAGAAGAACGTGAAGCAAAAATAAATTCCAAACGATCTAGTTGGTTTCACTGTCACACCATCTTTGGTGTTCGTTGATTCCTCAAAAAGCAATATAAAAATCTCAATCATCTATATGAAACCAAAAATCGTAGTTTTTGTGCCAAAGCAAAATTAGCACTAGGTTCATAGATTAATCTAACAAAAAAATAGAAGAGCTCAAATAAGAATTGTAACTATGTGATGATTTTCAATTTTACTAATTGCTACTAGGCTTTCTCTTCGTTGTCATCGGAATCTGAAGTAGCTCCATGTTTCTGTTGACGAGTTGTGGAAAGAGAATAGTTTCGTCGCTCTTTGCCACCTGGCTTGGAAGAGGCTTTGAGACAAATGACGGAGGAGTTGTGTTCCAAGGAATCAGGCCGACTAAGGAAAGTTTGATTATCTCGGTAATTCAGGCGGAACGGATGTTGGCAAATGGATGCAAGGCGTATCTGGCCGCGATCAATGATGTGGAAGTTGGGCCAGACACTGAGCCTAAGAGCATTACAGTGGTGTCGGAATTCGAGGATGTGTTTGGTGCGTTGATGGGACTATCGCCAACACGTTCTGATCCATTTACGATCGAGCTGGAACCTGAAACAACTCCGATCTCTAAGGCTCCCTACCAGATGGCACTGGCGGAGATGGTCGAGCAGAAGAAACAACTAAGTGATTTTATGGAAAAGGGTTTCGTGCGACCAAGCAGTTCACCGTGGGGCGCTCTGGTGATGTGTGTTAAGAATGAAGATTATAGTTTCATATTGTGAAGTTTCATATTGTGAATTGACTACCGCGGATTGAACAGAGTAATAAAGAACAAGTACTATTTTTCGAGGATAGATGAGTTGCTGGATCAACTCCGAGGTACTACTTGGTTCTCCAAGATATACTTGGCATCAGCTTATCATCAAATCCTTATAGATGAACCGGATATTCGTAAGACTGCTTTCCGGATAAGGTATGGACACTATGAGTTTCTGGTGATGCCCTTTGGATTGACGAATGCGCCAGCGGCATTCATGAAAATGATGAACAACGTGTTCAAAGGTTGCTTGGACGAATTTGTGATCATCTTCATAGATGATATCTTCGTTTACTTCAAAAATCAGGGAGAACACAAGGCTCATTTGCGGACCGTGATGGAAAGATTAAGGGAACATCAATTGTTTGCCAAGCTTAGTAAGTATAGCTTTTGGCAAAGGGAAATTGGGTTATTGGGTCATGTGGTTTCGGATAAAAGAGTATCCGTGGATACAGAAAAGATGAAAGCAACCGCAGATTGGCCGCGACCTAGGAATGCAAAAGAGATCAAGAGTTTTCTTGGGTTGGCTGGGTATTATCGCAGATTTGTTAAGGGTTTTGCAAGTATGGCAAACCCGATGACTCGGTTGACTGGAAATGATGTTCCGTTTGTTTGGACAACTGAGTGTGAGAAGTGTTTCTCGAAGCTTAACGAGATGCTTACGAGTACACTGATGTTGGTGTTGTCTAAAGCCGACATGCCTTATGTCGTTTATACAGATGCATCGCGAGTTGGATTCTGGTGTTTTCTGATGCAAGAGAGAAAAGTGATCGCTTATGCGACACACGACAATTAAGGAAACATGAAGGAAACTGTTCTGTTGCAGCTGGATTGGATCTTTGATAAAGACTGTTTTTATCTTGTTATCCGTACATTTTTGCATGACTTGGTTTTTGGGTCTTTTATGAGAGACATCTATACTACTTTTTAAAATTACTTAAAAGAAAATAATATGTTGGTGAATATTTCACAATTCTCTAGTTGCATCTTTTGTTTACTCTGGTCTTTTTTTATGAGAATATCCAAATTAGAAAAGGGTTCTGTAATCCACCAGAAAAAGAAAAAGAAGATCTCTCAGACTCTCAATTCAAATTAACAAGATCTGCATTAAGACTACAATAATACAAAATAATGTTACCAAAGGTATATTTGTTGAGAGGAGTAAATAGAAAGAGCTTGTAAAGTTTTGTTGTTACACCGAATTTAAAGCTTCATCCACAATTGTGTCGGTACAATAATACAAAGCCAAACACAAATTTAAACACAATAATACAAAGGAACGTAAATACAAAGCAGAGTGACTTCAACACTTTATCTAAAACCAAACACAAATTTAGAAGTCATCAGCTTTTAGAATCACTGATGCTTTATAATCAATGTTTGAATCACTTGGCAATTTCACTTATGCTTTAGAATCAATGTTTGAATCACTTAGCAATTTAAACCAAACACAAACACTAAGACCAGCAACAACAGAACAAATAAAAAGAACAATGTTTCAATCACGTAGCAAATAACAGAACTTCGAATACACATGTATATACCTGCAGATATGTTTGCATAGACTTCATCAGTAGCTGACACGCATCCATATACCTGCTCATCAAGAAGAACAAAGACGAATTACTGAAACTGAAAGTTTAAAACTGAAGGTTGAAACAGAGAAAATTACTAACTCAAAGTGATTCAAATATTGTTCAACATGTAGGTAATTAGCTTGTTCTTGAGAGCTAATTCTATATCTGAAAGTGGTTCTCTTTTTGTAATGAGACTATTAAGCAGCCCCATCTTCGCTAGCTTTTCTTTCATAGCTAAGTCCTTCTCCAATGGAGAGCTGCCTTCTCCTTCTTCTTCCCTTGTATGGCCAATAATCTTTTCCCCATTGCCTTTTGATGCCTTAACACTAGGAGGAGGAGCCATTGCTTGGTCTTCTAAATGGCTAACTGTATTAGAGCTTGAAGATTGTGCACAACCATCATCAAGCTTTCTTTTTTTTCTGGTATTAAAGGCACACCATTTCTGATTATTGCGAAGCTCCCTCCAAGCATGCTCAAGAGTGAATTGGACTTTGTAATTGTTGTAGAAGAGTTGGTAAGCCAACTTGATAACATCATCATCATCAACTTGGCCATTAGATAGCTGGCTATTAGCACGCTCATAGCATCTAACAAAGTTCCATACAATGTCATTTAATTTCTTCCACTTTTGCTTACACTGATTGGCCCCTCGCTTTTGAAGACCAGCAACTTTAGGACTTGCGGAAACATAAGCTGCAATGCGTTTCCAAAACGAAGCCGCTTTTACCTCATTTCCCACTACTTCAACAACCTTGTCGCTTTTTAACCAGGCATTGATGAGCACAACATCTTCAGTTGGTGTCCATCTGCTTCTAATTTCTCTACACTTCTCAGGTGTGTCTTGAACTACGTTTGGATCTGGATCATCAGTACCTTCGTTGAATCGAATCGTCCGTGAAGCTCCGATTCCCGCTTCGGAAACGGCAGCGTCCGGCCTCGGTCGGATCGGTCGGAATCGCAATTGAATCGCGTTACCCTCAAGTCTGGAATCGCTGTGGGGACGCATGATTCAGAAAACGAACGAAATTTTTCAGACGAAGAAGAAACAGTGTCGTTTTATGTTTCTTTAATTTCTCTTGGGCTATACGGTTATTAGGCCCATGGTATAATACAATTGAAGAACGTGAAGAAAAAGTAAATTCCAAACGATCTAGTTGGTTTCACAGCATTTTGGTGTTCGTTGATTCCTTGAAAAGCAATATCAAAATCTCAATCGTCTGTATGAAACCAAAAATCGTAGTTTTTGTGCCAAAGCAAAATTAGCACCAGGGTCATAGATTAATCTAACAAAAAAATAGAAGAGCTCAGATAAGAATTGTAACTATGTGATGATGTTCAATTTTACTAATTGCTACTAGGCTTTCTCTTCGTTGTCATCAGAATCTGAAGTAGCTCCATGTTTCTGTTGACGAGTTGTGGGAAGAGAATAGTTTCGTCGCTCTTTGCCACCTGGCTTGGAAGAGGCATTACCGTACCAGATCATACCGAGTACTGCAATAATCATTCCAATAACCACGTGCAAGTTTAGACCTTCTCTACCAAAGAAGAAGAAGCCCATTATCAGCACCAGGATCGTCTTCATGTGTCCCAGGACTTGGAACGATACAGCTGTGAATCTCCCGATGCAGATGAACTGGCTTAGGTTGGTCCCGATTGCTATTGTACACGATAGGGTTATAAACATCTGCAGAATTCAACAACTTGTGTTAGGTTTTAACGAGTTTAGGCTCAACAATATTTGGCCTTAAGAGCATAGGAAGCAGAGAGCAAAATGGTCTTAACATGGTTGGTGTACCAATTTGAGCTAGTACTAGAGGACGATCTATCATAATCAGACTACCAGAAAATTCGTATGTAAGGTTGTTTGTTTACTGGTATTGAATCTAATGCTAATATACAGGATTATGATACCCATTGAGATTTTTGGTGCTTACCACAGGGACCAAGTTGTAGTCATACATGTCTACTCTTTTTTCCGTCAGCCAATAATCAAGAAATGGGCCAACAACCAGCAATGTTGCGGCTTGTGCTGGAGCGGTATGCCCCAATAGGTTGAAGGAGCTAAGCGAGTACTTCCGCTGAAGGTAATGTACATACTGCATCATGTATAAACCACTTCAATCTTAGTTTAGAGTTAAAATAAAATGTTACTTTATAAGAGCACTGAGAACACTTACGTATTGTTGCAGAGAAGTACTCCACACAGCAACAAAAGCAGCTACAAAGCCTTTGGTGTTTACGCTAACATCAGTAACAGTGCAAACACCAACACCCACAAGAACCAGCCCTATGCTAAGCTTTGTGTCTCTGGAGTAACGGATCTTATCGAATACCATTTCCAACAAGCAGGATACAGGAATCATGCTAAGCTTTGCAATCTAACAATAAAAACAAAAAAAACACCAAGAAACGAAGATTAGACGTTTTCCTTCCGCGCAAATACACGAATACGGAGATAGATGGTATTTATATAACCTGATAAAATCCCACGGAGTTCCACATAAGACTGACATTCATTCCAACAATCGAGAAGTTTGCAAACAGAATAAATCTCAGTAACTCCGTAAATGGAAGATGAGAAGGCTGAATGTAACCAAGACATCTAAGAACAATCGTCATCAAGGTCGTAGTAGCGAAATGTAAACCGGTTAACGTGGTAGCTGCAGCGAAGTCGGAGACGTAAGTAAAAAACATTCACATAAATAGCTTCAAGTTGTAAAGAAGAAGTCATTGAGAGAGAATTACCAAAGCTATAACCATAAGTAGCCATTAAAGCTTTATTAACAATGATGATACCAACAGAAGTGACAACATTGAACATCCACGCAGCAGCATCCACTGCTGCTTTCTTATCAGCTTTACTCACAGGAGCCATTTTTCAACTTGTTCCTCAATCAGCAAAAATCTCTACTTCTTCAATCTCCCATTCTCCAGAGAATTATCACTTTCCACTAAGCTTAAGCTTAAGAAGGTTCCATACAAAATTAATCGAAACATCATGAAAAAAGCACAGAATCAGTACGAATCGATATAACTTGTATCGCAAATAATACAGGAGCTAGCCTCAAACTCAATTTGTTCGATCGGGAATCGTAATTCGATTGTAATACGGATACGATCAAAAGAGTTAGTTTGGATCAGATCAGATCCGGCCCCGGAGATTGGAATCGAGATGAATTTCCGTAAGATCTAGATTATCAATTGAAATGGAATCGAGCGATCCTTTCACCGAGAATAATATCATCAAATCCGAGATTACGGGGATTGAGTTTATACCTGGAGAAGAGAGCAAATCGGAAATAGATCGTGCGGTGGTTATCTGAACACCGGCGCCGTCGACGGTGAGAGTGGACAGTGGTAATAAATTGAAAGGAAGCAAACAGAAAAAAGAAATCTGGGAAAAGGCAGTTGGGAAGCCAAGGGCTCGTGGAGCGAGACTAGTACTAGTCAGCTCCAGCAATTTCGTTCTTTTTTTTTGTTGATTTGATAAAAAAAAAAAATTATTTTGTCGAGGTTTTGTTATTTTACTATTAGATCCTTTCTCATTGTTTCTTGTTTTAGCCATGAAAGAGATATTTTGTTCGGTTCACTCCCACACTAATTAGCTTGTGATTAGATTTTGTCCATAGGTTAGTTTGGATCTTTCCGATTGATGTCTTTTTGGGGATTAACTTTGGTTTAATGTGTATATGGTACATATAGGTCTGGATAATTTCCTAAACCCTATTCGAAAAACAATTCATTTTTGTCATAACACCTGAACAATTTTCATATGGATGTGTGATAACACAGAGTTTTAACCCAAATTAACACTGCAAATGCACAACAATTGTTGTAGTAATTATGGGATCGAATCCACGAGAACCAAATTTACATTTCAAACTATATAAATATAAATTAAGCTAAGATGATATAAAAAGTGATTGTATGCAATAATGTAAATGCTAATTAAATAAAACGATGTAAACTATGGGTTAAAAGACGTTAGGCTTTAGGGATTTTCGCAGGAAATCAGAGATCACGAACCAGATAATTATTCAGGGAACAACTCAGCTCAATCTAGAACTCAAACATAAAGGTATAACTAATCCACTGTCGTGGCACTAGAGACTTTATCTAACAACCTAAGATTCTAAACTGTCGTTTGAATTTAGAATTGAAGATAAACATTAACGAATTGGTTTGATATGTTCTTAAATCGCCTTAACATCAGCTTTCGTTGGCTAAGGACGATTTGCTCATCTATATTAGTTCAAGCATTTAATCAAACAATTTTGATGCATTAAACAACCTAACATCAGGAACTAGGTGATCAGTCTAATTCAAGCAATAAGAACAACAATAGACGAAGACAATTACAGATCCCTATTTATATCTAGTTCTTGCAATTCATGAAATCCTTTAAAACCCTAAAACCTAACTAGACTGGCTTCCTTGGGGCCAAATCAGCCACGTTTCCTCTTCCCCAAAACCATCGGCTGGCTTTATCTCAAACTTCATTGCTGCTTGACCCGGAACCATATCGACGTCTTATTGGGAGATTGATCTATCTAAAAGTGATGAGGCCTGATTTATCTTATGTGGTCCACACGCTAGCACAGTTCATGCAAGCACCTCGTCAAGAACATTGGAAAGCCGCAACAAGGGTCGTAAGGTACTTGAAAAACAGTCCAGGCCAAGGGATATTATTACAATCTGATCCAGATTTGCGATTACACGGTTGGTGCGATTCTGATTGGGATAGTTGTCCGCTAACGCTTCGCTCTATAACAGGTTATTTTGTTCAACTCGACACTTCTCATGTTGTCTGGAAAACTAAGAAGCAACAAACCGTGAGTCGTTCATCCGCCGAAGCCGAATACAGAGCCATGGTCTATCTTACTTCGGAACTCAAGTGGTTAAAACGAATTCTTCAAGACTTGGATGTAAAACAACCAGAACTGATGTTGATGTATTCAAATAGCAAACCGGCATTCCACATTAGAACTAATCCGGTATTTTACGAAAAGACAAAACATATTGAAGTCGACTGTCATTTTATCCGCGACGAGATACTTTCAGGTAATACTGTTGATGCTTCCAACCAAGTCACAGTTAGCCGACATTTTCATGATATCATTGGGAAACCAAGAATTTGAGTTCTTCATTGACAAGTTGGGTATTACGGAGCTTCATGCTCCAACTTGAGGGAGGGTGTGGAGATATCATTCATGATATCAATCCCGTGATTGACTCTATCGTAGTTACTCTGTATTTCCTTTTGTAATTTACATCAATCTTTGTACATTAGGCAACTAGGTCAATTCTCTCTACGTATATAAAGATGTAGTCACCACAATGAATATACAAAGAGAAATTCCTTCATTGTTTTTGTGCTTCTTTGATTGTAACAGCCCGATTTTGAGTAGAGGTCAGCACGACTTATTATTTATGGGCTTCTAACTCGTCATTTCTCTAGTATGAGCTTTCTAAACTTGGTCACTCTGTTGTCTTGGCCATTTTCGAGTAGTTTTAAGGCAATTTTGTAAATAAAAAGATCTCTTTTGAATATGCAAACTATAATTATGTCTACATTTTTTATTATCCGAATCCTAAGTCGATATTCAGGTCGATTCTTCTAACATGAGTGAAATCAAAATGGGACCCACTCACTCGCCGCTACTTCCTTATTCTCTCCTTTCCAATCACAAAGCAAAAAAAACAACAAAGCGTATTTTCATTTTTCACATCAATCTTCTTTTCGAATCTTATTTCTCTCTCTGTCCCCATTTCTCCTCGCCGGAACTCTGTCTGCTCTGCCGCCGGCATTCCCTCCGGTTATCACCCCTCAGATCCGTCAAGTGAATCGTGAGTCTCCTCCCCTTTTCGCCATTTGTTGCCTAATTCTCTTCTTCTACTGATTCCATTCTAAATCTGAAGGTGAAGTGGAACTCACAAGGAAGTGTTTTAGAGTAGTTTTAAATTTCTTGTTATCTTGTTCTCAATCTCTTCAAGCATCATGGTGATCTCTGTCTAGATTTAGTTGCTGGATTCGCTGTCATTTCAGAACTTGTGTTGTTAATGTCTGGTTTTGTGGTCTTACTTGCTACATTTTTAGTTGAACTTCTTTCCAACACTATGATCCCAAATAATAGAATAAAGTAAATATGTAACATGTCTCTTATGCCAAATTGATTTGATTTATGGTGTAGGGATTTGGAGTGTGCACAAAAAAAAACTGTTTCTTGGATGTGCAAATGAGCATTACCAAAGATGTTATTTGCAGCAGAAGGAGGAGGATTCTTCTCTTCATCAGCTTCTGGATATAGCAACGGTTTAGCTCTTCTTCTATTGGGACACAAGAATGAAGAAAAAAAACCCATTAGAGTATGGAACCATTATCATTTAGTAGTTGAAGAATCCGATACAAGATTTCCGTTAGATACGTCTAAGAACTGGCGCTCATGTAGCTGTACCTCCCTTATATGCTTTGGTCGCAAATCTCAAAGACCGGAAAATCCATCTCAGCCACAAGGTTTCCATTCTAAATCTTCGGTTCATCGCGATGATGCACCGAGTGTGGACTACAGTACATGTGAAGTCGCTAATAGGTTTGCACTTAAGAGTAGCTTGAAGAAAAGATCGTTTAGTGATGTTGTTCTTGCTCATGATGATGTGAGTAGAGATGGCGTGGTGGATCACACAGATAGAAGGAAAGTGCAGTGGCCTGACACATGCGGTATTGAGATCGCAGAGGTCAGAGAATTTGAACCTAGGTATGGATGCTTTCTCTCTTGAATTTAGATTTCTCCAAAAATTTTGACTGCTCTTCTATCTGTGGCTGATAGATTTCAGTTAAGCTTATGTTAGCGTTAGGAATAGGTCGTGTTCCATACTGTTTAAGATTGGTATAACGATCTTACCGCATGCTTCCATGTAAAACTTAAGATCATAGTCTGAGGTTTGATGGTAATCTCGTTTACATGTTTGTATTTTGTAAGATGCCAGATCATGAATAAGCAACAGGTTAATAGATCCAAATGAGTAATCAAATTTTTGATACTACTTAGAATTTTCCTCTATAATAAGCCTAGTGATAATTAGTCCCTGACACAAAGGGTTTGTTGTTCTTAAGGAATTGTGTTGAAGTTGAATAATCATTCACGTTTTGTCTTCGTTTCTCATTGTCATATGTTTTTAGAACCATATCACCAAGACTTGTATTGAAATACATTCATTTTCTGATTGAATTTGCAGTGAAGTGGGTGAATCAGACGATGAGTTCCATAATGGAAGTGGACGAAGCTGTATGTGCACAATCATGTGACCATCTTCTCTCTTAATCTGTTTCAAGTTAGAGCCCTTCGAGTATTTGTGCTCTCTTATCCTGTGGACCATTGTTATATATATAGAGAGAGAGGAATGTAGTTTGCAAAAGATTGGATAAGAAGAGGAACTTTTGGATGTGTACCTTTTGTAACCACTTGATTTGTCAATTTTGTGATGTTTTAGATTATTCAATGTACAACATCTCTTTGCTTTACCCTGTCCTGTAATGATATATCCACACCTCAACTTTTTGAGTCCAGATTAAAACTTCATTGTTAATTCTATGATTTTCAAGTTAATCACTACACTTGACCCTTCATCATCATTACAGACTTTCTTTCATCATTTTATATCCCTAAAATTTCAAGTGAAACAGCAGTTAAATTATGTACACGCGCTTCTCCACGCGCGTGGGATGATTCTAAAGTAAGTACCAATTGTGCAAAGGCTGAGACTTGGCCATATCTCGTCCACACAGACATTACCAAAGACACTACAGAACCAAAGAAACAACGTGAAATTCAGACAATTCAAGAAAAATCCATCAAACAAAGATGTCTGTAGCTTCACCAATTCAATGTATCAAGATTCTTAATCCATCTTCTTCTTCATCATCTTCATCAACAGCTTCGTCGTCATCTTTCAGATTCTCAGCGACAAAGCCATGTGTGTTTATCATCAGATGTTCTCAAACCGAAGGTCCTTTAAGAAGGCCTGCCGCTCCTCCTACTCTCCGGGAGCCATCACCTCCGCAAAAACCTGTTCCTCCTTCTTCTCCATCTTCCTCTCCTCCACCTCCACCGCTGAAATCTATGACTGTTGATGGTAAAAGTGTAGTTACGGTGGAGTTTCAGAGGCAGAAGGCTAAAGAGCTTCAAGATTATTTCAAGCAGAAGAAACTTGAAGCTGCTGGTCAAGGTCCCTTTTTTGGTTGGCAACCCAAAAATGAGATCTCCAATGGAAGGTAATTTATTTCCTTCACTCTTTACCATCATCTCAAAGTCTAGATTTTGATTGCTGTGTTTGATTAGAGAACCAAACTGTATGCTATTTACTCATGTTTAACTGGTTTCCTCATAAGCTTTATATGAGAAACTCAGACACACAAGGCTGTTTCAGAATTAGACATGAGTTGTCTCTCTATGTTTGCAGGTGGGCTATGTTTGGTTTTGCGGTTGGGATGCTTACAGAGTATGCAACAGGATCAGACCTTGTCGACCAAGTTAAGATTCTTCTCTCCAATTTCGGCATTATAGACTTGGAATAATAAGAGTGTTGTTACATATATATAGACCCCTTTCTCTATTCTCTCTGATTTCTCTATGTTCAGTCTTCATCTTCTTGTTTATTGTTCAACCTGTATATGCATCTCTAAGATATTCAAATACAGGGCCATTTGTGTATTCAATCACTTTTATCTTCAAATGGTATAATATGATGATTTGTGTACCCATTCTAAAAATGTAATCACTAGGTTTTTTTAGTACATTGGAAAAGTATTCTTGTTGAGTATTTTCGTGTTCATAGAAATCTAGGTTCTATTAAGGAATCTGTGCAATCTCGAGAAGAATCTTGTGGAGAGATTGAGGCTTTGAGAAGAAAGGACAATGATCACTTCCTTTGATTTTGAAGACTCCTTCAGGGCTGTTCTCTCTTACCACTTTCTCTTGGACGTCTGGTGAGAGTGCACGGTCATCTAACGTCTGCACATAGAATCTCCTCCCTTTCCCGTATCTCTCTGCGGTCAGAGACACCTTCTCCATCATTGGTCCAAGTGGTACAGGTCGCATTGAGATCATTGCCAATGCTATATCCTGAAAAACCATACAACAGAATCACTTAAAAATTACAGACTTTGGCCGGTTATTATTAAAAAACCTTGTTAAATACAAACGCTTCGTAAAAATGCTGTGTAAGATCAAGAATCAGCGTTTCGGAGGGTACCTTGTTGGGTGATTGATTGAAATACAACCCTTTCATGTGTTGCTTCTCGAACATGAACCCCGTAGGAGGCTTGTCTTTTCCGTTCCCATAGACCAAGAACTGTGACTCTGTCATGAACCGCTCTGCGGAACCAAGCTGCAGCAGTGTAGATGGATTCTCACAAATGTGAGTACAGAAACAAAGGCTACATAGCATTTTCTCTAATGCTTGACTAATGAACCAGAAGTGTGTTTATTATTTACCTCTTCGGAGAAGACATCAAAAGGTCTTTGGCCATCAGAAACCATTGTTGCACAAACGAATATGGCTTTCGAGATCTTCTCTGGATATCGCTCTAACGCATATGAAATAGACGCACCTCCAGTACTATGACCTACCAGAATAACCTGCATAAAACAACATTTCCATATCTCATTCGTCGTTATGCAAATTCTTCCAATAAAATGATATTCCTCCAAACAAAAAGAGGCAAATCCTAACCTTTTCTTCTTCAGGGAGATTTTCGAGGAGCTCGATCAATGGTTTTGAGTATTCCTCCAAGGTAGAGACAGTGTTAATATCTGTCATATTAAATCCAGATCCAGTGAGGTCGATCGTGGTAGGAGACAGTCCAGACTCTTCCAATGAAGCAACAATTTTGTACCAACACCATGCTCCAAACCCTTCACCGTGCACCAGAACAAATTTCTTCACTATCAAACTCTCTGAAAAATCAGGTACCTGAAAAATGAAAGTAGATACATTAGCTTCTATACACACTCATTGCTATAACATCTTAATCCTACGTAAGAGCAATAGCAGCAAGTTCTTGCTATACATGAATTTTATAAAGAAAATGGAGAGACAAAATTTCTTGAAACATAAGGAAGTATATTCATCTGGTCCCAACACAGTGTCAGTATCAGAGTTTAGAAACATTTCTTTTCTGGACAAAGTTAACATTTCCAACAGATAAAAGTTAGAAATCAATCTCTCAATACTTTTTCACATCTTTTTCCTAATTTTAACAAAGAATCATCTCTTCTCTCCACTTTTGTTATGACCTTTTCTATATACAAAAAAGTTCCCAACAACAATCATTAAAACTATTTTTCAATCAATTTTATGAAGCAAAAAGGTAAAAAGACTCAGTCAGTCCAATAATCATTAAAAAAGATTTGGGATTGAGTAAAAAAGCTTTGAACTTTTCCTACAAAAGCTAACAGTTTGTGTAAGAGTTGGAGATTGAGTACTGACCTGTTTGCCGTTTGAAAAGGGGTCAGAGAGGGGTCTTTGTTTCCTAGTACTAGTAGACCCGACCCGTCTAGACATGGATCCATCGAATCTCTGAGAAAGCTGAGCTTGATGAATCGCCATAGATAAAGCTCGTCGATGCAACATCTCTTCATCAGCAAGTAATTTTCTCTGTGATCTATTCATTCTCTTGCTTTTAGATCCATCTTTGTTGTCTTTCTTCATCATGGAGATTAACTTGTTACCCATCTTTACAAAATCCAAGACTAACCCAGAAGATGATTTTGAAATTCTAAGAAAATTATTCTGGAGAAAATGGCATGTTTCTGAGAAAGTCAAAGAGCTTCTTCTTCTTGACCTAGATGGGATCAGTATGGGCTCTTATTAGAGAGAGAGAGAGAGAGAGAGAGAGAAAGAGTAGGTGAAGAAGCAATCGGTCATTAATTGTGAATAGAGTTGATTTGTGAAAATTGTACCACACTGCAAGAAAAAAAACACAGGAAAGAGACAGATTTGGACCAAAGCAGGAAAAGGTTGTTGAGGCTGTAGTAGATTTTGTTTTATGGATTTTTCTCTTTCTTTCTCTCTCAATCTCAAAGATATGAGTTCACACTTATGCTGCTTCCTCAGTGTTTTTAATTTTTTTACTATCATTTGATTAGCTGCAAATTTCTACAATTTTAAACCTATTTTTTTCCAACATACTGGATTTCATTGTAGATTAAAAAAACATTTCATGTGACTTGTATTCTATTTTGTTATCAGTTGCCAAGGACATTTAGCCTCTCTATTTTCACTTTTATGTAAAAAACAACATGAAACATCTTTTAGGATTTTGCTCAAGAAAGAGATCATCTTACAAGATATCTAACATTGCAAAATGGATTATCATATGGTTTTAAGCACTAACTGAAAGTTCAAAGAAATGTCATTAATCAAACCTTTATTTTTTGTTTTTACTATTGCGTTTTTATATATTTTTAACCAATATATAAATTAAATACACTTTTTTAGAATACAGTAAAACTTATATAAATTAATAATGTTAGGACTTTGAAAAATTAATATTTTAGAGAGATATTCGTTTATCGATAAATTCATATTTATTAATTTATAAAGAGAAATCCTTTTTAGGTAAGATTTTTCTTAATTTTTTTTCCGAATTATGTTATATTAATTTAATGAATCTATTTGCAAAAATGACATGAAATTTTGATTAATTTTTTTGACTATCGTAATAGAGTGGATGATATTATCATAATAGACGCTCAAATTAAAATGGTATACTATGTATAAAATTTAGAAGAATCATGGTTATTATCCCTAATGTCGATGAATATATTTAAAAAAGTTATGTATAAAGAATCAATTATTTTGCCTAGAAAACAATTATAAAAGTTTTTGATATAATACGTAAATTTAAAGATAAGGTCTAATGAGAATATTCATTTTTAAGTCAAAATAATAATAATTAAAACCATGTATACCACATTATCATATATATATATATACACATAATTATATACAATTATTAATTTATACTATTATTGAGACCATATTTTACATAGGAATTTCAAAAAAATTATTATCTTATCTTTTATCGAATTTCGCTAATTTTTACATTGTCCGACTCGGGACCTGAAGATTTTATTAATTTATGGTGATTATTAATTTATGGAGGTTGTACTGTATGTTTTGTTTCTACTTTGGAAAGTTTTATTGAAAATGAATAAACATAATTAAAAGTATATTAATTGGCCTCTGGAACCAAAAAGAAAATTGTTACCTTTTTGGTTGACCGAGTTCTCGACCGAGTTAGACAAAATGGCTCGTGTGTTTTTGGCTGAATAAACCACCTAGGTGAATCCCCAATCTCTGTTATGTTAGGTCTTTTAGTTATTTGCCTCTAAAAGCTAAGAGAATGAATCTCTTACAAATCAAAGTCGTTTTCTTTTTCTCTCTCATATAGTCGGACGATCAATCATTCATATCCTAGGTGATAACCATGGTTATGCATGCATAGAGATTTCACAAAAAATAAAAGCCAGAGTGACAGCAACGAGGTGAAATAAACCAACATTCCAGAAGAAAATATTTTACTTTAGCAAGAAATTTACTTGATAGTAGTAATCAAACTATTATGGTTAAATCTTGCAATCACGTTCCAAGACCTCTCAGGAACACCAAATAAAACCCTAACAGTGTTTCCCGCTCCCCTATACACTTGACTTTATTTCATTACTCAGACTCCGGAGTATGTTTTCACCCCCTTGTCTGTAACACCGCACAAGCCAAAAAAGGGGATGCAGGTACCGTGAACCGCTAGGGCCGACCGAGTCTTTCTTGTCTCAAACTCTTAAATCTTGAGCTGATTCCTACTTTGAGAAGGGCCTCTTTTATGTGCAATACTACGACTTACGACGTTGGACCAAAAGTCTCCAAACCCGAGTGATGTTGATAGTGTTACTTCCCGTTTCGATTGAGATCTATAGATTCCCGTTAAAGGACAAAATCCATTGGAATGGCTGATATATTATATAGCCTGTAAGGTCAGAACAATCATATCATTTGTATCTTCTAATTGTTCATGAAGATAACAATAAGCTGATGCTAAATGCTGAAATTAATACAGTGTAGCTAGAGCTTACCAGATGTCAATGAATATATCAAGTTCCTGATGATGATTTTTGGATCCACATTTGCTTCTGCAACAGAGTAAAAATGAGTCTTAAACATGGTTGTAAGAGCATATGTTATGGCATAGTAAAAGGCTTTGGTTTTGCTTGCCTCATGTGAATTGGGACCACCACCACTGCCTCCTCTCCGGGATGATTTACCCTCACCAGTCACCACAAAGCTGTCTTCTTTTCTATTGCGAGCTCCAACACGGCGATTAGGATGTCTGGCAGAACCTGGATAGAGTCATGAAAATTTGGCAGAACCAACATCACTTTTTCAATTCATAAAACGACACAAGCCACATATAATGCATTCTCCAACTTAAACTGAGCTAACCATTCTCAAGAGCTTGTCCACCAGCGGAGCTCAACAATTCTCCAGATCTTTGCACAAATGTCCTTTCTTTCACTTCACCATTGTTTGCTGTAAGATCATATACAGCTAAGTCAAGACGTCATGAACAATAAACACAACCATAGATTTTTAAACCAGATAAGTTTTGGCTAACAAAAAGAATAGAACCTGCTGAAGATGATGGCTGATCCTCACTGACATTAGACCCATCACGACGAAGAGGAGCCCACACAACCCGATCAGGTCTGTCCTTGTTTCGTGTACGCCTCTCTTGCTTCTCACTAATGGTACCAGATGCATGATAGTCTTTCCCTGCACATTAACCATCCATATTTTGAATATCATCCAAACTTGGGAAGCAAACATTTTGATTAAACTCCTACTCCCTTAACCTGCTCGAGTATTGGCTGGCCGAGGAGGTCGCTTGGAGTTTTCTGCTTCAGCGGATTCCACTCTTTGCTCGAGCTGGACAAATGATGAAGACTGGTTTGATCGCTGGTCATTTTTCAGAAGTATTCCCTTGATCAACCTCCCACCAACATCACTCCTCTGGTTTTGTTTTGAAGCCAAGGTGCTTCCAGAGAGATTAGTTTCCATCTGCTGTTCTGGTTGTGGTGGAATATTCTGAAAAACCGTTTAAAAACACCAACTGACTAATGAGAAGCTGTACATGGCTTATGATTTCTGTCTACAACTATCAAAATACTATGGGAAAGGGTGAACAAGGTCTTTGGTTTGCACAACTTTCTAAAAGAACCAAAGGCTTACATCAGGATTGTCTCGCTCTTTTGATTTCAGGAGCAAAATCTTTTTCTTCCCAGAATCCATAGTCAAGGCAATCCCAGGGAGAGAGCTATCGATCACAGAGGCTGTAGTCGAGTAGATTAAAAAACAAAGTTAGAAAAACTTCACCTTTTAAGATTAGAGATATATGTGATCAGCTAGAAAAAACTATAGATGTTCATTAGTTACCAGTTTCACTTCCTGGTATTTCCTTTCCACTTGAATTCGGCTGAAGATAATCTTGCTTAGAGCTGCCAATGTCTGATGTGGCCTTCCGTGGCACATTCTTTGAACTATCTTTCTCCACATACTATAAGGTAAAAAAATTGAAATTGACAAAAAAAATTCACACTTAGGAGGCAAGAGTCAAGTAAAAAAGGCAGACTACACCGACTGTTCACTACAAAAATTCAGAGATAACACCTTTTTCTTTTCAGAATTTCGTTTCGCTGGCCTTGAACTTGGCTTGTTTGCAGATACTGCTCTGGCTCTTCTGCCTCCTCTTCGAACATCAGATAAACCCTGTTGCTTAAACAAAAACAGAAGTTCAATTTTGAAATGGTTGAACTACATATATACGTCCCTGAAAAGCTCTGATTTTCCACTAGGAAAGATTAAGTGAAAGAAGAACAATGTGAGCATGATATATACCTGGGATCCATACACAGTAGCACGCTTTTGCCGTATGAATTCCATAAGTGGAGTAACAATGGGAGGCGGTTTTGAAGTACCTAGAAAGTGCGCTCTATTAGCAACTTCCTCTAACGTATTTAGAGAATACCCAACCTGGTCAGATATAAGAAACATTAAAGTAATGGCAAAATAGACGAACCAGACTGCTCAGCTTCTCTTCTTTCCAACTGGATTTCAGCACTGGGGAGATTCTCAACCGGTTGAGAAATTAGCTTAAGGAATTCAAGATAATCAGGGTCTTTGCTAATAGTCCCTTCACGAGGATCTTTCTTGTCACATGGTTTCGGCACTCTCTGTGAAGGTGCATATTCAACTATGGCCTTGAACTGAGCACCTAACAGTAATAACCACAAAATCACATCTCCGGAAAAAACCAAACTACTCCTAAAACACATACAGTGGACAAAGCCAGATAAAGTAAAATACCCTTTTCATTAACAAACACATGCCCGTTGAAAAACGCAGCAAACTCATACACATCTTCTGGTGCCTTGAAACTTAAGTAGGCTCGTGCATACTTCTGATTCTTATAGCTGTGGAAGCAGAAAACAAAGACACCAATCACACACACTGAGATAGTAGGCCTTATAAACAACTAGGTTACAAGAATCTTGCTTAATACGGGTCAAAACATTTTCTTTTCCCTGAACAAAATCGATCATCTTCTTCAATTACTATTATAAGAGAGAAACCCTAAAATCAAACAAACAACATTCCTAGAATCCTATGTACCAAATTTCAAGACACGACAAGAAGAGACAACATGTAACAACAATCAAGAAACGTACCTTGACTTGCCAGGACGAAAGGAAACCCAATTGTAACGATCAGAGAAACGAGGGTCAATTTGAGATAAGAGATCGGACTGAGAAAGAGAAGGAGGTAAGTGTCGTACAACCACCTTCCTCTTTGGTAACGGGTCTTTCATCAGATTCAGAAAAAACCCTAATTCGTTAGGAAAAAGACGTAAATCAGACAGAAACAAGACGAAGAAGAAAGGTGAAACACATCAGACGCAGTGACAATATATCGCAATTTTGCCCTAATTTTGTTCCTCTTCTTCTCTCTCTCTCTAGGAAACTAAAAAGGAAATTTCTCGTAAACTTGGAACACTCGGAAGAAAAAAGTGTAAAATTGGTCTACGTGGACTTACGTATCTAATTGGGCCAACAATTTGGGCCTATCATGGACTTTTGGAGTTTATGTTTCAGCATTAAGATGGGGTTTTAATTACTAAAATCATTTTAATTAATTAACTGATTTTGAATTAATTAACTATCTTTTTTGGCGATAGTAATACTCTTCTAAGTCTATGACATATTGACATTTGCTTATAGTGATGGATTTCTTATTGTTTACATATTGACATGAATGTTGACGTAAGCTTCAAGTCTAAATGAGAAAGATAAGGATCAAGAGTATATTTAGGAGATATCTAAATATACGTATGTTTTAGGAGTTATCTAATAAGAGATTAGGGTTTATTGATTCTTATAAAGAGGAGGTATCAATGTGTGATACAACTCATGAGTTTTGAGAGATTGAGAGCTTAAGTTTTTGAGAGAGTTTTCTTAAGCAATAAAGAGAGGTATTCTTTAATCTTGTTTTCTCAAACAACACACTTAGTTTCAATATTTGGTATCAGAGCAAGACAACGATCGTGAAGAAGAAGTATGGGGGACAAATCGATACCTAAACCAGAGGGTAGCAATACAACAATGGAAAAGACAAAAGAAGGGGGAGGATCCTCTTCCATCAAGTGTCCTATGCTAAACTCATCAAATTATACGGTATGGTCTATGAGGATGAAGATTTTGCTTAAGGTACACAAGGCTTGGGAAATTATTGAAATAGGGAAGAACGACGGTGATAAAAACGATATGGCCATAGCCCTAATTTTTCAGTCGATCCCCGAAGCTCTTATTCTTCAAGTTGGAGACTTAAACACGGCAAAAGAAGTGTGGGAAGCTATTAAATCAAGAAATCTAGGAGCTGAAAGAGTCAGAGAAGCAAGGCTACAAACACTTATGGCTGAGTTTGATCGGATCAAGATGAAAGACACCGAACAAATCGATGACTTTGTTGGTAAGTTATCAGAGATCTCGTCAAAATCATTGGCTTTAGGAGAAGAAATAGAAGAATCTAAATTGGTTAAGAAGTTCTTGTCTGGTCTTCCTCGAAAGAAGTACATACACATAGTAGCTTCTCTCGAACAAGTGCTTGATCTCAATAAAACAAGCTTCGAAGATATAATAGGTCGCATGAAAGTATATGAAGAGCGTGTTGCAGATGATGAAGACACTAAAGAAGAGCAAAACAAATTGATGTATGCTAATATGGAATCTCAACCTTCTCAGTATCATCGAAGTTTTAGTGGTGATTACAGAGGAAGAGGCAGAGAAGGAAGATTCTATAATAGAGGAAGAGGTGGTGGACGTTTCAACGATACGAGAGATACATCAAAGGTAGAATGCTTTCGGTGTGACAAACTTGGACACTACGCTTCAAGCTGTCCGGATCGGCTCCTTAAATTGCAGGAAACTCAAGAGAATGAGAACACAAATACTCAAGAAGCCGACGAATTGATGGTGCACGAAGTAATGTGCATCAATGATGGGAGTGAAGTAGTGTATCTCAATGAAAGGAAGATAAAACCAAATGACTTTGAAGCTTGTGGAGATGGAGATAATGTCTGGTATTTGTATAACAAGGCAAGTAATCACATGACAGGAAACCGTGATTATTTCAAAGAGATTGATGAGTCAATCACAGGGAAGGTGAGGTTCGGAGACGATTCTCGGATAGACATTAAGGGAAAAGGGTCCATACTTTTTGTCACCAAAAGTGGAAATAAGAAGATCCTAGCCGATGTTTACTTCATACCTGAATTGAGGAGCAACATTATTAGTTTGGGACAAGTAACTGAATCTGGATGTGATGTTCGAATGCGAGAAGACTATCTCACATTGCACGACAAAAATGGCAACTTGATTACACGAGCTAGTAGATCAAAGAACCGACTGTACAAAGTCATCATGGAGAAAGTTGATGATAAATGTCTACAGCTCGCAACACAAATCATCTCAACAATGTGGTACGCAAGGCTAGGGCACATTGGAACCGATTCAATGAAAGCAATGGTAAGCAAAGATTTAGTCATTGGAATACCTAAACTGGTTATTGAGAAAGAGACGTGCACATCATGTTTACTTAGGAAACAAGCAAGACAAAGTTTTCCTCAAGCAACTTCTTACCGCGCGGAGAAAATCCTTGAGCTCGTACATGAAGATCTTTGTGGACCCATCTCACCACCTACTGCAGCAAAAAATAGGTACATTTTTGTGCTCATCGATGATCATTCTCGTTACATGTGGTCGATTATATTAAATGAGAAAGGAGAAGCTTTTGAAAAATTTAAGAAGTTTAAGGTGATGATCGAACAAGAAACGGGAGCTGTGATAAAGACATTTCAAACGGATAGGGGCGGTGAGTTTACCTCGCAAGAGTTTAACCATTTTTGTGAAGCATATGGGATAAAAAGGCATTTGACGGCTCCTTATTCTCCACAACAAAATGGGGTGGTTGAAAGGAGAAACATGACTCTCATGGAGATGACCAGAAGCATTCTCAAACACATGAGTATGCCAAGCTATTTTTGAGGAGAAGCAGTAAGACACGCCACTTATCTCCTAAACCGAGTTGCAACAAGAGTATTGGTCTCACAAACTCCTTATGAAGTTTTAAAGGGCAAGAAACCCAACGTTGGACACTTACGCATATTCGGATGCGTTGGATATGCTAAAGAGACTACACATCTTAGAAAGCTAGATGATAGATCTCGAATTGTTGTACACCTTGGAACTGAGCCGGGATCAAAAGCCTATAGATTGTTCGATCCCATGAGCCGAAAGATTATAGTCAGCAGAGACATTGTGTTTAATGAAACAAAGAGTTGGGAGTGGAACCGCTCAAATGTAGAAGTTGAGGATGAGCCGGGAAAATTCAAGCTATCTTTTGGAGAATTTGGAAATAATGGCATCAGTGAGGGAAGTGAAAATACATTAGAGGCCAGAGAAAATCACTATGGAGATGAGCACGATGAGACCATCGTAGAAGACACTGATGAAGAATATGTTGAGGAGGAACATCAAGGTCAACCACAGTTAAGAAGGACAACAAGACCAAGTGTTAGACCAAGTTACTTGAAGGATTACGTGTTGCTTGCTGAGTTTGAGTTCGAATATGAGCGACTTTTGATGTTGGTCAATGAAGAACCATGGGACTATGATGAGGCAAACACTGAAAAGGTATGGAGAGATGCTTGTCATGAGGAGATGTGTTCAATAGTCAAGAATAATACTTGGAGTTTGGTTGATCTCCCAGCCGGTGCAAAAGCAATCGGGTTGAAGTGGGTCTTCAAGATCAAACGCAACTCCGACGAAAGCATAAACAAGCATAAGGTAAGGTTAGTGGCGAAGGGCTATGTACAAAGATATGGCATAGACTTTGAAGAAGTGTTTGCTCCGGTGGCTCGTATAGAGACAGTAAGGTTTATTATGGTTCTAGCAGCCTCTAACAGTTGAGAAGTTCATCATTTAGACATAAAGACCGCGTTTCTTCATAGAGACTTAAAGGAGGTTGTATATGTCACTCAGCCGGAGGGATATGTGGCCAAAGGTAGTGAGAGCAAAGTGTATAAGCTGAATAAGGCGCTTTACGGGCTGAGACAGGCGCCTAGGGCGTGGAATGATAAACTCAATTCAATTTCTTCGTAGAGCTAAAGTTTGTGAAGTGCTCAAAAGAGCCCTCCTTGTATCGGAAACAAGAAAAGAGAGATCTTCTTCTTGTTGTTGTTTACGTGGATGATCTCCTTGTTACGGGATCAAGTCTTGAAGCTATACTTGAGTTCAAACGAGGAATGTCAGCGAGATTTGAGATGAGTGATCTTGGAAAATTAACTTACTATCTTGGCATTGAAGTAACTCATCATGAAGGAGGAATTACTTTAAAACAAGAGAGATATGCAAAGAAGATCCTAGAGGAGGCAAGTTTGAAAGAATGTAACGCCGTGCACATACCAATGGATCCAGGATTGAAACTTTCCAAGGCACCAGAGGAACAAAGTATAGACGAGAAGGAGTATCGAAGAAATATTGGCTGCCTACGGTATTTAATCCACACACGACCTGATCTCTCTTATTGTGTTGGAGTGCTAAGCAGATACATGGAAGAACCTAAAGAGTCTCATGGAGCTGCTTTGAAACAAATCCTTAGGTATCTACAAGGTACTCTTTCTTATGGTCTTACATTCAAAAGGGTTAAGAAGATGGAACTAGTAGGATACAGTGATAGTAGTCACAATGTGGATGTGGATGATGGAAGGAGCACAACTGGTCATATCTTCTATCTCAATGATTGTCCAATCACATGGTGCTCGCAAAAACAAGAAAATGTTGCCTTGTCGTCTTGTGAAGCTAAATTCATGGCAGCTACTGAAGCAGCTAAGCAGGCAATTTGGCTACAAGAACTTCTTGGAGAGATCATTGATAAACCATGTGAGAAGGTAACAATCCGAATTGATAACAAGTCCACAATAGCTCTTACAAAGAATCATGTATTTCATGGACGAAGCAAGCACATTCACCGAAGGTATCATTTTATAAGAGAGTGTGTTGAGAACAAACAAGTGGAGGTTGAGCACGTTCCTGGAGATATGCAAAAGGCTGACATTTTGACGAAAGCACTTGGGAGAATCAAGTTCAAGGAAATGAGGGATCTTGTTGGGATTCAAGATATATCGAATGAAGTCGACTTCAAGCTTAAGGGGGAGAATGTTGACGTAAGCTTCAAGTCTAAATGAGAAAGATAAGGATCAAGAGTATATTTAGGAGATATCTAAATATACGTATGTTTTAGGAGTTATCTAATAAGAGATTAGGGTTTATTGATTCTTATAAAGAGGAGGTATCAATGTGTGATACAACTCATGAGTTTTGAGAGATTGAGAGCTTAAGTTTTTGAGAGAGTTTTCTTAAGCAATAAAGAGAGGTATTCTTTAATCTTGTTTTCTCAAACAACACACTTAGTTTCAATAATGAACTTATGTGTTTGTTGCACCTGAACATATAAAAAAAAAATCTATCTTTTCAAAAGTGAAACATGGTTGAATAATATGGAGCTTATGATGACTAGTTTAGATAAACATGTATTGTCCCTGCTTGAGAATCGTAGGCTTATTCTTTTTGATATAAAATTTGACATGAAAGGGTTAATATTTCTCTTAATTATATGTTATTTATTGGGTTTTATTGTTATTATGTCTTATTTTTGTACGAATTACATTCGTCAAACGTTCATCACACTCTTTAGTAATGAATGCTCTAGCTACCTAGTAAACATGTTTGATGAAAATTTCATAAGACTTTCTTACCATTCGTATGGAAACCACATTCTTTAAAAATGTATTCAATTTGGTAGCAAAAAAACGTGAAATTCATGAGATATTAATTGGCTAATGATTTAGGAGCTGGTTACACATCTTTTTGGTAATTTTGTTGTACATAATATATATAATATGACGATAAAAACATTTTTTATTTAACTGGTACACAATTATGAAGTTAAATAACATTTTTTTTTTGGTTCAAAAAGTTAAATAACAAATTTACATTTTGTTCATAAAACAATTATCTTAGTTGATCCAGTGACAAATTTTATAAATTTAACCATTTCTATTTCTTCTTCCTCATGATCAAGTAGTATTTCCCACAGCCATTTAACAATTTTGGACCTTTCAATCTTGGACCTTTCATTGTAGCCTTAATACTTAAATTTTTCATATTACTCGATTTCTTCTTTGTGCTTTGGGTTGGAATATCGGTGGTTTCACAACATGAAAAGCTAGGAGAAAAAAAGGAAGAAGATGATGCGGTAGAAATACTTGATTTAGATTTCTCTTTCTTTGACTTAGAAGAGCTTGCAAATGCTCGTCCTCTATTTTTTTTTTTGGTTTTATATTCGTCTTTTTGTTTTCTGAAAGAAACGAGAAAAATGAGAGAATGACTTAGAATAGTTTTTATTAGGGTTTTTTACAAATAAACCCTCTAAGTGATTAAAGTTTGCAAAAAAAACCCTTCACGTCAATTAAATGCAGATCAACCCGCAATATAATCCTTCTACATTTCACTGTCTAAATTAGGCATGACCAAAATCTAACCGTAACCGTATTTCGGACCGTAACCGTATCGTTTTAAACCGTAACTAAACCGTAACCGTATTAAACGGTTGAAAAACCGTAACCGTAACCGTAAAAGTTGATTAGTTATGGTTAAACCGTAATCGTTAACCGTAACCGTTATTTAACCGTAACCATATTAAAACCGTCGGTTAACCGTAAGGTTAAAATTTTAACCGTAACCATTTTAAAATAAAAATAAATTATGTATAATTAATTATGTATGATAAATATGACATAGTAAAATTATGTGTAATCAATATTTATCGAGTCTAATTTTATAATATTTAATTAGAAAAAATTAAATCAATAATAACTAAATATTAAAACTGAATGTGCTAAATTGATTATTTTCTAACTAATAAATATAATATTAAAACACATCAAATTTACAATAAAAATAAATAAAACTAGAAAAACTATTAATTGTAAAAAAAAATCGTGGTAATAAAGTAATGCCTATAAACATGACATCTAACTAATTTGATGAAAATATTGTGAATTATGTTATATTTTAGTTAGACTCAAAGATTTACTTAAGTTTGAAATAAAATATGGTCGTTTACGTTACACTATATAAATGATTTTGACTAATTGACTTTGTTAAGATAAATTAGTTGCCGTTTGTTTTAAAATTTTAGTACAATTTCCCACGATTGCACGACCATGACTTTTTAAAATATATTTTCCATAATATTATTGTTTAAATTTTTTTTTTTAAAAAGTTACATAGTTATATAATTATAACATAAATATTAACCGTATTTAACCGTAACCGTACCGTATATAACCGTAACCGTTTCAACCGTAACCGTTTTAACCGTATATTAAATGGTTAAGGTTAAGGTTAAAAGAAATTGATAACCGTAACCGGTGGTTAATAAAGCGTAACCGTAATAACTGTAACCGTGGTCATGCCTAGTCTAATTGTCTGTGTATATTCTTTTAACATAATTCAAAACTAAGTCGTTTTGGTGTTAATTTTTTTTTTTAAAAACGCAACTACAAGAATTGAACTAGGGACCTCTTTCGAAAGAGACAAACTACTTATGAGATTTTCTTCTCTCAAACAAAGATCCGTGCCTCTACCACTGACAAATTTGTCAAACCATAAAATCGTCGGAATCAAATAAAATCTATTGGGCTTTGTTGATGGTGTCCCCATGAATTCATATATGGTCTCGATTTTTCGAAATTCATTTTATTATTCCGGAAATTTAACTTTAAAATTTGAAAAACGAAATTTCATTATCAAATTCCAGTAAGCTTAGTTAAAATCATGGGATGAGTTTGGAACCATTAGATTTTAAATCTTAATAGCTTTCTAAAGAGTTATAAATTGCTACATATGGTACATGAAATCAAAATCCGCCATTGATGAACTTAAAAGCTTGATTTTTTTGTTGGTTTTTGGTAAAGTTTCCTTTACAGAGGAAAACAAAAAAGTTATTAAAGCTTTGGTAATATATATTGTTTGTTTCGTTAATTGTCAAAACACACTTGGTAGCGTAGTTGGTTATGTAGTTCGATTGAGATGGTCAGGTAAATGGTTCGAGTACTCCTTGACACAAAATTTTGGATTTGTTTCTGAAACGTCGTAGTTTTAAAGTCCATTAAAAAATACACAGATTCTTACACGGTGAAATATAGAAGGAACGTGAAGAGTTTTCTTGCAAATTCTAACCACTTAGAGAGTTTATTTGCATAAAATCTTTTTTATTAAATTTAAAAACTAAAATAGATCACTATCATCTATTTCACCTATCGAATAAAAAAGTAATATTGTTATTTTTTTAATAAAAACATTGAAATTTTATTTTTGTATTCGGTAGGTTGACACGTGTCATAATCTAATTGTTATTTCTTGATGCATAAAGCTTTATATAATAAGAGATATGATTTAGTTTGCATATGATTATCTCAAAAACGAATCAAAGTTTATCCGGGTTGATACAAAAACTCTTTATACTTAGTAATAATCGTACCAGAGTTATTATGAAATGGGCCTTTTGATGGGCTATTCTCAGTCCAGCAAATATCGCCACCTCGTAATAGTCGTAGGATTAAACACCATCACATCGTACGGTACATAATCCATCCCCTAAGGTGATCCGCGTCTCATGTGATAACTACCAGCTCGTATGACAAAAGACTTCTTGTTCTAGTCAGGTTTTACGGATTCTGTATAAATACAAAAAAGATTTTTGCTTTTTTTTGGCTATCGAGAAAATATCTTCGCTTCAGCTTCTTCCTTCTCCAAGCAAGTAATCTTTCTATCTTTCTCTTTCTTATTTTTTTCCCTAAATTGTTCCGATCCATTGATTCTGGTGGTTTAATTCTTCTGATTCTGCTCTGTATTGGTGTTTTACTTGCTCCTCTCAAGCAAGTAATATTCTTATCTAAAACTTGAGTGTTTAGGTGTCTAAAGTTCTTGCTCTTTTTGCCTTTGATTTTTCTGATTACTCTGTGAAAAATCAGAACTTGAAGAAGACCCTTTATTGCAGTTAAAGAGTACATGAGTTTTTTGAAGATGGGTGGAGATTTGATTGATGATGATTGGGAATTAAACCCTAGCCGAACCCTAGTTTTAGTCGGTCGTACAGGGAACGGAAAGAGCGCAACAGGGAACAGTATTCTTGGAAGGAAGGTGTTTAAGTCAAGAAGAAGTACACTTGGTGTGACAAGTACATGTGAGTCACAGAGAGTTGTGCAAGAAGATGGTCAGATCATCAATGTTGTTGATACTCCTGGTATGTTTCAAGAAGTCCAATTGTGTTACATACAGTTTTGATCTGCTTATGTGATGTTGATTTGGTGAGTTTTTGATACAGGTCTGTTTGATTTGTCTACATCAACCGATTTTCTTGGTAAAGAGATTGTGAGATGCATAAACCTAGCTGAAGATGGGATACATGCTCTTTTGTTTGTGTTCTCTGTAAGGGGTCGTGTTACAGAAGAGGAGAAATCTGCTCTCTGTTTCATGCAAACACTGTTTGGTAGTAAAATCTCTGATTATATGATCATTGTTTTTACGGGTGGCGATGAGTTGGAAGAGAGTGAAGAGACCTTGGAGGAGTATTTGGCTCAGGCGTGTCCTGAGTTTCTCAAAGTTAGCGTCTTTGGTTAACTTCTTGAATACGAAGATTTTTCAGGTTACTTACATTGATTTGAATTTTGTGACTTGTAGGAAATTCTCGAGCTATGTGAAAATCGTTTGGTATTGTTTGATAACAAGACTTCGGATAAGCGCAAGAAAGCTGAGCAAGTTCAAAAGCTTCTCTCGCTTGTTGACTCTGTTGTTAAAAGGAACAATGGAAGACCATATACAGATGAGTTGTTCCAGGAGCTACAGGTGAAGTTTGTTGCTTTTGCTTTTTGAGTTGTACCTTTTATGTGTTGAAGCAGACAGTGCTTATTATTATGATTGCAGGATGAGGCTATGAAGCTACGAGACCAGAAAAAGGAGGTTGAATCGCTGAGGGGATATTCGAATGTTGAGATATCAGAGTTCAAGAAGCAAATTGAGACTTCGTATGACCAGCAGCTTGGCCGCATAACGGATATGGTAATTTTTATTTGTCAATCTGTATTACACACTTTGAATTCTGATCTTTCTAGAGGATTCATGTTAGGAATGTTGTAAGATCATATCTATGCATATTGTTTGTTTAACTGAGTTTTAACCACACTGCTACCACCACTCTACAAAGAATCAGTGACTGTATTGGTTAGTTAATGGGTTAGGGTGTCTGGTTCATTGAGTTGGTAGAGATACCAAAGATATGGTTATGCTTTCATTTATTTATATGTACTACGAATCAGTATAGATGTCATTTATGTCATAGAATGGTTTTAGAGCATCACTGTACTCTGTTTCACTTGATGATATTCCTTAACCACATGGTCTTCAGCTAAAAGCTATGTTATCACAAGCCTTTTTCTTTTGTAGACACGATTACATCATAATCAGTTTTCTGCTATCTTGTTGGTGTCTAGGTGGAAACAAAGCTGAGAGACACTGCGAAGAGGCTTGAGCAGCAACTGAGTGAAGAGCAAGCAGCAAGACTTGAAGCTGAAAAGAGGGCAAATGAAGTTCAGAAACGTTCGAGCGATGAGATCAAGAAACTGAGAGAGAATTTGGAGAGGGCGGAAAAGGAGACTAAAGAACTTCAGAAGAAATTGGGAAAGTGCATCAATCTGTGATTGGGAAAGTGCATCAATCTGTGATTGAGATATCAAAACTTCTTTAAAGTCTTGAAAGGTTTTTTTATTTTTCATGTCAGTATATGGTTTTATCATCAAAGACAGTTTGTTATAACTTATTAGTATAACTAAAGACGCATTCATGTTTAGTATCTCCATCTTATGGAGTTATGGTGTTGGAAGAATTTGAGTTGATTTTTATATTCCTTGGGTTAGTCTTATTGTTTTTCATCTGAGACTAACGTGGTTTGAAGCGGTATTATTATATGTTCGTCGACGTTTTAACACGTCTTGGCCACAAATTTTATACTTGTGGTTGCAGGGAATGGGAAATTAGAAACAGAATAAGACACCAGAAAGCACACAGAAAATAAAGTTTGGACGACTTGCAAGACGAATGACTTGATCTTATATCGTCCTTGGCGGAATTGGATACATTGATCACAAGATGCTACACATTCCCATCGCTCCCAGTGCCCCAACTCCAAACTGGATCACCAGTCGCTTCCTTTGCTCCTCATCGTGCTCATTGCGCAGAGTTTCATTGTCTCTCTGTGCCTTCTCGAGATGCTCATATAGCATTCGAACCATTATCTCATGCGCAGCAGAAGTCTCTCTTAGAGTATTTGCCACCTGAAAGGGAGTTAGATCTCATCAATAACCTTGGAGCTGTTGGATTGGGACTCAGTACAGTGGCCTAGAATTTATTAATATATATTTACCATCCTTTCCATTTCGCTCATCCTACGCTCATGCGACATTTGTAGCTGCTGCTTCATCTGTGCCAACTCTGCTTCTCCAAGCTGCGTAGTGTCAACTGCATTTTGCTGTTCCCTAACCCTTTTAGTCTCTTCCTGAGAAACCATAGATTTAAACATCAACAAATATACTATAGAACCGTAGATGCAAACATCAACAGATATATTATAGAGGGTAAATCATATCCATTCAAATGATTCAATTCAGTTCGACCAAATGATTTTAAAAAATTGGCCTGAGTTTTAAAAACTCATTAAACTTATCCATCTAAATGTTTGCTCATTTTTGGCACTAAACAAACATCAATTGTCACCTTTATCTCACGATGCATATTGTGTGTAAATGGCTTTCCATTATTGCGCTCTTGAATGGATGCAACATGGGCAAGAAACTGCTGGACTTGCGCGACCTTTGTGCCTTCATCTGCATTCCTATTATTAAACAAGACCTTTCTACCTCCACACATATTGAGCACTGTCTGAAATTGCACAATCCAAAATTCGAACCAAATAAATAAATGAGGGAAGGCAGAAACCTCCACTGCAAATAATCCAAAATTTAAAAATAATTATCGTCACTGACTGTTAGAAATCGGGGGCATCCTTCACGAAAGTAATCGTCCAGTGTTTGGGATTTCGCCTCCAACTCATCACCGCCGGTGAATAGAACGATCAAATAGTCAAGGATTTCATTCCCAAAAAGGGCCTGCAAGGTACTAAGTGTGTTCTCTTCCTCTTGGGTAATCCGATTTCTCACAGATAGAACTAACACCACAGCATGTAATCCTTCTTCAGCGATGGTAAGACATTTGATGATTTCTTTACTAATATATTCAGCAGACTCCGATAAATCAAACAGACCTGTATTGATTAAACACTGAGTTTTAATGAGCTAGACATGACTGGTTCCACACCACTATTCAACCGCATTACATTAACATAAATCTTTTATTGACAAGTCGTAAGTTTTAGAGCAAAACATACCAGGAGTGTCAATCACGTTCAGTATCGATCCATCTGAGATCTCAATTTCACATCCCAGACATGTCGTGGTAACGCCTGATGCTTTTGCTTCTGATGGAAACACTTCACTTCCGATGATAGAGTTTCCGGTGGCGCTTTTTCCATTTCCGGTACGCCCCACCAAAACTATGTTTTTGACGAGTTGTGGTGCTGAAGGATATCTCGAAGAACTCATACTTCGGTAATTCACAAACAAATTTCTTATCAATCTTTAGCGAATAGATTGTCAAGTGAACGTTAAAATTGTGATCAAGAAAGACAATAACTATGAGTCTATGACTATGAAATATCTGAGAGAAACTTTCTTCAATTGCAAGAAGACGAATGGAATTGGAAATAATTGTCAAACGGAGTAAATGACAAAGGAGAAACACAAAATGAATCGACGAAACAACCGACGTTTACTTAAACAACAACAAAAAACAACCGAAGTTTAAATAGAACAACGCTTGCCTAGCACGTTTCTGGATTATTGTGGATCTTTTCTTGCCACTTGAAGACCAACTCCCGTGGCCAAAACAAAAAAGACCAACTCCAGTGAGAGTTTTTTTTCAGAGAATATTCCGAGCCACACAATAAAATTTAATAAATATGTCCGCGTATACCATAATCAGAAAAACCTTTTCCACTATACCACAACATTTGAAAATGACAATTGTGTCTTTTTTTGTTTTACGATGAGGATAAGAACGAAGACATAGACGATGGACAAAAACAGAGTAGGTGACAACGACCACCATAATAAAACCGGTGACAGAAAGAACAATCGACAAAACAAAGAAGAGGGTGGACGAAAATGGAATTTGTGATGGAGACTGCGACATAGACCACGGTAGTCGAATACGGAGTTGGTGATGGAGAGTACAACATAAATGATGGACAAAATCAGAGCTGGTCATGAAAGCGGAGACAATGGACAAAAATGAAATTGATGACGAATACGACGACTATGTAACAAAAAAAAACAGTGGACAAAAATACTATTAGAAAGCTTATATTTGGAATATGTAAAATATAATGTAAGATAGACTAGTAGTTTTCTCCACTTCATGTCCGCTCTAACGTAAGAGCCGGTGATATAGTCTACATTTGGTTGTTGAAATAGTTAATAATTGAGATATACTAGTATTTTCTCACCCTTATTCATGTCCACTATCACGTCTCTGTCACCAATTTTTTTCTTCCACTGTATTTGTTTGTTTTCGTCCACCCTTATTCATATCCACTCTCTCATCTCTGTCACCGAATTTGTTTTCGTCCACTGTCTTTATTTGTTTTCATCCACCCTTATTCATGTCCACTCTCTCGTCTCCGTCATCGATTTTATTTTTTCCACCCTTATTCTTGTCTGTTGGGGTCGGAAATCACTCCCCCGAGAACAACAGTCGGTGATGACAAAAGCGCTGTGATATGGTTGAGTTGTCGAGCAGGCAAATTAGCCAAACAGCCAAATAAATTGTCGCTGCCAAATTTGAGAGTTAGGCCAAATTTGGCCTAGCCGGGAAAAGTTTGGCCAAACCGGGCAGTTTGGCCTAACCGCCCAGACAGGTTTGGCCGAACCGCCTGGTTCAGTTTTGGCCGAGCTCTCTGGTTCAGTTTGGCCGAGCAAGCCAGACCGCTTAGGCAAAATCTGTGAGTCGAACTGCCTAGGGGAAACCTGCTAAACGAAAGGCCTTGCATATTTCTGGTTAAACGGGATCAACTACATTTCGCCGAGGAGAGTCTCTTCTGAAGAGATGGTTAGTCGCTAAGAGTGGCAAGCCTATCGTGCCGACGAGTTCTGAACAAGTCTAGCCCATCAGGAGAAGCCCACGAGGGAAGCCGCCTTCAGAAGAAGAGGTCATCGGCGAAATAAGGAAAACTTCCTTTTTCTTCGAGAAGATAAACTCAATAAGGAAAGAAGATCGAGACGAGTCCCGAAGAATTAGGATAATTTCCTTTATCTTGTTGTAACCCTAAACCGACCTAGTCGAGTATATATTTCGATGTACATCCTTTGAGAAAGGGATCCGCAACTTTATTCACAAAAGCAATACAAAGCAATTATAAACCCTATTTTTCTTTGCTCATCGTTTTCTACTTCGTACTTCGTAGCTTAACTCAGAAATCTCTGCTTCCTCTCGAAACCCTTACAAATCTAATTGTGCGATTTCCGGCATCCACAATTTGGCGCCGACTAAGGGGAACTAGAGAATTTCTTACACTAAAAAGCTATTATCAAAGATGGTGAGTGGCGAAGAAAACACGTCTCGCAGATACAACCAGGAGAAAGAACTTTCGGTGGAGGCTACTGCGGCCAAAGCTCCTGCTCAAGGTGACATAACCGAGGTGAAGAAGATGCTAGATACCTTCCTCGCCGGACAGAAGAAGCAAGCCAAGATTATCGAGGCAAATTCGAAGGAACTGAAAGCTCTTTCGAGAAGAAAGCGCGGAAGACCCGACACCGCAAGACTTAGGGTGCGCGTCGACCCTCAACGCCTTGACTTCTCAGCGCCTCGCACTACTCGGGGAAACCCAGAAGATCTACCACCACCACCGCCGCGTCGAGAAACTGACAAGTCTCCCGAACGCGTCGTGGACATCTCTGACGAAGAAGCTCCAGCTCCCACGAAGCGTACACGAGCGGAAGGTGCAGAAGGAATCCGACAAGAACCACGCGCCTCTAACACCCAAAGCGCGTCAGGCTCTTCCAAGACAGAGGTTGTGAAAGGCACCTCGGAGTACACCAACTACTCTAACGAAGAGCGGTACAAGAAGAAGCAAGAGCGAAGAGCGTTCAAACGATCTTACGCTGCAGAGCTCGCTGCACTAAAGGCTCAGATGGATCGGGTAACCTCTGACCTAAAGCGTACCCAATCGCAGATGCACCACGGAACAGGGAAGGCTCCCGCCGTTGCTCAGGTGCTGGAAAAGGCAAGGAACACGCCTTTCGACGAACGAATCTCGAGGACAAAAATCTCCGACCCCGGAAGACTCAAGTTATCAGTTTACGAAGGAACTACAGACCCTTCGGATCATCTGATGGAATTCGAAGTGGCCTTGGGGAGAGCAAACTTCAAGGAAGCCGAAAAGGACATCGTCTAATGCAAGCTGTTCGTGGAAAGCCTCAAGGGGCCTGCCCTTCAATGGTTCTACAAGCTGGAGAAGAACTCGGTTCACACTTTCCTCCAGCTTTCCGAGTTGTTCGTGCAGCATTATAACATCTTCATGGAACGGAAGATCTACGACTCCGAACTATGGAATAACAAGCAAGGCGAGACCGAGAGTCTTCGGTCTTTCATGACAAAGTTCAAGAACACGTTGTCAAAGGTTGAAGGTATCAGCAACAAATCAGCCATAGAGGCCTTACGAGGCGCGCTTCGGTGTCCGTCTCTGTTCTGGCAAGAGATGAGTCTCAACACGCCAACAACGATCCAAGACGCTCTACACCGTGCTGCTGACTTCGCTCGAACCGAAGAAGAAGTTCATGCTAGGAATGGTGGGAAGGCGAAACAGGCCAGAGAGCCAGCTCACGCTGCGAATCCCGCCTACGTCCAATACGAAGAAGGATCTGGAGGGGTCCATAACTACCGAGTGGAATCATCGGGTTACGAGGAACCGAAGGAGTACGACGAGGAGTTATACTGCGACTTCCACAAGGCGAATGGACACTCGACTGCAAAGTGTCGGGAGTTGGGGCAGCAGCTCATAGCCAAACTGACTGAAGGCACTTTGAAAGGCAACGTCAGCCTGTCAGACTTTAAGCCAGAGGAGGAAGCTCCTGTTGACACCGAACAACAAGAGGATATTCCCAGACGCCAACGACGCGATGATGGCATGGACAACGAAGACCAGCACGAAATTATCAACATGATAATGGGAGGTTCGCAGTACTGTGCTGATAACGAGACTACGATCGAAGCTTACCAACGCCGCGCTGATGTCTGCACAAACATATCAGCACCTGCAAAGCCAAGACTTTCCAGCGACCCCATCACCTTCGATGAAAAAGACACCGAGGGCCTCGATCAACCACACAATGATCCCCTGGTAATCAACTTGATTGTTTACGACTTCAATGTTGCTCGCGTTCTTATTGATACAGGAAGTTTGGTGGATGTCATCTTCAAGAAAACACTTGAGCGAATGAAGATCGATCTATCCACAATCAAAGGGAGGCCTAAATATATAACAGGCTTCTCTGGTGAGACAACCATGACGATGGGAATAATTCGCCTTCCCGTCCAAGCTGGCAACGTTAAGAAGATGGTCGACTTCACCGTCTCCGATCATCCAGCAATCTATAACATGATCATGGGGACTCCTTGGCTCAACCTGATGAGAGCTGTGCCTTCAACATACCACTTATGCCTCAAATTCCCAACTCCCATCGGCATAAAAACGGTATGGGGCAACCAGAAGGAGTCTCGTATGTGTTTCATGGCAGAGCACAAGCTGAGGAACACCGAGAAAAAGAAAGAGGAATCTTCACCTCAAGAATCACGAAAGAGAACAAGGACCAGCTCCGAACACGTCAAAGATTTAACCGACCTTCTATAGCAGTTACAGCTCGCAGAAGCTATAGAAAATGCAGAGCCAACGCATCTGCAAGTAGCAAGGTCTGCAGCCTATCACCACCGCGAACCTGCGTCACCGACAAAACCACCACACCACTCCTTAGTGGTTTGCAAGGCACTCGAAGGATACTGCCATTAGTACCTCTTGAGGCCTCTGGAATGAACTACGAGGCGACTTGATCCCTGCAAAGGGTACGTAGGCAGCTTGTCTCCGGACGAATTCAGTTGCCCTCCTCCGAAAAAGGGGGGGGGAGTGGGTACGTATACTCGTATACTCCCATTCTTTACTTCCACCATGCTGGAAAACATCAAACATCCTTTTCTAGATTTACTTAACACAAATCTCTTAGACTTCATCAGCTACATCCTCTACGGATTATTCAAAGCCTTTTTCAAGCAAATTCAATCCACTGTCGTTGCTTCTGGCCACAGCAACAAGGTGTGAACCTGAACACGTTGACATCCATCGTCGGATCCTAAGCGCGCTATATAAGTTATAACGATCAGTTTCTGGGCTTTTGACCCCGACTGATTCTAATGTTCAGATCCAGGGCTGTTGACCCTGGACGTTCATTCAAAAACTCAACAGCACCGTTGGTAAAAAGCAGCTGCCAATGATTACTTAGGTTTATACACCGAATAATCATTCAGAAAACCCAACAACACGTTGGTCAAGTCAAAAGGTGTGATCGCTTCTGAACAGACGTGTTCGGAAAGCACCGCCATTCTACAAAACCCAGCAACAACGTTGGTAAAAATGGAAACCCGACAACAAGCGTTGGTGGGAAAAGAGCGAAAGCACACTTGCAATTTTGCTACCCTACAATCACAAACCCAACAACAACATTGGTACGAACAGCCAAAGACATTTCAAGTGTAAACGACCTATAAACCTTTACTAAAGACTTAGTCAACAAAGCAAGTATCCATAAACGGAACTGGATTTGTTCAAAAACTCTCTCGGCGAAAACTTGTAGACGATCAGTCTAGCCGAAAGGTCCGGACCCATGTTCCTCAGTCGAAAATCCTCGCGTGTACTCGGAGGTTGTTTGAGCCGTCTCGGCCAATCCTTGTCGGACCGGTTTGGCGAAAGAACTACCCGGTTTCGGCCAAAACTTTCCAAAGGTCCGGTTCGGCCAAAATCCCTCGAAGCGGTTCGGCCAAAATTTCCCAACAGTCCGGTTCGGCCAAAACTCTACGAAGCGGTTCGGCCAAAATTTCACGAGGGACCGGTTCGGCCAAAACGGCCCAACCGGTTGGTTTCGGCCAAAATTTCGCGAGGAACCGGTTCGGCCAAAACTTGCTCGGAACCGGTTCGGCCAAATATCCCAACAGTCCGGTTCGGCCAAAACTTTTCGAAGCGGTTTGGCCAAAATTTCACGAGGGACCGGTTCGGCCAAAACGTCCCAACCGGTCCGGTTCGGCCAAAATTTCGCGAGGAACCGGTTCGGCCAAAACTTGTTCGGAACCGGTTCGGCCAAATATCCCAACAGTCCGGTTCGGCCAAAACTCTTCGAAGCGGTTCGGCAAAAATTTCACGAGGGACCGGTTCGGCCAAAACGTCCTAACCGGTCCGGTTCGGCCAAAATTTTGCGAGGAACCGGTTCGGCCAAAACTTGCTCGGAACCGGTTCGGCCAAATATCTCAAATGGTCCGGTTCGGCCAAAACTCTTCGAAGCGGTTCGGCCAAAATTTCACGAGGGACCGGTTCGGCCAAAACGTCCCAACCGGTCCGGTTCGGCCAAAATTATGCGAGGAACCGGTTCGGCCAAAACTTGCTCGGAACCGGTTCGGCCAAATGTCTCAAATGATCCGGTTCGGCCAAAATCCCTCGAAGCGGTTCGGCCAAAACTTCCCAACGGTCCGGTTCGGCCAAAACTCTTCGAAGCGGTTCGGCCAAAATTTAACGAGGGACCGGTTCGGCCAAAACGTCCCAACCGGTCCGGTTCGGCCAAATATCTCAAATGGTCCGGTTCGGCCAAAACTCTTCGAAGCGGTTCGGCCAAAATTTCACGAGGGACCGGTTCGGCCAAAACGTCCCAACCGGTCTGGTTCGGCCAAAATTTTGCGAGGAACCGGTCGGCCAAAACTTGCTCGGAACCGGTTCGGCCAAATGTCTCAAATGATCCGGTTCGGCCAAAATCCCTCGAAGCGGTTCGGCCAAAACTTCCCAACAGTCCGGTTCGGCCAAAACTCTTCGAAGCATTTCGGCCAAAATTTCATGAGGGACCGGTTCGGCCAAAACGTCCCAACCGGTCCGGTTCGGCCAAAATTTCGCGAGGAACCGGTTCGGCCAAAACTTGCTCGGAACTGGTTCGGCCAAATGTCTCAAATGGTCCGTTTCGGCCAAAATTTCACGACGAATCCTCCTCGGCAAAACTCCTTAACCGGTCCGGCCAAAACGCCTCAAGTAATCCGGTTGGGCGAAAAGGGGCAAGACCGGTTCGGCCAAAAGTGAACCCGGTTCGGCAAAATCTCTCCCTCGGCGAAAACAATCCGGTTCGGCGAAATTTTCCTCGATGAAACGACCCGGTTCGGCGAATTTTTCTCCCGGCAAAAACTACCCGGTTCGGCGAAAACAATTAAAAAAAAAAAATCAAGCAAACATTAAGAGAGAGAGAGGGGGAAAGTTGGTTTTATAAGGGAAAAAACTCTTCTACCTCGGGAAACATGATAGCAAATACATTTCAGGAACCTCAGTGTCTTTTATCTTCAAGAACACTGGAAATTTTCATCAGACAAAATGGGACCTGATCAAAACATCACATCGGTCTCTTCGAAGTCTTTTTACTCTGGTAAAACTTTTTCCTGACTATTGTTCTCTTTACTTCAACAATTTACCGCCCATCTACTATTACCATATTAGCAGGCTGGGGGGCTAACTATTGGGGTCGGAAATCACTCCCCCGAGAACAACAGTCGGTGATGACAAAAGCGCTGTGATATGGTTGAGTTGTCGAGCAGGCAAATTAGCCAAACAGCCAAATACATTGTCGCTGCCAAATTTGAGAGTTAGGCCAAATTTGGCCTAGCCGGGAAAAGTTTGGCCAAACCGGACAGTTTGGCCTAACCGCCCAGACAGGTTTGGCCTAACCGCCCAGACAGGTTTGGCCGAGCCTGTCCAGACAGGTTTGGCCGAACCGCCTGGTTCAGTTTTGGCCGAGCTCTCTGGTTCAGTTTGGCCGAGCAAGCCAGACCGCTTAGGCAAAATCTGTGAGTCGAACTGCCTAGGGGAAACCTGTTAAACAAAAGGCCTTGCATATTTCTGGTTAAACGGGATCAACTACATTTCGCCGAGGAGAGTCTCTTTTGAAGAGATGGTTAGTCGCTAAGAGTGGCAAGCCTATCGTGCCGACGAGTTCTGAACAAGTCTAGCCCATCAGGAGAAGCCCACGAGGGAAGCCGCCTTCAGAAGAAGAGGTCATCGGCGAAATAAGGAAAACTTCCTTTTTCTTCGAGAAGATAAACTCAATAAGGAAAGAAGATCGAGACGAGTCCCGAAGAATTAGGATAATTTCCTTTATCTTGTTGTAACCCTAAACCGACCTAGTCGAGTATATATTTCGATGTACATCCTTTGAGAAAGGGATCCGCAACTTTATTCACAAAAGCAATACAAAGCAATTATAAACCCTATTTTTCTTTGCTCATCGTTTTCTACTTCGTACTTCGTAGCTTAACTCAGAAATCTCTGCTTCCTCTCGAAACCCTTACAAATCTAATTGTGCGATTTCCGGCATCCACAATTTGGCGCCGACTAAGGGGAACTAGAGAATTTCTTACACTAAAAAGCTATTATCAAAGATGGTGAGTGGCGAAGAAAACACGTCTCGCAGATACAACCAGGAGAAAGAACTTTCGGTGGAGGCTACTGCGGCCAAAGCTCCTGCTCAAGGTGACATAACCGAGGTGAAGAAGATGCTAGATACCTTCCTCACCGGACAGAAGAAGCAAGCCAAGATTATCGAGGCAAATTCGAAGGAACTGAAAGCTCTTTCGAGAAGAAAGCGCGGAAGACCCGACACCGCAAGACTTAGGGTGCGCGTCGACCCTCAACGCCTTGACTTCTCAGCGCCTCGCACTACTCGGGGAAACCCAGAAGATCTACCACCACCACCGCCGCGTCGAGAAACTGACAAGTCTCCCGAACGCGTCGTGGACATCTCTGACGAAGAAGCTCCAGCTCCCACGAAGCGTACACGAACGGAAGGTGCAAAAGGAATCCGACAAGAACCACGCGCCTCTAACACCCAAAGCGCGTCAGGCTCTTCCAAGACAGAGGTTGTGAAAGGCACCTCGGAGTACACCAACTACTCTAACGAAGAGCGGTACAAGAAGAAGCAAGAGCGAAGAGCGTTCAAACGATCTTACGCTGCAGAGCTCGCTGCACTAAAGGCTCAGATGGATCGGGTAACCTCTGACCTAAAGCGTACCCAATCGCAGATGCACCACGGAACAGGGAAGGCTCCCGCCGTTGCTCAGGTGCTGGAAAAGGCAAGGAACACGCCTTTCGACGAACGAATCTCGAGGACAAAAATCTCCGACCCCGGAAGACTCAAGTTATCAGTTTACGAAGGAACTACAGACCCTTCGGATCATCTGATGGAATTCGAAGTGGCCTTGGGGAGAGCAAACTTCAAGGAAGCCGAAAAGGACATCGTCTAATGCAAGCTGTTCGTGGAAAGCCTCAAGGGGCCTGCCCTTCAATGGTTCTACAAGCTGGAGAAGAACTCGGTTCACACTTTCCTCCAGCTTTCCGAGTTGTTCGTGCAGCATTATAACATCTTCATGGAACGGAAGATCTACGACTCCGAACTATGGAATAACAAGCAAGGCGAGACCGAGAGTCTTCGGTCTTTCATGACAAAGTTCAAGAACACGTTGTCAAAGGTTGAAGGTATCAGCAACAAATCAGCCATAGAGGCCTTACGAGGCGCGCTTCGGTGTCCGTCTCTGTTCTGTCAAGAGATGAGTCTCAACACGCCAACAACGATCCAAGACGCTCTACACCGTGCTGCTGACTTCGCTCGAACCGAAGAAGAAGTTCATGCTAGGAATGGTGGGAAGGCGAAACAGGCCAGAGAGCCAGCTCACGCTGCGAATCCCGCCTACGTCCAATACGAAGAAGGATCCGGAGGGGTCCATAACTACCGAGTGGAATCATCGGGTTACGAGGAACCGAAGGAGTATGACGAGGAGCTATACTGCGACTTCCACAAGGCGAATGGACACTCGACTGCAAAGTGTCGGGAGTTGGTGCAGCAGCTCATAGCCAAACTGACTGAAGGCACTTTGAAAGGCAACGTCAGCCTGTCCGACTTTAAGCCAGAGGAGGAAGCTCCTGTTGACACCGAACAACAAGAGGATATTCCCAGACGCCAACGACGCGATGATGGCATGGACAACGAAGACCAGCACGAAATTATCAACATGATAATGGGAGGTTCGCAGTACTGTGCTGACAACGAGACTGCGATCAAAGCTTACCAACGCCGCGCTGATGTCTGCACAAACATATCAGCACCTGCAAAGCCAAAACTTCCCAACGGTCCGGTTCGGCCAAAACTCTTCGAAGCGGTTCGGCCAAAATTTCACGAGGGACCGGTTCGGCCAAAACGTCCCAACCGGTCCGGTTCGGCCAAAATTTCGCGAGGAACCGGTTCGGCCAAAACTTGCTCGGAACCGGTTCGGCCAAATGTCTCAAATGGTCCGGTTCGGCCAAAATTTCACGACGAATCCTCCTCGGCAAAATTCCTTAACCGGTCCTCGCCAAAACGCCTCAAGTAATCCGGTTCGGCGAAAAGGGGCAAGACCGGTTCGGTCAAAAGTGAACCCGGTTCGGCAAAATCTCTCCCTCGGCGAAAACAATCCGGTTCGGCGAAATTTTCCTCGGTGAAACGACCCGATTCGGCAAATTTTTCTCCCGGCAAAAACTACCCGGTTCGGCGAAAACAATTAAAAAAAAAAAATCAAGCAAACATTAAGAGAGAGAGAGGGGGAAAGTTGATTTTATAAGGGAAAAAACTCTTCTACCTCGGGAAACATGATAGCCAGTACATTTCAGGAACCTCAGTGTCTTTTATCTTCAAGAACACTGGAAATTTTCATCAGACAAAATGGGACCTGATCAAAACATCACATCGGTCTCTTCGAAGTCTTTTTACTCTGGTAAAACTTTTTCCTGACTATTGTTCTCTTTACTTCAACAATTTTCCGCCCAACTACTATTACCATATTAGCAGGCTGGGGGGCTAACTGTTGGGGTCGGAAATCACTCCCCCGAGAACAACAGTCGATGATGACAAAAGCGTTGTGATATGGTTGAGTTGTCGAGCAGGCAAATTAGCCAAACAGCCAAATACATTGTCGCTGCCAAATTTGAGAGTTAGGCCAAATTTGGCCTAGCCGGGAAAAGTTTGGCCAAACCGGGCAGTTTGGCCTAACCGCCCAGACAGGTTTGGCCGAGCCTGTCCAGACAGGTTTGGCCGAACCGCCTGGTTCAGTTTTGGCCGAGCTCTCTGGTTCAGTTTGGCCGAGCAAGCCAGACCGCTTAGGCAAAATCTGTGAGTCGAACTGCCTAGGGGAAACCTGCTAAACGAAAGGCCTTGCATATTTCTGGTTAAACGGGATCAACTACATTTCGCCGAGGAGAGTCTCTTCTGAAGAGATGGTTAGTCGCTAAGAGTGGCAAGCCTATCGGGCCGACGAGTTCTGAACAAGTCTAGCCCATCAGGAGAAGCCCACGAGGGAAGCCGCCTTCAGAAGAAGAGGTCATCGGCGAAATAAGGAAAACTTCCTTTTTCTTCGAGAAGATAAACTCAATAAGGAAAGAAGATCTAGACGAGTCCCGAAGAATTAGGATAATTTCCTTTATCTTGTTGTAACCCTAAACCGACCTAGTCGAGTATATATTTCGATGTACATCCTTTGAGAAAGGGATCCACAACTTTATTCACAAAAGCAATACAAAGCAATTATAAACCCTATTTTTCTTTGCTCATCGTTTTCTACTTCGTACTTCGTAGCTTAACTCAGAAATCTCTGCTTCCTCTCGAAACCCTTACAAATCTAATTGTGCGATTTCCGGCATCCTCAATGTCCATTCTCTCGTCTCTGTCACCGATTTTGTTTTCGTCCACTGTCTATGCTTGTTTTGGTCCACCCTTATTCATGTCCACTCTCACGTCTCTGTCATCCAGTTTTGTTTTCGTCTACACTTATTCATGTCCACTCTCTCGTCTCTGTCACCGAATTTGTTTTCGTCTACTGTTTTTGTTTGTTTTTTGCCACTCTTATTTATGACTCTCTCGTCTCTGTCACCGATCTTGTTCTCGTCCACTGTCTATACTTGTTTTCGTCCACCCTTATTCATGTCCACACTCTCACCTTTGTCACCGATTATGTTTTCGTCCAGTGTTTATGCTTGTTTTCGTCTACCCTTATTCATGTCCAATCTCTCGTCTTTGTCACTGATTTTTTTTGTCCACCCTTGTTTGTCCACTACGTTTTCATCCACTGTTTTCGTGAACTTTTCCTGTCTACTTGTCCCATTTCATTAATGACATTTTCGTAAATACGTTTTTTGTTATCAAAAGAAAAAAGATAAAACGGAATAAAAAATAGCCTTAGTAATTAAAATTTAAAAAGGTTGTTTGAGTCTATACAAAATATAAAAAAGTTATTTTAGTAAATCTCGTTATAAATAAAGTGTGTTACAATTTTTTCATAATATCATTCTAAAATATAAATATTATATTATTTAGAAGTTCACCAATAAATATTATATCCAGTTGATAACAACTTAAGTTTAGAAAATTACTATTGGGGTACCATTTGAGTTTGTTTTGAGAAATAAAACTACGGAGACGGAATCAAATCGTATCTTGTTATGTCAAGTTGGATGTGTTTAACGTGAAATCATTAAAACAAACTTAGTTTGTCTCCTGAATCGGCGCTAGAAGAGTTATTTTTCCTCCTAAACTACACTATATGTGTTCGTAAGGTCTGAAGAACAACACGACAAAAAAAAAAGGTCTGAACAACAATAGTAAAAAAATAACCCAACGGGTAAGACCTCAAATCTTCACGCATCATTGCTAAATGGCGTGACCACATATTTATCAATATATTTTTTTGTTTCTTTTTAAAACTAAATTTGTAAAAATATAGTTATGAATTGATTTGTTTGAGTATGCCTGTGCCACTTGAGCCTGACGGTCAACTTCCTTATTTTATTCATGAGACTTATTCCTTTCTAATATCCAGTTAGTTTAGACTAATCAAATCAGCCGTTCATTTGCATTTTATTAGGAGTTGAACATGTATACTCGTATTTTCTTGTAAGTCCTCTCTTTGTGACAATTTCTTTATAGATTATATATGTTTCGCTAGTTGCTATTATAGATCAGTAAATTACGAAAATTATGGAGGAAGAAACGTTCTAGAGACCAAAAAAGTCGTGTCCTTTGGTTTGAGGAAGGTGGGGGATGGAATGATTTGCTTCCCAAACTCTGGAAAGAATGTCTTGAAAGATACGTCTCTCATGCTCTGGTTTGTTTAGGGATCTTCTACAGTGTCAACTTTGTTTTAAAATTTAAAAAAATATTTACCATAAAAACGATTTTGATTGAATAACATTTTTACATTCTTAAAAATAGAAGAAGATGAGAACACAATTTTTTGGATGTGATGACTAAACAACGGAGTACGAGGATTCAAATAGTAGGCATCTTAAATGAGGCCGACCTATAGATGGAAAAAGAGTCAGAAATGGAGCAACAAATTACCATTAGCAATTTCTAATAAACTTTCTCCTCTTTGGCGATTTTGGACCTTGAGACATCGATGACACATGTCTCAAATGTGGTGACTACATATATAATGGGCCTTGATTTGGCACCCAAGCTGAAACCCATTTTCTAGCCCATGGAATGTAAAGTTTTTCTTAACTATAGTTTCTTTAGCATACTTACTTTATTAACTATACTTGTATTTAAACCTAAATATTTGTACTATATAAAGGTGGTCTCATCATTTGTTGGGATAAGTCATGCAATTCTAATCATAAGAGAGCAATTAATATGTTAAGATTATAAAGTATCATTTTCAGCCCATTTTCATAACCCGAATTCTTTCTTATTAAACAAGAGATCTCGACCTCCAAAACATTAATCATCTTTTCCGAACTCGGAATTAACATTTGGCGACCATAGTGGAGTCATTGAGATTCTTCAACGCACAAGAATGAATTCAGATGATAAGTCGAACACGAGCCCAGTGGGGTCGGAGATACGACTCTGACAAGACAGGACACGTCTCCAAGGACCGGCCAACAAGGGTTGGCCGCAGCCACACCAGCGCTGCCCATCCAGAATGTTACTATTACTAACCAACCAATCACTGACAAATAGGTCGATCTGTCCCCAGTCTGGCAGGAAATCATGCGTCGCTTGGACGAGCAGGTCGCACATATGCGGGAAGCCACCAGTCGCTTAGATAGTTTAACCGCCCAGCCAGCGCCGGTCAGATAAGGTACGAACGTCACTCGAGTACGCCCGGTATAAGACCCACTCCAACTCCGGGAAAGCTCTTCACCTTCAATCTTCGATAGACTGAGAAGGAATACCGACGTGCTAGATCGCTTGGGACGGACATATGACGTCTTCGACAGGTTGGGGCAAACAACGGATGTGTTTGAAAGACTGGGACAACCAGCCGACCCGAGTCAGCGGCCCAGCAGACAAGGAAGATCGCGGTCGCAAGAGCCTAGAACCGACCGCGACCTTGAGTATGAAGATCTGCGCCAAAAACTCCGAGACATGAACTCCAAAGTCCATCAAGCGCTCAATTCGACTCCCGAGATTGACTGCGTGTTAGCCAAAATCCAGCGGACCACTTTCATCCGACGAATAACATCAAGTCTAGTGCGGCACACACAAAAGCTACGAATCCCAAGCTACGCGGGAAAAAACAGAGACGCTCCGCGAGTACATGGGCCGTTTTAAAGGCGTACTATCGCGAGTCACATTTACCGACATTTCGGCGCTGGCCGCACTCTAGCAAAATCAGTGGCATACGTCAAAATTTAGAGACAACCTGATCCTCCACAAGCAAGCCTAGTTCAAAGATGCAATTCATCGGGCTACTCGGCATGTCGCCCTCAAAGACGAACGAGCAACTAAAGAGAAAAAGTACTTGCCGGTCAAACCAACGACGCTAAAGGCTAAGCAAAAAGCCGTGGCGGAAGAAGAATACGTGGAGCCTCAACAACACTTCGACCAAGCTTACAAAGGAAAGAAACTGTCCGTGAACCAGGTCGACTCTAACACACCCGTCCAGCGACAATCGAACAAGTGGATACGAGGAAAAGATTCAAAAGATGATAAACTGTACTATGATTTCCACCGCGTCGCTCGGCATTCGACAGAGCGATGTCGAACCCTCAAGGATGTACTACTCACGCATTTCCAGTGCAGCGAGGTCAAAATAGCTCCGCCCCCAATACGCCACGACAAGCGAAAAATTACGACAAGCACGGAAAGTGACGAGCAACCATCCGAAAAGACGTCCCCACTCCCACCCCCTCCAAAAAAAGAGAGGAGCAAAGAGCCGTCTGCGTCCTGAAGACGCATCTGGGTTATCATGGGTGGGCCCCAGATCGAGCAAGCGTCGGTACGCTCTGGGGAAACCATAAGAGCGCATTTGACCTGGGGGGTCGCGGCCAAATTAAAATTGATATGCTGATCATCTTTTCCGAGGTCGACACCAAAGACCTCGTCATGCCCCATAACGACCCCCTCGTCATAGAACTGAAGATCGACGACTGCGACGTCTCACGAGTTTTGGGCGACACAGAAAGCTCCGTTGACCTGATATTTAAGGATACCCTCCGACGGATGGACGTCCCAGAAAATAAGATCAAACCGAGCCTGCAATCTCTGACCGGTTTTGACGGGATAACAACCATGAGCGTCAGAACGATCAAATTGCCAGTCCACGCTTGAAGAGTCTCTCAGAACGTCAAATTTATGATCGTCGACAAACTCCTCGTATATAACATAATTCTTGGAAATGCGTGGATGTACTCCATCAGGGCGGTGTCGTTGACTTACTAGCAATGCGTGAAATTCCCAACCACGACCGGAGTCCATATAATACGCGGTTGTCAAAAGATGGCCATGATATGCTGCATCGCGGAACAAAAGCTTCGCAATGTTAACTTGCACACCGATAACGATCAAGGTCAACATTGACCCATCCCAGCCACAACGAAAAATCAACATCGGGTCAGAACTTCCCCAACCAACGCCGTCAGAAGTTATCCGTTTCCTCGGCAAAAATGTATCGACTTTCGCCTAGTCGATAGGAGACATGAAGAGGATCGATATAACATCCGCATCTCAAATTATGAATCCAGACCTAAGTATTAGTCAAATAAATGGTATCTTCATTACTCAAAAATTTCTCAATACATTGTTCGGTAAATTACAACGTATGGGTACTAGATTCCCAAAGCCTTGGGAAAGTATTCCTCCATTGCCTGATGCTCCCTCCTGCCTTGCCGTCCTATGGTCCACCTGACTGGATGTCCTATCCTGCGTACTGGTCAGGGGGTGACTATTGGATGCTCAGTAAACGGTGTTCTCCGTCTCACCACCTAACATTACCTAGCTATTCTAAACTCCTACAACCCCACACATCACGCTTAGCACTACCTGCCATGTACTATGTTTCACAGCCAACCCTTAGCCGGTGATACAACTACTCTACTTTTGCCGGTACGCTGGCAGCCTTAACTCGACAGTAGCAAGCTGGTAATTACTAAAGATACACCAGTAAACTGGTATGCCTGGCACGCTGGCAGCCACTACTCCGAGTCAGTCCGTCGGCGGACTTTTATGATCTGGCACTCTCGGCCCTTCTAGAGAGCAGCGGAACGCTAGGTCTTCGTGCTATCTTTCAAACCAAACACAAACAAACGTCCGGGTCGATGTTGATGCTTACTATCCTATCCGGTTTAACATGCTTTAAGACTCTCCTAAGATTCACAATCAAATTATCTACTCTGGTTAATCCTAGTCCTTATACCTCTACGTTATCAAGCAATAGTCAAAGCAATCAATACCTTTGCCCCGTATGGTCGGCCCCAGGTAAGCATGGTTATCCCGATACGTTACTCATGACACATCTATGGCCATACGGCGAGCGTCTCTGCAGAAATACACACATAAAATTATCCGTTAATTGTGGAAGATTTATGATCTAGCCTTGACCATTACTGGCCTAAGAGTTCACCTGGCCTTGCCTCTAACTCTGGAGTCGTATGCGGCCGTACGAGTTTGCTAAGCCTCCTCAGCACTTCTCTTGTTGGCATACACCATCTAGACTCTATATCAGGTTAAATAAGGCATGGTCGAACAACTATCGAGTTGCCCGAACATTATCTGTCTAGCCTACGACATTCTCTAGTAGTGTGCCGAGTCCAACAAACAACCGAACCATCGAGTATCATCACTGCCTTGCGGCGGTACTCTACCATAGCTCTATTTCGTGGTTTAATGATCGGTTAATATCAGACCTTTCAGTCTGCCAAGCTAATCCTCACATTTGGCCCACCAGCACCCTTGGCAGGGTATAGCTGGCCTATGCATGACTCTATCGGATTCATGAGCAAACTCATTCCTCCTGACTTCCTAAACGACATGCAGTGCGAGTCGGAGCTAGGCATGATCCTGCCATGGCTACCCTCCAGTCCGCCAAACAACGAGTCACTCTGGGGCCAACTTATGCTGAGCCAAGTTTCCTCGAGATACAAGGCTGAGTCCCACGGTTGGTACGCCTAGGTCTATGTACCCTCACCAAGATCCATCGTGATAGCCGAGTTACTTAGCAAGCTGTGTTAGCCTTGCCATGCTCCTCTACTGTCTCACGTACGAGTCCATAGCCAAATCGCCATGATTTGACCGGATGCTCTGCTACTGTCGATAAGCCAAGCGTGCTTTTGCTTACCGGGCGTGATTCCAAACCGAGGCCGTATCAATCTCTATCGAGGCCTTACTGATCCGGGTACAGTGGTTGGCACGCCCTGTCTAGCTTCGTCTCTGATAATCGATGCCTTCACCGATGATTACCGGTTTGTTCATCGCGGACGAACAAGGTATCGTATTAATACACCAAGGCCTACACGAGGCTTACCGATGCCAGTCAGCGATCACATCGCGGACTACCCTTGTGGACTGCTCAGTTATCCTCGATGGCCTGTGGTAGATCGATCGTAGGCCTGCCCAAGGGCCTATCGACGCGTCCCCATGGTCCGATCGTAGATACTACCTGATAGCCACTCTGGGCACGGTCGGATCGTCGAGTGTCCATACCGATGATCGTCTCACCGATACGTCCATCAAGGAATGATCCGATGCTCTCTCATCCTGATCATCAATAAGCCTTACTTCCTCACGATACCTCCTCGAGGCGTCATCGTGCCCTCTCGAGGCGTCATCAGTACCTCGTACCGATGTCTTGTTGAGGCGTCTCCGATGCCCTCTTGAGGCGTCACCAAGGCCTACCATTGGTACCCTGTCGTACTGTCATCGAGACACCCCGAGGCGATACCGATGCCAACACTAGGCATTACCGAACGTGCCGGGTCATGTACGGATCTCTATCCATCCAAGGCTGCTACTACTATCGGGCGATGTACGGATCTCTATCCGTCTAAGACTGCTAATACTACTACCAGGCCATGTACAGATCTCTATCTGTCCAAGGCTGCTGCTAGTACTACCGGGCTATGTACGGATCTCTATCCGTGCAAGGCTGCTACTACTACTCCTACTATTACCCGAATCCGTACTACTAAGACTATCGTATGAAAGCTATGAAGGAGAAGAATAGAAAGGGAGTAATAGGTACGGATCGCGCCTTACCTTATACCGCTACTCCTTAGGGTGGGGTGCCGAGTTCCTTCTCGAGCTTCTCCTTTTCTCTTCCTCTTAAACGTTTATCTTTGGCTTTAGAGACAGAGAAATGTTTGGTGTGTAAATAATGAGCTCTCTTGCTCTCTATTTATACTAACCCAAAAACCCTAAAGATAATATTCCCTTTCCATATTCTTTTCCACCTCCTTATTATATGGGCCCAAAGCCCGCTTACTTTTACTTCCACTCCACGTTTTGGCTCTTTCCTTCCTTACCCTTACTACCACGTCATCAACTATTGCCTAAACGGAATTCCTTACTTACCTTTTCCTGCCCTGATCTTCACCGATGGCTTAACTCTCAAATTGCCTATCCTAATACCTCACTGCCTACCATTCTTCTTTGCTGAAACTCTGCCGATTTTATTCTAAGTATTTGAACTACCTTAGCCTTGGTTCCGGAATGTTACAATCGACCCCGTGGTAACAAGCCACGTCGACCCAACCTATATACCGATCAAACAGAAGCGTCGGAAGCTTGGTCTGGAAAGAGCCCGGGTAGTACAAGACGAGCTTACCAAGTTGTTAGAGGCATGATCCATCGAAGAAGTCCGGTACCCAGAATGGCTAGCCAATCCGGTGGTCGTTAAGAAAAAGAACGAAAGCTGGGGTGTATGCGTAGACTTCACCGACCTGAGCAAGACCCACTCGAAAGATAGTTTTCCGTTACCACACATCGATCGCATCATCGAAGCCACGACCAGAAATGAACTTGTGTCATTCATGGATGCATTTTCCAGCTATAATCTAATAGCTATGCACCCCGATTATAGGGAGAAAACGTCGTCGATTACCGACCAAGGTACTTTCTGCTACCGAGTCAAACCATTCAGACTCAAAAACGTCGGCGCAACATATCAACATTTGGTCGACAAGATGTTCGCTATTCAGCTCGTCGATACCATGGAGGTGTACATCGATGATATCCTCGTAAAGTCACAACACGCGGCCGACCATGTTGGGCACCATCGAGAGTGCTTCACCATTGTAAACTGGTATGGTATGAAGTTGAATCCGTCCAAGTGGTCATTCGGCGTAACGTCAGGAAAATTTCTTGGATACATAGTAACAAAGCGAGGAATTGAAGCAAACCCGAAGCAAATAACTGCGATCCTCAACCTCCCATCCCCCATAAATAAAAGAGAGGTACATCGTCTAACATGTCGAATAGCAGCCCTAAATTGCTTCATATCTCGCTCGACGGACAGAAGCCTGCCGTTCTACCAACTCCTGCGCGGAAGAAAAATCTTCGAATGGGACGACAAGTGTAAAGAAGCATTCCGGGAATTGAAATATTACCTTACGACCCTGCTAATCCCGTCAAAACCCAAGGACGGAGAAACTCTTCTCCTCTATGTATCTGTTACCAAGGCTTCAGTAAGCGGCATGCTCGTAAGAGAAGACCGCGGCGATCATAAACCAATTTTTTACGTAAGCAAGGCCCTGGATGGTGCAGAAGGCAGATACCCAACTCTGGAAAAGCTAGCCCTCGCCGTTGTAATGTCGTTTCGAAAACTCAGGCCGTACTTCCAATCGCACACAATTCATAGTCATGTCGACCCAACCTCTACGAATAATTTTTCATAGTCCAAGCCAGTCACGTCGTATGGCTATATGGGCTGTCGAATTGAGCGAGTACGATATCGAATATCAGAACCGCATCAATGCCAAGTCACAGGTTCTGGCCGATTTCATTATTGAGCTACCACAGGAAGCCGTCCAGCCCGACTAGGCACAAGAAGAATGGAGTCTCTACATCGACGAATCATCATCACGACATTGGTCCAATATCGGTATCCGACTAGTCTCGCCAACCAAGGAAATCCTCAGAGCAAAACGAATTTACGCCTAGAGCAATTCATAGCTCGTAACCATTCAGCTCAATAACGATTATGACGCCCGAGACGAAAGAATGAGCGCTTATCTCAAGTTGGCCGAAAGCTTACTTTCGAATTTCGACAGTTTAATCATAACAAATATTCTCCGCGCAGAACATTTCGAGGCCGATGCCCTTGCAAGCTTAGCAACAAGCTCCGACCCAGCCTTGCGCTGCATTATTCTGGTAGAAACAATCCACGATCCTAGCATCAAACTGCCCCGAGGAATGAGCAGAATTAACATCGTCGATTATGAAGATTCCGACCACTCTGCACCAAGTATGGAAATAGCACCAGACTCCTCCACAATGATCATCATGATATGCTCAAATTTACCCTGAGCTACTCTCTCAAATTAAGAGATCAATTGTAGTAAGAGGTCGAAATAGTAGGAGTTAAATCAAACAATAAGATTATTGACTTCGAATTGAGCTAAGCAAAATAAAGTAAAATAAAGACAAAAGCAATTCGAAACAGGCAGAGTTTGTTGATTTCTTAAGATTCAATTAAACAAAAAGCTAGGTTTTCGGGTAATTCTCAGGATGAATCCGAATTGCAGTTTAAATAAAATCAGGATTTAATTAAGAACTATTTTTAAACTTGGAACACTAAGATATAATTAACCAACTGTCGTTGCGAAAATTTACTATGCCTAAACTTTAGAAAGCCAAATTTCTTTGCGAATTCAATCAATTTAAACAAGCTTTAAATTCAAGTCCAATTTGTTCACAAAATTCCTAAACCAAATTTCTTTGCGAATAAGTAATTTTGCGCACCTAAGATCTAGTTCAGGCTAATCAGTTACACTTTCGTGTCAATCTATCAACTTAAGATATCCAAATTTAGGGTCACGAATCCTAAATCAGATTTAAAGCAATGTACGTGAAGAACCAAATAGATAATCCTAACAAGTGAGTTTAACCTAACAATTCGTCTTCAATCCATTCGAATCACCCTAAACCTAACAAGCAAACTACTCAGACAAGGAAGCATAGCAAATCATAACTGAATAATACTACATAAAGAAAAAGAATAAGAAGAGATACAGTAGGGTTCGAAGAATCTCAAGAACAAAGTAAACTTGTTTCCCTAAAATCTCTCAAAAGCTCTCTCGAAACTTCTGACGGCAATTGAAAATCCGTTCTAGCGACTTCAACTCCTCTTTCCGTAATGTTCTAAAATGCTCCATCATTATCAATTAAGCTCCACACGTACACAAACCTACAAAGACTCGATAAAACCGGGTTAAATCATGGTAAAAAATGGGTAAAAACCATGATATATCACTTCGCCGACCCAATCTGGAAACCAGGCTGGTGCATCGAAATCGTCGATTACATCTCAGCCGGAATCATGCTCGAGGATAAATGGGCAGCAGGCCGCCTCAAAACCCGAGTTGCAAATTACGCTATTCTCGAGGATAAGCTTTTTCGATGGGACGCGGCCAGCGCCCTCCTCCAATGTGTGGACGGAGAACAGATCTACCCGATCATGTCCGCAAGCCATGAGGGTGAAGGCGAAAACAACTCTGGAGGACGTACCTTAGCAGTGAAGATTAAAAAGCTCGGTTTCTACTAGCCGACCATGTTGACAGATTGCGCGAGCAATACCCATGCGAAAAGTGTCAGCATCACGGCCCCATGATAAGCTCGCCAACCGAACCACTTACAACGGCCGCATCAACCTATCCGTTCATGCGCTAGGCAATGGATATCATCGGTCCCTTCATCAAATCCCACCAGAAGCGGTACGTAATCGTAATGACGAACTACTTCACCAAGATGGTCGAAGCAGAAGCTTTCGCTATGATACGGGCTAATAACGTTTAGAACTTCGTGTGGAAAAACATCATCTGTCGGCACGGCATCCCTTATGAAATCGTCGCCGACAACGGCTCACAGTTCATCACCAAGACGTTCAAAGACTTCTGCGCAAAATGGAAAATATGGCTTAACAAGTTGACCCCAAGGTATCCACAGTGAAACGGGCAGGCCGAATCTACTAACAAAGCCATAATCGCTGAATTAAAAAAGCGACTCGATGATAAGAAAAACGTTTGGGCGGACGAGCTAGACGGTGTCCTCTGGTCATTTCGAACAACCTCGAGGCAGTCCACGAACCGGACGCCTTTCTCTTTAGCATACGGGATCGAAGCAATGGCTCCGGCCGAAGTAACGTTAATAGCCTCCGACGCATAATGATGACCCAGAATCCCGACCTCAGTGACCGTATGCTGACTGATAACCTAGACTACATCGAAGAGGAGCGCGACCAAGCCCTTCTTCGTGTGCAAAATTACCAACAAGTCGCTGCTCGTTTCTACAACAAACGAGTGCGGTATATGAGTTTTCACGTTGGCGACCTCATCCTACGCAAAGTCTACAAAAATTCCGCAGAATACAAGGCCGGGATACTCTGCGCAAACTGGGAGGGGCCGTACCAAATCTCCAATATTGTCTGACCAGGAGTTTTTGAACTCATGACCATGGACGGCACGATGATTCCGCGATCATGGAACTCCATGTCGCTTAAACGTTACTTCTACGACCACTCCCCACACCGCTCTACACATCATGGAATCAACTCCAAGCCTAATCAGGACCGACATACCACAACTCTTCACCCTGCAACTGGGCAGACAACAGATTAACCCTTATGGCCTAAAAAGAAATGAACTACGACCTGGCTTGATCCCGACCAAACGGGTACGTAGGCAGTCTCTTCAGGGATCCAGCTGGGAGAAAAAAAAATGGCCTACCCTTACGGGCTACGCCACCAACGAACTACGATCTGGCTTCATCCCGACCAAATAAATACGTAGGCAGTCTCTTTGGAGATCTAGATGTAACACCAAAACCTCCTTAAAACCTGTCCTATGAATGTCTAAGTTATAAGCCGACCTCAGTCGCATACTTGGTCACATGACGGACCAACAACAGGTCAGCGACCTTAAAACATGTCCTATGAATGTCCAAATTGTAAGCCAACCTCAGTCGCATACTTTGTCACATGACTGACGAGCAACATGTCATTGACCTTAAAACCTGTCCTATGAATATCCATGTCGTAGGCCGACCTCAGTCGCATAGCTGACCACATGACAGACCAACAACAGTCACCGACCTTAAAACTTGTCCTATGTATGTCTAAGTATGTAAGCCGACCACAGTCGCATACTTAGTTAAAACAAGAACGCACGATAAAGAACCGACCTCAGTGGTCATTTAACCTAAAACATGTCACCTTTGCGTATTTAATTACCGGGTAACATTTTTTGATCTAAACGACCTGAGTCGTACAAAAAACAAATGAGAGTCCCGACCTCATTTCACTAAAATCATGTGTCCGGCAAAATAATAAAAGACTATCGAGGAATGCAATAAGCATGCATTAAAACGACGGACTCTCCGTGAGCGCGTCCCGAAATCAACAACAACAAAATAAAAAAAAGAGTCAAGTACCGAATCGAAAACAAATAAAAGCCACAGGGGGCCGAAAGAAACAACAACATTTTTTCTTTCAAGGCCACAACCAGCCTAATCAGTCTTAGAAGAGGGGGGGGGGGAAAGAGGGTCGAGTTCCTCGTTCGTAGAAGCATCTACCGCGCCGTCCTCTTCACCCTGATGATCTTCGTCCTAAGCGCCCTCTCCGCCCTGAGGAACTTCCTCGTATTCAGCTGTTGGCACACCTTCACAGCTCAACTGTGTACGGCTCCCTTCTCCAAAATCAAGCTGGAAATTTGTTAAGTCCAGAGGAGCGCGGTTGGCCACGGGAGTCACCAGGAAGTCTTCGGGCTTGGCGATTTCAACATCAAGAGCGCCGAATTCCTCGTTGAGACCCTTTAGGTCGGCCAAAAGCTTCTCAATCTTCTCCTCAAGGACGGCGATACCATCCGCTTTGAGACCGGCATAAAGCTCAAGAGAGTAGTTCACTTGGTTAATTAGAGAATTGAGACGGTTAACCTCCTCGGCATCGATCAAACACTGGTAAAGGTGATCAAGGCAATCCTCATATCTTATCCTCATCTCGCTCATAGCCTTGCCGATCATCATCTGGATGGTCGTTTGAATGACGTCCATCCCCGCAGCCTTGAGTTTCTCGTTCTCCTCTTTCAAAAGCAAGATCTCGGCATCCTTCTCATTCCTCTCGCGCTCGAGTTGGTCGCGCAACATTTCAAGCTTGGTGCCCGCTGCCTTCTCCCGGTTTCTTGCATTTTTTGCCTCCTCAGTTATCTCTTAAGAAATCTCAACCTGCCGGTCTAGTTTCCGCTTCAAGGCTTCGACCTCCGAGGTCAGCTTGATGATCTTCGACTCTGTCTTCTCTAGACGGTGTTGGAATTCATGAGATTAAGTTCATGAATGGAGGAGACAATCAACTTGTGATTGAATCTTCTTAAACCCACACAAATAACTCATTTTCAAGATAAAGAGGAGACCATCAACTTGTGATGGAAACCACTCATTAGAGCTTGATAGAACTGAGATTACTAGAGAGTAATTCGATCCTAACAAGTAGAATAGCTCTAGTATAAAGCTAGATTTGTTATAAGCATCACAACACTTGTAGTTTGCGTGCTATGGAGAAACTGAATCTATACGATCATTAAGCTAGATTAAAGTGATTAAAAAAGAGATAAAGAAGAGTTTAGTGAGTGTTTGTGAAGTGATTAGGCTGCCTTAAGGGTATCCTTCTACAAACAATATCTACTTAACAATACATTGAGAGATTATGCTATAATACTAAAGAGAGAAAATATCACTTCTTATTATCAATGTTGTTCTTTTCAAATGGACATTACAAGTGTTTTTATAGTGAAAGAAAGGCATATAGTCATTGCACAATATGGCTGTTACTTTTCAAACACATTTGAAAAGATGCCTTGAAGATAAGGTTGTACCAAGTGGTCCTTTTTGTATCAAGTGGTCCATTGTCTTCTTTCCTTCTCCAAATCTGATCCTAATGGTCATATGGTCCTCTGAATCTTCTTTATTCAAACACAAGTGTCTAACGGCTCGTTGTACCTTCTGTACAGATGTGTACTTGGCCGTACAATCCGTACAGTCCGTACACAATCCGGGAAATGTACAACTATCTCATACTCCGGACTGTCCTTATGTACTTGTCCGTACAAGTCCGTACAGTCCGTACACAACCCCATAAATGCACATCTTTGATCAGTAATCACCACCTTCAACTCCCTTGAGAAGCGCTTGAAGTGATCTTCAGCCTTGTCTTTATAATCAGCCTCTACACCCTCTTCCTCTACTTTTCTTCTTCCACTCTAATACTCCCCCGCAAGCTTGGTCGTTGAGACGCTAAAGGCCAGCGGCCAAAGGACCAAAGGCCAAGATTGCCAACCGCAAATGACTACTTTATTAAAAAACTCAACAAGGAAAACCTCATGGGATAAAACCTTGCTAAGGGAAAAAGAGTATAGCCTTTACGGTGGATTGATGTATCTTGACCCCGGTTTGAATATGATTTATAACCGACGCTTTTCTTCCAAGTGCTTCATTTCATTTCTTAGCCTTTGTTGACTTGATTTCACTCTTTATAGACCTCTTTGTTTCATCTAGTGCTTCTTTAGAGTATGTCCACGCATTCCTCCTTCTTTTTAACCGTCATCATAAGATTTAAAGAGAAATTTTAAAGTATATGTCGCGGGGATTAAGAAACACATAAATGAAATTCTAAAGAATTTTCAAATGAGAGATTTCAAGCCAAGATAAAATTTAAACTAAGGTGATGAATTTAAAAAATTAAATGGGTAAGAGTTTAGAGAGTAGCCTTTTCATCTTTCTTGGACTCCATTTTCCTTCTTGTTTTAAGCGTTTGCATCTAAGACCCCTTTTTCTTGAATCTCCTATAAGAAATTTCAGAAAACAAGGTAAGTATAATTTAGATGACAATTAAGCTAAACAAAAGGAAAAATGGTCTTTCTAAACACTTATTCATAGCTTAATGAAATTGAACCAAGCTAAGCTACTGATTTCTTTAACCATAGCTTACTGATTTTAGCAATTCATTTCCAATTGATTTAAAGCATATGAACTTCAATTTGCAAATTCAGTTTGTAATCTGATTTATTAACCACTCCTAGGCTTTCTACTGATTTTAGCAACCTAAAATAGTTCTAAGTGAATTTCAAATGTTTAAACATATTGAAATAGATTTCAGGTAAAGAGATAGCCTGATTTTGGAATGGACTTCATTTGGCCGAGAGTTGGAGTCTTAAACTCCCCCGCAGTTTTAAGGTTCTTCAACCACTTTGGATTGAATCATAGTCTACCATCGGCTTGCCTCTCCACTAGAACTTCCACCATAGCCACCTTAAGAACTGCAATCGTCAGGTCAGCCTCTTCGGTCAGCCTCTTCAAGTCAGCCTTGGTTTATACTATTTGGGCTTGTCTTGTGGTCTTCGAAGCTCAATGGTTATCTTGATCAAATTCCAAACTTGTTGCTGCGCCCGTGAACCAAAATTTAGAAAAGAGAATTGAATTAGACCGAATGGTTTAATTTTAATTGTTCGGTTTGGTTGGTTTGAGTTAAGTAAACCCTAGGGCTTGAGTATAAAAGAGAGCAGCCTCCGTTTTGTGCAGATAAAACGTGGAAGAGGCTGAGAAATTGAAAGAGAAGAGAGTAGGTTCGTTTGTGGTGGTTTGTAGAAAAGAATGGAATGAAGATAGTTCTGACGCGTTTTAGAAGAGCAGATGATCGAATAGCCTAATCTGTTTGGATTGGAGTGAAACTTTTAGGGTAAGTCCTCCACTCTTATATCTAGCTTTAGCCGAAATCGGATTGTCTTTTGGATGAGTATTCTGAGATTTATTGTTGTTTTCCCGAGAGAGGTTCGTGCAGAATTGGATCTGCGATCAGTCCACTTCGTGGGTGTTTTCCCGTCGAACCAGAAGGAGTTAGGAAACTATCTGCATATAGTTGGAAAGGTCTCAGTCTCACAATTCCAGAGCAGGTTTCCGATCATGATTCTGAGGTAATCTCCGTTCTCAGTATGCTTTCGAAGTCGGCGTGTCGTTTCTGTTTTTAGAAAACCCTAATCCGGTTTAGGAGAAACTCGAATTGGTTTGGTTTAATTAACCAGATTGGTTTGGTTTGGTTTAGTTAACCGGTTTGGTTTAATTTGGTTTGGTTTGGTTTAGTTAACCGGATTGGTTTGGTTTGGTTTGGTTTAGTTAACCAGATTGGTTTAGTTAACCGGATTGGTTTGGTTGGTTGGTTTAACCGACTATTTCTGTTTGGGTTAACCGACTGGTTTGGTTTGCCTTGTTCATTAGGCAAAGGAGGAGAGTTTCCAGAGGTTGAGGTCTGAGGCAACTATTAGGCTAAGGTGAGTGCGTGACCATGGTCCCAAGTGGATGGAATATTAGGATTCCTGGTGTTCGGTTGATTGATAGTAGGATTATTGATTGATTGAGATGTTTGTGTGGTGCAATCTTTTCTGTGTATTTGTTGACATTTTATTGCAGGTGATCGTGTTTCCGCAGGCTTAGAATCGAGCCAGAGAGGAGATGGCTCGATCCTAGCGTCACTGCGAGGTGGTGTCAATCGACATTCATGTGATTTTGTTTTGCTTGTTGTTTGCTTGTTGTGTGTTTGCCTGGTGTTTCATTTACCTTGGTAATTGGCCGAGTAGATGGGATGACCGCCTCACTGAGTATTTGTGATAATACTCACGCATCTCTTTTTGCCATGTGATGCAGGTAAAGGAAAGTGTGATCGTGGAATTATGGCTACGAAGAGGAGGATGATCTAGGGTCCCGGTTGTTTGGTTATTGTTTCCGTATTGTCGTTAGAACTGGCTAGGTTGTTGGTTATTTCTGGAATGTTGGGTTGTTGTCTAACTGGTTTTATTTGGTTTATTGTTATCCGCTGTATTTTTGTCTGTGTGATTTGCTTGGTTGTTGAGGATAGCATTTATGGGAATGCTACTTCGAGACCAAGGGTTTATTGTTAAAAAAAAAAAAAAAAAACGGGTCGGGTCGTTTCAGTTTGGTATCAGAGCCTTTACGGTTTTAGGACGGGTTAGAACTGTTAGGATTGAAATTGGTAAATTGTCAATTCGATGGGTTTGGGGGTTCTAGATCATCTTCCTTCGAGCCTTCAAAGAGATTCCACGGTAAGTGTGTTTTATTATTATTCTTTAGTGCTTAGCTTGTGTATTGTAGTAGTGCATGGTGTTAGCTAGAGGCACTAGAGGATGTGGCCGTGGGGGCCGGGGTGACTGTGGAGGTCATGTTTGTGGACGGGAACCAGTGAGTGAGTCGGCTGGGATGCGGCTCAGGGTTCCACGTTTGAGACTGCGATAGATCTGTAGACGTATCAGGAGGGTTTGGGTATTAGCGGGAGTGCCAGTGGGAGTGCCTGTGTGAGAGCCGGTGTGAGGGCTGTGGGCCATGGCTGGTACTCGAGCTGGTGCTGGAGTGCTGGATTGGCTCGCTGTTCGGGTGCATCCGCAGGAGGAGTCCAGGAGACGAGTTGATCGTCTGAGAGATCTGTTGCAGTAGTTGTTGAGGCGGCACTAGTGAGTGAGTTGGCCGGGAGTGCGGCTCAGAGTGCGGCGTATGGGGGCTGAGAGTGATCTGTAGACGTGTCAATGCGGCTTGAGCGCCATTTAGACTGCCAACGTGCAGCCACGTGAGAGCGCCAGTGTGAGGGCTGGTGGGGATAGTGTGGTCCCAGGTTGGCTGCCGGGGGCCGGTGTGGGTCCTCGTGAGGTTGGTAGTGCGGGTGCGCCCGCGGGTGGGCTCAAGATCGAGTGGATCGTCTGGCGGATTGGCTTCAGCAGTTTTGGGAGCGATTACCGAGTGCGGTACGAGTTAGGCTCCGGTGATGCCACGAGTGGCAGAGGTGCGGCTGAGGGCTGCGGTTGTTGGTAGGGTTCCGTCTTATCTGCGGATAAGGGAACATGTGCAGAGGATTAGTATAAGATTCTTTGCGAGTGGTGTGTTGCAGCTAGGAGGATTCAGGCAGTGTTGGCCTGGGCGGACTTGTGGACAGAGGGGGATGCTAAGTTCTTTCCTCGAGAGGCTGTGGATCGTTTTGAAACGAGATGTTTGGAACTTGATCTGTGAGAGAGATCAGTTCGTGGGTATGTTTCAGAGTTTAACCGACTCCTGGTTTATGTTGGTTTATGCTGATAGGAGTATGGGGCGAGGAGGCCCAGGATAGGAGGTTCTTGAGAGAACTTCGATCAAATTGGGGACACGGTGCGGAGTGTCCATGAATGCTGCGAGAGCATAGTTGGTTAAGACTGCTGGAGGCATTGTCGAGACTCGAGAGAGCAAGCTGTGGTAGTTAGCCCAGCTGTTCAGTCTGTTAAGCCTCAGCAGGTGATACCTGGCATGGCGGCAAGCTTGCGCAGGGATATAAGGGAAGTGGGAGGATACTTCCGGGTGGAGTTGGAGTGGTCGAGGATGCTTCGGGTGTGGAAGCATGGGTCATAGTTGGCGAGCTTGTTAGGTTACTTAGCACATGGGAATTGTGTGGAGACCTTTGTAGTGGGCAGTGGTGAATTCCACTGGATGTTCGATTCTGGAGCATGATTGCTTCATCTCTTCGGAGTGGCGCTGGTGAGCGGGTTGGACCGGTAATGGTTGCGGAAGGGAAGTTTCTAGTTACTCATGGCCGGGCGAGAGGCGTGGAGTTTCTAGTGACTGGTAAGTGGATGACAGCGGACTTGGTGTACAGTCTAGTTGAACTGTATGATTGCATCCTGTTTATGGATTGGCTTGATCAGTACAAGTTCATCTGGAGTGTCACCGGAGTCGTGTTGTGTTGGAGCGTAGTAAGAGAAGGTTGGTTTGTCAGGGAGTGAAACCAACTTCTGAGAGTCTCGGGATCTCTTGGGTGCAGGCTGAGGCTATGACTGAGAGGTTGCGAGACTTACTCGGAGACTATTTTGCTGGCGGAGTCTGTAGGTGAGGTTGCAGTGAGGGATACGGGTTGTCCAGGAACGTGAGGATGTCTTTCGGTCGCTGCGGGGATTGCCATCATCGCGGTCGGAATCTTGCACGATTGAGTTAGAGCCTGGGACGATGCCGTTATCTAAGGCACCTTACAGGATGGCTCCAGTAGAGTTAGAAGAATCGGTGATGTTGGTGATGAGGAATTGTGGTAGTTTCCGGTTGTGCTTCGATTATCGAGGACTTAACCGAGTCATTATGAGGAACAATTTCGTCTTCCGAGAATTGATAAGTTGTTGGATCAATTGTGAGGGGCTACTTGGTTCTTCAAGGATGACTTGGCATCCGGTTAACACCAGATTCTATTGATGAGGTGGTTGTCAGGAAAACGGCTTTCTTGACGAGTCATGAGTAGGGTAGAGTTAGTAAAGGTGCTTGTCGGGTTGACGAGTGCACCAGCTGCATTTATGAGGTTGATGAGCGAAGCCTTTCAGTGGTATCTGAATGGGTTCGTGATTAACTTTATCGATGTCATCTTGGTGTATTCGAAGAGTCTGGAGGAACATGAGGTGTATTTGAGGAGGGTTCTAGAGAAGTTGCGGGAACAGAAGCTGTTTGCGAATTGAGCAAGTGTGGTTTCTGGCAAGTGGGAATGGGTTTTCAGGGTCTTACTGTTTCTGCAGAGGAGTTTCTGTGGATCCAGTTAAGATGCAATCGAGCTGAGATTTTGCCTAGACCGAAGAATGAGACTAATTGTAGTAGTTCTCAGGTTGGCAGGTTATTTCAGGTGTTGCATCAAAAGGCCTTGAGAGTACTGCTCATTCCATGACCAAGTGGTTAGTGGAGTAGGTTCCTTTTCGGTGGTCTTTGGTTTAGGAGGCGGAAGTGATGGGAGAAGTTGTAGCGGATTAAGTTTTCCTTTAGTTTACCGTCGCGGTGAACTTAGCTAGGGGCGGATGCTCTTAGGCGGAGGAGGTATGATTCACCTCAGGAGCGGGATGTGGAGAATTTGGTGAGCATGCTTAGTACTCTGAAGTTGTGTGTTACTTCAGAGGAACAATTGGGTTTAGCGGCGGCGGATCAAGCGGATCTATTGAGCAGGATCCGAGTAGCTCAGGAGAAGGATCCGGTGTTGTTCGATCTCTCCAAGGCTACTGGTTCCGAATATCAGGTTTTTGCCAATGGGACTATCTTAGTGCATGGACGAGTCTGTGTTCATAAGGATGAGGACTTGAGGCAGGAAATTCTGAGAGAAGCTCATGCGAGTAAGTTTTCGATTCATCCACGAGCGACTAAGATGTATCGGGATCTGAAACGGTATTATCTTTGGGTCGGGATGAAGAGAGATGTGGAAGATTGGGTTGCAGCTTGCAATGTGTGTCAGCTGGTGAAGGCTGAGCATCAGGTTCCTAGTGGCTTAGTACAGAGTCTACCCATTCCAGAGTGGAAGTGGGACATGATCACTATGGATTTCGTAGTAGGGTTGCCGGTTTCTCGGACCTATGATGCGATTTGGGTGATTGTGGACCGACTGACTAAGTCCGCACATTTTCTGGCCATTAAGAAAACAGATGGAGCTGAGGTCTTAGCTAAGAAGTATGTGAAGGAGATTGTGAGGTCTTGGCTAAGAAGTATGTGAAGGAGATTGTGAGGTTGCATGGAGTGCCAGCAAGTATTGTGTCGGATAGAGATCCGAGGTTTGCTTCAGTGTTCTGGAGAGCGTTTAAGACTGAGATGGGCACTAAGGTGCACATGAGTACAGCTAATCATCCGAAGACGGATGGGCAGTCCGAAAGGATGATTCAGACACTGGAAGATCTGTTAAGGATGGGCGTGCTAGATTGGGGTGGTCATTGGGCGGATCACTTGAGTTTGGTGGAGTTCGCATGTAACAACAGTTTTCAGGCGAGTATCGGAATGGCTCCTTTTGAGGCGTTGTATGGGAGGCCATGTCGTACTCCGCTATATTTTACCCAAGTGGGGGAGAGGAGCATCTTTGGGGCTGATTTTGTTCAGGAGACGACGGAGAAGATCCGTGTTGTGAAGCTGAACATGAAAGAGGCTCAGGATCGGCAGAAGAGTTATGCCGATAGGAGAAGGAAAGAGTTGGAGTTTGCAGTCGGAGATCGAGTGTATCTCAAGATGGCTATGATGCGGGGTCTGAACAGGTGCATATCCGAGGATAAGCTGAGTACGAGATACATGGGTCCGTTCCGGGTTGTGGAACGTGTGGGACTAGTTGCTTATCGGTTGGAGCGGCCTCCGATTATGGAGAAATTCCATGATGTGTTTCATGTTTCGAAACTCAGGAGATGCTTGCATGCTTCTGAGGAGGTAGCAGTGACAATTCCTGCGGATCTTCAGCCAAATCTGACTATTGGGATGAGGCCGGTTAGGATTCTTGAGAGAAGTATCAAGGTTCTGCTCCGGAAGAGAGTGCCGTTGTTGAGAGTCTTGTGGGATTGTGACGGTATTCAGGAGGAGACTTGGGAACCAGAGGCCAAGATGAAAACGAAGTTCAAGAAGTGGTTTGAGAAGCAAGCGGATGAGTAAATTTGTTTTTCTTGGTGGGTTTCAGTCTCGGTTTTTGTGTTGTGATCACCGTGTGTGGTGAGGCTTTTGGTTGTGGATTTTTGTATTTTCATTAAGTTGTAATGATTATGACATTTTTCCAGTGAATAAGAAATTGTTTTTCTTATGTTTTGACTTTGAGAGTCATGTGTTTGTGGTTAGAGAACCCCGGAATGGAAGTTTTATTGCGGATATAACTTGCCAGTTTCGGTGGGGACTCTAACGGTTTGTGTGTGTGTGTGTGAGAGAGTCTCGGAATAGAAGTTTTACAGTGGTTAGAACTGTCTAGTTTCGGGGAGACTCTGCAGGGACATCCGAGGTGAGAGATGGTCCGGGTGATTTGTGATGATCACGATTGTGATGGTATTCCGGGAGGGGAGTATCATGTGAGACCTTAAGAGGTAGTTCCGGTCAGAGGTGCATCATAGACGTCTAGTGTTGAGTCGTCCAGGGGATGTGTGGGTTCCCTGCATATCGATCGTTCGCCAGGACTGCGTGGACTGGGGACGTGAGGATATGGAGATAGCTTTTTGGAGATTGTGATTTCTGGCAGATCTTTGAGAGTTGTGTCTCTCCAGGGGATGTGTGGGTTCCCTGCATACCGAGAGCCTGAAGGACTATGTGTTCTGAAGGTGAGGGGTATGGAGATAGTTCGTATCAGACATCGTCAGGACTGCGTGGACTGAGGTGGGTTGATACAAGGCACCGAGGGCTTGAGGGGTGACGATCCCGAGAGTCAGAGGGTGTGGTTATGAGCTATGAGCGATCAATGTCGTAGACGGGTCTATATGCATAGGACGGATGTGAACCTCGAGAGGGTCTGGGAGATGTAGTCTCCGGTTTTACTGGCGGGTTGGCCATGGCTTAGCTTGGTGGGTAGTATTAGAGGATTCGAGGACGAATCCATGTTTAGTGGGGGAGAATTGTAACGCCCGTGAACCAAAATTTAGAAAAGAGAATTGAATTAGACCGAATGGTTTAATTTTAATTGTTCGGTTTGGTTGGTTTGAGTTAAGTAAACCCTAGGGCTTGAGTATAAAAGAGAGCAGCCTCCGTTTTGTGCAGATAAAACGTGGAAGAGGCTGAGAAATTGAAAGAGAAGAGAGTAGGTTCGTTTGTGGTGGTTTGTAGAAAAGAATGGAATGAAGATAGTTCTGACGCGTTTTAGAAGAGCAGATGATCGAATAGCCTAATCTGTTTGGATTGGAGTGAAACTTTTAGGGTAAGTCCTCCACTCTTATATCTAGCTTTAGCCGAAATCGGATTGTCTTTTGGATGAGTATTCTGAGATTTATTGTTGTTTTCCCGAGAGAGGTTCGTGCAGAATTGGATCTGCGATCAGTCCACTTCGTGGGTGTTTTCCCGTCGAACCAGAAGGAGTTAGGAAACTATCTGCATATCGTTGGAAAGGTCTCAGTCTCACAATTCCAGAGCAGGTTTCCGATCATGATTCTGAGGTAATCTCCGTTCTCAGTATGCTTTCGAAGTCGGCGTGTCGTTTCTGTTTTTAGAAAACCCTAATCCGGTTTAGGAGAAACTCGAATTGGTTTGGTTTAATTAACCAGATTGGTTTGGTTTGGTTTAGTTAACCGGTTTGGTTTAATTTGGTTTGGTTTGGTTTAGTTAACCGGATTGGTTTGGTTTGGTTTGGTTTAGTTAACCAGATTGGTTTAGTTAACCGGATTGGTTTGGTTGGTTGGTTTAACCGACTATTTCTGTTTGGGTTAACCGACTGGTTTGGTTTGCCTTGTTCATTAGGCAAAGGAGGAGAGTTTCCAGAGGTTGAGGTCTGAGGCAACTATTAGGCTAAGGTGAGTGCGTGACCATGGTCCCAAGTGGATGGAATATTAGGATTCCTGGTGTTCGGTTGATTGATAGTAGGATTATTGATTGATTGAGATGTTTGTGTGGTGCAATCTTTTCTGTGTATTTGTTGACATTTTATTGCAGGTGATCGTGTTTCCGCAGGCTTAGAATCGAGCCAGAGAGGAGATGGCTCGATCCTAGCGTCACTGCGAGGTGGTGTCAATCGACATTCATGTGATTTTGTTTTGCTTGTTGTTTGCTTGTTGTGTGTTTGCCTGGTGTTTCATTTACCTTGGTAATTGGCCGAGTAGATGGGATGACCGCCTCACTGAGTATTTGTGATAATACTCACGCATCTCTTTTTGCCATGTGATGCAGGTAAAGGAAAGTGTGATCGTGGAATTATGGCTACGAAGAGGAGGATGATCTAGGGTCCCGGTTGTTTGGTTATTGTTTCCGTATTGTCGTTAGAACTGGCTAGGTTGTTGGTTATTTCTGGAATGTTGGGTTGTTGTCTAACTGGTTTTATTTGGTTTATTGTTATCCGCTGTATTTTTGTCTGTGTGATTTGCTTGGTTGTTGAGGATAGCATTTATGGGAATGCTACTTCGAGACCAAGGGTTTATTGTTAAAAAAAAAAAAAAAACGGGTCGGGTCGTTTCAGCCACCTTAAGAACTGCAATCGTCAGGTCAGCCTCTTCGGTCAGCCTCTTCAAGTCAGCCTTGGTTTATACTATTTGGGCTTGTCTTGTGGTCTTCGAAGCTCAATGGTTATCTTGATCAAATTCCAAACTTGTTGCTGCGCCTTCTTAGACTTGCTACGTCTTTTAGTTAAGCGAGCACACACACCATCTTTTAAAGTTTGAAACTGTGAGATTTAGACAGATTCTAAACAAGAAATGGTGAGAGTATAGAGTGTAGAGAATAAAACGAAACATAAAGAGATTATAGAGAATTATAGAGATTATGAAATATTTAGAGAATTAAAGAGAATGGAGAATAAGAGAATAGAAATTTTGGACATTGACAAGAGTTTGCTCTTTGTTTATCCTTCAATATCTCTGATTTTTGGGAACTTCAAATATTCATGATGAACTTTGAAGAAAACCAGTAACAATCAAGAGTGTTTTATCAAGGTTTGCTCAAGATTTCTTATGGACAGAGACTTGGCTCTGTTTTCTTGAGTTTAGCGAAATTAAATGGCAGCCAAGAACACCAATAAATATCACATGGCTATGATGTTTCAATGGCTGGAATATAATGACACCGATGGAAAATTGATTTCCGCACCAATTTAACACAAGCACTCACGGAATAACACATGAACAAGTTGTTCCCATGAGCTTTAATCAAATAGGACCACAAAATAACACAAATTTTAGTGTTTTTCATGGTTATAAACAAGAGAAAACTAGACCAAAGATCTTCACCATGTAAAAGCTATTATTCTTTGATAAAGCTAAGGTTAAAGACTTTAGAATTTTAGATCTATTCCCTCCCTCAAGCTTGGTCTAGGATCTCCAATAAAGACCAAACAAAACGAATCCAAGATTGTACACAAATGGAAGAGAATATAACAAAAACAGAGAACTTCACTATTGTCCTCTTAGATGAGTCACTGGACCATCTGAAGAACACAAAAACAGAAATGAGAATTGAGTTTTCGGTGGAACCAAGAGAACCTTGCTCTAATACCATGTTGGAATTCATGAGATTAAGCTCATGAATGGAGGAGACAATCAACTTGTGATTGAATCCTCTTAAACCCACACAAATAACTCATTCTCAAGATTAAGAGGAGACCATCAACTTGTGATGGAATTCACTCAATAGAGCTTGATAGAACTGAGATTACTAGAGAGTAATTCGATCCTAACAAGCAGAATAGCTCTAGTATGAAGCTAGATTTGTTATAAGCATCACACCACTTGTAGTTTGTGTGCTATGGAGAAACTAAATCTATACAATCATTAAGCTAGAGTAAAGTGATTAAAGAAGATATAAAGAAGAGTGTAGTGAGTGTTTGTGAAGTGATTAGGCTGCCTTAAGTAGCCTTCTACAAACAAGATCTACTAAAACACTACATTGAGAGATTAAGCTAAAATACTAAAGAGAGAAAATATCACTTCTTATTATCAATGTTGTTCTTTTCAAATGGACATTTTTTTTTATAGAGAAAGAAAAGCATATAGCCGTTGCACAATATGGCTGTTACTTTTCAAACACATTTGAAAAGATGCCTTGAAGATAAGGTTGTACCAAGTGGTCCCTTTTATATCAAGTGGTCTATTGTCTTCTTTCCTTCTCCAAATCTGATTCTAACGGTCATATGGTCCTTTGAATCTTCTTTATTCAAATACAAGTGTCCAACGGCTCCTTGTACCATCTGTACCGATGTGCACTTGGCCGTATAATCCGTACAGTCCATACACAATCCGGGAAATGCACAACTAATCTCATACTCCGGACTGTCCTTATGCACTTGTCCGTACAAGTCCGTACACAACCCCGGAAATGCACATCTTTGATCAATAATCACCACCTTCAACTCCCTTTAGAAGTTCTTGAAGTGATCTTCAGCCTTGTCTTTATAACTTCGGCCTTGGCTCTCCTCTTCTTCTTCTTTCTGGTCTTGGTGGTGATCGGCCTCTTCAACCTCTTCCTTTACTTTTCTTCTTCCACTCTAATAGACGGGTCGCGATGAAGTTGACATGAGAGACGGCCTAAGAAAAATTACAGTTAGGATCATGCAACATACAAGAAAAGAAATATAACCAAATCAAGAAAAGCAGAGTTTGTTAACCGACCCGAATGAGCTCCTCAGCGTAGAGAGTGTAGATCGGTTTATCAGCGAAATCTAGGATGGGTCGTACTGACGAAGATGACCCTGGACGCAGCGCAAGAACTCGACACACTTCCCAGGGACGTCGGAAATGTGCTTTCCGTATCCTTGAAAAGTAAATTGAAAATCGAAGGTTGAAAGGTCTTCAATCTCCTCAGGCTCTTCTCCCGTGGTCGGGACGCTAGAGCTGGCCGGCTCAATCGACCTGGATCTTCTGTTCACATTGCCCTTACCAACCCCTTTTCCAAAAGTTTCACCCCTTTGTCTCTTTGCTGTAGCAATAGAGGAGGCCGGTTTCAATGAGGATGCTTCAATGGTCATTTTTCCAGCCTTCTTGTCGTACTTGGTCGCCGACCCAGAGCCAGGAGTCTGTTGGATTTTCTCCCCAGTGAACTTAACAACTTTCCTTTCAGACTTCACCATCGTTTTAACCTGAGTTCTTGCCTTTTTTTACCTTAGTTTCTGATCCTACGGGATGCGAAGAGTGTAGGGACGAAGAGGCACTAGTGGGAGATTGAGACGACCTGAACATCCATAATTAATAATCTCCCCAAGCAGAATTACCTGTGTTGATACGCTGAAAACACCTCTGAGCCCTTTGTTCTAGAAGCTCCGGCCAATTCAGCTCTCCGCGATTCTCGAGAACAAGGAGAAGGTGGTCGATGTTCTTAGGGGGGGGGGGGGGGGGGGGCACATGTACATATTGAGTGCAACCTTACAAAACAGATGAAATATTTAGAGGTCAAGATGAAAATTCAGAATTCATTTTGCAAAAGCCAAAAACTCAACTTTAACGAATGTTCCAACCCCGCCCAAAAAGTAAACTCCAAAGTCCCAATAGAGGTCTCGGATATCCGGACATAAAAGTAATTAGCCTCCCACTCCGTCCTCTTAGATCCGACCCCGGTTAGGAGACCAAGGTTCAAAAACCACGGCGTATAATATCGCCCAGATCGACCCTTCCGCTTAAACTGAACCATCTCCTAAAACTCAAGACAGTTAACCGACCTCCCAATTTTTGCAGCAAGGGTGAGGAGGGTAACAATATTCTGGACTGCCGCATGTGTGAGCTGGGTCATGGCGATTAACCATTTATGACAGTATTCGACCAAGAATTTAGGCAGCGGAAACCACAACGCGCAAACATTGAAGTACGATTCGTATAGGCACATAAAGCCCTCCGGAGGGGCCCATGGACGGTTATACATGGTCGGAATTAAGATGTCCTCGTCGGTTTCGAACGGATTCTTAGGGTCAATCCTGACCGGGGAAAGAAGATGTTCATCCCTTACCTCTTCCTCATCTCCGTCCTCCCCATCTTCGTCTTCTTCCTCCGGTTCAGAACCCAGGCGGTCAGATACCTCTTTGGAATCGACCTTATCTTCCTGGTCAGAAGGGCTAGCCCTCACTGTAGGATCAATCGACCCATCGTCAGACGAGTCATCCTAACGACTATAAATGGCGATCAATTCCACCGGAGGATCGGCACGAACTACAGACTGGGAGGCATGATCAATGGTGGTTGTTTTGCAAATCGACCTCTTAATGAGCTTCGTAGAATCTGTCGAAGAAAAAGATCCGGATATCTCTCTAAAAAAAAATTAAAAGGAGACAGAAAATAAAAACCAGCGCGGAGCAGGAGAGAACTTTTCTTACCTGAAAAAGCGGTTTCTTCTAACAAGAGATGTATATGTGTCTCAAGTTAAGGCGACAATTTCTGCCATTCATCTGCAAAGGCATACTCGAACAAATAAATCAGAATATTGACACATCATTGGACCATAAGGACTCTAAAAGTAGCAAAGTTAATGAAAGAGTAATGACATCTTTACCTATGCAATGTGAGCTATAAAATTATGTCCAAAGTTCTTTGCCATTGACTAAAACAGATGCTTCAAACTTCAATGTTGACTACTGTTGGCACTATATTAGCTCCACTAATTATATATTTAAGTTAGGGTATGAAGTAGCAAAGTTAAAATAGAAGAAAGAATCCCTTTTCCTCGTGCAACAACATTCGGTTAATATCTTAAGGAGTATGTTTGGAAAATACCCACAACGAATTAAGATATGTCATTTCAAATGACAATATTTGTCTAGGCCTTGCATTCAAGCACATACAAGTTTATCGGTGTTGGCCAAGCAGCCCAACGTACGGGCGTCCGGAGGAAACAATAATTCATGTTTTCTTTATTTGCCCACTAACACTGTAAAGATGCCTGGTCAACTATAGGCTATGCAGGTCTGGCCTTGAAGCCATTTTTATGAAACTTAGGTATAGGGTCTCATATTTTCTAGGCCCATAAATTTATTTTTAGTATGTACATATATTCTGTTTTTATTTTATTTTTGACATGAAAAAAAAATATGTTCGAGAGTAGTGTGTAGGTAAGGGGTGGGACATATGGATGTATGGTCGGGTTTAGTACCATTATTTTGGATTTTTAGATTTTGGTATTGAGGTTAAAGATACCATTTAGATTATTATAGTTTTTGGATCAGGACCAGATTGGATTCATACGGGTTTGATGTGGATCTTGTGTTGTACATAAGATCCATAACTTAACCAAATAAGTTTTCGATCGGATCGGATTCGGTTTAGTCCGAACTCAAACAAAATGTGTAATATAACGAGAAGAAGATTACAAGTCAAAATGAGCCAAAAACACTTGAATTCATAAGTGAAAGAGATTCAAATGTAAAAGAAAAAGAGAACAAAAGTCTAAATAACCATAAAAGAAGAACTAAAATTGAAATATTTTAAAGTATAAGCATTATTCTTGAATCGTAAATCTTGATCTCATATCTTTTTTTTCATAACAAACAAAAGTATGATATAAAATTTATATCTAATACCTTGTATTTGTATGTATATACCGGTTTAATGGGATTTCACTTTGGTTTTCGGATAAAAATGAACATGTACAGAACTCGAAAATAAATTAAATTGGAAACCAATCGATATTTTGGCAATAATCAATACCGACTAAAACCGGCTATTTCGGATTGGTTCCGAGTTCAGAATTTCGGATTTAGATATTATGACCACTCCTAGGTGTGGGGTTGTTTTAGAAACCAAATTGTTAAATAACTAATACATCTTTCTTTTATTGTAATTCGTAGGAGAATAACAAGAATTAGAAAAGTAAAACACAATTTTAGTAGCTTTAGGGTATTGTATTTTTCATTTTTATTTGTAAACTTGATTTATATATATTTTTAAATAGACTTCATTTCAAAAAAAGATTTCATTAAAAAAAAATGATGGTATCTTCTTTATATAAAAAATGGAAGAATTTTTGGCATCTTAGAGCATCCACGTAGGCAGAAAATGCTGAATTTTTGAGGCCAATCAAATTGACATGTCACTAATTAATTTTATACAAAATAATACTCAAAATGACATGTGGTGTATTGAATATGTGTTTCGTTAACCAGCTTCACCAAATATCTCATCATAGTAATGCACACGTCCAATTAATGCTAGGCCATCATAAAAGCCCAAACGTTCACCAACCTTGAATCATCTTCTCCCTTCTCGCCTCCTGGCTCCTACAATTCCCAAATCACCGTTACATAAATATCAATCACAAACCACGATCCAACTCACATCTTCCAACTTAATTCAATTCAGAAAGAAACTGCAAATCTCCTCACTTTCTCTCATTATTAACGCTCAAATTCAAGAAGTTAAGTCATAGTAATGGCTCCACGATTGCACGACCCCTCCATCCCATATATAGTACCCAATTCAGCCACATAATATCACTCACGTCTTTTTACTCTCCCTCACTTCCTGAAACAGCTATGACATGCATTCACATGTCAACCACGGATGTAATTCTTATTAAGTAGTACCGTGAAATGTTATTTTTGCAGGTACCTTCAAGCTGACTCTTCAATTTACAGAGGATTATCCGAACAAACCACCAATTATGCGTTTTGTTTCTCAGATATTTCACCCAAATAGTAAGTTAGATGAAATATAAATCATGATGTTTGCTACTCCTCTTTCTCTTTAAACTTTGTCTCTGTTACTTGCTCTTATCGTTTCTCCTACTGTATTGTACAGTCTACGCATGGAAGTATTGGTCTGGACATCTTACAGATTCAATGGAGTCCCATTTATGATGTTGTAGCAATTCTTACATCTACCCAGGTATATGATCATGTGTGTCATTTCATCTTTTGAATATGTATCTCATCGTAGAAACTAGAGTTTGTTGATTTTTCATCTAAAGCATTTGGTTTTTACAATTTGCTGACCCTCCTCTGTGATCCCAACCCAAACACACCTGCAACCTTAGAAGCTGATTAATAAGCGATCAGGGATTGAATGTCAATGTGCCCATGTTTGTAGCATTTGAAGAAGGTGATCAAATCGGTAAAAACATCGATATTTAGGGACCTTAATCTCAAAGAACCTTCCTCAACAAATTTTATTCTAACTAACCCTCTCTATTCTAACTAACCCCAAAATCATTTTCTTTCATCTTTACCCCTCTATATTAATTAATATAATACTAACAACCTAACTAAATACCTAATTAAATTACCTAACAACCAATATAATTCTAACCTACCTAAACATTCCACGTGCCCCTTCCTCTTCTCCTCTTCTTCCTTTCTCTCTCTAGCTGCGTTAAAGGCAACCAAAACAGAGCAAGCTCCAAGCCTCCAACAATAAAATCAAAACATTAATTCTCCTCTTTCTCTAATTTAATTTTTGAATTCAATTAGACAACAACCAAACACTAACTATTTTCCTCTTTCTCTCTCTCTCTCTGCTATGAACGAAAGAAAACAGAAGCTAAAAACAAGATTGATTCTTCCTTTCTTCCTCTTATTTCTCTCTGAATCGAACGATGTTGATTCTATTTTTCTCCTCGTCATTCTCTTCCTCTCTTTCCTCTCCTTAAGTGGCAAAGAACAACTAACAAAAAACAGAGGAAGCTTCGGATTGGTCGGATTTGGAAGCTTCCTCATTGTTTGATTCTTCCTCAAGTTGTCGCCAGTCCGTTTTCTTCTCTATCTCGGTCGTCGTCGTCATTCATCTTTGGTTCTTCATCTTTGTTATAAAAAACAGAGGCAATTAGAAAAACAGAGGCAATTTGAATGTGGAGGTCGTCAACGGGAGAACATAGATGAAGAAGAAGAGGTAAGGGTTGGATGGTATGTAGGATTACTTAAACTACGTTGGTAATTCTCTCTGCCAAGTATGACTGGTAATAGTAGGTATGAAAGTGTTATTTTATTTTGGTACGAGTCTCTACCAGATATGACTGGTATGACTAGGTATGAATGTGTTATTTTATTTTGATACGAGTCTCTGCCAGATATGACTGGTATGACTAGGTATGAATGTGTTATTTTATTTTGGTACGAGTCTCTGCCAGATATGACTGGTATGACTAGGTATGAATGTGTTATTTTATTTTGGTACGAGTCTCTGCCTTATATGACTGGTATGACTATGTATGAATGTGTTATTTTATTTTGGGAAGAGTCTCTGCCAGATATGACTGGTATGCCTAGGTATGACTACGGTTTATGGTTTTAGGTTTGTTCTTCCTCTCTCTTTTTATTAATTTTCATGATCCTTAAGTCCATATATAGCTAATTGATACTTAGGGACCACATAAAACATATAAAGTTTAATAATGAAATTAGAGAAAAACACACTTTTTCCTAAAATATACCTCATACATAAGGATAATGTATGAGTACAAACCTCATTGTTATGCCAAATACGCAAAAATAAAGTTATTCTACATTTGAATACACAAAATGATAGTAAATATGTTTCAATGATTACATTGGAGTAATCCTACTGGAAAAAATATGATTTCACCTAAGTATGACTAATAATACGTGAAAACCATCAAAGTATGACTATGTGTAAAGTGGTCATACTAGAAAACTAAGTATGACTATGTTTAAATTTATATATTATTTAATAGGTTTGACGGCGCATGTGTTAAATATGCTTATTTATAATAATTTTTAAAACTTTTTCACATGTTTATGTTCACTTCTTAGTTAGACCAGTATGACCAGTTTTCTATTTTATATTCACTTGTTAGTTAGACCAGTATGACCAAATTTAGAACTTTTGTCAAATAAGTGTTTATCATTATGATTTCTTCCAAATTGTTTCAAGCACCTATAAAACAACAACAAAGTACCTAAAAACAATTCCATTAAAACAACATTCCAAGTTTTCGTTTCGTGTCTTATCATCTACCTAAAAATCACCCGTTTACCATTACAAAAGTCACCATTTGTTCTTATTTGTGTTTCCTAGTATACATATATATCTAATGGTTATGCTTTCGTCCTCTTCTAGGAAGTCACTCTTATGGTTTCCTTTTTTCTCTACAAATGCTTCTTTTGCTTGGTTATCTTCTTCTACTACTTGCTCCATCAGCTTATATCCAACTTCATTATCCTTTTCTTCAGTTCTAGCACCTGATTTCTCACCAACAATAGCCATTAGTTTTTATTTCCCCTCATGAACAATAACAACCAATGTTCTTTTTCTCTTTTACTTCATGTTCTTCTTTGGTTCTACCAATTCTATATTATCTGAGATTCAATTCTATGGTTCTTAATGAAAAAAAACAGATCTTAAAAGTTTATACCTTTGTGTCGTTTCCAGTGAAGAAAACTACTCATTAACATACTTTGTATTTCTAAGCTTTGAATCTCGAAGAAGAAGTTGTTGATTTTGTTGTTCCAAATCTAAAGTTCCAACATGGTTCCAACCATAGTACAACGATATGGTTATGTCGAGATTCATCGTCTCTCCATAACAAATCGAATTTTCATAGCTCACCAGAATCAATTACAAAACCAATACCACCTAACCATATCAAAGAGCCAAATTCAAAACAAATGCAATTCCAAACCAACCAAAATCAATTATACAACACATGAATCAGAGAAAAAGCACCAAGAACAATTTCCATGTAATTGGCAATTCCATAGAGCCAATCACTATTTTGGTTTGTAGTGGTGGTGTTAGCAACATATTTGAAGGTTTCAGAGGAAGCCCGGGGCACGAACACGCCTCGACGCAGAAAGCCTCACTCTTTGAAAGGATATGCACACATCTCCAATGTTCTCTGTATAATACATACATTTTCCTTCCGTCCTCTCCTCTTCTCTAAAAACCATGAAACCGCCTCGTCGTGTAGCTAACTCCTTCATGACTCAAAGGGAAGAAACGTTGTGCATACCTAACACAAAGCTAACATCAACCATGGAAACAAATTATGTAAATTCATACTAACTAGAGTGTGTATACACATACCATTTGACAAGAAAACGTTCTTTACTAGACGCGGACTCGACCAAAGTGTTCCGTCCTGCAACACCAACCTAACAACTTCCACTCTGAGTCATCTAACTCGGGAAGATCGCGGAAAATCAACTCATGGAACTTAGGACCTTTATTCTCTTCAAATGAAGATCCCATGAGTACAAGAAGTTACCTCCAGGACCAGGCAAGTAAAATCTATGGTCTCTCTTAGAATACATCAAATTCGAGTTTTCGAGTTTTTCCAAATTGTTCTCAAAAAGAATCTCCGACGTTAGTCCAACGCATATCACAACGAGGTTTACATAGACTAAGTTGTCTACCTAATAACTTAATAGCAACTACACAATCTTCATTACAAGGAGAAGAAGACATAGCTACGTTCCAAACTACGTTTGTTTGGTTAGAATGTACATCCATAAGTGAAGGCAGAGGAATCACTGTAGGGTTTAACTTGGAAGCCAAGGAATTGTATAGGTCACTAAACCATAATGAACGATCACAATCGTTAGAGAAAATTCCCCATCCATTAGAGCTTCCTATCTGTCTTGACCCAACAAGCTCTTCGGGTAATGTTTTGTCTGAAACTGTAAGCATCTCTTCCTTTGTCGGATCGAACAAGAGGAGATTTCTGATGTTGCTACCGTCTGGTAGATCATTCTTTAAGGTAGTGCCAAGCGTTAAATACGGTGGAGTGGTTATAGAAGATGAAAACAAACGAAAGTTTCGATTTTTTATCTACAAAAAGTGAGACAGAGATTGAAACAGAAAACAGAGCAAAAGCATGTCTTTTTTGTCTAAAACAGAGCAAAGAAAACAAAGGTAAGAGAAGAGAAGAATATTTACGAGGGTATGGTTCCAAGGAGAGAGTTTGAAGTGTCTGATGAAATTCCGTGACATTGTTGAAGTTAAAAGGTCATGTATTAGTTCCTGTGTTGAAGAGGAAAAAGACGCAGCTCAAGTGTTCGATGATATGCCTCACCGAAATAAAAGGAAGAAAGAGGGAAAGTAAACAATACTCCCTCCCATTTAAGAGAATTTTTTTTTATCTTAAATTAGTTAATTTTTTCAATTTTTAATGCAAGATTTATTGCGTTTTTGTTGTTTTTGGTTCTTTGAATTCTGTAGATTATTTTTTATTAGTTGAATCATTTTAGAATTAATGTTCTATTTAATTTGTGTATAAAAACCTTAAAAATCATCTAAAATGGGACAGAGAGGACGAGAGGAGTGAGTAGCTATTTTGGATATGATCCTACTAAGAAACTGTTCAAGGTATTGTCCATAACCTGGTTAACTGGAAGTTCGAGCATCTCTGACGAGCATCAAGTTATAACATTAGGAACATACAAATCTTCATGAAAAAATGTTGAATGTTGCATACATCATTATCCTAAATCTATTTTCATGGATATAGTAATGGTACTGTGACGATATGCATCAATGGTGTTATGTACTATAAAGCTAAAGAAGACCAGGGTAGTGAGGATTCTATGATAGTTTGCTTTGATTTTAGGTCTCAGAAGTTTAGCCTTTTGAATGTCAGGGAAACTTTCAATAGAGCAATGCCTCATTCATCAACTCTGATAAGCTACAATGGCAAGTTAGGTTTGCTTATGGGGGATGTGTCTTACTGTGTTACGAGAATAATTAGACGTTTTGAGTTATGGGCATCTATGTTCATCTATGTGCATGTGTTATGAAGGATAGAAAAAATGTGTTATGGGCATCGATTGGTGAATTATGGCGGTAAACTTGCAATCTTTGTTGATGTTGGTGAGAAAAACATGACGGAGATTATTTGTACGGAGATTAAATTGGAAATGCGCGAAGGGGAAGAGATTTGGGGGAAGATTCTGTCGTCTAATCGTGTGATTTATATAGACAATTCCTCCAAGCTTGTACAATGTCTAAACATAACGATTTGATGAGACACGTGACTTGCAAAAATGTATGTTTCTTAGTTAAGCATTTGTGATGTTTAAATTACATTTTGATTATATAAGAATTTCTTAACATGTTATTGGTTCACATATATTATAGTTCACGATATATTTTACTATTGCAGCTTCGAGCTTGAGTACGGATGTAGCAACAATTTGGCCTTGTTTACTGAATCAGAATATGGAACATTATGAGTAGATATTTTTGAATCTTATTTGGGAAAAACTCGCAAATGTTTTCACATTTAGTAGAATATTATTATTATCTCATTGAGAGATTTGTAAAATCATTTATATAAAAACAACGGTTTCACTCTCTCAATTTGGTCCATTTGCCATATTCTTTATTATCTAAAAGGTTCCAGTCTCTCCCTATTGGTCAATTTTTTTCATATCCTTTATTATCTAATTTTCTTTATTTTTCTAACAATTCAATCTACTAATTAAGCTTTTCACATTTCAAATACTTAAGTTGGACATATTTCAACCGAATATCAACACATGTTCAAATATATCCAGATAACAGAAGAGAGATCAATCTAACAAATAGTACTATCAATTGCAAAGAAAGATAGAAACATAATTAACATAAAAACTAGTAATAATTATTTTTATTTCTAAATGTCTTTTTTGGAAAAATTATTTCTAAATATTTTTCTTTAAAAACAATACCAATAAGTAAACAATAAAGAAAAATTAATGTACTTGTTAGGTTGAAAACAAAGTTAACACTCGAAATTAGGTATGATATAAAGTTTATTTTTCATACGAAAAAATGTGTGGACAATAAAAATGCATTGACAAATATACTCTGGTAAACTAAATATTTTCGTCAAAAAATTGTAAGAGAAATTAAAAAGATTTGATAGGTTACTGTGACTATTTTAAGCAAAAATATAGGAAAATATGAGCAATGACTCTTATGAAAGAAAACTACTTTCCACCGTCTAAAACGACATGGACTTGTGTTGTAAGTAATTGAGCTGGGGAATATCCGCTTTTGGTTCATCAAAAAAAGTGCGTTGGTAAAGTTCTTGTATGAGAATATTCCAGTGGGAACAGAGAGAGTGACCACCGTTAAGGGATTGGAGGAGCAGTGCCGGAAAGGAAGAAGGAGGCAGAGGTAAGTGGTAGCACCACCAAGAAAAAGTGATCTACGTAGCAAGAAAACCAGCCATGAAGAAGTGATCTTGTGTTTCTTAATTACTTTATGCTAAGTTTGTAATAAATGTTACTCATGACTCTACCCTATGTTTGGTTGTAATAAGTCTTGACACTTTCTCTAATTATCTATGGTGTGGTTTTCTTTGATCTATCTATCTATATGTCTATCAAGTGTTTGTGTGTTTCCAGAGTTTTTGTGTTTCCAGGATATTGTTAGATGAACAAGTAGCAAGATGGATCGCCTAACTAGAAGCCATATGTGTTAATTGAGGTAATTATTATATCCAAACATCTCATGTTAAACTTGTTCAATTACTTATAGTCATTAATTATCCTTAACTGAGTTTCTCATATTGATTTGTACTGTCAGAGGAACATGCACTGTCTACGCAAGAAAAATAAGGGAAAGGCTTATGGAGCCGTAGATGGAAACTTGTCATCATTATTTATTATAACATCGTATTTGTATTTCAATAGTAATATGTTATATATGCTGTTTTGTTTTGTATGTAACTAAGGTTATTCAAATAAAGATTACTAGCCCATTTTTTTTTATTCATTCGGTGTTTTAGAAAGTAGATAAAAAAAAAAAAAAGAAACAAGCATATGAAGAAAAAGTAGTCCCCAAAAAATTTACTTTAGAAGAGAAGAGATGGGCTTCTAAATTAGCGTAAGCCCAGCTGCTTAATTCAGTTTATAACCAATGAAGCCCAACTAAAACAAGCCCATCTCTTCTCATCTAAAGTAAATTCTTTGGGGACTATTTTTTCTTCATATGCTTGTTTCTCTTTTTTTTTAGGAATTCCCTCATATTTTGAAGTTTTTTTTTCCAAAAACACCACTTTGAAGTTCTTTTTCCAAAAATACTACATTTTTTCCAAAGTTTCAAAAATACCACTTTTTAAAAAGTTGATTTTTAAGGTTTATAATTTAAAATTTTTGGGGTTTGTGTTAACTATTCCAAAATTAAGGTATAGTTTTAGGGGTAGGGTTTAGGGTTTGGGGTTTAGGGTTTAATTTTGAATGTTAAAAATGAATTTAAAAAAAGTGATATTTTTGGAACTTTGGAAAAAATATTGTATTTTTGGAAAAAAATTTTAAGGTGGTATTGAAAAAAAAAACTTAAAAAGTGTTATTTTTTGGAAATTGGTCTTTTTTATATATATCTACTTTCTAAAACACCAAATGAATAAAAAAAGGGCAATTTCCAAAAATAGTAGTTTAAGTTTTTTCCAAAAATACCACCTTGAAATTTTTTCCCCAAAAATATTACATTTTTTCCAAATTTCCAAAAATACCACTTTTTAAATAATTCATTTTTAACATTTAAAACTAAACCTAAACCCCAAACCCAAACCCTACCCCCTAAAACTATACCCTAATTTTGGAATAGTTAACCCAAACCCAAAAAATTTAAATTCTAAATCTTAAAAATCAACTTTTTAAAAAGTGGTATTTTTAGAACTTTGGAAAAAATGTGGTATTTTTAGAAAAAAAAAATTCAAAGAGTGGTATATGAGAGAATTCCTGTAAAAAAAAAAGGACTAGTAATCTTTATTTGAATAACCTTAATTACATACAAAACAAAACAACATATATAATTATTAAAATACAAATACGATGTTAATTGTAACGCCCGTGAACCAAAATTTAGAAAAGAGAATTGAATTGGACCGAATGGTTTAATTTTAATTGTTCGGTTTGGTTGGTTCGGGTTAAGTAAACCCTAGGGCTTGAGTATAAAAGAGAGCAGCCTCCGTTTTGTGCAGATAAAACGTGGAAGAGGCTGAGAAATTGAAAGAGAAGAGAGCATGTTCGTTTGTGGTGGTTTGTAGAAAAGATTGGGATGAAGATAGTTCTGACGCGTTTTAGAAGAGCAGATGATCGAATAGCCTAATCTGTTTGGATTGGAGTGAAACTTTTAGGGTAAGTCCTCCACTCTTATATCTAGCTTTAGCCGAAATCGGATTGTCTTTTGGATGAGTATTCTGAGATTTATTGTTGTTTTCCCGAGAGAGGTTCGTGCAGAATTGGATCTGCGATCAGTCCACTTCGTGGGTGTTTTCCCGTCGAACCAGAAGGAGTTACGAAACGATCTGCATATCGTTGGAAAGGTCTCGGTCTCACAATTCCAGAGCAGGTTTCCGATCATGATTCTGAGGTAATCTCCGTTCTCAGTGTGCTTTCGAAGTCGGCGTGTGTTTCTGTTTTTAGAAAACCCTAATCCGGTTTAGGAGAAACTCGAATTGGTTTGGTTTAGTTAACCAGATTGGTTTGGTTTGGTTTAGTTAACCGGTTTGGTTTAGTTTGGTTTGGTTTGGTTTAGTTAACCGGATTGGTTTGGTTTGGTTTGCTTTAGTTAACCAGATTGGTTTAGTTAACCGGATTGGTTTGGTTGGTTGGTTTAACCGACTATTTCTGTTTGGGTTAACCGACTGGTTTGGTTTGCCTTGTTCATTAGGCAAAGGAGGAGAGTTGCCAGAGGTTGAGGTCTGAGGCAACTATTAGGCTAAGTGAGTGCGTGACCATGGTCCCAAGTGGATGGAATATTAGGATTCCTGGTGTTAGGTTGATTGATAGTAGGATTATTGATTGATTGAGATGTTTGTGTGGTGCAATCGTTTCTGTGTATTTGTTGACATTTTATTGCAGGTGATCGTGTTTCCGCAGGCTTAGAATCAAGCCAGAGAGGAGATGGCTCGATCCTAGCGTCACTGCGAGGTGGTGTCAATCGACATTCATGTGATTTTGTTTTGCTTGTTGTTTGCTTGTTGTGTGTTTGCCTGGTGTTTCATTTACCTTGGTAATTGGCCGAGTAGATGGGATGACCGCCTCACTGATATTTGTGATAATACTCACGCATCTCTTTTTGCCATGTGATGCAGGTAAAGGAAAGTGTGATCGTGGAATTATGGCTACGAAGAGGAGGATGATCTAGGGTCCCGGTTGTTTGGTTATTGTTTCCGTATTGTCGTTAGAACTGGCTAGGTTGTTGGTTATTTCTGGAATGTTGGGTTGTTGTCTAACTGGTTTTATTTGGTTTATTGTTATCCGCTGTATTTTTGTCTGTGTGATTTGCTTGGTTGTTGAGGATAGCATTTATGGGAATGCTAGTCCGAGACCAAGGGTTTATTGTTAAAAAAAAAAAAAAACGGGTCGGGTCGTTTCAGTTTGGTATCAGAGCCCTTACGGTTTTAGGACGGGTAGAACTGCTAGGATTGAAATTGGTAAATTGCAATTCTGTGGTTTGGGGGTTCTAGATCATCTTCCTTCGAGCCTTCAAAGAGATTCCACGGTAAGTGTGTTTTATTGTTATTCTTTAGTGCTTAGCTTGTGTACTGTAGTAGTGCATGGTGTTAGCTAGAGGCACTAGAGATGTGGCCGTGGGGGCCGGGGTGACTGTGGAGGTCAGGTTTGTGGACGGGACCAGTGAGTGAGTCGGCTGGGATGCGGCTCAGGGTTCCACGTTGAGACTGTGACAGATCTGTAGACGTATCAAGAGGGTCTGTGGTATTAGTGCGAGTGCCAGTGGGAGTGCCTGTGTGAGAGCCGGTGTGAGGGCTGTGGGCCAGGGCTGGTACTCGAGCTGGTGCTGGATTGCTCGCTGTTCGGGTGCGCCGCAGGAGGAGTCAGAGACGAGTTGATCGTCTGACAGATCTGTTGCAGTAGTTGTTGAGGCGGGCACTAGTGAGTGAGTTGGCCGGGAGTGCGGCTCAGAGTGCGCGTATGGGGCTGAGAGTGATCCGTAGACGTTCAATGCGGCTTGAGCGCCATTTAGACTGCCAGCGTGCAGCCAAGTGTGAGCGCCAGTGTGAGGGCTGGTGGGGATAGTGTGGTCCCAGGTTGGCTGCCGGGGGCCGGTGTGGGTCCTCGTGAGGTTGGTAGTGCGGGTGCGCCCGCGGGTGGGCTCAGTCGAGTGGATCGTCTGGCGGATTGGCTTCAGCAGTTTTGGGAGCGGTTACCGAGTGCGGTACGAGTTAGGCTCCGGTGATGCCACGAGTGGCAGAGGTGCGGCTGAGGGCTGCGGTTGTTGGTAGGGTTCCGTCTTATCTGCGGATAAGGGAACATGTGCAGAGGATTAGTATAAGATTCTTTGCGAGTGGTGTGTTGCAGCTAGGAGGATTCAGGCAGTGTTGGCCTGGGCGGACTTGTGGACAGAGGGGGATGCTAAGTTCTTTCCTCGAGAGGCTGTGGATCGTTTTGAAACGAGATGTTTGGAACTTGATCTGTGAGAGAGATCAGTTCGTGGTATGTTTCAGAGTTTTAACCGACTCCTGGTTTATGTTGGTTTATGCTGATAGGAGTATGGGGCGAGGAGGCCCAGGATAGGAGGTTCTTGAGAGAACTTCGATCAAATTGGGGACACGGTGCGGAGTGTCCATGAATGCTGCGAGAGCATAGTTGGTTAAGACTGCTGGAGGCATTGTCGAGACTCGAGAGAGCAAGCTGTGGTAGTTAGCCCCAGCTGTTCAGTCTGTTAAGCCTCAGCAGGTGATACCTGGCATGGCGGCAAGCTTGCGCAGGGATATAAGGGAAGTGGGAGGATACTTCCGGGTGGAGTTGGAGTGGTCGAGGATGCTTCGGGTGTGGAAGCATGGGTCATAGTTGGCGAGCTTGTTAGGTTACTAGCACATGGGGAATTGTGTGGAGACCTTTGTAGTGGGCAGTGGTGAATCCACTGGATGTTCGATTCTGGAGCATGATTGCTTCATCTCTTCGGAGTGGCGCTGGTGAGCGGGTTGGACCGGTAATGGTTGCGGAAGGGAAGTTTCTAGTTACTCATGGCCGGGCGAGAGGCGTGGAGTTTCTAGTGACTGGTAAGTGGATGACAGCGGACTTGGTGTACAGTCTAGTTGAACTGTATGATTGCATCCTGTTTATGGATTGGCTTGATCAGTACAAGTTCATCTGGAGTGTCACCGGAGTCGTGTTGTGTTGGAGCGTAGTAAGAGAAGGTTGGTTTGTCAGGGAGTGAAACCAACTTCTGAGAGTCTCGGGATCTCTTGGGTGCAGGCTGAGGCTATGACTGAGAGGTTGCGAGACTTACTCGGGAGACTATTTTGCTGGCGGAGTCTGTAGGTGAGGTTTGCAGTGAGGGATACGGGTTGTCCAGGAACGTGAGGATGTCTTTCGGTCGCTGCGGGGATTGCCATCATCGCGGTCGGAATCTTGCACGATTGAGTTAGAGCCTGGGACGATGCCGTTATCTAAGGCACCTTACAGGATGGCTCCAGTAGAGTTAGAAGAATCGGTGATGTTGGTGATGAGGAATTGTGGTAGTTTCCGGTTGTGCTTCGATTATCGAGGACTTAACCGAGTCATTATGAGGAACAATTTCGTCTTCCGAGAATTGATAAGTTGTTGGATCAATTGTGAGGGGCTACTTGGTTCTTCAAGGATGACTTGGCATCCGGTTAACACCAGATTCTATTGATGAGGTGGTTGTCAGGAAAACGGCTTTCTTGACGAGTCATGAGTAGGGTAGAGTTAGTAAAGGTGCTTGTCGGGTTGACGAGTGCACCAGCTGCATTTATGAGGTTGATGAGCGAAGCCTTTCAGTGGTATCTGAATGGGTTCGTGATTAACTTTATCGATGTCATCTTGGTGTATTCGAAGAGTCTGGAGGAACATGAGGTGTATTTGAGGAGGGTTCTAGAGAAGTTGCCGGGGAACAGAAGCTGTTTGCGAATTGAGCAAGTGTGGTTTCTGGCAAGTGGGAATGGGTTTTCAGGGTCTTACTGTTTCTGCAGAGGAGTTCTGTGGATCCAGTTAAGATGCAATCGAGCTGAGATTTTGCCTAGACCGAAGAATGAGACTAATTGTAGTAGTTCTCAGGTTGGCAGGTTATTTCAGGTGTTGCATCAAAAGGCCTTGAGAGTACTGCTCATTCCATGACAAGTGGTTAGTGGAGTAGGTTCCTTTTCGGTGGTCTTTGGTTTAGGAGGCGGAAGTGATGGGAGAAGTTGTAGCGGATTAAGTTTTCCTTTAGTTTACCGTCGCGGTGAACTTAGCTAGGGGCGGATGCTCTTAGGCGGAGGAGGTATGATTCACCTCAGGAGCGGGATGTGGAGAATTTGGTGAGCATGCTTAGTACTCTGAAGTTGTGTGTTACTTCAGAGGAACAATTGGGTTTAGCGGCGGCGGATCAAGCGGATCTATTGAGCAGGATCCGAGTAGCTCAGGAGAAGGATCCGGTGTTGTTCGATCTCTCCAAGGCTACTGGTTCCGAATATCAGGTTTTTGCCAATGGGACTATCTTAGTGCATGGACGAGTCTGTGTTCATAAGGATGAGGACTTGAGGCAGGAAATTCTGAGAGAAGCTCATGCGAGTAAGTTTTCGATTCATCCACGAGCGACTAAGATGTATCGGGATCTGAAACGGTATTATCTTTGGGTCGGGATGAAGAGAGATGTGGAAGATTGGGTTGCAGCTTGCAATGTGTGTCAGCTGGTGAAGGCTGAGCATCAGGTTCCTAGTGGCTTAGTACAGAGTCTACCCATTCCAGAGTGGAAGTGGGACATGATCACTATGGATTTCGTAGTAGGGTTGCCGGTTTCTCGGACCTATGATGCGATTTGGGTGATTGTGGACCGACTGACTAAGTCCGCACATTTTCTGGCCATTAAGAAAACAGATGGAGCTGAGGTCTTAGCTAAGAAGTATGTGAAGGAGATTGTGAGGTCTTGGCTAAGAAGTATGTGAAGGAGATTGTGAGGTTGCATGGAGTGCCAGCAAGTATTGTGTCGGATAGAGATCCGAGGTTTGCTTCAGTGTTCTGGAGAGCGTTTAAGACTGAGATGGGCACTAAGGTGCACATGAGTACAGCTAATCATCCGAAGACGGATGGGCAGTCCGAAAGGATGATTCAGACACTGGAAGATCTGTTAAGGATGGGCGTGCTAGATTGGGGTGGTCATTGGGCGGATCACTTGAGTTTGGTGGAGTTCGCATGTAACAACAGTTTTCAGGCGAGTATCGGAATGGCTCCTTTTGAGGCGTTGTATGGGAGGCCATGTCGTACTCCGCTATATTTTACCCAAGTGGGGGAGAGGAGCATCTTTGGGGCTGATTTTGTTCAGGAGACGACGGAGAAGATCCGTGTTGTGAAGCTGAACATGAAAGAGGCTCAGGATCGGCAGAAGAGTTATGCCGATAGGAGAAGGAAAGAGTTGGAGTTTGCAGTCGGAGATCGAGTGTATCTCAAGATGGCTATGATGCGGGGTCTGAACAGGTGCATATCCGAGGATAAGCTGAGTACGAGATACATGGGTCCGTTCCGGGTTGTGGAACGTGTGGGACTAGTTGCTTATCGGTTGGAGCGGCCTCCGATTATGGAGAAATTCCATGATGTGTTTCATGTTTCGAAACTCAGGAGATGCTTGCATGCTTCTGAGGAGGTAGCAGTGACAATTCCTGCGGATCTTCAGCCAAATCTGACTATTGGGATGAGGCCGGTTAGGATTCTTGAGAGAAGTATCAAGGTTCTGCTCCGGAAGAGAGTGCCGTTGTTGAGAGTCTTGTGGGATTGTGACGGTATTCAGGAGGAGACTTGGGAACCAGAGGCCAAGATGAAAACGAAGTTCAAGAAGTGGTTTGAGAAGCAAGCGGATGAGTAAATTTGTTTTTCTTGGTGGGTTTCAGTCTCGGTTTTTGTGTTGTGATCACCGTGTGTGGTGAGGCTTTTGGTTGTGGATTTTTGTATTTTCATTAAGTTGTAATGATTATGACATTTTTCCAGTGAATAAGAAATTGTTTTTCTTATGTTTTGACTTTGAGAGTCATGTGTTTGTGGTTAGAGAACCCCGGAATGGAAGTTTTATTGCGGATATAACTTGCCAGTTTCGGTGGGGACTCTAACGGTTTGTGTGTGTGTGTGTGAGAGAGTCTCGGAATAGAAGTTTTACAGTGGTTAGAACTGTCTAGTTTCGGGGAGACTCTGCAGGGACATCCGAGGTGAGAGATGGTCCGGGTGATTTGTGATGATCACGATTGTGATGGTATTCCGGGAGGGGAGTATCATGTGAGACCTTAAGAGGTAGTTCCGGTCAGAGGTGCATCATAGACGTCTAGTGTTGAGTCGTCCAGGGGATGTGTGGGTTCCCTGCATATCGATCGTTCGCCAGGACTGCGTGGACTGGGGACGTGAGGATATGGAGATAGCTTTTTGGAGATTGTGATTTCTGGCAGATCTTTGAGAGTTGTGTCTCTCCAGGGGATGTGTGGGTTCCCTGCATACCGAGAGCCTGAAGGACTATGTGTTCTGAAGGTGAGGGGTATGGAGATAGTTCGTATCAGACATCGTCAGGACTGCGTGGACTGAGGTGGGTTGATACAAGGCACCGAGGGCTTGAGGGGTGACGATCCCGAGAGTCAGAGGGTGTGGTTATGAGCTATGAGCGATCAATGTCGTAGACGGGTCTATATGCATAGGACGGATGTGAACCTCGAGAGGGTCTGGGAGATGTAGTCTCCGGTTTTACTGGCGGGTTGGCCATGGCTTAGCTTGGTGGGTAGTATTAGAGGATTCGAGGACGAATCCATGTTTAGTGGGGGAGAATTGTAACGCCCGTGAACCAAAATTTAGAAAAGAGAATTGAATTAGACCGAATGGTTTAATTTTAATTGTTCGGTTTGGTTGGTTTGAGTTAAGTAAACCCTAGGGCTTGAGTATAAAAGAGAGCAGCCTCCGTTTTGTGCAGATAAAACGTGGAAGAGGCTGAGAAATTGAAAGAGAAGAGAGTAGGTTCGTTTGTGGTGGTTTGTAGAAAAGAATGGAATGAAGATAGTTCTGACGCGTTTTAGAAGAGCAGATGATCGAATAGCCTAATCTGTTTGGATTGGAGTGAAACTTTTAGGGTAAGTCCTCCACTCTTATATCTAGCTTTAGCCGAAATCGGATTGTCTTTTGGATGAGTATTCTGAGATTTATTGTTGTTTTCCCGAGAGAGGTTCGTGCAGAATTGGATCTGCGATCAGTCCACTTCGTGGGTGTTTTCCCGTCGAACCAGAAGGAGTTAGGAAACTATCTGCATATCGTTGGAAAGGTCTCAGTCTCACAATTCCAGAGCAGGTTTCCGATCATGATTCTGAGGTAATCTCCGTTCTCAGTATGCTTTCGAAGTCGGCGTGTCGTTTCTGTTTTTAGAAAACCCTAATCCGGTTTAGGAGAAACTCGAATTGGTTTGGTTTAATTAACCAGATTGGTTTGGTTTGGTTTAGTTAACCGGTTTGGTTTAATTTGGTTTGGTTTGGTTTAGTTAACCGGATTGGTTTGGTTTGGTTTGGTTTAGTTAACCAGATTGGTTTAGTTAACCGGATTGGTTTGGTTGGTTGGTTTAACCGACTATTTCTGTTTGGGTTAACCGACTGGTTTGGTTTGCCTTGTTCATTAGGCAAAGGAGGAGAGTTTCCAGAGGTTGAGGTCTGAGGCAACTATTAGGCTAAGGTGAGTGCGTGACCATGGTCCCAAGTGGATGGAATATTAGGATTCCTGGTGTTCGGTTGATTGATAGTAGGATTATTGATTGATTGAGATGTTTGTGTGGTGCAATCTTTTCTGTGTATTTGTTGACATTTTATTGCAGGTGATCGTGTTTCCGCAGGCTTAGAATCGAGCCAGAGAGGAGATGGCTCGATCCTAGCGTCACTGCGAGGTGGTGTCAATCGACATTCATGTGATTTTGTTTTGCTTGTTGTTTGCTTGTTGTGTGTTTGCCTGGTGTTTCATTTACCTTGGTAATTGGCCGAGTAGATGGGATGACCGCCTCACTGAGTATTTGTGATAATACTCACGCATCTCTTTTTGCCATGTGATGCAGGTAAAGGAAAGTGTGATCGTGGAATTATGGCTACGAAGAGGAGGATGATCTAGGGTCCCGGTTGTTTGGTTATTGTTTCCGTATTGTCGTTAGAACTGGCTAGGTTGTTGGTTATTTCTGGAATGTTGGGTTGTTGTCTAACTGGTTTTATTTGGTTTATTGTTATCCGCTGTATTTTTGTCTGTGTGATTTGCTTGGTTGTTGAGGATAGCATTTATGGGAATGCTACTTCGAGACCAAGGGTTTATTGTTAAAAAAAAAAAAAAAACGGGTCGGGTCGTTTCAGCCACCTTAAGAACTGCAATCGTCAGGTCAGCCTCTTCGGTCAGCCTCTTCAAGTCAGCCTTGGTTTATACTATTTGGGCTTGTCTTGTGGTCTTCGAAGCTCAATGGTTATCTTGATCAAATTCCAAACTTGTTGCTGCGCCTTCTTAGACTTGCTACGTCTTTTAGTTAAGCGAGCACACACACCATCTTTTAAAGTTTGAAACTGTGAGATTTAGACAGATTCTAAACAAGAAATGGTGAGAGTATAGAGTGTAGAGAATAAAACGAAACATAAAGAGATTATAGAGAATTATAGAGATTATGAAATATTTAGAGAATTAAAGAGAATGGAGAATAAGAGAATAGAAATTTTGGACATTGACAAGAGTTTGCTCTTTGTTTATCCTTCAATATCTCTGATTTTTGGGAACTTCAAATATTCATGATGAACTTTGAAGAAAACCAGTAACAATCAAGAGTGTTTTATCAAGGTTTGCTCAAGATTTCTTATGGACAGAGACTTGGCTCTGTTTTCTTGAGTTTAGCGAAATTAAATGGCAGCCAAGAACACCAATAAATATCACATGGCTATGATGTTTCAATGGCTGGAATATAATGACACCGATGGAAAATTGATTTCCGCACCAATTTAACACAAGCACTCACGGAATAACACATGAACAAGTTGTTCCCATGAGCTTTAATCAAATAGGACCACAAAATAACACAAATTTTAGTGTTTTTCATGGTTATAAACAAGAGAAAACTAGACCAAAGATCTTCACCATGTAAAAGCTATTATTCTTTGATAAAGCTAAGGTTAAAGACTTTAGAATTTTAGATCTATTCCCTCCCTCAAGCTTGGTCTAGGATCTCCAATAAAGACCAAACAAAACGAATCCAAGATTGTACACAAATGGAAGAGAATATAACAAAAACAGAGAACTTCACTATTGTCCTCTTAGATGAGTCACTGGACCATCTGAAGAACACAAAAACAGAAATGAGAATTGAGTTTTCGGTGGAACCAAGAGAACCTTGCTCTAATACCATGTTGGAATTCATGAGATTAAGCTCATGAATGGAGGAGACAATCAACTTGTGATTGAATCCTCTTAAACCCACACAAATAACTCATTCTCAAGATTAAGAGGAGACCATCAACTTGTGATGGAATTCACTCAATAGAGCTTGATAGAACTGAGATTACTAGAGAGTAATTCGATCCTAACAAGCAGAATAGCTCTAGTATGAAGCTAGATTTGTTATAAGCATCACACCACTTGTAGTTTGTGTGCTATGGAGAAACTAAATCTATACAATCATTAAGCTAGAGTAAAGTGATTAAAGAAGATATAAAGAAGAGTGTAGTGAGTGTTTGTGAAGTGATTAGGCTGCCTTAAGTAGCCTTCTACAAACAAGATCTACTAAAACACTACATTGAGAGATTAAGCTAAAATACTAAAGAGAGAAAATATCACTTCTTATTATCAATGTTGTTCTTTTCAAATGGACATTTTTTTTTATAGAGAAAGAAAAGCATATAGCCGTTGCACAATATGGCTGTTACTTTTCAAACACATTTGAAAAGATGCCTTGAAGATAAGGTTGTACCAAGTGGTCCCTTTTATATCAAGTGGTCTATTGTCTTCTTTCCTTCTCCAAATCTGATTCTAACGGTCATATGGTCCTTTGAATCTTCTTTATTCAAATACAAGTGTCCAACGGCTCCTTGTACCATCTGTACCGATGTGCACTTGGCCGTATAATCCGTACAGTCCATACACAATCCGGGAAATGCACAACTAATCTCATACTCCGGACTGTCCTTATGCACTTGTCCGTACAAGTCCGTACACAACCCCGGAAATGCACATCTTTGATCAATAATCACCACCTTCAACTCCCTTTAGAAGTTCTTGAAGTGATCTTCAGCCTTGTCTTTATAACTTCGGCCTTGGCTCTCCTCTTCTTCTTCTTTCTGGTCTTGGTGGTGATCGGCCTCTTCAACCTCTTCCTTTACTTTTCTTCTTCCACTCTAATAGACGGGTCGCGATGAAGTTGACATGAGAGACGGCCTAAGAAAAATTACAGTTAGGATCATGCAACATACAAGAAAAGAAATATAACCAAATCAAGAAAAGCAGAGTTTGTTAACCGACCCGAATGAGCTCCTCAGCGTAGAGAGTGTAGATCGGTTTATCAGCGAAATCTAGGATGGGTCGTACTGACGAAGATGACCCTGGACGCAGCGCAAGAACTCGACACACTTCCCAGGGACGTCGGAAATGTGCTTTCCGTATCCTTGAAAAGTAAATTGAAAATCGAAGGTTGAAAGGTCTTCAATCTCCTCAGGCTCTTCTCCCGTGGTCGGGACGCTAGAGCTGGCCGGCTCAATCGACCTGGATCTTCTGTTCACATTGCCCTTACCAACCCCTTTTCCAAAAGTTTCACCCCTTTGTCTCTTTGCTGTAGCAATAGAGGAGGCCGGTTTCAATGAGGATGCTTCAATGGTCATTTTTCCAGCCTTCTTGTCGTACTTGGTCGCCGACCCAGAGCCAGGAGTCTGTTGGATTTTCTCCCCAGTGAACTTAACAACTTTCCTTTCAGACTTCACCATCGTTTTAACCTGAGTTCTTGCCTTTTTTTACCTTAGTTTCTGATCCTACGGGATGCGAAGAGTGTAGGGACGAAGAGGCACTAGTGGGAGATTGAGACGACCTGAACATCCATAATTAATAATCTCCCCAAGCAGAATTACCTGTGTTGATACGCTGAAAACACCTCTGAGCCCTTTGTTCTAGAAGCTCCGGCCAATTCAGCTCTCCGCGATTCTCGAGAACAAGGAGAAGGTGGTCGATGTTCTTAGGGGGGGGGGGGGGGGGGGCACATGTACATATTGAGTGCAACCTTACAAAACAGATGAAATATTTAGAGGTCAAGATGAAAATTCAGAATTCATTTTGCAAAAGCCAAAAACTCAACTTTAACGAATGTTCCAACCCCGCCCAAAAAGTAAACTCCAAAGTCCCAATAGAGGTCTCGGATATCCGGACATAAAAGTAATTAGCCTCCCACTCCGTCCTCTTAGATCCGACCCCGGTTAGGAGACCAAGGTTCAAAAACCACGGCGTATAATATCGCCCAGATCGACCCTTCCGCTTAAACTGAACCATCTCCTAAAACTCAAGACAGTTAACCGACCTCCCAATTTTTGCAGCAAGGGTGAGGAGGGTAACAATATTCTGGACTGCCGCATGTGTGAGCTGGGTCATGGCGATTAACCATTTATGACAGTATTCGACCAAGAATTTAGGCAGCGGAAACCACAACGCGCAAACATTGAAGTACGATTCGTATAGGCACATAAAGCCCTCCGGAGGGGCCCATGGACGGTTATACATGGTCGGAATTAAGATGTCCTCGTCGGTTTCGAACGGATTCTTAGGGTCAATCCTGACCGGGGAAAGAAGATGTTCATCCCTTACCTCTTCCTCATCTCCGTCCTCCCCATCTTCGTCTTCTTCCTCCGGTTCAGAACCCAGGCGGTCAGATACCTCTTTGGAATCGACCTTATCTTCCTGGTCAGAAGGGCTAGCCCTCACTGTAGGATCAATCGACCCATCGTCAGACGAGTCATCCTAACGACTATAAATGGCGATCAATTCCACCGGAGGATCGGCACGAACTACAGACTGGGAGGCATGATCAATGGTGGTTGTTTTGCAAATCGACCTCTTAATGAGCTTCGTAGAATCTGTCGAAGAAAAAGATCCGGATATCTCTCTAAAAAAAAATTAAAAGGAGACAGAAAATAAAAACCAGCGCGGAGCAGGAGAGAACTTTTCTTACCTGAAAAAGCGGTTTCTTCTAACAAGAGATGTATATGTGTCTCAAGTTAAGGCGACAATTTCTGCCATTCATCTGCAAAGGCATACTCGAACAAATAAATCAGAATATTGACACATCATTGGACCATAAGGACTCTAAAAGTAGCAAAGTTAATGAAAGAGTAATGACATCTTTACCTATGCAATGTGAGCTATAAAATTATGTCCAAAGTTCTTTGCCATTGACTAAAACAGATGCTTCAAACTTCAATGTTGACTACTGTTGGCACTATATTAGCTCCACTAATTATATATTTAAGTTAGGGTATGAAGTAGCAAAGTTAAAATAGAAGAAAGAATCCCTTTTCCTCGTGCAACAACATTCGGTTAATATCTTAAGGAGTATGTTTGGAAAATACCCACAACGAATTAAGATATGTCATTTCAAATGACAATATTTGTCTAGGCCTTGCATTCAAGCACATACAAGTTTATCGGTGTTGGCCAAGCAGCCCAACGTACGGGCGTCCGGAGGAAACAATAATTCATGTTTTCTTTATTTGCCCACTAACACTGTAAAGATGCCTGGTCAACTATAGGCTATGCAGGTCTGGCCTTGAAGCCATTTTTATGAAACTTAGGTATAGGGTCTCATATTTTCTAGGCCCATAAATTTATTTTTAGTATGTACATATATTCTGTTTTTATTTTATTTTTGACATGAAAAAAAAATATGTTCGAGAGTAGTGTGTAGGTAAGGGGTGGGACATATGGATGTATGGTCGGGTTTAGTACCATTATTTTGGATTTTTAGATTTTGGTATTGAGGTTAAAGATACCATTTAGATTATTATAGTTTTTGGATCAGGACCAGATTGGATTCATACGGGTTTGATGTGGATCTTGTGTTGTACATAAGATCCATAACTTAACCAAATAAGTTTTCGATCGGATCGGATTCGGTTTAGTCCGAACTCAAACAAAATGTGTAATATAACGAGAAGAAGATTACAAGTCAAAATGAGCCAAAAACACTTGAATTCATAAGTGAAAGAGATTCAAATGTAAAAGAAAAAGAGAACAAAAGTCTAAATAACCATAAAAGAAGAACTAAAATTGAAATATTTTAAAGTATAAGCATTATTCTTGAATCGTAAATCTTGATCTCATATCTTTTTTTTCATAACAAACAAAAGTATGATATAAAATTTATATCTAATACCTTGTATTTGTATGTATATACCGGTTTAATGGGATTTCACTTTGGTTTTCGGATAAAAATGAACATGTACAGAACTCGAAAATAAATTAAATTGGAAACCAATCGATATTTTGGCAATAATCAATACCGACTAAAACCGGCTATTTCGGATTGGTTCCGAGTTCAGAATTTCGGATTTAGATATTATGACCACTCCTAGGTGTGGGGTTGTTTTAGAAACCAAATTGTTAAATAACTAATACATCTTTCTTTTATTGTAATTCGTAGGAGAATAACAAGAATTAGAAAAGTAAAACACAATTTTAGTAGCTTTAGGGTATTGTATTTTTCATTTTTATTTGTAAACTTGATTTATATATATTTTTAAATAGACTTCATTTCAAAAAAAGATTTCATTAAAAAAAAATGATGGTATCTTCTTTATATAAAAAATGGAAGAATTTTTGGCATCTTAGAGCATCCACGTAGGCAGAAAATGCTGAATTTTTGAGGCCAATCAAATTGACATGTCACTAATTAATTTTATACAAAATAATACTCAAAATGACATGTGGTGTATTGAATATGTGTTTCGTTAACCAGCTTCACCAAATATCTCATCATAGTAATGCACACGTCCAATTAATGCTAGGCCATCATAAAAGCCCAAACGTTCACCAACCTTGAATCATCTTCTCCCTTCTCGCCTCCTGGCTCCTACAATTCCCAAATCACCGTTACATAAATATCAATCACAAACCACGATCCAACTCACATCTTCCAACTTAATTCAATTCAGAAAGAAACTGCAAATCTCCTCACTTTCTCTCATTATTAACGCTCAAATTCAAGAAGTTAAGTCATAGTAATGGCTCCACGATTGCACGACCCCTCCATCCCATATATAGTACCCAATTCAGCCACATAATATCACTCACGTCTTTTTACTCTCCCTCACTTCCTGAAACAGCTATGACATGCATTCACATGTCAACCACGGATGTAATTCTTATTAAGTAGTACCGTGAAATGTTATTTTTGCAGGTACCTTCAAGCTGACTCTTCAATTTACAGAGGATTATCCGAACAAACCACCAATTATGCGTTTTGTTTCTCAGATATTTCACCCAAATAGTAAGTTAGATGAAATATAAATCATGATGTTTGCTACTCCTCTTTCTCTTTAAACTTTGTCTCTGTTACTTGCTCTTATCGTTTCTCCTACTGTATTGTACAGTCTACGCATGGAAGTATTGGTCTGGACATCTTACAGATTCAATGGAGTCCCATTTATGATGTTGTAGCAATTCTTACATCTACCCAGGTATATGATCATGTGTGTCATTTCATCTTTTGAATATGTATCTCATCGTAGAAACTAGAGTTTGTTGATTTTTCATCTAAAGCATTTGGTTTTTACAATTTGCTGACCCTCCTCTGTGATCCCAACCCAAACACACCTGCAACCTTAGAAGCTGATTAATAAGCGATCAGGGATTGAATGTCAATGTGCCCATGTTTGTAGCATTTGAAGAAGGTGATCAAATCGGTAAAAACATCGATATTTAGGGACCTTAATCTCAAAGAACCTTCCTCAACAAATTTTATTCTAACTAACCCTCTCTATTCTAACTAACCCCAAAATCATTTTCTTTCATCTTTACCCCTCTATATTAATTAATATAATACTAACAACCTAACTAAATACCTAATTAAATTACCTAACAACCAATATAATTCTAACCTACCTAAACATTCCACGTGCCCCTTCCTCTTCTCCTCTTCTTCCTTTCTCTCTCTAGCTGCGTTAAAGGCAACCAAAACAGAGCAAGCTCCAAGCCTCCAACAATAAAATCAAAACATTAATTCTCCTCTTTCTCTAATTTAATTTTGAATTCAATTAGACAACAACCAAACACTAACTATTTTCCTCTTTCTCTCTCTCTCTCTGCTATGAACGAAAGAAAACAGAAGCTAAAAACAAGATTGATTCTTCCTTTCTTCCTCTTATTTCTCTCTGAATCGAACGATGTTGATTCTATTTTTCTCCTCGTCATTCTCTTCCTCTCTTTCCTCTCCTTAAGTGGCAAAGAACAACTAACAAAAAACAGAGGAAGCTTCGGATTGGTCGGATTTGGAAGCTTCCTCATTGTTTGATTCTTCCTCAAGTTGTCGCCAGTCCGTTTTCTTCTCTATCTCGGTCGTCGTCGTCATTCATCTTTGGTTCTTCATCTTTGTTATAAAAAACAGAGGCAATTAGAAAAACAGAGGCAATTTGAATGTGGAGGTCGTCAACGGGAGAACATAGATGAAGAAGAAGAGGTAAGGGTTGGATGGTATGTAGGATTACTTAAACTACGTTGGTAATTCTCTCTGCCAAGTATGACTGGTAATAGTAGGTATGAAAGTGTTATTTTATTTTGGTACGAGTCTCTACCAGATATGACTGGTATGACTAGGTATGAATGTGTTATTTTATTTTGATACGAGTCTCTGCCAGATATGACTGGTATGACTAGGTATGAATGTGTTATTTTATTTTGGTACGAGTCTCTGCCAGATATGACTGGTATGACTAGGTATGAATGTGTTATTTTATTTTGGTACGAGTCTCTGCCTTATATGACTGGTATGACTATGTATGAATGTGTTATTTTATTTTGGGAAGAGTCTCTGCCAGATATGACTGGTATGCCTAGGTATGACTACGGTTTATGGTTTTAGGTTTGTTCTTCCTCTCTCTTTTTTATTAATTTTCATGATCCTTAAGTCCATATATAGCTAATTGATACTTAGGGACCACATAAAACATATAAAGTTTAATAATGAAATTAGAGAAAAACACACTTTTTCCTAAAATATACCTCATACATAAGGATAATGTATGAGTACAAACCTCATTGTTATGCCAAATACGCAAAAATAAAGTTATTCTACATTTGAATACACAAAATGATAGTAAATATGTTTCAATGATTACATTGGAGTAATCCTACTGGAAAAAATATGATTTCACCTAAGTATGACTAATAATACGTGAAAACCATCAAAGTATGACTATGTGTAAAGTGGTCATACTAGAAAACTAAGTATGACTATGTTTAAATTTTATATATTATTTAATAGGTTTGACGGCGCATGTGTTAAATATGCTTATTTATAATAATTTTTAAAACTTTTTCACATGTTTATGTTCACTTCTTAGTTAGACCAGTATGACCAGTTTTCTATTTTATATTCACTTGTTAGTTAGACCAGTATGACCAAATTTAGAACTTTTGTCAAATAAGTGTTTATCATTATGATTTCTTCCAAATTGTTTCAAGCACCTATAAAACAACAACAAAGTACCTAAAAACAATTCCATTAAAACAACATTCCAAGTTTTCGTTTCGTGTCTTATCATCTACCTAAAAATCACCCGTTTACCATTACAAAAGTCACCATTTGTTCTTATTTGTGTTTTCCTAGTATACATATATATCTAATGGTTATGCTTTCGTCCTCTTCCTAGGAAGTCACTCTTATGGTTTCCTTTTTTCTCTACAAATGCTTCTTTTGCTTGGTTATCTTCTTCTACTACTTGCTCCATCAGCTTATATCCAACTTCATTATCCTTTTCTTCAGTTCTAGCACCTGATTTCTCACCAACAATAGCCATTAGTTTTTATTTCCCTCATGAACAATAACAACCAATGTTCTTTTTCTCTTTTACTTCATGTTCTTCTTTTGGTTCTACCAATTCTATATTATCTGAGATTCAATTCTATGGTTCTTAATGAAAAAAAACAGATCTTAAAAGTTTATACCTTTGTGTCGTTTCCAGTGAAGAAAACTACTCCATTAACATACTTTGTATTTCTAAGCTTTGAATCTCGAAGAAGAAGTTGTTGATTTTGTTGTTCCAAATCTAAAGTTCCAACATGGTTCCAACCATAGTACAACGATATGGTTATGTCGAGATTCATCGTCTCTCCATAACAAATCGAATTTTCATAGCTCACCAGAATCAATTACAAAACCAATACCACCTAACCATATCAAAGAGCCAAATTCAAAACAAATGCAATTCCAAACCAACCAAAATCAATTATACAACACATGAATCAGAGAAAAAGCACCAAGAACAATTTCCATGTAATTGGCAATTCCATAGAGCCAATCACTATTTTGGTTTGTAGTGGTGGTGTTAGCAACATATTTGAAGGTTTCAGAGGACGAAAACTACATCAGCGTCAGAGTAAGGAAACGAAATCTGGTCTAGACACGAATTGAGCCACGAGGGTCCGACAAGACTACGGCCAAAACTTGTTGTGGCTGAAGCGAGAGTGGCAAAAATAGAATAGTCTGGTTTTGGAGAAAGAGGCCATCTCCAGCGAGTACAAGGTAGAAATTTTTAGAGTTTTTGAACCTTAGCAGGCAAAGCTAACAGAGAATTGAGAGAAGAAATATGAGAAACTTCGACGAAGAGGAAAAAGAGAAAAAGAGAGTTTTAGGATTAATTTTAAATCCATGTTTCTTTCAGTTTCTGTTTGGGTTCGAGTTTAAGTTTGATCTTGGTTAGGTTCTGTAGTTTTTCAAATTCATTAAGGGTTTACTTGTCTTTGTGTGCGTTTTGATTTATAAAAAAAAATGAAAAGGAAATTGTTTTTTAGAGAGGGATATTTCAGAATAAATTTCTATGGGGAGAGTCATTAGAGATTAAAGTCCGATATTTAGTCTTCCAAAATTAGTTGTTTCCATGCCTCCTGTTCAATATGTATGTACTGTAAAGGCTGAATAAATCTATCCATTTTCAGGTTTGCTCATCTCTGTTTTCTTTTTCTTTTTCAAGTTGGACTGTGTTTTTGTAATGGCTGGATTATCATATGTAATTATGTGGAATTGGAAAAGAGTCATTGATATTCACAAACCTGCAATAACATTTTATTGAAATTGGTTTTATTATAAAATGCATGTGTTAATTAGTAAATGGCACATTACTAAGAAATGAAACAACGTGTTTAACTAAGAAATGAAACAAACTGTTAAACTAAGATATGAAATGACTCATTCATTATAGCAAAATATAGATCAATCGCATTGATTTTCATGTATATGAAGCACTCATAACTACATCCATGCAGGCCCGTGGCTATGAAGGATCAAAAGAAACTTTGGCATGTGGCCCAAAGTTTTGAAAAAAATATTAGAGGCCCATAATTTTTATTAACCCTTCCCTATTAGCATTAGCAATAACGTGATACTACATATATTTTTGATCAAAAGAATTAATTGAGGGTTATTAATTAACAACTAATTAGAAGTTAAAAATAATCAAAGAAAATACAATTAGGGCAGTCTCTTAACTCTTTCACTTTTTCTTAATCAGGGCAAACTTTTTTTGTTATTCACTCATTCTGTATTACAAACAAAAGAACAATCAATTGGTAAGTAATCTCTTTATCATAATATGTATTTGTGTTCATCTAACATTAGCTTAGATTCTGATTAAGCAACTCAAACGTGATTTGAAATCTAATAAAAAAAATTTGATCTCTAATTTTAAATTAGAGGTTTGAAATTGTATTCGTAATTCAATCTAAATAAAAATATGATGTGCTCAAACTCAAAGTCAAGCTCAAGTGCTTTGTTTTGCTTATTACGTTACAGACTTATAGTGCACATGCTTTTATCAAATCATTGAAACAAATACATTGGTTATGATTGCTTTGTTTGTTTATAATTTTTAAGTTACGATTATTTAGAGGATTATTGACTTATTGTAACATTTTTTTTTAATCCAGAAAAGTATCACCAAATAAGATGAAGAGACCATTGTCTGGAGGAGAGAAGCTGAAAATTAAAAAAAAAAGAGAAGAAGAAAACAAGTCTCAAGCAGGTTCTATATTCAGGTATTTCAAAAAATCTGAATCTGTTGATGATTGTGCAAAAAAGAATGATGAGGAATGTGATATTGATGGGATTGATAGAGTAGATGAGAATATGGGTGAATGTCATAGAGAAGAAACAAATCTTGAGCCAGAAAATGTGAATGTAGTGATAGATGATTATTTGAATGAAGATGACTTTAATGAAAAAGAGGGTGAGAATAAGAATGAAGGTGAAGAAGGCGATGATTTCATTGAGCATTGCGGATTTTTGGATATGTATGATCCTGGAAACTGGACAAACATAAAAAAAGGATGGAATGAATGGAGAGATTTTATGGTTGTCCAAGGTCCGGCAAAAAGACTACCAATTGATTCTGAGTTTCCAAAGAATGGTGTTAAAAGACACTTCTCACATTTTTATTACTCAAGAGATATAGGAGGTGGACAAAAGCAGGATCGGCGTTGGCTAGTTTATTCAAAGTCATTGAACAAAATCTTCTGCTTTGGTTGTAAGTTGTTTAATCCGTGTGGCAAATGTAAATTGGCATCTAAAGGATTCAATAATTGGGGAAATATTTTGAGAAGTCTTGGTGAGCATGAATCTAGCCGGGAACATATTGTATGCATGAAACAATGGGTGGAACTAGAACTCAGGCTGCAGAAAAATCAGACCATTGACAAATATGCTCAAGATAAAATGAATGAAGAGAGAAGTCATTGGAGGCAGGTTTTGTTGAGGATAGTTTCTGTGGTAAAGACTCTTGCTAAACAAAATCTAACATTTCGTGGAAGCAGTGGGAAGATTGGAGAAGATAGTAATGGAAATTTCTTAAGTTTAATCGAGATGCTTGCTGATTTTGATCATGTGATGATAGAGCATCTTAGAAGATATAAAGAAGGCGAATCCCGTTACCATTACCTCAACAACATAATTCAAAATGAGTTGATAGCTTTGTTAGCTAATGAGGTTAAAGCTATGATTATCAAGAAAGTTCAGAGTGCAAAGTTCTTCTCTGTCATTCTTGATTGCACTCCAGATATTAGTCATCACGAACAAATGACTGTTATAATTCGGTGTGTGGATGTTTCAACCACTTCAACTAAGATCGAGGAGTTTTTTTTAACATTCTTGAGAATTGATGATACATCCGGAGAAGGACTTTTTCGTGAACTTCAAGATGTGTTGGCTGCTTTTGACTTGAAAATTGATGATGTGAGAGGGCAAGGTTATGATAATGGCTCTAATATTAAGGGAAAGCATAAAGGAGTTCATAATAGATTGCTTGACATTAATCCAAGGGCGTTTTATACACCTTGTGGTTGTCACAGTCTTAATCTTGCACTTTGTGATATGGCGACCACTTCTTCAAAGGCGGTCTCGTTTTTTGGAATTATCCAGCGTAGTTATTGCTTCTTTGCAGCTTCAAATAAGTGGTGTAAAATATTTGAAGATAAAGTGGGAGGCCTGACACTTAAGTCTTTATCAAATACTCGATGGGAGAGTCATGTTGAAAGTATTAAAGCAATACGATTTCAAGCTCCTAAAATTATGGATGCTTTAGTTTATTTTGCTAAAAATAGTGATGATCCAAAAGAGCAGAGCGACGCTTAGTGTCTTGCTATAAGCGAAACACATGGAATTGGAAGTTTTGAGTTCTTGGTTTCAATGGTTATATGGTATGATCTTCTTTCTGCTGTGAACATTGTCAGTAAGAGTTTACAATTAGAAGATATGGACATCGATGTTGCTATCTCTCAGTTGAAGGGGTTGATTTCTTATTTCCAAAAGTACAGAGATTCAGGTTTCGAGAAAGCCAAATTGGAAGCTACATGCATTGTAGAGTCCATGGAGATTGAGGTTGTATTCCCCAAAAAAGCAAAGCGGACCATTAAAAGAAAAAGACATCATGGCGAGGAATGTGAGAACGTTGAAGGAAGTGTGGTATTATCCCCAGAGGAGAGCTTTCGAGTTGATTACTTCATTCAGATTATGGATCAAGCTCTCTACTCACTTGAGACGAGATTTGAACAGTTTCAGAATTATGAAAAGATATTTGGCTTTTTGTTTGATTTGAGGAAGTTGTAGTCAGCGAGTGATGATATTTTGATGGCATCTTGTACCAATCTTCAAGATTCTCTAACTCATGGGAAGCATTCAGACATTGTTGCTAATGATTTGTTTTATGAACTAAAAGTTCTACCAGAAGGTTTACCCAAAGAAACTAAGAGGCCTATTGAAGTGTTAGACTATTTGAAAACGGTTGAAGATTGTTATCCGAACTCATGGATCGCTTATCGGATATTGTTGACGATTCCAGTTTCAGTTGCATCTGCTGAAAGAAGTTTCTCAAAGTTGAAGTTGATAAAATCTTATCTTCGCTCGAGTATGTCACAAGAGAGATTGAGCGATTTGGCTATCTTGTCTATCGAAAGAGAGTTGGTAAAAGATATTTCTTTTGAAAGTTTGGTTAGTGATTTTTTTGCAAAAAAAGGAAGAAAAATATTATTTTAGAATTATTAATTTGTTTTTACTTTTGTTTTGGACAAAATGGTTATTATATATTTTATATAAGTTATGGCAATTTTTTTAGTAATTAGTTTCGCATCGGGCTTTTTTTTGTCTAGCCACAGCTCTGCATCCATGTTAAGTCGTTGCAGAGGATAAGCTATAAAAGAGGCTTTCTACGGGTAACAATTACAGGTGCCATGTACTTTCACTTCATCTAGACTTGGTTTCTTTCCCCTTAGTGAGTACTTTTTGCCACAAAATACAAACTCTCTGATTTATGTGTTAGTTTCCAAAGATTTCTAACTATTATGGACTTATGGTTATATTTACAAAACATAATTACTATTATATAACTCCACTTCCAATTGTAGATTGTAATTTTAATTTCATCGATCATGCAAACCTCGATTAATATTATGCTAACAATGATCATATAGTTACATGAATATTAATTGCTAAAGTTCACAGGAAAAGCAAGGACTTCCTTGATGAAAGATGGGAGGACATAGATGGGTTTAAAGAAGTGATGGCAACAACTTACATGGAGGTCAGCTGCAAGAGTTTCTTTAGCAAAAAAACAACTTACACCGAGGTAGGGAAGGGTTGTTTGAGTTGAGACTTGAGATCCTGGGTTTTAGTTTACAAACATTGCTTTGATGCTTTAAGTCAAAAGCATAAAATGTGTACATCGTCATTTTTTTTTAAAAGGCAAGAAAAGCGAATTAGAAGGATTTAGTTTTGGCCTGATAAAAATAAAATGGGTGCTCTAGCATGGACACCAATATTTTCAAGCAAAGACTGAAGAAGGAATTAAACAACTGTTAAATTAATTGTTACTGCTACCTTAGAACCTATGAGAAAATAGTATATTCTTGATGTGCAAGAAGAGGCAACATAAAGCAAAAAGAAAATGAGTAACATAAAGCACCTATTATCGTTGGAATGTTTACGTCTTAAAGACTTTGAAGTCATGGCGAAATAGGGTATATATGATCTTAAACAAAAATAATAGAATTTCCATACAATAAACACGCATAGAACATAGCTATAAGGAGAAAAATATTATCAAAGATTATCGACAGGTTAACTATCAAAATCAAACTTTTCCATATTGTAACAATAAACCTCTTGATAGGCGACAAATTCCTATTTGAATAGTCCTATGAACTAATCAAATGACAGTTTTAAGTTCTACAGTGTCTCACACTTTAAAATCTTAAAATGATAAAATGGTGAAGATATTAAACTAAGAAATGACTAATGAATGAACAAAACATAAAAAAAAATTACACATGAAATCTCAATCAATACTAATTTATAATTCCCAATCAAACCTAAAAAAATAATTTTGCTTCATCTACACAAATTTACAAACGACATACCGGATCTTTTGCAGAGAATAACATTTTATCATTTTGACCAGAAGGTTTGTGCTTAAGGAGCACAGCCAAATGAAAAAATTCTCTTCCTTTACTGGATTACTCCCAAAAATAACATTATTCCTTTACACAAATGTGACAAAAATCTATTCCTTTACTGGATTATTCCTTTATGAAAGAAAAGTCAAACACAAAAAATAGATATTAATAATAACATGTTACTAAAAAACCACGCGTAGCTGTTGGTATCTCTCTTGTTCAAAAAACCACGCGTATCAGTAAAAAATGCTAAATTTCTTTAGCCAATGAAACTGACACGTCACAAAGCCATGTCATATTTTCGTTTTTGGTGGGCTAATTCCAACAACATAAAAAGTAAATTTGAGCCCATCTTAAATTTGAATTGCACTTCAGGTTTGTATATATCACCCTCACATTTAGTCAATTAATATGCTCATTTATTAATATGCTTTGGTTATCCTCGGATGGTACATTATTTGTTATATTTTAAAAGAGAGATCGTTTATTCTTTCTAAGATTTGAATAAAAAAGTACACATATCTTTTCATTTACATCCTTATTTTCAGTTGGGCTTGGGTGTTTTGCACTCTTTTTAATTGAATTATTAGTTTTTCTTATTTCCTCTTCATCATATTCTTAAATTATGATTGAGAAAGAACAATAATAAATTGTAACCATTTGCATTTCTTAAATACATGGTATGTTTTGATCAACCAGTGACTTAGAATCTTAAAACATGCTGGAATTTTAAGATTCGTTCACTGTGGTGCTTCTTTTGCTAATTTCGTACAAAAATTGTTGTTGTGACCATGCTTCCGGAAAAATAAATTTTCCTATTAAACTTTTACATGTCTTTGCTTTTTTTTTTAATCAAATTATGTGTCTTTATAATTTTTGATGAGAATGGTGTTTAAGTTCAAACTTAAAAAGGTAGGTGTTGGTGCATAAATATTGCTTCAACTTTTTTCTCTATGGTCAAACTAAAACTAGATTTCCATGTAAAAGAAGTGTTGTTCCCTTTTCTCTACACAAAGACGTCATACCTTAAGAACAAATAAGACAAAGCAACTTAGAGAGGTCTTTTGGAAGTGACCAAACCGAAATGTGAGAAAGATATTGAGTTCTTGTTGTTACTGAGGCTAGAATTGGTTACTAACTTTCGGAATGAAAACTTAAGTTATTTAAAGCCTGTACGGACATTAAAATAGAACAATGCATCACAAAATCCGGGCGTAGCCCGGAGAAGCCCCTAGTCTCCTTTATATTAACGGGGAAGAATTCTTGGCGTCTAAAGGCCTCCACATCATCAAAAAAATCTGAATTTTTATGGCCAATCAAAGTGCCATGTCACCTTTACAATCAACCCTAAACCCATCATCTCCCCCAAATCACACGACTTCTTCGGTTTCAATCTAGATCTCATATGCCTTTTCAGTCTCTCGGTTTAAAACACTATAACACACCATCATATTGCTGATGGATTCAGTTTCATTATCTCCATTTAGTTTCTTTTTGCCCTTCGATAAAATCTCTATTTGGATCTAACACAACTCACTACCAATGCATTCTGGGAGAGAATCCTGGCCAACAATATATAGGTAAGATATTGCCCTTATTCTTACTCTTCTATTTTTTTTCCCCTGTAACTATGTGTTTTTCGAATCGGGTCTGCCACATATTGAATTCATATTGTTTTTTGTTCAGGTTGAGGCATGACTCAAATTATTAGTTTTGCGTGGTTATGGAGAAAAACCTTGTGATTTATGGAGGAACATCGACTAACAAGAACGAGATATGTTTACAAGAGCTCTCCCGGATTATTTAGACTAGGGTTGGACTCGCCCGTTGGGCGAGTTTTGTTTCTTTTGATGTTTTTATGTTATTTTCTTATGTTTGGAAACTATATCATATATAACGTGTACTGCAAAGTATTTATGTTAGTATATATCTTTTACATTCATTAACATATTATAATATCATATGTTCAATCATTAATTTGAGTGTGAAATTTTCTTTTCTTTTTTGAAATTCTTCTAATTTGGCATTTGATTTTAAATAAATAATTTTTAGTTTCTAAAAACTTATTATTTTATTTTTAGTTACTTCTATCTTAACCAATCATAATCGCGTAACATGTATAATAATATATTTACTTTTTCTTAAACACTTTAAAAATATTTTAATTTTTCCTAGATTTTAGTGTTAAAAGCATTGATTCAAATATTGAATTATCAAATAGGTAATTATTTTGCATCATGGTGTATAACTGCGTACACTTTTACATAAAAATCATATATCATTCTCCCTATATTTTGTTATATAATTCATGAATAACGCGACCATTCATTTTTTAACTTTACATATATCAAAACTCAAGATTATTTATTTATTTTAATATATGGTATTGCAACGTTTTTAATTTTTTCTTTTATAGTTCAAGAAACTCAATTATATTGAATAAATTCTTTTTTTCTTTTGGACAAATCTTATATTCCAAATTTTTACTTTACTTTCTCCTAAATGTTTTTGATATCCTTTAATGAAATCATATATCTTATTTCTCATTAAACCTTCAACCTCATAGCAATTGGCGGAATCTCAATTATGATGCCTTAATAATTGAATCATTTAATCTATTTTTGTTTGATTATATCTCATGTCGTTTATTTACATTTTTATTCATTGCTCTTATATGTAAACTCATAATGTTTCGATTATTTTCTAATGAATTTTATTATAAATGATATATATTTATTATTGAATTTTTAGTTTAGAAAATAAAATACTCAAATAATCCTAAAACATAGTTTGCGTGATACATGAGTTTTATAATTTTATTAACTTAACGACAAAATTTTGATTTTACCATTTACAGTGTATACCTCTTATCTTTCAAATAATGGTATTATAACACTTTCAATTTTTTCTTTCATCCTTTCATAAAATTCAAATATAACGTAATGAAAAAATTGTATATTCCAAATTTTCATCCTATTATCTCATCTTTACTAAGATGGTTCAGTAGCTTTTTAGTGAAATAGTATAGAGGAATTCCCTCATATACCACTCTTTGAAGTTTTTTTTCCAAAAATACCACCTTGAAGTTTTTTTTCCAAAAATACCACATTTTTTTCCAAAATTCCAAAAATACCACTTTTTTAAAAGTTGATTTTTAAGGTTTAGAATTTATATTTTTTGGGTTTGGGTTAACTATTCCAAAATTAGGGTATAGTTTTAGGGGGTAGGGTTTGGGTTTGGGGTTTAGGGTTTAGTTTTGAATGTTAAAAATGAATTTTTAAAAAAGTGGTATTTTTGGAACTTTGGAAAAAAAGTGGTATTTTTGGAAAAAAAACTTTAAGGTGGTATTTTTGGAAAAAAAACTTAAAAAGTGGTATTTTTGGAAATTGCCCGTATAGTATATGACAACTCCTTAACAATTGTTTGACACTTAAATTATTTAGGTTTTTTTTCTTTGATTCTTTGATGTCGTTTATAATTTTATCCATTTGTTTTTATATGTATATTTATTTTACGTATTTCCAATTTCTTAAACTGATTATATATATAAAAACTTTTAAGCAAGAAGGTCAACCCGTTGTTTAGAATTTAACATTATATTTATTTTACTTGTTTAACCCATTTTTTATTTACTTGTTTAAACTCTACATATATTTACTGATTTTCGTTTTTTTAATTTAATTAAAGTGTAGTAGTTATTAGTAACAATAAATATACATAAACGACATCATCTTTAGTGAGATGGTTCAATATCCTTGTAGTGAAACAAAATATATTATTTCTCTTTAGATCAACAACATCTTAACAATCGTTTGACATTCAAATTATTTAGATTTGTTTATTTGATTCTTTGATGTTGTTTATATTTTTATTCATTTGTTCTAATATGTATATTTAATGTACATATTTCCAATTTTTGAAACTGAATATTGTTATTATAAAATCCATTTATTTTTGAAATTATATTTACAACAATAAAATACTCAAATTAATTTCACATGTACTACTTTTAGCTATTTATTGATTTATTTTCGTATTTTATATTTAATTAGATTTTTTTTACCTATAAGTAAGAATATATATATATAAACATGAATTAAATGACACTTAAATTTAAAATTAATTGTAAAAAATGATTTGCCTATGTGGACACCTTAGATGAAAAGAGGACTCCCTAATTATATATATGATTATTATTTACTCTTCATTAGATTATCTATTGTTCGTGAATAGATTTTGAATGACTTATTATTGTTATTTAATATTTACCAATCGTCTAAAGTTACGATTTGGCCTTTAGTCTTTCTCCTTTTATTTACACGTGTATTATTAATTACGTTTTCCATACATCATCTATCGAAAAGTCTATAATCTTCTGAAGTCATCAAAGGTCAAGCCGTACACAATTTTAGGGTTTCTCGGATCAGCCATAAGTGATATTACCGGCCAATCACAACCACAAGAATCCATGCTCGAGGCATCAATCCTTTTGCCGTCTCCTTGCTCCGGCTGATGCTTCGCCTCACAACGGATCTTCGTTTGGCTCCCGAGATAAAAAACAATGTAAAGTCAAAGAGAATGAATGCGTCAGTTAGATTTATCTATCTTTATCTCCAACAAGAAAAAAATGAGGTAAACACTGATTTATCTCATGTCTTCCAATTTTCGAAAGTTGTTATGCAGGTGTCCCTCATATTCCAGATCACTAACACCATGATACGCTTCAATTACTATATTGGTGAGTCAATTCAATTATGCAACTATAGTCTCTCCACAAAAATTTGTATGAGTTTCTAATTTCTACATTTCAAAATCAAATTTTTCCAAATGTATTTTAATTTTCTTGTTTAGCAATGTTCATGACTTTGTTGGATAAAAATTAGGGCAATTTCCAAAAATACCACTTTTTAAGTTTTTTTTCCAAAAATACCACCTTGAAGTTTTTTTTCCAAAAATATCACATTTTTTCCAAAGTTCCAAAAATACCAATTTTTCAAAAAAATTATTTTTAACATTCAAAACTAAACCCTAAACCCCAAACCCTACCCCATAAAACTATACCATAATTTTGGAATAGTTAACCAAACCCAAAAAATTTAAATTCTAAACCTTAAAAATTAACTTTTAAAAAAGTGGTATTTTTGGAATTTTGGAAAAAAATGTGGTATTTTTGGAAAAAAAAACTTCAAGGTGGTATTTTTGGAAAAAAAACTTCAAAGAGTGGTATATGAGGGAATTCCTCTAAAAATTATATGTCCCTCATAGAATGTTCTACATCCCAATCCCAGATACGTTTACGGTTTCTAACTATAACTATCTAAAAATATTACTCCCTCCGTTCTTTTTTGTTTGATGCTTAAGGTTTCTACACACAAATTAAGAAATCATTCAATTTTTAATTTTTTCAAAACAAAACATGTTTTATCATCAATTCCAAAATATCTCAATCAATCAAAAAATAATCTGCAGAATTTAAAAAGTCAAAACAACAAAAACACAATTAATTTTGCATAGATAGTTGAAAACATCAATCAAAATGAAACAAAAAAATGAGTCTAAAACATCAAATAATAAAAAACGGAGGGAGTATTATTTGTTTGCATTGTTAGCTTTGATTTCTCATCCTTTTAAGGGGAACATATTTTATTAGTTTTGACAAAGAAATAACACAAATATGAATCAGTATTTCTATTGCAATATTACATCCATTTAATAGTAGGACTAAGACCTCTGCTTGAAATTCATATTCACATTCGGAGAAGTTGTTCTTTCGTATTTAGTATTTGCCACTAGGGGCTTCTTCCACACTACGTGCGGGTTTTGTTGTTAATATCTTAGTACTTTTAAAATTTATATTTTCAAATTTAAGATTTTTTATGATGTTTTTGTGTAATAATGCTTTAGTAAGACTAACTTTCTGGTTTAAGTTTTTGGTCTCGAGTCATGATGGTCTTTGACAAAATCTATTCAAAATACTCACGACGACTTCTATGGTGATATGATCCAAACGCATAATTGCGTTATTGGTTCTCTTTTTCTCTTCAGCAAGTCCCATCAAAGTTTCTTTTATCTTCTTCTCTTTTACATCTCTTCTTATTTTTTGTCTAAGCTTCTTTACTTCTTCCTCTTTGTTCTCTATCTCTTTCTTCATTTTTTCTCGTGATTCCTCTCGACCACCCAATTCGTTGTTTATCTTCGACGTTTTCTTTATTGTTTTCTTGTACTTCTCTTGCCTCTATGACTTTTTCCGGCATGGATTCAAATCCTTCTAAATGTTATGTTTACTTTCTCTCATATCTTTTTGATCATACTTCGATAGCTTTTCTGTGTTACCGTGAGAGTTTTCTCATGTGGTAGGATGAATTATTATTTCTGTTACAACCAGTTTACATTTGTTTAAATGATTTGATTTTGTTACGAAAGATGGCTCTTCTGTGTGATATTTTAATTTGTTGGTTTTCTTGTTTTTGGTGAAACCTTAGTCGTATGACTCTAATTTGGGTGGCATTAGGGTTGGGCCTAGGCTATTGAAATTATAAGGGTAACAAATGTTTTTGTTAGTTTTGAATACCTTTGAAACATTTTAATTGATTAAGATGGAGTCCTTTTTTTACATTCATTTACGTTGTTGTTTCACCATTTTTAAAAATAATGTTTTCTTGTTTTTGAGTCACAAATGGTGGTTTACTTTCACAATATTGTGTGTGAACTTAATTCATGAGGTTTGTTTACTTAATAAAATGTACGGATGTAATATCAAACGGAGATGAACGGAAAGTTCAAATTAATTATAAACTGAGATAGAATATCAAATCCCACATGTAACAGAGAAAATAATTATAAACCAAGAATGCAACCTTATGGCAATCACAGAAGAACACATCTTTTGAACAAAAACAAAAAAAACACAACACATCCACTGGTCTGACCATAAAAAGTGTAATCCTATCTTTAACATTCAAATGAGACTGGTTTCAAATGTGGCCAGTTGAGAAACTCAGCATGATACACACAAACAACAATTACTTAAATTGTTTGTTAAAGAATCTTCATTGCTTATATATTACCTTTTTGGACATGCCACTCAAACTTTCATTATGTCCTTTTATCTGCTTCACTCAACTCGTGAGTCTTGTCTTGTATGTAGTCGTCATTACCCAAAAGTAACTTATGTATGAAAAATCACATAAATCAGTTTTGTATAGAGTTCTTGGAATTTCATTCTCATATCTAAGCTGTCCTCATTCCTCTCTTTCAGCCTCTGTAAAAATTAACCACTCCGGTTTTTCTTATTCTTAGTTCCAAACGAATTCCTTTTTTTTTGTCAAAAACTAATTCCTTTTAAACATTTTAAGTGTTCAACTCAAATAATGAAGTAGATGTCTATACACCAAGATCCACCATCTTAAGTCTCGACTCAAACACCTTTCCTTACCTCAACATCATGTGTTTTCATCACTTCTTTAGAACCATGACATCTTTCATCAAGCCAATCTTTCATCAAGCCATATCCTCCCTTGCTTGTTAGGGTTAGAAATCAGGATCCATGTAATCGTGATCACTCTTAGCATAACACTAATCGATGTCTGCATGACCAGTCAAATCACCATTACATATTGCAATTGGAAGCAAAATTATAATACAGTATTACCTTTTACAACTACAACCATAACAAATTAAATTTCTCCAAACTATAACAATAGGTGTAAACAAAAAGAGTGCAGCGAACGGAGAGATACATTTTATGGCGGTAGGATACTCCCTTTGGCTTTGGATACTCTTGCCAAAAAAGGCATTTCCTTTTAAGCTTACCACAACAACACTGGTAAATCCTCTGCAAATGACATGAATCAATAAATGTATTATCAAAAAGAGTATAAGGTAGTTCCGACAACAAAGATTACTCCGCAAACTTTCTTATACATATCGACAAAGGTGCCTTTTTCCCTTTTCAGTTTTACACAATCCACTATCTGGTAAAACAACAATTTATAAGATGTTTTGAATCAGGTAAATGTTTGTTTCTTTTTGATTTGAAGAAGCGAAGACACGAACCTACAGAAAAATAAGTAGATTACACCCCAAAAACTGAAGAGGATTAAAAAATTGAAGATAAAGAAGGTCGAGGGTCTTACCCTAGGTTGCATGGAAACTCTATTTTATGACGTTTCACGCTTCGGAATCGGAATCGGAATCGGAATCTCTTGGAATCGTCGTGGAATCGCGATTCCAAAAACTACCATTTTGGAAGCGCCTTGGAAGCGTCTGATTTCAATTTGGAAGCGCCTTGGAAGCGTCCGATTCCATTTTGGAATCGCGATGGAAACTTTTTTTCATTTTGGATGATAAAAATTAAATATTAGAAAACTTAAAAATTGTTTTGATATTTTTATAACTTAGAGATAAAAACCCCTAAAATATATGAATCATCACATCCCTAGTCACTAAGAACTAAGAACGATTATGATTTCGCTTACAATCTCTGTAGAATGACTCTTTAAGCTTCTAATGTATCTCTCGGCAATTTCGTAGAAGAACATGACATATTTCATACTATATGTAATGAAACTATTATTGAAAAATATGAGTTTGAAGATCTTTTCGTCGACAAACCATAATTGGAGACAATTTTATTTGATGGAGCAAATGAAAACCAACATGAATAATTGAATATGATAGTTTAAATCTTTGATTTTAGTATTATGGGTTGTTTATTATAGTTAAGTTACTTAATACTTTTATGTATTGGGTTTATGATCCAAACGAACTTTTTCAATTTGGTTTAGTTTTTAATGTTAAAAAGTATTTTTATATATATTATATATAAATATTTGGTTTGATTTTACGATTCCAAAACGTACCCGCTTTCTAATTTTTTCAAAAAAGTCGCTTCCGCGTTTCCAAACGTTTCGCTTCCACGTACCCGTTTCCGATTCCATACAATAGGTCTTACCTTTCAAACAAACCTCAACAACTTTTTTGAGATCTCTTCTTACTGGAACATGAAAGAAAAAAAAGCTTGAAATGACCACTTCCTACAGATTCTCAATGTTATCAGTTATACACGAAAAATCATTCTCATTGACACTTTAGCTCAAATTATGGAGCTAACTTACGATCTACTATAGTGAGTGAGAAGCCTAAACATATAATTTCTACAACATTTAAAGAAGGAAAAGAGTACCAGGAATTTCCAGGATCCTCGGTACTAACATGAGCATAGGAGCGATTCAGATTCAACAAAGATGTGCTCGCCATCTTAATAACCGGACCAACACCGGATCGTGTCGCTGTTGGCAATGAAGATGACGCCAATGGAGCTTGGACGCTCCTGAGAGAGTTCCTGTACTTCCTGAACAGCAACGTACGATTCATTGACGCTATTACCGCGAGAATGAAAATCCATCGAATTTCAATTCCACTTCCAAACTTTGGGAAGAAGCCAGATTATCCGCTTCGTTTCTGATTGGAAGTTATAGATCTGGACCGGACCGGAGCTTCATCATCAAAATGACGATTGTTTCGCCTGAAAAATGTGACACCGAATGCGACTACTCAGAAACCGACCGATCACCGGACAGTTCAAAATTTTTTGAGAGTTGGAAGATATTCATACACGGTTGTAGGTTTGAGGTCTTTTATAAGCTTTGAATTTGAAGGAGTTAATGGATAATTCTGAAGAGGAAGTGGTAACGGTATTTGGGTTTCACTCATGAATGAAAGTGTAAAACGACATTAAAACTATTAAATTGTAATGAGTGAGTGGCCAATAAAGATTAGGAATTGGTAACGGTGGTATAAAGTGGTTACTGTGAAGATGGTGGTGGAGATAATTTCTCATTAAGTGATATCATCTTCAATAATAATATTTATGAACCTCATCGTTAGAATACGAAATATATTGATAGTTCATATCATTATTTTTTTAGCTGATTATTATGATAAATGAAATGACATGGCAGTTTAATTGATTGAGAAAATTCAGCATTTTGGCTGATGTGGATAGCCTAAGAGCTCACCAATTCTTCCCCTTTTATATAAAAGAGACTAGGGGCTTCTCCGGGCTACACCCGGATTTAGTAATGAATTGTGAAACTGTTATAGGACATATAGTCAAATTTAGTTGTTTTTATTGATTTTTAATCTTTCTTTGTAAACTTGTTGAATAGATTTTTTTGCCTTCTTTGTGATTTTTTTTTGTGTGAACTAAACGTTAATTAAAATATGACACTATAATTAGTAATCAAATTTGGCAAAACAAAAAAAAAAATTAAAAAAATTTCAAAAATCTAAAACGTGCAAAATGGGCCAAACCATCTGCCTTTAAATTAATAATGCTTAGATTTATAGTCTACTGTTTAGTTTTATAAATGTTTTTTGGTAAACTTCTGAAACTCGGTTATGTGTTTTACGTAAGTTTGTGTTAGTATCATTTAGTTTTCCAAATTCTATATATTTTAGGGGTTTATATTGGGAAAATCTGTGGTGGAGTGTTTTTATCATATGTTTTTTATCATTTTTATGTTATATATTTTTACCATTTGTATTTTTAATTTGTATAATTTATTAAATCATATATAGAAAATATGATGAAATTATATTTAACATATATTGTCCTCAATGCAAACTAATGATAACAAATATGTAATTAAAAAAAAATTCTTTTCAAAATGTGATTTGATAGAGTAAAATTAGCTATATTTTTCTTGGTTAGAATAAGTTTCTTTTAAATCATAATAATCAACTTGGACCATGGGAACAAAGTAATTCATTTTTTAAAGTTTTTGTGCACTATGTGGTAGTCGGTAGGAGAAATCTTGTATTTCTATAACCTAATAAAAAGAAGAGCTAACATAATACTTGATGTACGTCAATCCCAGGCTGATGAGAGGTTTTGGTATTGAGACTCAACAACTCAAGTAAATACACAATGTGACCTTGAACTCTCTGCATTTACACTTGTTGCACCAGTCCTTCGGTTTGCCAAGCCCTGCACCAGTTGCAGATGCAAGCATTACTATGAAAGATACTCATTTCAAACAGACAAAATAGCTTAGTGTGTATATACTACAAGACATTGACATGCTTTAAAGATATAAAGATCTTTTGTGTCATGTTCTTTTTGACATTCATGCTAACCAAGGTGAAACGTTAATGGCCAATAAATAGTTGTCGTAATTCCTTTAGTGTGGCCACCTCTTTTTGTAACAAATAAAAGTTTTGCATGCAATTGTATAAGTTAGCAATTGTATCACACCTATAAACCCCAAGTGTACGTGTACATTTTGAAGCAGTTATCACTCTAATATCTTTCAGAAAAGAAAGGGTTTAACTTCCAGAGAGGAAAATGAAATGAAAGGTGTAACAAACAAACCTTAATCAGAAGTTGTGACAAATCCATCAAGTTTTTCACGTATCCCTCAGGCAGATTTTCACCATATACACCGGACTTGACATCTTCTCTAATCTGGTACAATATTAATGAAAAAACGATGAATCCAGGATCTTTTCCTTAACATGTAAATCAAGTTGAAGTTGTAAGTTCCTTTTACCATCAGTTTCCAAAAGATCAGTGATTTGCTCGTTGTATATCTGCAATGGAAGATGGAAAAGAGAACCATAAATATCAAGGTTTTATAAATGAAAACATCAAACGGAGCCAAACTAAAGTAGCATTCACTCACTGAACCTCAAGAACTGAACAACGGCACTGGTAATTGAGCTGCTTTCAGCATGTTTCACTTGCTCCTGCAAACCAAAACAAATCAACTTTGAATGTGCTACCTGATGCAGCGGCATCCTAACGGCTAGCAACACAACGGTCGTTAACGTCTTCATAGCTCTTTTCCATATTTTGTTAGTATTTACTTAAAGTTAGTTTTCCTTATTACAAACAAGCTTTGCTCTGGTTTTAGTTCTTTCCTTTTCTTGTTTTCCTTTTCTTATGTCGGTTGTGACAAGGATTTGGATTCTATTTATAGCTTTCTTATTCTAACTTTGTAACGTAGCTTTTAAGAATTAATAAACAAGCAATTTGCTTAAGTTCCTTGAAAGAGATTTTTGATTAATTTCATCTTCTTCAAGAAGCAGGTCTCTAGTGATTTCTTAGAAATCCCTAGTTTGAGCTGAAACTCTGTTCTTACCCTTCATCACTACCTCTTTCACTATATGAAACAGACTGAAAGTAAACAACACCGAACATCACCTCACTAATTCTGGCGAAGAGCAGTTCAAAGACACGCGGGGTCAAACCTCTTTGGTTACCACTAAGGTGCTCTTCCAACAATCCGTTTGCAGGACCCTACATAGTATAAGTTTTCCCACTACCAGTCTGATGAAAACTGTTCAAATAGTTAAATTCAGAAGTTAAAATCACAATAATCTAGATTTGTTACATCAAGTATTAAACTCTAAATCCATGAAGCTAGCTCTAAAGTAATGTAGTATTAATACTCGACAACTTGGTAGGATTCCATGCTTATATTATTGGTCAAATAATCTCTAGCATGTAAACTGAAACTACGTAGTATATCTCAGTAGAAAAAGTAAATATCAGAAAGATTCATGAGAATCTATGTAGTATATATAACAATTGAGTATATGAGTAATTGAGTCCTATAATATTATAGTACATAAATGAAAGAGTTTCCATTATGTGATTTAAGATCTACCTTTGTAAAATCTATTGACACGAGAAACACTAAGGAAAGTAACGAAGTGCAATCTAGATGAACATAAAGGAAATGACACCCGTAATTGTTTCCCAGAAGGGTCTCCTTTTTTGCTTAGGAAGTTATGAGTTTCTGACCTCGCAACACCAATCATTCCTCTGCAATAGCATGAACACAATAAGAGTATTATAATTTAGAATATTAACTCTAAAGGTGTCAACTTTCTTATATTGATGAAATATTTGTTGTTCTCTTACTCTCTTTAGTTCCACAACTCTTTGTTCTTGATTTCGCCTCTGCCGTAAGGGAGGAATTGAACCTCCATTTGAACATCAGATACCAACCACTATCAACAAGAACAAAGTTTACTTTTATTGAACTGCAGTATACATTACAAACCTATTATCCTTGAACTCCTCTAACACTGTGTAAATTATGCTTCTTTTTGATTAAATGATTTAGTTATCACATAAAAAGCCATAACTTAGTTAAATGGAAATTTATAAGGTGTTTTGAGTAGGATGAATGATTTTTTCTTTTGACTTAAAAAAGACGCGAAGACACAAAGCTACGGGAAGACAAGATTAAACCCAAAAATCTAAAAGGAATTCGGGAAAGAAGGTCGAGGTTCTTACCTTTAGGCTAACCAATACGATTTTCGAAGATATCTTATCGTGTTTCCTCAACAAATCGATGAGTTCTCGTTCTGTAGGTTTGATATTGTTTGTAAGAAACCTATAAATTAAACATAAGTAAGAAGATACCTTTAGATACTAAAAATTGAATATCAAAAACAATAAAGCATCAAGCACTGTATAACCAATGTAAAATAAAAACTTGTAATGATGATTCATCAACATCCTCATCACTGTGGTTCAAAAAAACGAACCAGGAAAGGGAAAAGTGTACGATCATACATAAATGTTGCAGGTTTGATCTTGGAGTCCTTTTCTTCACGGATTTGGCCGATTTCTGAAGATGAATCCTTAAATTTGTTACACTGCAATGATTGTGGTTAGAACGACAATTCTATTTTGAAAGTGTATATGAGAAGGCTATCGTAGACATACCTCTAAATGGATGAGAAGTCGTTCAACACCCATGAGCAGGTTCTCGAGCAGGCTCTCCTTTCCTAATTTTGGGATTGGATTCCCATAAGTGAATTAGCCGGGCCCGAAAGGAGCGTGGTTGCTGAAAGTGTGTGGCTAGACCAAAGGGTTGAGAGATTCTGTAGGCTTTTGGTGAACCTTGAAGGAGGGTTGTGTATTGGATTTGGTTTTATAAGCAACTTAAGTGGGAGGCCATGAATGAGAGGGTAGTGGTCATTGAATTGCAATGATTTAGTGGATAATAAAGATGATGAACTTGTAATGGTGATGGAATTTTTTAAGGTTCGACGGTTCGTAAGAAGAAGAATTGTGAGTAATGAAGAGAAGATGGTGGTAACGGTGATTGAGTTTTTTTTAGGTGTGTGAAGCCAAATCTAGGGGAGGAAGACGACGATTGAGATTCAATAGTATAATTGGGCTTCTTTCCTGGGTTTGATTGAATTTGGTTGGGCTTTGTATTAAAATTAAAATATCGTTCCAAGGCAGAAACAAATTGTGTAGGAGAAACTTGCTCTGACGTGGAAGTTTTATTGCTGAGAATTTTGGCCCATGTGGCATGCCTTAGAAGCCTCTATTTCTTTCCTTTTTATATAAAGGAGACTAAAGGAGACTAGGAGCGCAGATTTTGTATAAATTATAAACAATTTATATATATTTCAATCATTTATATTTGTATATAATTGATTAATGTTTTTTTTGCTTCGTTATTATTTGATAATGAATTTTTTGTTTTACTGATGGTTGTTTGGTAATCTAACGAAGCTTAGATTAATTATTTTACTTAAATTTGTGTTAGTATCATTTATTTTTCTAAATATTTTTTTGTCAACCATACATTAATTTATATTTTTTTCGTACACAGTAATTAAATACTTTTGTATCATATAAACACCATAATTAAATATTTTTCTAATTAATACTTTTTGGGTTTATTTTGTGGAGAAAATGTTGCACATTTTTTTTTCTCATATGTTTCTATCATTTTATCTGATTTTTTTGTACCATTTCTATGTTTTTTTTATTTTTGAAGGTACCATTTGTATCTCTAATTTGTATATTATATGAAATCATTTACAAAAACACGATAAAATGACATTTAACATACATTATCATTAATGCACACTAATGAATATACCATTATACCATCATACATTAAAGTGACATTTAACATACATTTTCATTTCAAATGTGTCGTAATACCATCTTGTTTTACGACCCAATAAATATGGTGACAAATCCTTTGTACTTTGTTATACATTGATAAGATGAAAGTAATATGGTGATAAATTATTTGTTTTACGTAGATGGAAAGCTATAGATTATTGTGTTTGGTCGATATACATTTTCTTGTGCAAAAGAACAAATTTTTTGAACTTGCAGATATGTTATGCTATTAAACTCGGTAGATAAACAAAATATTTATCAAAATAAACTCCCCAAGTATATAAACTCCCCATTTCTTTGCGTACGCGCGAGTTGCTTTTATATATATGTTTTAATGTATTGAAAGGCATACAACATTGTAGATAGTTCATAGCATTTGGTAAAAGTTCTATTTTTTTCGTAAAAAAGTATTAGTTTGATATCCGTCCACAAAACAAAAAGTGTTTCTTCTTCGTTCAACTACCTAATACAGGAGTTTTTTTTTCACTCAAACTTATTCACGAATTCCTTTGTTGCCTTATATTTCTTGTTACCAAATTCGAAGCGATTGAACGTATTCACCGTGTACATTTCTTACCTTTGAAGCATATGAAACTCTTGCAACAAAGGTCACTCCATCTAATACTTTTATTACTATAAAATAAGTGATCTAAGGCGAGGACGTTCATCGAATTGTTGCTCCCTAAAGATATAATTTCATGTTTGCCAATTTTTTATCAAAACAAATAAAACCAAACGTTCATGGACAATACGCACATAAAGATTCAAAATTAGCAAGGTAAAGATCTTAAGAGAGTTTTGAGTTTTGACGCATACATACCAAATATTTGGACTTTATGCCAAGGAAAGTATCCACAGTTTCAATTCAAAACAAAAAAAGTATCCTCAGTTTTTACGACGGCCAATATTCAAATTTGATTTTAACACGTTTACTTTTTAGTATTCTTCAACATTGCGGGAGCAAATAGAAGGATAATTGGACGAATCTATATGCATATTCTTGAAATAGATTTGTGGTGATTCTTTTTCATCTTAGTTTGTTTACATCCTTCCCATTATACACGACTTTTCATTCGCTTTGTTCTATTTTTATGTTTCATAAAATCTTTCATAGAGGTAAAAGTAAAGTAAAACTATTTCAAGGAATTAGTTATTGCTGGAATGTGGAAAGACCTCATCCTTCATGTTTTCTTTGGATTTATGACTATCGCTAACAACATAACATTATTATAGAGCTTGAAGGCATGATAATTTGGTACCATGCGCCCGATCTTTCCAAGTAGAATTATTACCAAAAAAATACCACGTTTACAGAGATTGACTATGGACATGCTTAAAAATTCAGTAACCAAATCGAGTTGGCAGATTTTGTACACCTCTAAGCAATAATTTTACTTCTTAAATTGAAAATTCTTGATCAGACATGTATGAATTTCTTCTTTTCATCGCTAGAGAAATATAAGTTATCCAACCATAAGTATATTTTTTTAGTTTCTTGGTTTCTTGGTTTCTTCGAAATTCGGTCTTCCTTTGCACAAAATGCCATATTTCTTCGGAATCAAGAGGCTTATCGTACAAAGTAACGCTACTAAGATTTTTACCTAATATCATGATTCAATAGCTTATCCAGGCACAATAGCTGTAACCTGTAAAAAAAAAGGTTTTTTTATCCAAGAATGAGGCAGATCACGAAGTGTAGAATCGTCAATACCTCTAAAGTGAAAATCATGTTGGAGTTTTTTTTGAAATGTTATTTGTAGTGTGCAAATGTGTTCTACATTCCAAATATTAATAAAAAAAATCATCTTAGTACACAACACAATCTTTCTCCTATATCCAGTTACCTTTGAAATACTGATATATCTAAAACCATCTATAAACTTTGTGTATCTAAAAACGATACAAATACAACAGGTGATGGACTCACATTGAAATTTTAGCATTGCTAATGATCCTGCACCTCCTTTGCTTTCAAAAAGGAACTAAGTTTTGGCCATCGTCTTGAATAAACTTTGAACTCCAACTTAGAGAATTGTATTGAAAATGATGTTTTTATAATGCTTTAAATTATAAATTTCAGAAGCCTTTCACTAAATATGCAAACCATAATTCTTTGTGAAAATTGATGATCCTAATTGATATTGACAAAACGGTTAGAATGCAAGCTATAAAATTTCATAATGAAAAGAGGATTAGTCGATTGAGCATGGAAGTTGAGAGCAATTACTTTTCTTGGATTCTCCAACACATAGGAACATGGTAGTGAAGATTGTATACATTCCATTGCTTCTAATCTAAAACACGCACATGAAATAATTGCATCAGAAAATTAGAGGAGAATATGAACGTGATGGGACTATTGGAAAACGTGGAAACAAATGGTTACCAGAGCAGAAGTTCGACGTGTTTCCTTCTTCTCCAACTACTTTTGTGCATCATTCCTTCTTCTTCTTTTTTCTTTTGTTTCTTTTAACACCACTGTTTTTTCTTCAAATTAACTGTTCATCGCAACTATTTTTGGTCTCAAAATATGAGAAGAAGAATATGCATCCAGAAAATAATAACAACAGTAAACAACACCTTGAAGTTGAACCAAAAAAATTATAGCGAATGAAATGGAAAAGCAAATTTTTTACCTGGAGGTGATGATTGGGTTTCTGTATAAAAGCACGTGAGGGTCTCCATTTGGTGTGTAACAAAACTTGCTGATGTGCAATATTTCCTTCCTTTATCTTATTTGTAGTTGAACAAAGATATTTCCATAACATTATACAGAACTAAATGAGTTGAGAGGTTAGAGAAACAAACATTACAATTGCATCTTTGCTTCAGTTCCAGTATGTCCAACCTGAACCAGCTACGTGAATAAGTATATCTAAAAAGAGAAACAATTACTTGTAAGTTGTAATAGGGATATATAAGAGCTACATGTGCTTCAACCAAGAATAAAATTGTTACAAACCATGCAGTGTCTCTCGGAGCTCTTTTAGTTGCACATTTTGCTTTTGAGAATTCTTTGTTTCTACACTTTGATCGTTTCTATAGTGATTATTCCCACCCTGACTTTGAAATGAAGTAAATGTTTTCCAATTTTTTTTTCCCATCACTTCAACTCTAACCTGTAAACATCAAAATCTAGAAATAATATACATATAGTGTGAGGATCTCTAATAATCTCAAGGGATACCCAAAATCAAACCCCACATAAGATTCACTCCCTAATTGATCAACCAGAGTTTGAAGACTAAGAACAGATATGCACGAACCTGATAGTATTGTCAGTGCGGAGGCGAATCCAGTGAGGAATAGGCGTGTTCTGCCTCATTTTCTTCCCCAGCTTCTTCTTTATCATGAACGACTTGTGTGACGGCTACACATATAAAAAAGATCAAACTATGAGTGATGAAAATACGTTTAGGAGTAGTTCAAATCCCATAAGGTAAAAGTGTTTGGGTGAATCGCTGAGCAAAGAGAGCTCGATACCATTTCTTAGTTTCTATATGATGAGGTTGTAGGTTGGAGGAGGGTTATATAACTTGCGGAGTGGAAGGCCATGGAGGAGTGGGAAGTCGCCATTAAAGATGAGTCTGATTGAAATAAAGATGAGGAAGTGGTGAAGACGTAACATTTGTGGAGTTTATGAAGGCTGGGAAGAGGAATCGTAAGAGGTTGATAACGTACTGTTTGGTTTTGTTCTAGGGTTTGGAACGGCAGGACCTCGTGGTGGTGAGCGATGGAAGACGAAGGGGAGAATTAAGCTTGACGCTTGAGTTTTTAAATTTTGTTTTACATTGGGCCTTCTGATGTTAGTATACTTTTTATGGGCCAACACTTTAGTCTAAATAATTAGGGTCCTATGTATATTAATATGAGAACTATCGGAATTTCTGTTCACAATAACTTGAGTAAGTTGTATATGGTGACGTGGCAAAATAATAGGCTGAGAAAATTCAGCTTTTGGCTGATGTGGATGGCCTTAGAAGCCTCTATTTCTTCCCCTTTTATATAAAGGAAGTTAGGTTACATGGTGCTATTTATTGGTTTCTTTCACAACTGAGAGTCTAATTGGGGTTGTTGTTACTATGCAGTTACATAGAGATAAAAGACAAGAGATGTGTCTGTGTGTCACGAAATGAAAAGGATTCAAAAGTAATAGTGTATATAGTTTCCACAGATGCAGTAGTTAATCTCTCAGAATTAGTTACCAAAGCTTATATGCGGAAAGAGAAATTAGGAACATAAAAAAGATTTAGTTCACATGTAATCGTTTGTTTGCTAATCATTTAGTTAAGATGTTCATATTATTTATGGAATTAATTCATTTGTATTTTCTTTTGCTAGAGTCCAACATCTCTAAGAGTCTTATCTTCCTCTTTGTACTACTCTTCGTTAATGTTCCATGTTCTTACCAGATTTTCAAATAGCAAGCAAATAGCTCATAACTATGAGTAGAAGTGTTTATTTGGTGCGTATACTATATACAATTGATACATATTTATATATGACTGAAGTAAACTCTTTGCCAAACTATGTTTTGTCACATGGAAAAAAGCAAAATATGTATCATAATTTCCAGATGGATTCTAAGACAACCCTTTTGCTGATTATATTAGAACACATTGTGTAATGATCTTCACATGGTTTATGCTCCATTAGAGATTCAGTGTATATGTAAATAAAATTAAGGGAGACTTACTAAAACAACCTTCTTAGATTTTGGGTTGACTCAAACAACCTTCTTAGATTTTAATTACTGAGGCTATTTTCGAGTCCGTTTTACCCTTTTTCCTTTGATAACAAAAAACGTATTTACGAAAATGCCATTAATGAAATGGGCTGCGTAGGCGCGAAAATTTCTCGCCTAAAAAAAAAAGAAAGTCTACCGCTATGTGATGATAGACTTATTTTTTTGTCCGTAGACTTATTTGAGGAGCGGTAGACTTATTTTTGAGCGGTAGACTTATTGAGTTATTGTGTCTCCTTTGGTGGTAGACTTATTTCCGAACGGTAGACTTATTTTCTCTGCGGTAGACTTATTTTCCCGTAGCGGTAGACTTATTTTTTGCGGTAGACTTATTCTTCGAATGGTAGATTTATTTGCGTAGACTTATTTTCAGCGGTAGATTTATTTTTCTTCGATGGTAGATTTATTTTGACTGGTAGATTTGTTTCCTTTGGTGGTAGATTTTTAGTCATAGTGACGTAGATTTATAGTGACGGTAGACTTATTTTAGTAGCGGTAGACTTATAGTTTGCGGTAGACTTTTTTATCGTGGTGGTAGATTTATTTTGTGTTTAGTTGTGGTAGACTTATTGTAGTAGTGGTAGACTTATAGTTAGCGGTAGACTTATTTTGTATTTTTGGTCAATGAAACCAACCGTTGACGGGTAGACTTTTTTTTTTAGGATCAATGGTGGTAGACTTATGCGTTTTTAGCGATAGAAGCGGTAGCTTTGTTTTTACCCAGGTCTAGTGATGGTAGACTTTTTTTATCAAACTTAGTGACGGTAGACTTTTTTTCACATTAGACATTTGGTAGACTTATTGTGATAGCGGTAGATTTATAGACATTTTATCAAATGTATATTGAAGTCTTCCAATCAAACATATTAAATTGTTAGAGTTAATAAGAAAATTTCGTATTTGTTTCCTAATCTATTAAATATTTATATAATAAAGAATATACACTCATGATTTTTGATGCATAGATTTTAGAAACTCCAACCAAAATGATGTTCGTTTGTCGAAAAACACAAATCTAGAGAAGAAGTTGGACTGTGTCTGTACATCATGCTTTTATTGACATAACATGTTGAGTTCAAGCGATTCTTAATAATCATTATAATAATTTACTCTAGGGGGGTTATTCATTGTTGGATTTATGTAGATTTTTAAAATTTTAAGATTCCATTGTTATTGGTTAATGGATTCTTAAATTGTAAATCAAATCCATTGTTATTCATTTGAGGATTTTTACATTCCTTTTGAAATCCATTGTTATTCAATTTTTTTATGTTTTGTTGATTTTCTAAATCAATTAAAATCCATTGTTATTGGGAGATGGAATCTCTATAATTTACTCATACAACATGATTTTCAAAATACTAGAGATATACATGATATTATTGAAATCCACGTTAAAAGAAAACACACACAACATCAACAACAAAAACCAACGATCAAAACAACATTTTTTTATTTTCTAATCATAACAAAAACCAGAATTTATAAAAGAGACATAAACAAATCATAGAATACAACTGAAAAACCCAACGTAGTATAAGAACACCAAGAAATCAAGAACTCATTATTCTTAAAAAGAAAGAGCAAATTTCACGACCTATTATAAATAACTATAAAATAAAGTCAAGTCACAAACATGGAAAAGATGTTGAAGTTAACTAGAAATAGATACATCACAAAGTCAAGAAATAGAACACATTATGAAAATTATAATTCAAAATCCAAATCTATTTTATTAATAATAAAGCAATCTCAAAAAAAGTTCAAAAACAAGGTCCAAAAAAAGTTTTACAAAAAACAAAAAGAAACAATCGAAAAGTTAGCTCAGGTCTGAAGAACAAATTATGTAATGTTAATAGCAATACTTGAAAATGATGATGGCAATGGTGTGGGTTGATTAGGTCACGTCTTTTTATGGTGATGTCTCACGTCTAAAGTGGAGTTTAGAATATTGACAAGTATACTACTTGAACTTTTTAGAAAAAACTATGAATATATATATTACCTTATGTGAAAAACGAATTATTACAAGAATCCATGAGAATCAATTTACAAGAATCCATGAGAATCAATTGTAATCCATGAGAATAATTTTTAAGAATCCATAAGAATTGATAAAATCTCACAACTTTTAAAATCCATAAGTTCTACATAATCCATCAATGAATAAGGGCCCCTAAATATCGGATAAAATACATGTTCAAATATGTGGTTCAGCAAAAGAAAATGGAGCCGGAAATTTTTTTTTTGATGAGGTTGAGACGGTTACAAAGACAAGAGATCGAGTAACCAGTTTTATAATTACCAACCAAATCATCAACCAAAAGATGTTATCTAAAATGCTTATTCATATATGAAGAGCTTCAACTTCCAATACATCACTTTTTTTTTGTTACCCTAGAACATTAATTGATAGTACATTTGTTTTCCTTAGTGTCATTTCTTACAATTTTTTTTTGCACGAAATGCATGTGCGCCGGAAACTAATTTCTCATTTATTGGCATTTGTGTTTTTATTGGTTTATAGATGCAAATAATGTATTTGTTTAGTCAATAAGAAAAGTAAGTGTACTAGTGACAAAAAAAGTCAATTTGTTTGTCAAACAAATTTTTTGCACTTTTGAATGATTAAAGAAGATAGTTAGTACAACGAAAGTGAATTAGTCATTTTTATGAGTTCAGACAATTTGTTCATACAATGTTTTTGGAAACAATACTTGTATGAGTAACCAGGAAATCAGTATTTAAATGGCTTGCAAGGAAATAAGAAACTGCAAACGAAAATAGAAATCAGAAAGCACACATACAATAAATAAAAAACACCCAGTGTACACGACAGAATGTTGCCTGTATCTTCTTCATCGATCTTTATTATGCAGTCTTGGCTGGGCAGGATACACCAATCACAAGATGTTGCATGACTTAGTGTTTTGCTGTATCTGTCTCCTTATTATGTTCTCAACCTAAAAGCGAACGCAAGATCAAGGATTCAGATTTAAATTTTCATAAAGAAAAAAAAAAGATCAAGGATTCAAATTTTATGGGGCAGATTAATATATTAAGTGTTGTCACAAAAAAAAGATAGGTACCATCTGTGCAATTTGCAACAAGTTATTTTGATGCTTTATCTCTAACTGCTGCTTCATATCTGCTATATCTGCTCTTGCAAGATGCATGGCTTCAAGTACCCTTGTCTCATTCATATGCATCAAAGTCGCTGTCTGAGAAACCGAAAATCCAAACCTTAACACATATATATAGACCACTTTGGAGGCGTTTTATAAACCACATTTCTCACCTGCACCTTCAGGTGGATCCCGTCCTTAAACGGTCTCCCACCATTGACTTTTTCTACCGCTGCAACATTGTCGAGAAGTCGCTGGACTTGCTTTTCCTTCTGGATTTCATTTGCACTCCTATTATTAAATACGACCTTTCTGTTGCCACACAGTCTAAAAACATTCTGAAATTGCGCAGTCATATTCAGAGTACATCAATTAATGGGAAAAAACCTCTGCTGCAAATAATCAAAAGTTTCAACACAGGATTGTATCACTAACCGTTAGAAATTCAGGGCAACCATTGGAAAAATAATTTTCCAGTAATTGTTCTGGCGTCTTATCCAATATCGCCTTCTTTTTGCTTTGCAACGACTCCGGCTGCTGGTTGTTGCTTTCCAACTCATCACCGCCAGTGAATACAATGATCAGATAGTCAAGGATTTTACTCCCGAAGAGGACCTGAAGCGTACAAAGTGTGTCTTCTTCCTCTTTGCTAATCCTATTTCTCAGAGATATAACCAACACCACAGCATGTAATCCTTCTTCTGCCAGCTCAAGGCACCTAACGATTTCCTTACTGATAAACTCGGCTGACACCTTTAAATCAAACAAGCCTGTTTCACGAATAATGTTACAAACCCTTACATTTGTTTGATGAATTCAGAACATAGGCAATAAGTCTCCATGAGTTTGAACTATATATGTAAGTAGATATAATAATTATGACCTAAGTTTCTCATGATTGATCTCAAGACTTCTAGTAATGGTGATAAATATGTGAAGCCAGTTAATATATATATCACGATGCTAAGATGATGGCCTGATGGTTTCTTCATGTGGATCAGTGGATGTTACGGTCAGGTTCAAGATCTAGTTGCAACGTTTTCATGCAGTATCCATATGTTGGTTTTTCATCCATAATGTATATATGCATCTTGTGACAAAAAAAGAGAGTATATTCATCTAGATACAAAATTGTTCGTTTGTAAATTGTAATCAATTCTAGATGCAAAATGTAATAACTGGCTTTAAAATATGTTTTCAAATTAAAGTTTTATAATCATATTATTTTACTATACAATAACATCAATAATCATTTTATAATTTATTTATTAAATTTAGGTTTTACAGGAAATGTCAAAAAACTAATTACATGAACGTGATTATATGTTTTCGGTTATGATTAGGGTGTAAATAACACTAATCATGAGACTTCATTCAAAGTTTAAAACATACCTGGAGTGTCAATCACATTGATAATCGGGCCATTTTTTGTGGGAGCTCTAAATGTCTGACACTTTACGGTAACACCTGTTGCCTGCGATTCTGATTTGAACACTTCTTGTCTAACAAGTGAGTTTCCGGTGGCGCTTTTCCCGTTGCCGGTACGCCCCACCAGAACTATGTTTTTTACTGGCTCTGACCCAGATTGCATTTTCTACAAAAGAAAAAAACGTGGATTAACTTCGATATCAGAAATGATTGAGAAGACTTTATATGAATTTCATCGGAAAATATAAATATAAAAACATCATTTTCATGCTATGAAAGATATTTATATGGTAGCTAGGACAGCAATTCTGAATCTATATGGCATTATGGAAGACATTAAAGGACTTGCGAAAGCCTTTGATCATGTCACTTTTGTTTGGATTAGCCGAAACCGTAATGTAAAAGCTGATTGCCTTGCGAAACAAGCTCTTAGTTTGATGAATGTAACCTCGAGGTGATATTAATGAATGAACTACCCTTTGATATAAAAAAAAATGGTAGCTAGGACAGCACGGAAACTCACGAGATATCTTGATGACATTTTTCAGTTCTTGTTATACAGAGTATAGAACAGGAACAAACTCAGAATGAATTGGTAAGTTATTAGATTATGCAATTGAATTATAAATAGAAGATCGGTTCTCGACATGACGTGCCACCAAAGGCATTTAGGGATTTAAGGGAAACTTCCTTAGTTTTATTTTTGTACTACTTGACTTAATTATGTTATAGTGTAACTTTCTTATTAGTATATAAATTAAATGAGCAACGGTAAAGTAACCACTAAGGGCAAGACGACTTTGGGTAATTGACTCCGTTAATTGCTATCTTGTCCGGCTTATAACACCATTCTACGGAAAAAGACGTAGTGCGACCACGTTTATCTCATTTGACTGGTCTAATGTAAATTCGCTAACCAGCCTGAAGACTTTAATGCGTTACAAAAAAAGTTTTACAACTTCAAGGATTTGCATTAAAAAGGTGAAAATGTTTTGTGGAAGAGCCTCTTACTTTGAATAAACTTCCCCTTTTCTACGGCTAAAGCAACTTTTGTGAAAGAAAAAGGTTGTTTACTCAAACAATTTTTGAAAAAACGTACGGTTAAAACAACCTTGAAAAGTCAGAACAGAGGTTGTTTGAGTAATTATGAGACTTGAGAATCAATTTAGTCAAAATCAAACTTTTTTAAAGTTGTTTGAGTAAACTTTCATGTTTTCAAATCTTTTTATATAAAGCTTGATGTTGTTATTTCAAAAGAAAAAGAAAAAGTGTTCACACGAATTGGTAACAAGTCCTTTGTTTGTTTTTGCTCGAGAACACACATAATGTTTAAATTTGAAGATTATCAGCAACATGGATAGGTTGCAAGGAAATTGGGGAATGCAAGCGAAATCAAGGAAAATAAAGCACACAAGTTAAAAACAATATGGAGAAAGCTCATTAAGGAATTTAAATCCAAGCTGAGTTGAGAACACCGATCAAAGGATGTTACAGAACGGCATATATTGCTGATTGCGCAGAGAATTGTTTTCATTCAGTGTCATGTTGATATTCTTTTTTAGGTCAAGGATCATTCTCTCATGTTCAACAGAAGCATCTTTTAGCTTTTTCTCCACCTGAAAGAGAGGTAGATCTCATTAATCCTTGACAATCAGGAATTAGAAATTTGGCCTAGAGTTTACCATTTTTGACATTTGGCTGATTTGTTGTTCATATGACATTTGTAACTGCCTTTTCATCTCTGCCAACTCTCCCTCTCCAAGGTTCTTAGCTTCAACATTATTTTGTTGTTCCCTAAGCTTTTCAGCCTCTTCCTGAGAACCCCGCAAATTCAAATATTAACAAAACAAATATTTATATAGAGGGATGCAGAAGAGAAGTGTATCAACCACATCTTCACCTTTATCTTATGGTGCATTTCATCGGTAAACGGTTTCCCACGATTGCGCTCTCCAATCTTTGTGACCTGAGCAAGAAACTGCTGGACTTGCTCGACCTTCTTTCCTTCATCCACAGTCCTGTTATTAAACAGGACTTTTCTGTCTTCACACAGTTCGAGAACTGTCTAAAATGGCACAATCCAATTCAAGGTACAGTGGTTAATTAACATAATCCTCCATAATATAAACACAATTATCAGTTGACGGACCTTCAGAAAATCAGGGCAACCTCTAGACAAATAATTGTCAAGGGTGGTGTTGTTTGCTTCCAACTCATCACCACCAGTGAATAAAACAATCAAATAGCTCATGATTTCACTTCCAAATAGGCTCTGCAAAGTACTAAGTGTGTTCTGTTCCTCCAGCGTAATCCGAGTCCTCAGGGATATAACTAACACCACAACATGTATCCCTCCTGCCGCGAGCTTCATGCAATTGATAATTTCTTTACTGATATATTCAGCAGACTCCAATAAATCGAATAGACCTGCATCATAAGCAACTATATATATCAAACCCTGACTTACATAAATTCTACTCTGCTATAGATACAAGCTTGGATCCGCAACACAATCCAACCGCATTTGTTAACATATAATATTGTTAACGAAAAATAAGATTTGCAGGTAAAATTTAAAAGCAAAAGCATACCAGGAGTGTCAATCACGTTGATTACCGAACCATCTGGTGTCTCGGTTTTATATGTCTGACATGTCATGGTAACGCCTGTTGCTTTTGATTCCGAGAGGAAAACTTGTTTTCCAATGATAGAGTTTCCGGTGGCACTCTTTCCATTTCCGGTACGCCCCACCAACACTATGTTTTGTATTGTCTTTGGCGCTGAAACTATCACTGGCGTTGGCGCTGTAACGTTTTGCATTGGCTCCGATGTTGGATTGACGTTTTTCACTGGCCCTGACGCTGAAACTATGATTGGCTCTGGCACTAGCGCTGAAACTATGCTTTCCATTGGCTCTAGAACTGGCTCTGAAACTATGATTGCCATTGTCTCTGACCCTCGAGCTAGATTCTTGACTTGCTCTGACGCTGAAGGCAGTTCTGAAGCATCCATCTTTAGAATCTTAATTAATTCGTTGCAAGTGAATGCTCAAATTGCTTTGGTCAAGAAGCTATCCACAATGAATCAAATTATTTGTAAATACCAAATGTGGGGAATGCTCAAATAATTGAGAAAAATCTTTCTTTAGATATTGCAACAAGAAAGCTCTAGTTAATCACAAAGGACAAACTCAATATGGACCGCCTAAACAATTAAAAATTAAATAGAAAACTATTTATCCCAACGCGTTTTCTCGATTATCGTGCGAATAAATTCTAGTAAGCTATGTCAATGTTGGAAATTACTACTATTACTTTTTAGCCATTTGAGTTAGTTTTGTTTTGAAATAAACAATGAATTGATGTCTTCTTCGAATGTGGAATAGTTTCGGGAAGTTTCGAACATAAATAATATTTGTATTAGGCCTGGGCAAAATAACCTGAACCTGCGTACCCGAATCTAGACCCGAACCTGGACCCGACCCGAAATTTTAGAGGAACCTGTATGAGTATGTTTTTAGTACCCGAACCTGTACCCGAACTTGAACATGTATGCCTAATCCTAGTAGGTCAAATCTACGGAAGATTATGATAAAACAGATTTTATTGATATTGTTTTCTATAATTTTTTTTATAATATTGTCATAATACTGATAAAAAGAACCTTTACAAATGAGTTAAATGTTTTACTTTTATTTGTTGTTACGGGTTCGACTTTCCAATACCAATACCAACACCAAAACATCGATTCCTCAAAGGAATGGAATCCCTAAAATTTCAAGCTCGATTTTTGCAAATCCTTCTCGAGCTCGACCACACTCGTCTCTTTTATCATAGGCATCTTGAGTTTGATCTACAGTTATCATCATTCTCTTTATAATCTTGCTTCGATTGATTCGTGATTCGTCATTGAGTCTTGTTCCGTTGTTCGTCTATCTAAATGATCTGTTTCGATTCGTGATTCGTCATTGACTCTTATTCGTTTGTCTAATTGCTTTGGTTACATTGATATAGTTTTATACATTGACAAACTTCGATTGATAATTGTATTCTTAAATTAGTTCATACTTTATGATTGTTGTCTTGTTGGTTTGTTTGTGTTTCAAATGCATTTTACAGGTTCAAGTTACAGGTTTTTGTTTAGATTTTGGGTATAAATACATCACAAAACCTAGACTCGAACCTATATCTAGAAGAAACTTGTAAAATTTGGATATTTAAATGGTTTAATAAGTTGGAACCTGTACCAGAACCTGTACCAGAACCTGGATCCGAACCTGGACCCGAACCTGTGTCTTATAGGAACGTGTATGGGTATGTTTTTAGTATACCCGAAGGAACCTGTACCCATTAGGACCCGAACCTGGACCCGACCCGAATACCCGAATGCCCAGGCCTAATTTGTATATGTTTTTTGTTTTTGTTTTTGAGCAACAAATAACCAATCTATTGAAGTTTAGGGAGAAACTCTTGAACCATACAATGCACTTTTACCTAACGAGTCAGCCAAAGAATTTGAATTTCGTGGAACAAACTTAAAACAAATAAACGTAAAGAGTTGGGATAGGCCTCGGATATCATGGAGGATACCTGGAGTTTAGAAACTATTGAGCTCATATTAATGGCTCGCACTAGTTATAAGAAGTCGGAAGATACCGAAAGACTCCTTATTCCATTAACAACTGCTTGTGAAAGAGTAGTTTCAACTGCTAGTCCTTCTGCAACCAGAGATGAGTTTACATGGTTCTCTTGGCTCGAGTAAAGTACTTGTGTCTCAGCCGCTCTGTCTTGGATTGACCATCTAAGTCTTGTTTTCTTGCTTTGTAAGCACCAAGCTGCATCAGAGTAACAAACATAGTCCACCAAAGTATTATCTTCTATTCTTTGCACCATAGCTCTAGTGAGCTTGGATTTACAAAGTTGTCCCTCCTGCCATTCTTTGGCGTTGAGAATTGCCCTATTGACAATCTCTTGAGCTAGTATTCCTTTATTGTTGAAGATTAGGTTATTTCTTGCTTTCCAGAGGTGCCATAGGATCCAAGAGGCCAGACAGCTTGTGCCAATTCCTACGGGAGGTAGTGTCTCTGCAGATTTGACTTCCTTCCACATCTCATCAAAATTTGCATCTTGGGTATCTGATCTATGGGAGTTAAAAGGAGCCATCTTCCACACTTGTACTGCAAAGTCGCACTGGAAACACATATGTAGAATGGTTTCCTTTTCCCCACAATAAGGGCACTTAAACTCAGACTCCTTGATCCTCTCAGCTAATCGGTCTCCTACTGAAAGGGCTCCACTCGCTGCTCGCCAAAAGAAAGTCTTGACTTTTGGAGCAGTAGGAAGACTCCAAACATCCGATTTCCAATATAGTGAGCTTTTGACTTGAGGCTTCTGAAGTTCACCAAGTGCAGCATAGTAACCTGATTTTGAGGTGTATTCACCAGAAGCATCCCTTAGCCATATTCTTCTGTTCTCTGCATTAAGGGAGCTTGGTTTAGTTTCCAGAATTCTATCCTCCTCCTGAGTAAACAGCTTTCTTATCTTCTCTGTATTCTATTCTAGAGTGTCCTCCAAGAATAGGTCTGATACGGTGAGATTCTCGTCTGCTAATTGAGCTGGACCAGTAGGTGCTGCTTGTTTAGATGTTGACAGCCACTGATCATGCCAAATACTCACAAGCTCACCATTTCCCACTGCCCAACCTAGATTCTTTTTAATGAGATCTCTGCCAATAAGGATGCTCCTCCATCCATGTAAAGCATTTGAGGGACACACACAAGAGAGAAAACCAGCCTTGTGGTAATACTTGCTTGCTAGGATGCGAGCTAGCAAGCTTCCAGGGCATTGTAACAGCTTCCAGCTTAGATTGGCTAGAAGCGCATCGTTAAACCATGAGATATCTGAAACGACCGACCCGTTTTTTTTTTTTAAACATACAAACCTTGGCCTCGGATTAGCATTCCCATAAATGATATCCTTAACTGCCAAGCAAACCACACACAATTACACTACAGCGGATAACCAACAATAATTCCATTAAAATACTAAACCAATCAGTTCTACAGATAACCACTCCAATAAATTCCAACAACCTAACAGGGGTTCTAAAACAGTAGTAGAAAACAACACGAAACACGAGACCTGAGATCATCTCCCTCTCCGTAACCGTGATTCCACGATCACATTTTGCCTTTACCTGCCTCACATTGAAAAAAGAGATGCGTGAGTATTATCATAAATACGGCCATCCCATCTACGACTGCGCACTTAGGCACGATAGACCGCTCAGGCAAACAAACAAACACACAACACACAAACACAAAGGGTCAACCACAGCCAAATAGGCAGGCTGTCGATCGACACCCCCTGTACATGCCTGTCGTTCGACACAACCGCTAGGTGTCGATCAACAACATGTTAACTGGCTGTCATGCGACACACCTCATGTGTGTCGTTCGACAACCTTCATGCTGGTGTTTCATTCGACATACCTCGTGTGTGTCGTTCGACAGGCCCTTCGCAGAATCCTGGGAAATCGATCATAATCCTCTCGGATCGATTCCTCCTCTGTGTCAACACGAAAACCTGCACAAAACAACAATCACAACACAACCACCAATACACACAGCCACAATCAATCAACACAAGACCAATCAACACTTCCAAACCTATCACCAAACAACCCTAACGAATCCACCAACCCAAAAGCCATGGTCACACCCTTACCTTAGGTTTTTGGATAGAATTGATGGAAAATTGAGGTTAGAAACGAAATTCACGACAACCACCAGAAAATTCTACTCCAAAACACTTAAAAACAAAACCCTAACTCACAAAACTATCAGGAACAAGAGAAACTCCTCTCTGAATCTTTTCTACTGGTTTTGGAACTCTGTTTCGCTCAAAATGCGGTAAAAAACCTTATATACGAACCCTAGGTTTTCCCCCTTAAGAGCCCTGTCGATCGACATACACCACGTGTGTGGATCGACAACCCCTCCATTTTTCTCAAAAATTGTTCACGGGTGTCACAATTCTCCCCCACTAAAACTGGATTCGTCCTCCAATCCTCAAACACAGCCCACATGGCTAACCTCCTGGCCAACTTGCCAGTAACACTGGAGACTACATCTCCTAGACCTTCCCGAGGCTCACATCCGTCCTATGCATATAGACCCGTCTCAGACATTGATCGCTCATAGCTCATAAGCACACCCTCTAACACTCGGGATCGTCACCCCTCAAGTTCTTGGTGCCTCATATCAACCCACCTCAGTCCACGCAGTCCTGACGGTGTTTGATACCAACTATCTCCATTCCCCTCACCTTTAGAACACATAGTTCATCAAGCTCTCGGTATGCAGAGAAACCACACATCCCCTGGAGAGACACAACTCTCAAAGATCTGCCAGAGATTACAATCTCCAAAAACTATCTCCATACCCAGGATAACATCGTACAACTCCACCGGACTAATCACCAAGTCTGCTGGCATCAACTCGCTAGCTACCAGAATATCCACATCTTTCGCCCGACCATGCGTAGCTAGAAACTCTCCTCCAGCAACAATAGCCGGTCCAGTCCGCTCACCCGCGTCACTCCGAATACCACTTCTCTAAGCATGATCCGAAGTAATGAAGCAATTCGATGCTCCAGAATCAAACAACACGTGGGACTCACACCCGCCCACAAACAAGGTCCCTAAACAAATCTCATGTGCTAAGAAACCTAACTTTCTATCACAAGGTAAACAATCTAAAACAAGCACAAAAATTCTACACTACCGAATTTACAAAGTCTGAATTAGAGAGTTTACCTGTGATCGGTCTCGAGCTCGGCTCACCCGGCGCTGCAATAGCCGGCGGACGCTGCATCGCCGCAATCTGCTCCACAGGCTGCACTGTCCCATACTGCACCACTGGCTGCACAACTGCCATTGCCATCTGCTGCAACTTAGGACAATTCAACCTGAAGTGCCCCGACTCTCCACACTGATAACAAGTCCGAGCCGCTCGAGCCTCGCTCTGTTTAGGGCAACTCGCTTTCTTGTGGTCCAAACTCCCACAACCAAAGCACCCTCGGCCACTCTGACCCGATCTCGAAGTGTCATACCACTTCCTCTTCTGTCCCTGCGCAGGCTTGCCGCCTTTGCTAGGACCTACCTGCTGCACCTGCTGCTAAGGCCTCCTCGGCTGAACAGTTCGGACAACTACCGCAGCCTGCTCCCTCACATCCTCCTCAATCTATGCAACCATCTTCACCAACTCCACTCTAAACTCAAACCTGATGCCTCTGCACCGAGTCCTTAAGTCTGGTCGAAGTCCCCTCAATAACCTCCGAATATGAGTCTGCTCATCCTTCAAACTTCTACCAGCATAACCCAATAGTCGGTTAAACTCTGCATCATACTCTCGAACCGACATCGCGCCCTGAGTCAACTCCAAGAACCTCGCCTCGAGCCTATCCAATGCCTCCTGAGGAAAGAACTTGGCGTTAAACTCCGCCACGAATTCTGCCCATGATATCACGGTCGAAGCACGTCTCGCTGCAACACCCCTCCACCAAAGATGTGCATCACCGTCCCAATAATGGACTGCCAAATCAACCATGTATCCCTCTGGACACTTGATCGAGTGAAAATTCCTCTCCAACCTCATCCGCCACTCATCAGCCTCCTCAGGCTTAACACCTCCTGCAAAAGAACCCGTACCGATCCTCTGCATATGCTCCATCATCCGGATAAATGAAAGAACCTCCTCAGCAACTGTAGCCCTCAACTGCACCTCTGCCACTCGTGGCAACACTAGAGCCTGCACTGGCACCGCACCCGGTAACCGCTCTAACAACTGCCTTAATAGATCAGCCAGACGATTATCACCAGCCTGGGCTACACCTGCGGCCGCGACCACACCCCCAACTGTGCCAACACCACATGACCTAAACAAGCTCCTACAGGACCCCAACCGGCCCCACACTGGGAGTCACACTGGCAGACTGACCATCATGCAAAGTCTACTGAACTGAAGCAGGCCCACGCGTAGAACTTTGAGCCTCACTCAAGATAGGCTCATCCACAAGTCCACGACCTCTGCCTCAGCCTCCTCGGCCTACATGCCCACGCCATCTAGCAGTCCTAGCCATCTCACTGCACTTAACAAAGTACCCAACTAAGCACTAGAAAGACCAAAACAAAACAAACAACGCACTTACCGTGGAATCTAATTGAAGGCTCGAAGGAAGATGATCTAGAACCCCGAAACCCACATAATTGCAATTTTTTTTGAACTAAGTTAAAATCCTAGCAGTTTTACCCGTTCTAAAACCGTAAGGGCTCTGATACCAAACTGAAACGACCCGACCTGTTTTTTTTTAAAACATACAAACCTTGGCCTCGGACTAGCATTCCCATAAATGCTATCCTCAACAGCCAAGCAAACCACACACAATTACACTACAACGGATAACCAACAATAATTTCATTTAAATACTAAACCAATCAGTTCTACAGATAACCACTCCAATAAATTCCAGCAACCTAACAGCGGTTCTAAAACAGTAGTGGAAAACAACACGAAACACGAGACCCTAGATCATCTCCCTCTTCGTAGCCGTGATTCCACGATCACATTTTGCCTTTATCTGCATCACATTGAAAAAAGAGATGCGTGAGTATTATCATAAATACCCAGTGAGACGGCCATCCCATCTATGACTGCGCACTCAGGCACGATGGACCGCTCAGACAAACAAACAAACACACAACACACAAATTCAAAGGCTCAACCACAGCCAAACAGACAGGCTATCGATCGACACTACCACTAGGTGTCGTTCGACATCCCCCTGTACATGCCTGTTGTTCAACACAACCACTAGGTGTCGATCGACATCATGTCAACTGGCTATCGTGCGACACACCTCATGTGTGTCGTTCAACAGCCTTCGTGCTGGTCTGTCGTTCGACACACCTCGTGTGTGTCGTTCAACAAGCTCTTGGCAGAATCTTGGGAAATCAATCATAATCCTCTCGGATCAATTCCTCATCTGCGCCAACACGAAAACCTGCACAAAACAACAATCACAACAAACCACCAATATACACAACCACAATCAATCAACACTTCCAAACCTATCACCAAACAACTCTAACGAATCCACCGGCCCAGAAGCCATGGTCACGCACTCACCTTAGTGTTTTGGATATAACTGATGAAAACTTGAGGCTAGAAACGAAATCCACGACAACCACTACGAAATTCTACTCCAAAACACTTAAGAACGAAGCCTTAACTCACAAAACTATCAGGAACAAGGGAAACTCCTCTCTGACTCTTTTCCATTTGTTTTGGAACTCTGTTTCGCTCAGAATGCGGCCAAAAAGCCTTATATACGAACCCTAGGTTTTCCCCCAAACCGGCCCGGTCCAACCGAACGATTAAAATCGAACCAGAATACCGACCACTTAAAGGCCCCGTCGATCGACACACACCACGTGTGTCGAACGACAGCCCTTAAGAGCCCTGTCGATCGACATACACCACGTGTGTCGATTGACAGCCCCTCCATTTTCCTCAAAAATGGTTCACGGGTGTCACAATATCCGTTAGTCTCAGTCATCCTTTATCTTTGTGCTGAGGTAACTTATCCCATGAGATCCAACAAATGTTCTTTTGATCAAACTTTGCATCCCACCAGAATCTGGTCAGGGGCGATTGAATTCTCTTACAAAGTGAGTTAGGCAACTTGAAGCAAGTCATGGCATAAGATGGCATTGAAGAAAGCACACACTCTTAAGCATGACATGCTTACCAGCCCCTGAGAGGAACTTAGACGACCAATTGATAGCTTTTTGCCTGATTTGATCCACAATTCCAGTAAAAAGATCTCTCTTTCTTCTGCTAAAGTGCTCTGGCAATCTTAAGTATCTCCCTACACCTCCTTCTTTGGAGATGTTTAGCTCTTTCTTAACCCTTTCTCTGATTTCAGGGGGAGTTCTTCTTGAGAAGATGATAGAGGATTTATCGAGGTTAATGGACTGTCCAGAGACAGCACCATACTTAATTAAGATCGAATTCAGAGTCTTAGTATTTCCCGTATTAGTGTTACAAAAAACCATCGTATCATCTACAAACAACAGATGATTGATTCTAGGACTTTCTTTTGAAACTTGAAGACCTTGTAGACTGCCATTTGTATATGTTAAATTCTTTCTTTTTCATTTGGAACTAAAGATGGAATCTGTGTTACATCCGTCTTTATACACGAATTTTATTAATATACATTTTATTGACTGTTACAAATTAGAAGATAAAAACATTGAGAATACAAGAGATCAAGTCAATAAAATAAATATTTCCTTTGTTTAGACAAGTTCACCGACGTGAAGTCACGAATTCAAAACATATACCTGTTAACCAATTTACTATGATCAATATATACCGAGAACGAAAAATATAACAAACTAATATATTGTTTTCATAAAAGTATTAAATTTATCATTTGGACCTTAACTGTATGAAAGTTTTTGTTGATTCATGTGTGTTGGAACTAACCAGAGGCCAGAGCTGTTTTATTTCTAAGTGATGCATGAGTTGATTAGAGATAACCGATATAATTATTAAATCTAGTTTGCTTATGAAGTACCGGCTTCTTCTAGATAAGTGAAGAAGAGAAAGAGTATGTTGTTGAATTGTAATCGATCAATCTTTTGATATGAGAGTGAACAAAGAAAAAGAAAAGAGAGATTTAGAGAGTTCTTAATGTACGGTTGAGTTCTGAGTTCTTTTGAATTAAATCTTTGTGTATTCTCTTGATTTAGTAGATATTTTGCTTGGGTTATCAAGTCTTAGATGTAGCGACCTGACATCGAAACGTGAACTCGATAACCAAGTTTTCGTGTTGTAAACTTGTAATCTCTATCTCTATCTCTATAATATGCTAAAATTTACCCTGAGTTTACTCTCTCAAATTAAGAGATCGTATGTAGTGGGATCGAACACAGGGAATCTCAATCACACAATAGAATTCTAACTTTGAATCAAGCTAAGATAAATATAAATGTATGAATGACAAAAAACAATGAAAGCATAACTAAAATTGTTGTGGTTTAAATTCAATTTAACAAAAAGTTAGACTTTCGGGAAATTCGCAGGAAAAGATAAATTGTAGATTTATAAAACTTCAAGATTTTATGAAGATTCGCTTTCGAACTTGAAACTCTAGTGTAAAATTAAACGACTTTCGTTGAATTAATTATCTATGCATAAACCCTAGAAAACCAAATTCTTTTGTGAAATCAATCAATTTATGCAAGCATTAAAGTTCAAATTTCAATTGTACACAAAATCCCTAAACCAAATTCCTTTGAGAATAGGTGATTTTGCTCATCTAAGATTCTAGTCCGGTTATCAATTGATGCCTCCGCTTCTAATTGAATCAACCTAGGATGTCTAATTCAAGGTGATCAATCCTAAATCAGAATTAGTGCAATCTAGATGAAGAACCATAAGATAATCCTAACATGAATTCGATTATAGTAATTCATCTCAACTCCTTTGAAAAACCCTAAACCTAACAAGTAGATTACTGAGACATGGATGCAGAAAACATTATGACTGAATAATACTGCATTAAAGTAAGAGAAAAAGTAAGAGATACAAAAGGGTTCGAAAAAATCTGAATGGTATGAAAACTTGTCTTTCTAGCTCTCAAAATCTCTCCAAAACTTTAAAATCTCCCAATTCAAAGTATGATCTAAAAACATAAGTAAAACTGAATATATAAAGGGGAAAATTCGTGTTTGGCCAAATTTGTGAACTTCTGGAACTTCTCGGGCAAAAAGGAAAACTTAAGATAAGGAAAAATCACGTTTCTCCTTTTTGTATGTATTGGTGTCGATCGTGACTCCTTCGTAGTGTCGATCGACACCAAATTATGACGGTAATTTTGAATCCAATCTAGCGACTTCAGCTCCAAAATGTTCCATAATCTCTAATTAAACTCCACACGTACACAAACCTGCAAAGACTCTAAAATACTCGAAAAACACTGAAAAGACTCGATAAAACAGGGTTAAATCATGCTTAAAAACTGGTAAAAACCATGATATATCAACTTCCACAGACTTAGCTTTTGCTTAAGCAAACTAGAGACTAAAAATGGAGTTAAGGTTTGAAAATCACGGGAACTTACATATCTTTGGGAACTTAGCTTTCGCCTCCTTGACTCTTTCACTATATATAAACAAAGTACCTTTGGTGGTCACAAAATCTCAACCATCATAGGTTGGCCTCGAATCTTAGCCTGCAAACCCATCAATTTCATATCCTCCTAACTATCGCACACTTAATCGATAGTAATCAAATTCTCTCTAACAATGTCGACCAAGTAAAAGGCTAGGTATTATATAAAAGGGCCTTTGGTGTTTAGTGGAGTTAAAGGTGTTTAGGGTTATCATATTTTATTTGGTGGATGCAGACATTATGCATAATCACAAGAGAGAGACTGGTCCAGTTGATGCGCACAGTTTCTCATTCACATTGCATCTCTCACCCCCAAATCATAGTGAAGAACCAAACACCGCACAAAAATCACAAACTCCACCACTCATATCCATTAACTCGATTCCTTGGGATTTTCTTAGATACAAGAGAATTTTTAAGCATGATTATTCCCTTCCCTTATAGAATTTTCGATTTTTTTTTTTGACTAAGGGGGGAATGATCTACATAAGTGTTAATCTCGAAAATTACCATTATTATACAAAAATCCCAATGAATGCCTAGCTTCGCCGCTCATCATAATATAGTCCAACCAACTCCTCTTCCTGTGCAATTTTGTGAATGAAAAACTGTGTCAGGCCTCTTTCTCTCCAGTGTTTACACACATGCCTGCACATAAAATAACAGGGAAAAAGAATGCATGAGGTTCGAATAAATGGTTAAGGCTAGGGGTTGGATACCAACTAAAGATGAGCTGGCAATTAAGGATCAACAGAGAGTGGTAAAAGGGATAAGAAGTCCTGAATGTTATTACTATCGTTACATCATTAGAGAGAAATTAGCGAGATGGAGATCAAGTGTGGTAGTCTAGAGTTTGGTCTACTTCGTTTTGCAAACAGTGATAAGAGGGGAACCTATACTATCATTTGGCTTTGAATTCACTCCTTCCAAGGGATTCGTCGCAACAACTATAAATCGCAGAGACTAAGCGTCTGGTCCTAGAAAAGATCATCATTCCCTACATGTTTTGACTCAATAAAAGAATTTTTGACTCTTAAAATAATAAACAATGTTAGCAACTACCTCCCCCAGACTTAAACAACACTGTCCCCAGTGTTTTTAAACCTAAGATTGGTGAAAGAATGAATAAGTAAGACACAAAACTGTAAAAACGAAAAGATTTGGACCTGGTCGTGTGTGGTGTCTATCGTTATCACTAAGTGGTGTCGATCGACACCATCGCGAAAAATCAGAACGTGGCTTAGATTCTTTTTCGATTCGAGCATTCCTGAGTTAAACTACAATATCACTTAAACGAAACACGATCATAAGGCACAACACATGACATAATCTAATAAGTTTCACAAGTTTTAAGAAATTCAAACGAAGTTAGAAAACAAACTGACTCAAAGAAAACAAAAGATTGACTCAAAGAAACATAAAATAGAAAAGAAAAGACTTACATGTGGGTTGCCTCCCACCAAGCGCTTGTTTCCAGTCATTAGCTTGACCATGGATGTCGTTTAGGCTTGAGGTGGATCTCTGAAGTGCATTCCCCCAGACTTGCAAGGAACAATCCTAGGGAAAAGTTTCATTGTATTGTTCACCATCTCTTGGATAACTACCTCTTCTTTCTCCCTCAACTCTAAAGGAATGACTATCCTAAACTTGGAGAATGGTTTTGAGGTCTTTTTGCGCTTTACCTTGAGGATCTTTTTGCACTTGGAACTCGCTGGATTATTAACTTCATGATGTGCAGTGGAGGAGCCAACTTATGGACGTTTTGAACCTTCTTTGTCTCATCTCCATTGTCTGAATCCAGCGTATCTCCAACTTTGACACTCATACAAGAAGTCTGTGTCACAAGAGTTGCAGGATAGAAGAAATTCTTGTTGATATTCGAGAAGAAGATTCGATTTTTAGGAAAATCCAATATTGCTCCCACTGTTGCAAGGAACTATGCACCAAGAACTAATGGTTTATAACTGTCCTTCTTCAAATCATTGATGATGTAAAAGTCTGTAGGAACAAGACAGTCTCCTATTTTAAGCAACACGTCAGGAATGAAACCTTTTGAAGTTGTAGAAGAGGAATCTATAAGCTCGATGTATGTCTTTGAAGGTTGTAAATCCAAAATCCCTAACTTCCTTGCAACAAACTCAGTCATGACATTCACATTAGCTCCTGTGTCACTATGAGAATCCTTTAATTCTACACCTTTGATTGAGCATGGAACAACGAACATTCCTAGATTCAACAACTTTGGTAGCTTGTTTCCCTTTTTCCTTAGGTGCTTTGCCACTGTCATGTTTGATATGTAAAGGGTATAAACTCTTTAGATATGGAAGCTTGGGCTTGTAGACACGTTCGATGGCGATTTCAGACTGATTTTTCAAGTTTTCTTGTATTTTTAACTAGTGTCGATCGACACTCCTTAGTGCTATCGATCGACACCGTCTCTTTCGAAATTTCCGTCAGATATTGGTGTCCATCGACACTAGGAGTGTGTCGATCGACACTATGCTCTACAATCTCAAAATTCACGTTTTCTTCAAGCTCCACAAATTTTTCCTCATCTAGACCTTTCTCAAAAGCTCGTATCACCTGTTTTTCACTCCCTAAAGTGATTGCATTGGAGAAGTGCCTTGGGTTCATGTATGTCTTTCCTGGAAGACAACCTTCTTGCCTCTTCAGTGACTCTGCAGTCTAAGCAACCTGAGTATCCAGCTTCCAATGTAGCCTCCAAACCTCTGATTCTGAAAACCATTCCCATTGATGTAGTTAACATCCTTTTGATGGTTCTCTCCTCTGGAAAGAAGGTCTCCACCTCTTGAGCAAATTGAACTGCCTTCTTTTCCACTAGAAGGCTATTCACATAATCTATCTTGGCTTTCACTTCAGCAATCTCAACACCACCTGTAATCCCTTCTTCTCTTCTTCTTTCGAGATCAATTTTCTTGGTGCTATTGCTAGAGGTCACGTTCTTAATCAGTACAAGAGCATCAGCTGGATCTCTAGTTTTGAAGTCTCCATTACTCGCCGAATCCAGTGCCATCGGATGTCTCCAATAAATCCCTCTGAAGAAGATGCTCAAAAGCTGAACCTCTGTGAACCTGTGGTGAGGACAATCTATTTGATAACCCTTGAAGCGTTTCCATGAAGCCTTGAACGCTTCGGTTGGACCCTGACCAGAAGAGGAGATCTTGGCGCTCAAATCATCTGAACGCGACTCATCATAGAAATGGCTCAGGAAGGCGTTCTTTGTAGGACTCTACGTAGTCAGTGAGCCTGGCTCCAACTGCTTCAGCCAGTAAGCTGCATGCCCAGCTAGAGAGTATGGGAACAACTTACAGTAGATGTAATGAAGAGACACCCCATTCGCCTTGATGCTAGATGCAAGGTCTTCAAATCTCTCAAGATGATCCATGGGTTGTTCCGAAGGATGTCCATGAAACTGATGCTGTGACAGTAGTGAGAAGAAAGAAGGTTTCAGCTCAAAATCCGTCCTCTGAAACCCAGGAGGTCGGATCGCCGCCTTGTTGGCGTAATACTCCTCAGGACAGTTGTAATCCCCCAAAGTGTGCTGGTTTACCACAACCTCTTGAACCTGACGATCCATTAGAGCGCGCTCACACTCTCTTCCAGCCGCCTCGTCTACTTCATCTTCCTCAATGACCACATTACTCGCAACATTGAGCTTCTCACCCTGATCATTGTACTTGTTTCCTTCCCAATCAACCAACTGACCCTCTGCATTCGAAAAGAGAATCAAAGTTTGTCTCACTATCTTAGCTTGTCTTACTGTCTTTCTATTAACCCGTTCTAACACTCCCAACTCGTCAATGAAATCCACTAACTGTTTATTCTTGTCACTCCTAGTTTTGCGAGATTGCGTACACCTGAAACACCAAAAATCAAAAGAAAAATGCGTAAAAAGGAAAATAAAAACTTAGACTAAAATTATAGAATCAAAATCCTAATGGTGATTTTGACTCCCCGGCAACAGCGCCAAAATTTGATATGCTCAAATTTACTCTGAGCTTACTCTCTCAAATTAAGAGATCGTATCTAGTGGGATCGAACACAGAAAATCTCAATCACACAATGGAATTCTAACTTCGAATCAAGCTAAACAAAATATAAATTTATGAATGACAAAAACTAGTGAAAGCATAACTAAAATTGTTGTGGTTTAAATTCAATTTAACACAAAGCTAGGCTTTTGGGAAATTTGCAGGAAAAGGTAAATTGAAGATTTATAAAACTGTCGGGATTTTAATGAAAATTCGTTCTCGAACTTGAAACTCTAGTGTAAAATTATACGACTTCAGTTGAATTAATTATTTATGCATAAACCCTAGAAAACCAAAATCCTTTGTGAAAACCAAATTCTTTTGTGAAATCAATCAATTTATGGAAGCATTAAAGTTCAAGTTTCAATTGTACACAAAATCCCTAAACCAAATTCCTTTGAGAATAAGTGATTTTGCTCATCTAAGATTCTAGTTCGGTTACCAATTGATGCCTCCCCTTCTAATTGAATCAACCTAGGATGCCTAATTCAAGGTGATCAATCCTAAATCAGAATTAATACAATCTAGATGAAGAACCATAAGATAATCCTAACATGAATTCAATTATAGTAATTCATCTCAACTCCTTTGTAAAACCCTAAACCTAACAGGTAGATTACTCAGACATGGATGCAGAAAACATTATGACTGAATAATACTGCATTAAAGTAAGAGATACAGAAGGGTTCGAAAAAATCTGAATGGTATGAAAACTTGTCTCTCTAGCTCTCAAAATCTCTCTAAAACTTTAAAATCTCCCAATTCAAAGTATGATCTAAAAACAAAAGTAAAACTGAATATATAAAGGGGAAAATTCGTGTTGGGCCAAATTTGTGAACTTCTGGAACTTCTCGGGCAAAAAGGAAAATTTCAGATAAGGAAAAATCACCTTTCTTCTTTTCGTATGTATTGGGGTTGATCGTTACTCCTTGGTAGTGTCGATCGACACCAAATTATGACGGCAATTTTGAATACGTCCTAACGACGTCAGCTCCTCTTTCTATAAGGCTTCAAAATGCTCCATAATCTCCAATTAAACTCCACACGTACACAGACCTGCAAAGACTTTAAAACACTTAAAAAAACCCGAAAAAACTTGATAAAGCAGGGTTAAATCATGGTTAAAAACCGATAAAAACTATGATATATCACTCTATATTTGCATGTTCAATCAATGGATAGATTTTTAGGGTTTATGAAGCAAGTTAGAGTCACAAATTAGGGCAAAACAAAGTGGTACTAAGGCTTTAAGTTCAGTGAATCTATGGCGAACTTTCGAATCAAGGCTGATAGATTCGATGGAGAAGTTGATTTTTCTCTGTTGAAAAAGTACATGCTCGCCCATCTATCGAAACTAGGATTGAAGGATGGTGTGGTCAAAACAGTTCCGCTAGTTGTATCAATCATGTTAGATGATGATCTTGCTGCACCAAAGTTTGGAGTTGAAGGAAGAAGTTGATCTGGTTGCAAGATATGAGAAGGCAATTTCGTAGTGCGAAAACTTGACAAATGCACAACCGTCTACATGGTCAACACCGGAAATGTTGTGTCTCTCTAGGTTACTTCCTCTGGGGGTTAAATTTTACACGCTCAACATTGGAGTAAGTCATGCAAGCGTAGCACATAGATACGGTGTCACATCAACATACATATATCTTATGATTTTGCCAAGTCATTTCCTAACAAGAAGATGAAGTCTTTCTCCTTTCCTAAGTACTCCCCGTCCAAGAAGGAAGCCTTCTGGGTCCTCTCTACTCGCAACATAAGTCATATAAGGGAAGTCACAAAGCCATCGAGGACATGGTGCTAGCGAGGACACCGTGCCGACGATGACACATTGTCACCGTTGTGTCTAGACACCGATGTGTCTGGAAAACGAAGTGTCTGCCAGAGTGACGACGAAGACTCCAAAAGGTTCCCTGCGCTAAAGCCCAGTCCAATCACGAAGCCCACTTCGGCACAACCGACATAAGGAAAAGGAAATCCGCGAAGACTTAGGAAAGTTAACGTTATCTTTATGGAAAGACCTAACCGACTTAAGGAGCTATAAATATCAATGTACACGACCTTGTAAAAGGCATCCACAACTATACAGACAAATGCATTCACAGCAATAACAAACACTTTTTTCTCTTTTCTCATTGTTTCTCTCTCGTAGCTTAACCTAGAAATCTCTGATTCCTTTACGAAACCCTTATAATTCTAATTGTGCGAGTATTGCCTTCCACAATTTGGCGCCTACTAAAGGGAACAAGAGACTTTCTCACACAAAAAGCTACGTTACACACCTGATCTGAGAAGATGAGCGGTGAAGGGAACAAGTTTGGCAATGGCAGCAAGGAGTCCTTGTCTTACAGAACCAACCGAGAGAGGGAACCCTCCGTCGAAGCCCCTGCTACCAACGTCATCGCCGCTAACCAAGGTGATATAACCGAGGTCAAGAAGATGCTAGAGACCATCCTCAAGGAACATGAGGAGCAAATTAACTTCAACGAGGCCACTACAAAGGAGCTGAAAGTGCTTTTGCGAAGAAAGCGCGAAAGGCCTGACACCACAAGACTTAGGGGAGCGCTTTGACCCGCATCGCCACAACTTCTCAGCACCTCGGACCGCTCGAAGGAATCCAGACTACTTGACGCCACCACCTCCACGACGGGAATCAGACAGGTGTCTTGAACGCTTTGGGGAGATCTCAGACGAGGATCAACCAGCTCCTCGAAGATGTGCACGAACAGACGGTGCAAGTGGTACCCACAAGAACTACGCGCCGCAGATAATCAAAGCGCGTCAGCCTATTCTCAAACAGAAATCCTGCAAGACACCTCAGAATACACCAACCATTCCTATGTCAACGAAGGTGGATTCTCCACAACGGAGCAACCATTCCTAAAACGATCTCAGAATACAGAAATCTCAGACGGAGTGAGTCACCTCTGACCTGAAGAATACTCAATCACAGATACACTGTGGAACTTGGAAGGCTCCCAAAATCGCCCATGTGCTAGAGAAGGCGTGGAACACGCCCTTCGCTAGACGGATCACGAGGACTAAAATCTCCGATCCCGGAAGAATCAAGTTACCAATCTACGAAGGAACCACAGACCCTTCGGACCATTTGATGGAGTTCGAAGTTGCTCTGGTGAGAGCAAACTTCAAGGAAGCCGAAAAAGACATCGGCTACTGCAAGTTGTTCGTGGAAAGCCTCAAGGGGCCTGCCCTCCAATGGTTCTACAAGCTGGAGAAGAATTTGGTTCATACCTTCCTCTTGTTCTCTGAGATGTTCATGCAGCATTACAACATCTTCATGGGACGGAGAATCTATAATGCTGAGTTGTGGAATACTCGTCAAGCCGAGAATGAAAGTCTACGATCTCCCATGACGAAGTTCAAGCACACGCTATCAAAGGGGGACAGTATTAACAATGCATCCACGCTAGAGGCCTTGAGAGGAGCGCTCTGATGCCCGTCTCTGTTTTGGCAAGAGATGACTATCAACCCGCCAACAATAATCCAAGACGCTTTCCACCGCGCTGCAGATTTTGTTCGAAGCAAAGAGAAAGTCCGTGCTAAGAGGGGTGGAAAGGCTAAACAAAGCAAGTGAACCAACTCTGGCTGCAAACCCCGCTACATCGAAGAAAGGCAATCTCGCCTACATCCAGTATGAAGGAGGATCCGGAGGGGCCCATAATTACCAAGTAGAGTCATCGGGTTACAGACGTGGTAGAGGGCCTGGGCGAGGTTGCGGAAGAGGAACCTTGAAAACTACCTGGCCCCAGAGAACCAAAGGAGTACGACGAGAAGCTATACTACGACTTCCATAAGGCAAGTGGACACTCAGCTGCAAACTGTCGCGAGTTGGGGCGGTAGCTCATAGCCAAACTGACTAGTGGCACTCAGAAAGGCGACATCAGCGTGTCAGACTTCAAGTCCGAGGAGATGAAAGCTCCTGTTAATACAAACCAACAGGCAAAGAACCCTAATCGCCGAGGTTGCAGTGACAATACCAAAAACAGGAACCCGCAGGATAACATCTACATGATAATGGGGGGTCGCAATACTGTGCTGACAACGTTCCTGCAATCGAAGCATACCAGCAATGCGCCGACGTCTGCGCGAACATATCAGCACCTGCAAAGCCGAGGCTTTCCAGCGACCCTATCACCTTCGGCAAGCAAGACACTGAGGGTCTCGACCAACCACACAACGATCCTCTAGTAATCAACTTGACTGTCTTCGACTTCAATGTTGCTCGCGTTTCATTGATACAAGAAGCTCAGTGGATGCCATCTTCAAGAATACGCTGGAACGAATAAAGGCTGATCTATCCACAATCAAAAGGCAGCATAAACCTATAACAAGTTTCTCCGGAGAGACAACCATGACATGGGAACGATTCGCCTACCTGTCCAAGCTGGCAACATTAAGAAGATGGTTGACTTTACAGTTTCCGAGCATCCAATAATTTTCAACATGATCATGGGAACTCCCTGGCTCAGTTAGATGCGAGCTGTGCCTTTAACATACCACTTGTTCCTCAAATTCCTAACGACTATCGGCGTGAAAACAAGGGAAATCAGAAGGATTCTCCCGTGTGTATCATGGCTGAGCACAAGTAGCGGAACATCGAAAATAAGAAAGATGACTCCGTACCTCAGGAATCGCAAAAGAGAGCAAGGACTAGCTCGAACAGGTCAAGAACCTGACCGACCTCTTATAGTTATTACAAATTGCAGAAAGCCCCATAGACAAAGAGCGACCTACATGCGAGCCTGTAGTTTCTATATGTATCGATGAGCAACACCGGAGATGCACGGGATGAAACGCTTAAAAGGAACTAGTTGCTTTCCTCCAGAAGAATGTCAATACCTTTGCCTGGGCAGCGAAAGATATGCCTGGGTATTGCGAGTCACGGACTCAATGTTGGTCTGACATTCAAACCCGTGAAACAGAAGAGGAAGCTTGGTCTTGAAAGAGCAAATGCAGTGAATGACGAAGTTGAAAGACTTCTGCCTGTTGGGTCAATCACTAAACTCAAGTACCCCAACTGGCTCACCAACCCAGTCGTGGTGAAAAAGAAGAATAGGAAGTGGCGCGTCTGGATGGACTTCACATATTTGAACAAAGCGTGACCGAATGATATCTTTCATCTGCCGCATATCGATCGCTTAGTGGAAGCAACAGTTGGAAATAAGCTTTTAACTTTCATGGAATCCTTCTCAAGCTACAACGAGATTCTAATGTACCCCAAAGACCGAGAGAAAACAACGTTAATCATAGACTACGGAATATACTGTTACAAGGTGATGCCCTTCGGCCTGAAGAACGCTGGTGCAACATATCAAAGACTTGTGAACAAGATTTTCTAGGATGAGCTAGGCAAGACGAAGGAGGTCTATATTGATGACATGCTCGTAAAATCCCTTGAGGAGAAAGACCACATCTCACACTTAGAAGAGTGCTTCAACCAGCTCAATCTTCACGTTCCATCGACAAGTGCCTCCCTTTCTACAACACACTACGAGGAAATAAACAGTTTGAATGGTGAAAGAAGTGTGAAGATGATTTCAAGCAACTCAAGGAATACTTGACAACACCGCCTATCCTCGCTAAGCCAGTAACTGAAGAACATCTCTTCCTCTACATTGCTGTTTCCGACACAGCTGTCAGCACCGTACTTGTACACAAAGAACGAGGCGAGCAGAAGCCTATCTTTTACGTTTGCAAGACCCTCACATATGCTGGAACGAGATATTCTCAGCTAGAGAAATTAGCACTATCCGTCGTCATGGCGCCACGAAAGCTAAGGTCTTACGTCCAATCTCACTCTATTGTCATCCTTAGCACCTTCCCGTTGCGTTCTATTTTACATAGCCCTAGTCAATCTGGCAGGTTGGCTAAGTTGACTGTAGATCTCAGCGAGTATGACATCGAGTACAAAGGGCGAACATGCAACAAATCACAAATGCTGGCAGATTTCCTCATCGAGCTCCCAGAGGACCAAATTCAAAAGAAGTACAACCGGGGATATGGGAGCTACACGTCGGCATATCATCTTCAAAAAGCGAGGCTGGAGTAAGGATACGCTTAGCCTCACCAACAAGCGAGATCCTTGAACAGTCATTCCGTCTGGACTTCAAAGCCTCTAACAATGAAGCAGAATATGAGGTTGTTATCACTGGCATGCGACTCGCTCAAGGACTTTACATCGAGAACGTCCACACATTTTGTGATTCACAACTGGTTACTAGCCGGTTCAGCGGCAAGTATGCAACAAAATACGATCGTATGGAAGCTTATTTGAAGATAGTAAAGGATCTTGCCGCGACATTCAAAGAGTTTACACTTACACGATTCTCCAAGGGTAGAACGTTGACGCCGACACATTGGCAAACCTTGCCTCTACTTCGGCTCCCCCAAGAGACCCAACTTTGAAACGGATTATTCCTGTCAAGTTCATTGAATTTCCTAGTATTCTACATGAGATGACACTCGCTCTCTCTACACTATCTCAAGGTGCTAAACAAGCAAAAGCCATTGCTGAATCACTAGAGATGGGCGACGAAGTCGTTGAGATGACAAAAGTTGTTGAAGATGCAGAGCATGCACGTCTGCCAGAGACAACGTCTGCAGACGTGCAGTCACCGAGGTCCCTGCCACTGATGTCCATGCCACCGAGGTCCCTTCCACCGATGTCCATGCCAGCGATGTCTCTGCCACCGATGACCCCGGTCAGCTCGAAGACCTTCCGCCAAAAATCATCTCACTTTATCCCGCAGTCCAGGACATTCCTGACCCAATGGAGAAGGATGAAGAACCTAAGTATGGCTGCGACAAGCTTTAGATGGAAAATGCCTAGTAACATGTGGGCAGCGCGTACGTTACAGAAGCAAGCCGCTCGATACGTTATGCTGGACTGAAACATCTTCAGATTGGGATTCTCTAGCCCTCTAATCACCTGCGTGGAGGGAAAGGAAGCCAGACAGGTCATGGAGGAAATCTACAACGGGTCTTTTGGCAATCAAGATCAAGCGACATGGCCACTTCTGGCCTACTATAGTAAGCGACGGCGTAAAGTTTTCAGCCTAGTGCGAGTCGTGTCAACGACATGCTCCAAAGATTCATCAGCCAAACAGAGATGATTTCTTCTGTCACTTCTCCTTATCCATTTATGAGATGGGCCATGGAAATCGTTGGACCGCTGCATCCCTCTAAGCAGAAGCACTTCTTGCTTGTTCTGAAGGATTACTTCTCAAAGTGGGTGGAAGCTGAAGCTTATGCAAGTTTTAAAGATGACCAAGTTGAAAGTTTCGTTTGGAGAAACATCATATGTCGCCATGGAATTCTGTATGAAACTGTTACAGACAATTGTTCCCAATTCATCTCTAACCGCTTCGAGACCTTATGTGCAAAGTGGAAGAATCGACTTAGCAAGTCTACGCCCCGTTATCCTCAAGGTAATGGTCAAGTAGAGGCAACCAACAAGACAATTCTGGATGTTCTTAAGAAATGCTTAGTTGCTAAGAAGGGTCGATGGGCCGAAGAGCCGGAAGGCATATTATGGTCCCACCGAACCACTCCCTGACGAGCAACTGGCGAAACTCCATCCGCGCTTGTCTATGGAACTGAATGCGTCATCCCGTCTATAATCAGTTCTCGTGGGTTACACCGTCGTCTCTTACCAGAGAACGAAGAGCTCAACGTCTTGCTGCTCCTCGACGAGTTGGACTTCATTCACGAAAGGCGTGATTGAGCACTCATCCGGATAGTCAACTATCCAAATGCAGCCGCACGCTATTACAACTCATGAGTTCGAGAAACACGCTACTGTGAAGGTGACTTAATCTTGCGAGAAGTCTTTCAGAATACAGCAGAGTGGAACGCAGACAAACTCAGAGCTAGCTGGGAAGGACCTTACAAAATCCTCATCGTCGTCTGGCCTAGCATTTATGAATTCGCCAACATGGTAGGCACACCTATCCTACATTCGTGGAACACAAAGTAGTTGAAGAGGTACTATCACTAGTCCTCCTTTAAGGCTTTCGCAATGAACTACAAGGCGACTTGATCCCTGCGAAGGGTACGTAGGCACCTTGTCTCCAGACGAGTTCAGTTGCCGGACGAGTTCAATTGGAGTGCAAGAAACTAATGAAGTTAGGTGAATCCAATTTCAAAGGGTAATTTCGGTTTTACTAAGTGTAAATGACAATATGAAATAGTGCAATAAGTAAATGACAATATGGAAGACTTTAAAGAAATAAAACAAGAAAAATTTCTTAAAACATAAAAATGTGAAGTCTTTAACCTCAAATCATCAAAAATGCAATGGCTTTTAGGTTTTACACAAAGGATAAGAGAAGTGAGACTAAAAACTTAGAGTTTTAATCACAAAGAGAGTATTTATAGGAAAATAAATGTGTACCCGGGTCAATCCGGGTCAAACCCGATCAAACAGAAAACTTGACGTTGGAGACGCCTGACGGATTGACCTGGTGATCGACTTGTTGGTCGGTCAAAGGCTTGATTTTTGGGCAGGGGCTTTTTAAGCTTTAGGGCATCCTATGGATCGACCTGCTGGTCGGTCACGGGCCTTTTTCAGCGTTCAACTTCTTGTTCTCCATTCTTCCTTCTTGATTCTTCTCTCCACTTGTTCAACCTTTGTTCCAAGGCTCCAATTGTACTGAAAATGGACAAAATATGCATGCAAATGCAAGAAAATACGAACTTGGACTCTAAACTCAGTTTAATCTAAAAGGAACAAGATATGCATCCAAACATGTAAAAATCTAAGTTAAATGCCTCAAAATATAACTAAAATGCATGCTAAGAAGGGTACATAGGCAGGTGATGGGGGTTATTTTTGATCCAAGTTTTAAATTTATAACCCTAGATAAGGACTGCAAGTGCACAGCAAACGAAATAGTATTTAGGGGTCGAACCCAAAGGAATTAATGATGTACGAAGAACCTATATGATGCAGAATAAGCTAAGCTAAACATATTTTTGTGGAGTTTTAGTTTTTAGTTTTTAGTTTTTATGAAAGTAAAAGTGCAAGGGATATTGTAGTTGTAATCGTTGCATAGGTTCCATTGATCTTCGATCTTGTAGTTGGCATTGATGATGTCGTGCTCGGCTTCTTTGATGTCGCGCCTTTGATGATATTGGATATTTTCAATGGTGACAAGCCGCATCTCCATTCTCTTTACTTGGATAGCAAGAGTGTCAAGTTTCTCCTTAAGAGACAAGTTATTGGGTTCAAATACACGGATGACGTTTTTAGTGTCATCTATGAACTTTTGCATCAAAGCTTCTAGCTTATCTTCTTGAGGGGTGTTGGAAAACGTGTGGTGGGGACAGTAGAGGTGGTTGTGGTTGAGTGTTGCTGCGAGTTTGATGATGGCCAATCATCCATTGATCCCTTGAGGTTGGTACACGGTGGTGGCGCTCCGTGCGTTGAAAGCAAGTGTGGCCGACGGCCTTATGTACACATGGGGCATAGGGATGTGATTCCCATTAGCCTCACGATCCATAGTGCTCGCCATTCTCCTTGGATTGTTGGTTTGATGCTCCATTGAGGAATCTCTGAAACAACAAAGGAAACAAAAAAAAAATTGAAATTAGCAAGGGAAAAAAAAAACTTAGACTTATTCTTTATAAAAAATTCTAGGGCAAAGAAATCAATTCCTCGGCAACGGCGCCAAAAACTTGATGGGGGTTATTTTTGATCCAAGTTTTAAATTTATAACCCTAGATAAGGACTACAAGTGCACAGCAAACGCAATAGTATTTAGGGGTCGAACCCAAAGGAATTGATGATGCACGAAGGACCTATATGATGCAGAATAAGCTAAGCTAAACATATTTTTGTGGGGTTTTAGTTTTTAGTTTTTAGTTTTTATGACAGTAAAGGTGCAAGGGATAGATAAACAATGGTTAACTAGGTGCAATTAATGAACCTATGCAACGATTACAACTACAACTCTAAATTCAGATGCAAGTTTGTTCTAAAACTCAAACCACAAAATTAGAATCTCTCCACTACGTGGTTTGGATTCTCTATGCCTTATTCCCTAATAGACTCAGCTATCGCATGGTTATTAAAAGGTTAACACACGCAGTAGAATTAAAGTTCAATTATTCACCAAACTCCTTAACTAATTGGTATGATTGTTAAGACGCTTAGCTCATCAACCTAGGATCGATCACTGGTTAGCTACGCCAGATCAAGCATTGAGCGTAAATAAAGATGAAGAACAATTAACAACAAACCCTAAGATGCAATCATAAAAGCATACGCATAGAACTTTAAAGGCAACAAATCTAGTTAAGCTTTACTCCAACGAGTCGGTTTGATCTCGAAAGCAGCATAAGTAAAGCATAAAATATGATGAAATCGTGATACATAAAAGCATATAGATATCTCTTCCTTCAACCAAGAAGGTCTCATCGATCTAGCCTTAAAGAACTCTTAAAAAGTATATGTATTATTAAGAACAAAGGGGAAACGAAAATACATGTGTTAGGTATTGATTTTTTGGCTGCCTTCTCTTCTTAGAGAGGCTAAAAGCAAGTATATACAGCACTAGAAGGGGTACTAAGTCGGTTAGGGTTTTAATTATAAGAAAAAGGGAAATTGCCAAAAGTGCTCGGTAGTGCTCCACACCGACCGGCCATACCGATCGAGTTTTAGGGTCGTTATGGGGGTTGAGTCGGCATTCCTTCGTGTGCTTGATGCCCTAGTACCGATCGTATTGCCCGAGCGGTGTGCCGGGTCGGTACCGGGTGTTCTTCATCTTCTCGGCATCTTTGACATGTCTTCAGTATTCGGCTCATATCTCCTCGTGTATAATTCCAAATGGTGTAAGTGTAACTCCATTGTAAAGATAACTCAAAGGGCTATCTTTTCTTCATGTTTCATTGAATTTCAAACTTATTTGGTCCTCCGTTTGTTGTTTAACTTCCGGCATATGTAATCTGTCCATTTTGGGAATGTGCTTTATCTTCAAGGTATGATGACTTGGGTTGGCTCCTTTGGCTTCTTAGATGGCTTTGACATGGTGAATACTCCTTTTTATCATTTTTGCATTCTTTTTGATGATTTAACCTGTTGGGACTTTAAACCTTATGTATACGATAAAACTACCTCTTTTGGTTGATTAGGTGAATAAAATCCACAAAATGGGTATGAAAAACTGATAGAAAAATAGGTAAAATATAGGATATATCAACTCCCCCAGACTTAACCTTTGCTTGTCCTCAAGCAAACAAAAGATCAAGAATAGAAAAGAGGTCTGAAAACACGGGAACTCACATATCTTTTGGATCCATTGTCTCGAAGTCCAAACCTGTAATCCACAAGAAACAAGATTAGTTCGGAAACGCTCTCCTCATATCTTGTCATGACTTTGCAAGCCCTCCTAAATCTTCTCCCTGCACGCATCTTAACTCCTACTCAATTGACTCTTTCTACTCTACTAGGTTATTGAAAACTCTCATCAAGTCTATTATCCAAGGTATATGGGCTAGGTGTAAGGGAAGACTGATTTTAGTGGTGAGGTTAAAAGTGTTTAGGGTTACCATAATCTCTGGGTGCAAGATATTCTGCAAAATCGCAAGAGAGAATGGACTTATTGACGACCGCAATTCCCAATAACTTTGTTGTTACTCTTCTTCCCGAGACTTAGATTGTTCTCCGGGAATGATTGTCGAATCTTCTCTACTCTCCTCTTCTTGTTGATCACGTCCTATCAAACTCTTTGCTGACAACTTCAGACGTCAGACACTTGACACAAGTTTCATGGATTTCATCAGTTACATCCTCTGTGGATTATTCAAAGATTTTACAAGCAAGTTCATTTCACAATCGTTGCTGCTGGCCACAACAACGATATGTGAACCCGAACACAAAGACAACCATCATCGGATGCTAAGCGCGCTATATAAGTTCAGTATCTCGGCGAATGTGCCCGACTGATCATTCAAAAACCCAACAACATCGTTGGTAAAAAGTAGCTGCCAATGGTTATTCAGAGAGCAGCACTGTTTCAAAAAATCCAACAACAACATTGGTGGATCACGAACCCAATAACAACGTTGGTAGAAGCATAGCGTAAATGCATTTGCAATTTCGGTACCCTACCAAAGGCGTTTCGAGTGTAAACGACCTCCAACTTACAATGAGACTTAGTCAACAAAATGAGTAGCATTACTGATGATACCAAATTGAGTAGTAATCCGAGATCGGTCAAAAGAATAGAGGAACTAGGTTAAAACAATCAAACAAAAAGATGTGTATAAAATTCTCTATTTGGAGACGAAGTGTGGATGTCCTCGTTTTGGAGGAATACATCAAGTATTTATACAAGTACATAGTCACTCGAAATAACCCTAAAAGATAAATGGAAAATCTCATAAAAGATAAAAGGAAGTTGTACTAATTCTAAGTAGTTCCTTTTATCTGAGCTAAGTTCCAATTTGCTTGTGCCTAGATCGGCTAATGCTTCTTAACGGGCCAAAACGCTGCTAATGGATCCTTGCTGGCCCATCCTCCTAGCTGTCCTCTTAAACTTCGTATCGAGTCGGATCTGAGTCGGGTATGGTAATGGGTACTAAATCCGGTACCACTAACTACTCTTGAAGTTCTTGTGATCTATCAATGAAGAAAACGAGCCTAGCTCATAAGAAAGGCAAGAAACAAAAGCCGCATTCATTATCATCCTACATTCGCTATAATGCAAGGTAAACATAATCATAGCATGAATACAAACAATCTGACACTATTACCAAAAGTCATTGATAACCACATTTGATAATCATATGAAAGTCATAAACAAAATTCATAAAATGGGCTAAGTCTGAAAATAAAAGAATGAAGCCAAAACGTCAATCAATCATCAATCTCCTCATCACCATCCTCGTTGTCGTCGTCGTCAGTAGCGACTACCTCAACGTCTGCGGTAGAGACCTCAGGGACAGTACCCTCTTCACATTGGCGAGGAGATCTGCAAACCCATCGCGGCCGTCGTAAATCGGAACCTCTCGCTGACGCAGCGCCTTGTTCTCAGTCGGTAGGTCCGGCGGCTTTGGCCCCTGAAGAAGCTTGATGAACTCCAGGTTTTGTATCAATCTCAGCAAGATCCTATATGTTGGCTGGGCCTTCCCGCCAATCTCTGCAAGTAACTCAACAACATCACTAACTCGCCCCTAAAAGCCGCGAGTCATCTCGTCTCTCGCCCCAGCAACGGCCTCATCAACCCTAGTGTTATGAAGATCACTAGCCAAGCTAAGCTGACTCTTCAGCGAAGCTATCTCACCCTCGTCCTTGGCACATCTTGACTTGAGCTTTAACAACTTAGTATCCTATCCTTCTTGCTCCTCTTCACAGAGAGAGCGTCGCTCTCAAGTACCCCGTTCCGCTCAACAAGCACGTCTAGCCTAAACTGCAGGGCGGCGTTGACCTCTCTAGCCTCGCAAAGCTCACAATCTCTGGAACGAACATCTTCATCGTAGTAACCAATCAGTCGGTCCAAGTAGAGGAAAAGCTGCAAGGAAAGGAGATGTGATATCAAAACAAAAGAAGCTAAGGCATAGGGAAAATGCTAAGTTAGAAAAGAATCAAACCTTAGAAGCCTAGGATTTTGTTGTTGCATAGGCTTTCCCGCGAAGCAGCCCACAGATCGGTGGAAAAACAGCAGCAAGATCCAAAGGCTTGGAGGAAAGAAGAACCGAGGTCGCAGCACCACGGCTTGCCGATGCCGATCTCTCAACAATAGCTGCAGGAGATGTATTCACCCTCTGCCTCTTCAAAAGGGTTCCACAGACAATACCTTTTCCTTTGCCACTAGACATGAGAGCTCTCCTATGTGACTGCTCATGCTGCCTCTCAACCTCGTCTGGAGTAGGGGAAGGATGAGGGCGTAAGATCGAAGTAGCAGGGGTCTTTGACGCCACACTCGTCGAAGGTCTCGTCCGCACTGGTACGGTCGTCAGGGTCGCGGTCGTCGGTGCTTCAGCCCTCGGCGCACCGACACCCGATGACCTCGCAGCCTCTGCTGCGTCAAGCAAGGCTCTCTTACGAGATGAGAACTTCATCTCGCCTCGGCCAAGAATCTTTGCTAGAATGACAACAGCAGAAAGTGTTTTCTAAATTTTTTGTCGACTAAATGACCTCTTCCAATCACCATTTCCGGAGGCGAGAGCTTTGTGTATAGCGGTAACAACGTCGACATCGATTATAAGAAACACCGGCTTCAATGCAAATGACGACAATTGAAGAGTCAACATATGAGGCAACATGTGTACAAACAAGAAAAGAAACAAAGAGAAGCTAAGTGTTTGTTACCTCTTCCCTTCGAGAAGCTAAGTGTTTGTTACCTCTTCCCTTCATCTTGTCTTGACAAGAGTAATGCAATCCGCCACAACAGTTTTCTCCGAAAGCTCAACAAAGAAGAAAAGGTCCTCAAAGTGATCGTCTTTGTTTGGAAACCCGTCGATAAGTCTCATCTTCGTTGTGTTAGTAATGTTGTACTTGAGCTCCTCTCTTTGACCGCGGGCCTTGAAATCCAACAAACACGACAAGTGCTTAATGTTGATCTCAACACCACGCTCTCTGCTCAAAACGTAGAAGCCAATGAGATGTCTAAGACCCCTGGGTTAACCTGAGCAAGAGAAGCGTTGTTCGCCGCTAGGAAACGTAGAAGGAACCTGGGCAATGGAAACCAAAGCAGGCATAGGTCGAAGTAGTTCTCAAACAAAGTAAAATATCCTGGAGGCAGGAAATCAGCCTTGTCAGCAAGGTCAGGAACAAGCAGCACAATCTCCTCTGAGATCCCACACTTATTTCGGAGACGCTGCAGAGATGTATCATTTGAAAGAGTAGACCCAGGAGGATCAAGACGAACCTTCGCCTTTCGCTTCTTCTTAGCCTTCTTTGTCTGTTCAACCTCGTCAAGCATATCTTCATCATATATCTCAATAATAGAGGCTCGCGAGTCAAACGAAGAAGAAACCGACGACAACGGGGCATCAGCACTACCGGGTGGAAGCATCGGGTTCTCATCGTTATGGAACATTAAATCTCCAACATCCTCACTTTGGACCGTCGTCGTGCCCACTAACCCCGACAACCTCATTGAGTCATCACCACAGACGATCGGCCTCGTTGGGTCTTCGTCGCGTGTCGATACCACCGGGTCATCATCGTTCCCCGATGACGTTACCGGGTCGTCTCAAAGGTCTCCAAGAACGCAGACACAACGGTGCACCTGTTGGCGTAGAGCTTGCGACGTCGCGTCTAGTACCAGGTCTTCGGTTCCCCCGAGAAATGCCACCGACACATTTGTGTGCCCGTCGAACCTCATCGGGACATCGGCGTCCATGAGGCTTGTTAGCACATCGGTGCCCGGTGTATCCGCCGTCGACATCGAACCACGTTTTTGGGAATGGCAAGCTCGAAATCAAGGGTTTTGAGAATCTCTTTAGCTCCACTACTTCCAATTTCAACTACACATATCAAAATCAAGATCTAAGTCAAAGGATTTTTCAAAAATCAACAAGAAAAAACTTGTTCATCAACAACAACCAAATTGATATATCATTGTTTTAAAAAGTTTTTGACCATGATTTAACCCCATTTTATCGAGTCTTTTCGGTGTTTTTTGATTGTTTTATATTCTTTGCAGGTTTGTGTACATGTGGAACTTAATTGGTGATTGTGGATAATCTTGGAGCATTGTGGAAAGATGAGCTGAAGTCGCTAGGACGGATTTTCCGTTGCTGTCAGATATTGACGTCGATCGACGCACCTCGTGGCGTCGATCGACGCAGGCCCATGACAAAAATTATTATTCCAGGTTTGAAGTTTTCCTTTTTGCCCAAAAAGTTCGAGAACTCTCTAAATCATGCCCATCACGAATTTTCTCTTTAGAGATTCATAGAGCTTTTGGAGAGAATTCGGGAGACAAGTTTTCAAACCATTTAGATTTCTTCGAACCCTTATGTATCTCTTTCACTATCTTTTATTATTGTAGTATTATTCAGTCATCATGTTTTCTGCATCCATGTCTGAGTAGTTTGCCTGTTAGGTTTTGGGTTTTCAAAGGTTAAAGATGGATTGTTAGATTCACATAATTGATAGGATAATCATCTTGTTTTTCATCGAAGTTTATTTTTAATGCTTGTTCTAAATTGATCATCAACTGTTAATGATTGGGTTAGGATTAAGGAATCAGAGAAAGAGTATTCATGTAATATGTAGAGTAACCAAAGGTTGGGTAGAATAGGTCAGGATCAACTCACATGTGTGTGAGGTTGAGTCACTCTGAGTAGAATAGATTGTAAAAAGATTGTTCTATAAGCTATTCGAATCAAAGAAGTATTTACTGCGGTATTCTCTGTGTGTTACACTAGTTAGGAGTCCCTGACTATTTCAATTGGTATGAGAGAAGGTCATCAACTTTGGAGCGGTCGCTGTTCCATAACTTGTGAGGTTCTGCAGAATCATGGATTCCTCCACTGAGGTGAGTCACTCAAACCGGTCATTCATCTTAGATACCAAGAGGTATGGCTACTGGAAAGTGCGTATGATGCAGCTTATTAGAGGACAAGGGGAAGATGCTTGGACTGCAGTAGAAGACGGGTGGAAATCTCCATTCGATCTTACGGAAGAAGGGTTCAAAGTGTCGAAGCCAAAGGTGAGCTGGACAACGGAAGAGAAGAACTTGTCAAAATTCAATGCTCGAGCCATGAATGCAATTTTCAATGGAGTAGATGAAGATGAGTTCAAACTTATTCAAGGCTGCAAATCAGCAAAACAGTCATGAGATGTTCTGCAACAGTCCCACGAAGGTACTACTAGTGTTAAAAGAACTCGTATAGATTAGCTTGCCTCTAGGTTTGAGAATCTGAAAATGGATCAGGATGAGACTGTTGTTCAGTTTTGCTCAAAGATCAGTGCAATAGCTAATGAGGCAGCAATTTTAGGAAAAACCGACAAAGAATAAAAGCTGGTTAAGAAACTCCTGAGATGTCTCTCTAAGAAGTTTACTGCACATAAAGCAGTCATGCGTGTCTCAGGAAACACAGACTCTATGAGTTATGAAGAACTGGTGGGCATTCTTAAATCTAAAGAAATAGAGATTAATGAGGATGATGCTAATGACTCCAAGAAATGGAGGTTAATCGAAAGTGATGCCACTAAAATTCAGGAACTCAAAGACATCATGGCCTTGATTGCAAGAAATTTTGAAAGATCTCTGAAGAGAGTTGAAGAAAATAAAGCGCGTGATTCATCCTGGTGGTCTAAGAACACGGACAGACATAGCTCAAGATCGAATCTGAGCAGTGGAGATAGAGATGGAGGAAAACGTGAGGCTCAGTGCTTTGAGTGTGAGGGAACTGACCACTATAAATCTGAATGTCTAGTGGCGAAACGCAAAGAGTTTAAGTGTTTATAATGCAAAGGGTTTGGACACGCCAAGTTTGAATGTCCTAACAAGAAGAAAGGTAAGGAGAAATCACTATTCTGCTGCAGCGAGTTTGACTCAGAAGATAGTGATGATGAGCTGGGAATTAAAATGTCAAATATTGTTGGTTTCATTACAACTATTGATGAAACAACTACCAGTGATATGTCAAAAACTGATACTTGTGCCGATTCATCCATTGATGATTCAAAGATTGATGATGAAGGCATATTTGATGCTAAGAAAGCTTACATGGATTTGTATAACAGCTATGTAGAAATGAGTAACAAGGAGTTAGAGCTTATTCAGAATGTTAGCATATTAAGAGCTAAAGTAGATATGCTTGAGATGACATATGTTAAAGTTGATAATGAAGGTTGTAATGTTGGATCTCAACTCTCATGACAAGATGGCTTACAAAGTCAGATTGTGTTATCATTGTGGTAAGACATGAGATGGTTGGCAGCATTGTTTTAAAAGATGAAAGAGACTTCAACTGTTGTGGAGTTTGAAAAAATGTTGGGTGGAACCCTCAAGAATTGGGTCTGTATGGGTTTGAAAGAAGAAGTTGTATGGAGACATGTCTAAAGAAACAGAACAGATCAACCTCTCTGATCATACAACCGGTCAAATGTTGATGGACACACACATCTGTATCCAATTCACTATGAGAAGATTGAGTTAGTTGAGAATGTTGTTTACACCTCAGTCATTCAGATGGAGGAAGGTGTCTGGTTTTTTGACAGTGGTTGTTCACGACATATGATTGGGAACATATGAAATTTGGTCAACCTTGAAGAAACAACTGCACGAAGAGTCAAGTTTGGAGGAGGTGAAAGAGGAACTATCAAAGGCAAAGGACAAAGTTGTGGTGCTGATATGCCGAATTTGAAAGATATATATCTTGTAGAAGGACTTGATGTCAATCTGATCAGCACTAGTCAACTCTGTGATGAAGTTCTGAATGTTGTGTTTTCAAGAAATCAGTGTAAGGCTGTCGATGAAGATGGAAACATGATTCTCTCTAGAGTCAGGACTACAAGTAATTGCTACATCTGGCAGAAGATTGAAATGGGATCTTGCACTTTAATCACTAGTTCTCAAACTATTTTGGAGTGTCCATTCCAGAAGATTGAAAAGGTCAAGCAAAGAAAGGATACTAGACAAGAGTGTAAAGGTTATATGACTTAGGATGTGTCGCGCAGCCTCACTGATACAAGGCTATATAATGATAAAGCAACGATCAAAGGATATGTAAGAATATTCTGTAATGATCATCTGAAGATCTCTTCTCCATCTATGTTAATCAAATCTGGTGGCTGCAACATAAGTGTGCTTTGCTCTTCTGAGTCAAGAGACAAGAAATGGAAGAAGAATCAGGCATGTCACATCAATCCATGCCAAGATGTTCGACTCTTAGTAAAGTCTGATCAAACGGAGAGTCAGATGAAGGATGGTCAGTTCTCATGTTTTAACTCTGTAATAGAACTTGAAGACTTACAAGCTACTCTACAGGAAGAGGTCAGAAAAGCTTGTCGTGAAGAACTTAATAGGCTTGTCAAGGATGGTGATTGAGAATTAGTTACTGAGCCTATGGATTCAAATGTAGAACAACTGAGATGGGTCATTAGACATCAAACTGATGAAGATGGAACTGTTGTTGGGGTGAAGGCTTGCTTAGTAGCTGAAGAGGTTATTGAAATAGAAGACAATAACTCTGATGAATCTTCTACTTCCGGTGTTTGTTTTGATTTTGTTCGTCTTCTCCTTGCTGTTGCCAGTATCCGTAATCTTTGTCTTCATCACATGACTACTCAAATGACTATATCTGAAGAAGTATCTAATCAGGAAATATTTGTAGCTCAACCAAAATATTTTTATGAATTCCTGCGTGTATGGTATGTTCTTGTGTGTCTGTGTGTTTTCACTTGTGCAGGCACTGGTGCTTGGATTAACATACTCAGGTAAAAAGGGGGAGATTGAAAGAACATGTGCAACAGGTTCTGCTTGAGTTACTCAACGAACTGAGAAATGAACCATTGAGTCACTCAGCTGAAGCATGAAGCTGATAGCAGATGCAAAAGTTCAACAATGCTGACGTGGCATCTCGAGCCAAACAAGAAGGCAAGTGGGTATAGAAGACTATAGAAAATTTATTGTCTGAGAAGCAAGTGGGCTGAACAGTTGGAGTAGATGGGACATTCTGCTAGATAAAAGGAAGAGGCTATGCAAGCCTACCAGAACCATTGGGAAGTCTGCAGGGTAAATGAAGAAGCTATCAAGTCATCATTTAAAGGCATGGTGGACTTGTCCTTGGAGAAGGTGTGTCAGGCGCGTGACACTGTAGCTATCGACCCTACTGTAGCAAAAGAGAAGATGTATAAAAGAGAATATGAGGCTTTCTTTTATAATAAGCCTTTCTGTAAACAAAAAGTAGAGGAAGGTTCCATAGAGTTACTCAAAGTTGCCTGTGAGAAGGGAAATACTGGTGAGTGAACTTAGAAGCACCAGCTGTTAATGATTAGGTTGGATTAAGGAATCAGAGAAAGAGTATTCATGTAATCTGTAGAGTAACCAAAGGTTGGGTAGAATAAGTCAGGATCAACTCACATGTGTGTGAGGTTGAGTCACTCTGAGTATAACAGATTGTAAAAAGATTGTTCTATAAGCTATTCGAAAAAGAGGTATTTACTGCGGTATTCTTTGTGTGTTACACTAGTTAGGAGTCCCTATTTATTTCAAAAAAAGTCATTTTATCGAGTCAAAACTTGTAGGGAATGATGACCTTTTCAAGGAACAAATGCTTAGTCTCTGCGACTTATTACTGTTGCGATAAAGTCTTTGGAAGGAGCGAATTCAAAGCCAAATGATAGTACAGGTTCCCCTCTTTTCGCGGTTTACAAATTGAAGTAGATCAAAATCTATACTACCACACTTGATCTCCATCTCGCTATTTTCTCTCTAATGATGTCACAATAGTAATAACATTAAGGACTTCTTATCATTTATACAACTCTATGTTGATCCTAAATGGCCAGCTCGTCTTTAGTTGGTACCTAACCCCTAACCTTAACCTTTATTCAAACCTCATGCAATCTTCTTTTCCCTTTGACTTATATGCAGGCATGTGTAAAAACGTCGGAGAGAAAAGGGACCGACACAGTTTTTCATTCATAAGATTGCGCGGGAAGAGACATTTGGTTGGAGTACATGGAGAATTACAACAAGATTGGCATTCCTTGGGATTTATGTAGTTTTCATGGTAATTTTCGAGATATCTATTATGTATAGATCATTCCCCCTTCAGTATTAATTCAATAAAAAAAAAAGTTTAGAGGAAGAAAGAGAATGATCAGTTTTCAAAAGGTCTCTAGTTGTAAGAAGTCCCAAGGAATCAAAGGATGAAGTGAAGTGTGTGGATGACTATGATATTTGGAGAAGAAAGCGCAAGTAAATGAGAAACTGTGGGCATCAACTAGACCATTCTCTCTCTTGCGATTTTGCTTAATGTCTGCATCCACTAAATACTAAAAGCCTTTTTACATAATACCTAGCCTTATACTTGGTTGACATTGTTAGAGAGGATTCCATTACTATCAACTGAGTGTGTGACAGTTAACAAGATGTGAAATTGATGGGTTTGTAAGATAATATTTGAGGCCCAACCTATGATTGTTGCGAATTCGTGACCACTAAGGATACTTTGTTTATATGTAGTGAAAGAGTCAAGGAGGCTAAAGCTATGTTTTAAAGGATATGTGAGTTCCCGCGATTTTCAAACCTCGACTCCATTTTTAGTCTCTAGTGTGCTTGAGGGCAAGCAAAAGCTAAGTCTGGGGGAGTTGATATATCATGGTTTTTACCGGTTTTTGACCATGCTTTAACCCCGTATTATCGAGTCTTTTCGGTGTTTTAAGATTGTTTTAGAGTTTTTGCAGGTTTGTGTACGTGTGGAGCTTAATTGGTGATTATGGAGACACTTGGAGCATTGTGGAAAGATGAGCTGAAGTCGCTAGGACGGATTTTCCGTTGCCGTCAGATTTTGACGTCGATCTACTCCAGGAGGTGCGTCGATCGACGCAGGCCCGTGACGAAAATTAGTTTTCCAGTTTTGAAGTTTTCCTTTTCACCCAAGAAGTTTCAGAAGTTTACAAATCAAGCCAGCACGGATTTTCTCTTTATATATTCAGTTTTCTTTTAGGTTTTAAGTACGCTATATTTTATTCAAGACTTAGAGATTCATAGAGCTTTTGGAGAGAATTAGGGAGACGAGTTTTCAAATCATTCAGATTTCTTCGAACTCTTATGTATCTCTTTCTCTATCTTTTATTAATGCAGTATTATTCAGTCATCATGTTTTCTACATCCATGTCTGAGTAGTTTGCTTGTTAGGTTTAAAAAATTTCAAATGTTAATGATGGATTGTTAGATTCACATAATTGATAGGATAATCATCTTGTTTTTCATCTAAATTTATTCTTAATGCTTGTTCTAGATAGATCACCAAGAATTAAGATCTTAGGTTAAAGAATTGATACGAGAGTATAATTGATTTCCTGAACTATCTTAGATGAGCAAAATTCCTATTCGCAAAGAGATTTGGTTTAAGGATTTTGTGACTAATTGAAACTGAACATTAATGCCTGTTTAAGTTGTTAGATTTCGCAAAGAGATTTGGTTTTCTAGGATTTAGGCATAGATAACTTTCGCAACGAGAGTTTGTTATCTTTACATTCGGGTTCTAGCTCAAGAATTGTTCTTAATAAAATCATATCGTTTTTGAATATGCAATTTAGCTTTACTTGAGAAATTCCCAAAGACCTAACTGTTTTGTCGTGAATTAAATTTAAATCAAATACAACTTTCACTTGTTTTATTTACTCTTGCATTCATATTTTCATTATTCACTTAGCTTAATTCGAAGTTACAATTCTATTGTGTGATTGCGATTCCAAGTGATTCGACCCCTAAATACTACAATTGATCTCTTAATTTGAGAGAGTAGCTCTTGGTAAATTTGAGTATATCAAATTTTGGCATCTTTGCCGAGGAATCAAAATCACCTTTAAGATTTTGATTTTAGAGTTTTGTATAAGGTTTTATTTTCATTTTTACGCGTTTTTCTTTTGCTTTTGTGTGTTTCAGGTGTATGCCTAATCGCAGAACCACAAGCGACAAAAATCAGAAGCTAGTCAACCTAATGACTATAAACAAGTGCTTGTTGGGAGGCAACCCACTGGGAAGTCTAATTATTTAGGATTTTTCTTCAAGTTTGGGATTTTAGCAACATAAAAAGAAAAGAAAAATTATTTTCTATTTGGTTTTTCTTTTCTTTTTCCAATTTCAGGCTTAATTAACACTGGGGACAATGTTATTTAAGTCTGGGGGTGGTAGTTACTAACATTTTTAATTGTTTTGAGAGTTAAAAAGTCGTTTTATCAAGTCAAAACTTGTAGGGAATGATGACCTTTTCTAGGAAAATATGCTTCGTCTCTACGACTTATAATTGTTGCGATAAAGCCCTTGGAAGGAGCAAATTCAAAGCCAAATGATAGTACAGGTTCCCCTCTTTTCGCAGTTTACAAAACCAAGTAGATCAAACTCTAGACTACCACACTTGATCTCCATCTCGCTATTTTCTCTCTAATGATGTCACAATAGTAATAACATTAAGGACTTCTTATCCTTTTTACAACTCTATGTTGATACTAAATGGCCAGCTCGTCTTTAGTTGGTACCCAACCCCTAACTTTAACCTTTATTTAAACCTCATGCAATCTTCTTTTCCCTTTGACTTATATGCAGGTAGGTGTAAAGACGTCGGATAGAAAAGGGACCGACATATTTTTTCATTCACAAGTTTGCGCCTGAAGAGACATTTGGTTGGAGTACGTGGAGAATTACAACAAGGTTGACACTGTTTGGGATTTATGTAGTTTTCATGGTAATTTTCGAGACATCTATTATGTATAGATCATTCCCCCATCAGTATTTATTAAAAAAAAACGAAAATTTTAGAGAAGGAAAGTGAATGATCAGTATTTAAAAGGTCTCTAGTTGTAAGAAGTCCCAAGGAATCAAAGGATGAAATGAAGTGTGTGGATGACTATGATATTTGGAGAAGAGTGCACAAGTTAATGAGAAATTGTGGGCATCAACTGGACCATTCTCTCTCTTGCGATTTTGCATAATGCCTGCATCCACGAAATCAAATTTGGTAACCCAAATACTTCTAAGCTTCACTAAACACTAAAAGCCTTTATACATAATACCTAACCTTATCCTAGGTTGACATTGTTAGAGAGGATTCCATTATTATCGACTGAGTGTGTGACAGTTAACAGGATGTGAAATTGATGGGTTTGTAAGGTAAGATTTGAGGCCCAACCTATGATGGTTGCGAATTCGTGACCACTAAGGATACTTTGTTTTTGTGTAGCGAAAGAGTCAAGGAGGCTAAAGCTATGTTTTAAAGGATATGTGAGTTCCCGCGATTTTCAAACCTCGACTCCATTTTTAGTCTCTAGTTTGCTTGAGGGCTAGCAAAAGCTAAGTCTAGGGGAGTTGATATATTGAGTCTTTTCGGTGTTTTTCGATTGTTTTAGAGTCTTTGTAGGTTTGGGTACGTGTGAAGCTTAATTGGTGATTATGGAGAATCTTGGAGCATTGTGGAAAGATGAGCTGAAGTCGCTAGGACGGATTTTCAGTTGCCGTCAGATATTGACGTCGATCGACGCATGCTCATGATGAAAATTGGTTTTCCTGTTTTGAAGTTTTTCTTTTCGCCCAAGAAGTTTCAGAAGTTTAGAAATCAAGCCCAACACGAATTATTTGTCTTTATATAATCGGTTTTCTTTTAGGTTTTAAGTATGCTATATTTTATTCAAGACTTAGAGATTCAGAGAGCTTTCGGAGAGAATTAGGAAGACAAGTTTTCAGACCATTCAGATTTCTTCGAACCCTTATGTATCTCTTTCTCTATCTTTTATTAATGCAGTATTATTCAGTCATCATGTTTTCTGCATCCATGTCTGAGTAGTTTGCTTGTTAAGTTTAGGGTTTTTCAAAGGTTAAAGATGGATTGTTAGATTCACATAATTGATAGGATAATCATCTTGTTCTTCATCTAAGTTTATTCTTAATGCTTGTTCTAGATTGATCACCTAGAATTAAGATCTTAGGTTAATGAATTGATACGAGTATAATTCATTTCATGAACTATCTTAGTTGAGCAAAATTCATATTCGCAAAGAGATTTGGTTTAGGGATTTTGTGAGGAATTGAACATGAACTTTAATGCTTGTTTAAGTTTTTAGAATTCGCAAAGAGATTTTATTTCCTAGGATTTAGGCATATATAGTTTTTGCAATGAGAGTTGATTATGTTTACATTCGTGTTCTAGCTCAAGAACTGTTCTTAATAAAATCTTATCATTTTTGAATCAGCAATTTAGCTTTACCTGAGAAATTCTCAAAGACCTAACTGTTTTTTCTTGAATTGAATTTAAATCAAATACAACTTTCACTTTTTTATTTACTCTTGCATTCATATTTTCATTATTCACTTAGCTTAATTCGAAGTTACAATTCTATTGTGTGATTGTGATTCCAAGTGATTCGACTCCTAAATACAATAATTGATCTCTTAATTTGAGAGAGTAGCTCAGGGTAAATTTGAACATATCAAAAAGCTTGTTCATCTAAAGATCTAATCCAAGAGATTCAATCCACAATCCTAAGGTTTTGTTCTCCAACACAAAAAGCTCTTTGCCCATGAGAAAAATGAATATTGAATGGCTAAAAAGCTTTGAAGATCTAGAGAGCTTTGTTGAGATAAGAAGAAGACTTACAAAACAAAGAGCTTGACGGCGGCGGTCACCGGAAAAGCTTGACGGCGGGGGCTCAAAATTGGAAAGAAAGGAAGAGGCAAAACCCTAGTGAAATGTGTGGAGAAGAAAGGAAGAGAAGAGAGAGAAAGTAAACAAACAAATCTTATCGTTTTAGAAAAAAGCTTTTCTTTCTTTCCTATCTCACTGGCGGGTCCCAAACTAGGTAATGCTATCATCACTCTCAGAATTTGTTTTCTCGTTGCAAAAGACATCGTTGACATCAACAAACGTAACGCAAAGTCTTAAAATCTCCGGAGAACAAAAAAAAAAAAATTCAGCAGCGCAAGCGAGGCGCGTAGTCTTGAAATATTCATAAAAAATTAAAATCCCAACACGCAAATCAACCTCCGCTATAGTTGACAACTTCAGCCGTAAAAACGCTGCGCTTGTAGAATCGATGCACATTAAACTGCCCAAGCCTACAGTAACGTCATAACTTTGAACTATAACATCGACACCCACTAGTCCTTAACTCAATATTGTTATCACTAACAATGTCAAGCTGGAGGGGGGGGGGGGGGCAACTATTGGGGTTGGATTTCACCCGCTCAACACTGGAGTAAAAAGTCATGCAAGGGCAGCACATTGACACGTAGCCGCATCAACGTACATATATTTTATGATTATCCCAAATCATATCCTAACAAAAAGATGAAGTCTTTCTCCTTTTCTATGTCCTCCCCGTCCAAGAAGGAAGCCTTCAAGGTCCTCTCTACTCGCAGTAGAAGTCATATCAGTGAAGTCATAGAGCCAGCGAGGACACAGTGTCAGCGAGGACACGGTGCCAGCGAGGACATGGTGCCAGCGAGGACACTGTGCCGACGATGACACTATCTCGATGATGACACAGTGACCCCAATATGTCTGGACACCGATGTGTCTAGACACCGAAGTGTCTGCCAGAGTGACAACAAAGACTCCAGAAGGTTCCCTGCACTTAAGTCCAGTTCAATCACGAAGCCTACTTCGGTGCAACCGACGTAAGGAAAATGAAATCCCCGAAGACTTAGGAAAGTTAACAATATCTTTATGGAAAGACCTAGCCGACTTAGAGAGCTATATATATCAATGTACAAGACCTTGTAAAAGGCATCCACAACTTTATTGACAAAAGCATTCAAAGCAATAGCAAACACTTTTTCTCTTTGCTCATCGTTTCTCTCTCGTAGCTTAACCTAAAAATCTCTGTTTCCTTTACAAAACTCTTACAAATATAATTGTGCGAGTATTTGCTTCCACACTTTTTAATCGTATTAACTTGCAACATAAGTTCTATACGTTCAAGTTGAATAATTAGAAAACTACTTGCAACATAAGTTCTATACATTCAAAGCAATATTCATGATTTTTTGAAGGTTGTATCGGAGTTGGTTAGCGTCATTGGATGAGAGGAGGTGCAAGCTATCATGTTGTTAAATTCATTACCACAAAAATACAAGTCTCTTTAGGAGAATGAAGAACATGCCCATTTAGAAAGTAGGAGACCTGTTACGACCACATATTCGAAGAACAAACAATTCGTAAACAAATTCTTCTTATATTAAAACCCATAATGCAAGGACGTAGCATCGCTACAAATAACAATGTTGCAAAAGAGATCTAACCTATCTCTCACTCAAATGAGAATTAAAACTCTCTACCTAGTCTACCCAATAACCCACGACATCTTACAATGAATATTTGTGTTGCATAAACAGAGAAAAGGGATTCGGCTCTTTTACTTAGTCTACCCAATCACATACGACATCTTAAACACAAGATTCATATTACAGAAAAGGGAAACAACTTTAAACCTAATCTACCCAAGAACACACAAAATCATACAACCCATGATTCATGTTATCACAACATATCCTAATCTACCCAGAAAGGATCATTCAACACACTTTGTTTCTCTGGAGTTCTTCATGAAAAAATCTCTCTCAAACTCTATTTTTTCAGCCAAGAAGAACTGCATTCAAAAACGCACTCCTCTCTCTATTATATTGGTTTTTATAGTACCAGTATAATAAACATATCTATGTTATTGACCAGTAGACCAATCACTGTTCTGTGGCTGAGAACACTGTATCAGATGTCCCATCTTGTTACTTGCTACGCACCGACTTTGTACCAAAAACGACATCTGAGGACGCTTCTAAGGAGGAGTAAGAGATTTCCCACTTGGTGACATTTCCCTGACAGAGCAACATCAACATGCTCCATGGGATCCTCCATATGTGGTACCTTTGTCTCAGAGTTAACCTTATGCTTCGACAATTGAACCAACGCCTTGATGGTAACTGGAGAGAATTCGTAGATAAAATCCTATCATAAACACACTTGTACCCATCATCCTTGATCTCCATATCATTCTTGATCTCCATATCATCGAGATTGGCACAGAACTCCCTGACCAGTTCAGGAGAGCAGGCATGAGTTGATGAAGATTTCTTCAGATTCTGGAGAGTTTGAAGAGCTTAGAGACAAAATTCACATATTAGTGAGATTTTTGGAGACCATAACTTTGCAGCATTCTGTCAGAAGGGTTTTGCTGTGAAGCTCCACAAAATTCTTCTTATACTCTAGGTACTTCCAGTCATCACACAGACAAGCTTTCGATTTGCTTCATAGCAAAGCAAGATCAGAGGAGTAGAAGCCTCTGTGTCTTCGGAAGAAGAAGGGGTCGCAACCTTTGAATGCTTATGTTTCAAGACCTTGGAAGTCCCGATTGGATGAATTTTTTTGGATCTGATTCATCACTTCCTTTTCTATGTCAGTGAAGCAGCATGTTTCCCTTGAGAGACACTTTTCTGAGCCATAGTTCGAAGACGCTGAGTTGTTGCCGCTGTAACCAATTCAGATTTAACGAGAACCGTCTTGGATTTCTTTCTCTTGTTTCGCTTGGCTGATGAAGAAACCCTTTTTTCTCGGCTGTGACGAAAGGTTCAGTGCAAAAGTAACAATCTAACCTTATTGTTTTCTTCTACCACAACTGTCGGTCCAAGCCTAATAACTTTGATTCATTAGTTCGAGTGGGCTTGATTTGACCTGAAATTAACCCTTAAGCAAAATAAATCTCATTAATAAAACAATGAATAGCCGAAGCAACATTTGTGAACTTTCAAGAGCACAACACATAACACTAATGGAACCAAAATTCTTAACGCAAGGCAGACTGAGCAAGTCACTGAGTAAATTATGCATGAACAAAACCAAATGAGGATAGAACAGTTTTCTTAAGTACTAGTGAAACCAGACACAAAACACATCGATGAGCACAACTCCTCAGCAGAATTACAATGGGTTGTGAGTTACCACATAGTGTGATCAGAGTAGCATGCGGAAGATTTTGAATAAATCTGGTCCACCCACCGGTTCACTATGGCAGCTATTTCTCAAAGAGTAGCTTTCACCAACACTGATTGCCACAATATAGCTAACGCATTATCATACATGCTCAGATCCTCTGACGAAAAAGAAAGAGAAAGATCAAGTTTCTAAAGAATATAAAAACTTTTAATCAGGAATGTGTGTCGAGAACAAAGGTTTTGGGACTTTTCTCCCTTTTTGGTGATTACCCCCTTTTTGTTTTGAACAAAAAAGAGATTATGACTTTTCTCCTTCTCTTCTGAAACTGAATCCTTAAGACTTTTCTCTTTATTTTTTTTGGTTCTTGAATTGAAGGTTATGGGACTTTTCACCCTTCCCCCTTTTAGTTAATAAGATCACATGATTTTTTCTCCCCCTTTTTATTAAAAGAAAAAGATTCCTAAAATCGTGTTTAGCCACAGTGTTTGAACCCGAAAAAGAAAGAAAAAGAGACTAAAGATCTGAACACGAATGATAAGCAACTCTTTTTCTTAAGAAAAGTACCAATGAGAGGTTTTAAGGGGTGATTGTAGAACAGAGGACAAGAACCCAACATGCCACATCCAACCACAAGGATGGGTCACCCAACCTGTTCGACAACACTGAGAGATTAGTGCTTATTGAGAACACAAGATTTGTGCATCTCAGTAAGGTGATTGGTTCTTAACATTTCAAAGCTCATATTTCCAACATGGTATGCCATCTCATAGACATACTTTTCAAGATTGTACACCTTATCCACTATGACAGAGTCCAATTCCTTATCTTTCCACATCTTATCAAGAATATGTCTAGATATTAAAGCGGGATAGAAAGTCACATGATCATACCAGAACCAAGTGATATGAGTAGGTGTATTACCATAGACACTTGTGAGCAGTGTTTTCCAGGTAGTCTCTTGTTTTCCATCTTGGATCCATAAGCTCCCAAGGTTTTCGGAAGATATGTACACTCTTTCTTCTGTATTCCTCCTGAACTTTCCAACACACAAGATTTTTTCATTAGTTGGACAAATGTTAGGAAGAGAGTTCATACCTTAGTTTCCTTGATGAGGATTGATGGAGTAAAGGAAGTGTTGACACAACATCGATGCGTTGGATCGTTTTTAGACTCTGTTGTAACCAATGTGAGGAACTTGTAGTTGTTGTGCACACCTCTGATTTGGATTGAGTATGTGCTGCAACAGAATCCTCGCGTAGTTCGCATCGTGTAACATGTTGTTTGTTCCACATATAACAATTGTCTTCACTCCTAACCCCCATCATCAGAATTGTTCCATCCTTATTGTACACTCAGTAGTGAGTAGCATCAAACACAACCTTGAGTTCTCAAGAACAAAGTTGGCTCACACTAATAATATTCATCTTTAGATCATCCACAAGGAACACATCATTCAGATGAGGCACATACCTCCAATGGTGTTGCCTCTATCCACAATTTGTCTAGACTCACCATCTCTGAACAAAACATTTCCTCTAACATTCATGCATGTGTTGGTGAGGCAGCTTACATTACTTGTCATGTGCTTTGTACATCCAATGTCGAAGTACCAACTTGATTTGTATATAGGTTTTTCTGTAATGTAAGCCATGTGTGCCATCTCTTGAGTTGTTGTGTTGGAACTCCATGTGTCCTTGATGATTGACACAACTCCAATCTTTGTATCCTTGATATTCACCACAGCTTCAATTTTTGTATCCTTGGTAGAGCTCCTTGACTTTCCATACAACTCTTCCTTATTGACCCAAACGTGTCCATAACGTGAGGGTTCAATCCAACATCTCTTCGATTCCCACAGCTTATGGATGATCCTCTTTCTTTTGAAACACCTTTCCCATCGATGCCATGTTTTAGCACAGTGTAACCAACCTCTGCTTCTTGCCTTGGAGGTTGATTGTCTTACTCGTGAACTGACCTCAAAATTCCCATTCATTTGTGAGACTTAATGATTTTCTTTGGACGCCCGGTTGGCAGAACAGATGTTGGAGATATGCTTTCTTTACGTTCTTGTGTTTTGTCACTAGACTTCCCATTCAGACGCTTAAACGTAGTGAATTTCTCTGGAAATCCTGTTAACAGAACAAACCTTGAGGATACGCTTTCCTTGTGTTGTTTCTCATGTGACACCACAAGAAGATCCTTTGCTTTGACAAACACCGGTGAGTCTCTGAGTGTCCTTCAATAGATGGTGCCCACCTTGGATATCCAAGTCCTAGATGAGATGATTTAGTCCTTCCCATAGTCAGAAATTTCTGAAGTTGTTGAGTTCCGTTGTTGAACCGTCTCAACTTCTCATATGGCTAACGATTTTCCTGTTCCACGCTTTCCTTCTTCTGTTTCTCGAGACATATCATTTCTTGTAGATACCTGATCTGATCATTAACATCATCTGAGGTGCTGATAGGTGCATAAATTGCCTTTTCTTAGCATAAAATTTAGTTAGATTTACATCTTGATCTCTTCGCTTGAAACTCGTAATTAAGTTGAAGCATATTAAACTTAAAACCGATTCTATCAACTTGAACCTAATATTGACTTTAATTTCTTGCTTAAAGGGTTGATATGCTTGTTCAAGGTAACCACATACACATTTGGACTTTCTTTATCCCTTTTTACTACTCTTTGCTAGTCCAAATGGCCTTCCCGATTCACGACATCTAATGTGAATGAGGATGGTTCTCCCTACTTTGTATAACCTTAACCCTTCTATGAAACCTTCGTGTATTTACTTGAGTGAGGCCTCATTTTTTAACATGCATACGCAAGTAAAATCTTGGAAGATGGGAATGATAAAGAAGTGCTTTCATTTTAGAGCTAGTCTCGTTGTAAGACTAGTATTAGCTTTGGATTCATTGTTCTTATGGGTTGGGTTTGATGAGTGTTTTGGTGAGCAAAAGAAAGAGTGTTTAATCTAAAATGAAAGGAAGCCAAAGAAAGAAAAGAAGTTGAGCTACTCTAGGGAAATGTTGTTATTGTTAAACTTTAAAGAAAGACTCTAGTGTTTGATATTGAATAGAAATCCCCTCTATAAGCTAGAACCCAAAAGGGCTAGAAGAAAAGTTTAAAAAGGAAACCATAGAGGAAAGGATTTAAATAAAAGAAAGAGTCTAGCAAGTAATGAAATCCCCTATAGTAAGCTAAAAAGTTTAAAGGAAGATTCAAAAGGCTTAGTCACCAAAAAGAAAGAAGAGTTTGCAAAATCATGGGTAGAATTTAGGAGTTTTAAATCATATGGGTTGGATAGAACTGAAGCACTAATTTGTATGCATCAATTGTTCCATTTCTTCCTTGCTTTTACATGATGTTTTGCATTACTTTTCCTTGAGTGTGTCACCTAAAAACGTTTTCAAAACCGCGTTATCTTTCGCATTTAAACCTTCTTTTACCGAGCCTTGAACATTGTTTGATAGTTGATAAGCAAGATCCTGCATTAAATCCTTAATGAATGTTAAAGAATTGGTGGATAGAAAGGTATGTGAATGCTTGATCATTGAGTCTAGAGGCAAAAGATTGAAGTAGTGATAGATTGCGAGAAGATTGATTGAGTTTAAAGCGCTTAACGATATCTTTGTATTATCTTAGGTGATGGTGTTGAATGCATTATTTGAATCTCTGTGTTTTCAAATCTCTTGTTTTTTTGCATTTGCATGCATATTTTATCCATTTTAGGTACAAATGGAGTCTTTGAGCATTTATGGAACAAGTGAAGTGAATAATCAAGATGGAAGAATAAAGAACAAGGAAGTGAGGATCGAGAAGGCCTATGGATCGGCCAGAAGTCAGTCTCTTGGTCGATCAATAGGAGGCCTCAAGCTCCGAAAGCCACTGCCCCATTTTTGGCCCGTGGACCGACCTGCAAACCGTTCTGTTGGTCGGTCCACGATCGTGCTCCTTTGTTGATTTCGCAGTTTGACCAGGTTTGACCTGGGTTGACCCGGATACACTTCTATTTCTCTATAAATACTCTTCTTATGATTAAAAACCCTGAGCTTTAGCCTCTCTTCTATTATCCTTTGTGTAAAACATAAAACCTATGTGTTTTTGATGATTTGAGGTTAAAGTCTTTACCTTTTTATGTTTTAGCAAAGTTTTCTTGTTTATTTACTTTAAGCTTTTCATTATGCATCATTTTAATCATGGTTTTTGTGTTTTAGTTATGATTAGTGAGTAGTTTCCTTAATGGATCTTGAGTAGGGAAGATTAAGGTTAATTCATGTTAGATTAGTGATGTTAGGTTGTTAGTCTTTAACATTTCATTGATTAAAGAGCTCTTAATGTTAGATTAGGAAGTAATTACCCCAAAACTAGATCATGGTTTTTTCATGCCCGGAAGGTGTTTGTGGAAATGTCTAGAAGAATTTTAATCATGCTTTACTCATCTAGCCAATGGAAGTTGATGTCTAAGGAGTTTAGTAAGCTTTTATAAACATATATTCTTAATTATTCTTAGTTAATATTTAACAAGATGGAAGTTTCTGTTTGATTTTGATTAGGGAATGAATTAGTCCTATGGAAGTGGGTTAATCTAGATTAAATGGATTCATGCTTTGAAATTAGCTATCTGTAGTTGTTGTGCATCACTATCTTAACTTGTTTCAACTTAAATCAATCACCTTTACTCAAAAGTCGTCTCGCTCCTAATGAACTCGTCTTGCCCTTTCTGTTTCGTTTACCGTTTCTACACATTATATACATAATATATTCACTAGCCAGATTAATCAATCACACTAGCACAAAAAAAAGTAAACAAACTCAAATGGCACATATACAAATACCCATAGTTGCTTCCAAACTAAAATTAACACATAATGTCGGGCAAGTGAACTTCTATTTAAACTTGAATTGTTTGGTCGACTATCTTATCCATTCATTCTTCTTTTGTTGTTCACTCAGGAAAGGAATAGACAGCTCGTGAGTTCCATTTGGTCTGCCAATTAAGTTCTTCCTTTCTTCATTCTCATTTTCAAAATATGTTCCATTTCATGAATTTTTTTTTTTGGGTCGAAATGTATGCGTGCAGGATATAGCAAAGCATTGTTGGTGATCACAATATGGCTGATCAGGAATTGCCATCCGGTACTGAGCCCGTTACAAACATTGTTCTGGTAGGCCGTACTGGCAATGGAAAAAGTAGCACCGGGAACACTCTCCCTTGTGAAAAACTGTTCAAATCAAAAAAACAGGCAGGAGGTGTTACCATGAAATGTGAGATGTTTAGAGCTTCCAATAATCAATGTCATTGACACTCCTGGTATGTGCTCCATTTAAATTTCAGATTTCGCCTAAAAATAGCAATATTGCAGTTTTAACTTGCCAATCGCAAAGTCAGATAGTAAAACTGCACGTGATACACAGGCTTGTTTGACTTGTCTGTGTCGGCCGAGTATTTGAGTAAGGAAATCATCAATTGCTTAAGTATGGCAAAAGAAGGAATACATGCTGTGCTGTTTGTTCTATCAACAAAGAATCGGATTTCACAAGAGGAAGAGTCCACACTCAATACCTTGCAACGCATATTCGAGAGTAAAATCCTTGACTATTTCATTGTTGTTTTCACGTGATGATGAGTTGGAAGAAGACGAGCAGACATTGGACGACTATTTACGTGATGGTTGCCCAGAATTTCTGACGGTCTGTTTACTTTCACTAGAATCTTCACTTTTTTTTTCTATTAGTGTAACTATCAATGTTTTTGCACATGTGTCTTCTTGAAATTTCAGAGAGTTCTTAGACTGTGTGGTGGACGAAAGGTCTTGTTTGATAACAGGACTACAGATAAAGACAAGAAGGCTGAGCAACTTAAGCAGCTTCTGGGCCATATTGCAGATGTTGGAAAGCAAACTGGTGGGAAACCTTATACTGATACTATGCACCGTAAGATAAAGGTAGATAATAAAGTGTGAAATTTTACAGTACTTGAGTTTCATTTCATCCAATATAACATAAACTCCATTGACTTCCTCGTATATATTAATGTTATTTAACAAGTAGGTTTAGGCGGCCGTCCACAAACTAAACTGTAGGTATTATCTCTTAAATTGTAGAATTAGTAAGTTTAGTTATCATCAAAGAGGTTCCGGGCCGTATTAAGCGGATCTGGACAATCTTAAGGGCATGCTATACCACATTAATCAATTACCATTTAATAGAAAGATGTTTAATTTCATTTTCGCCAAACCAACCCCACAAGTGTAGCATAAATCAATGAATTAAATAGTGAAACTGACGTTCCCGTCTCACCTCTAGTCTACACAAACAATTCATATGAACTTGTCAATCACATCAAATAAACAATCTAGCATATTCCTTAAATTTTCATGTTGTTACAAACAAACTATTTTGAAGGAATATTGTATATAAAGATTTTAAATGTCGGAAATCACTGTATTTTTAGGAAGAAAACGACAAGCTTAGGGAACAAGAAAGGGAGATAGAATCTAAGAACCTCGCGGAGGCTGAATTAGCAGTGATGCAGGAGAAGTTACGAATGGAGCATGAGAAAAACATGCAAATGATTGCACTGGCGGTAAATTCGTATTCATTAACTTTGTATAGGTGCATCATTGCAAGTGATTTATTGAATATTCTATGGTTATCTTTCAGGTGGAGAATGCACTAATGCAGAGTGCGGCAACACATGAAAGAGAGATGAGACAAATGAGAGAGGAACTTCAGCAGGGACAGCAACGCCAGCAGGCCCATCACCTGCTTCCACAACGCCTGCCGGGTATAAACCTTGAATGCACCATTATGTGACTGATATCCCCAGTCCTGCTGGAAAAGTACAAATAAAAGATTGTCCGGCTACACAGGTTTTGATGTGGTCGTTGAACATTTTGCAAATTTATATCTCCTTTATATTTTGTGTGCTTTATTGTTTGATGTTTCCTTTTTCGTTTGCAATTTCCCAATTCACTTGTAATGCTAGAGACATGAATGTATCCGTACCTGTCCAAAGTTTGTTTGCCAATAAAACTTGTCTTTAACCATTATTTTTCCGAGTAAAAAGGAACATGCCAAACAAAATTTATACAAAAATATATGGTGTATATTTCTTTGAGAATGTTTACAATTGTTTGTTCTCAATTTCTCATATACAAATGTTCATCTAATTATCGTGACATCTAGCCGGCATGATGATAGAATCAGTTATTCCTGGCAATGGATTGCGGGGATGTTCTTTTACTTGCTAGTGGCGCGACCACACTCATCGACATTCAACAGTAAATATGGGTCAAACATTAAAAACAAATATTGCCGTTTTCCGTCACTTTGACCTATCATTCTTAAAAAAGACATTAAAATACTTTAAAATATATTAGAACCTAATACTCTATAAATTAATAATCACCATAAATTAATAAAATTATCCTGTTCCAAGTCGAACTAATATAAAAATTAGTAAAATTCGATAAAATAATAAAATAATATATTTTATGTAACTCCTACATAAAATATGGTCCAACAGAAAGTAACAATGGAGCCATCAAAGTCCTAAGAGATAAAGACAAGAGCAACTTCAACATCAAACATGAACCTCCTGATCAAGCTTCAAAGAACATTCGTCCTCAAGCCTAGAAAAATGGCATCCATGTCAAGCTAAACGATATTAAATAGAAGCGCTTAGTGGGAGGCAACCATGTAGTAAGTTTTCTTTTTTTCTTTTAGCCTTTTTAAATTTCCTTTTGTTTTGATATTTTTACTTAGTATTTCAGGAAGAATACAAAAATCATTTCGAAAGCAACACCGACCGATCGGTCATTTACACAACCAATCGATCATAGTACAAAGTCGACATCCGGAGAATTCTAGAGACCTGATGATCGGTCGACCATCCTTCACGATCGATCGATCATATGATCTTCACCAGCAAAGTTCAAAGAGTCATGACCAATCGAACACACCTCATGAACGATCGATCACAGAAGAAAACCAAGGCGGAGCAATTTCCATAGACTTGACCATCGATCACTTCAAGCAACCGATCGATCACCTGACCTTCAAGGAGCCATGAAGGATCGATCATCTTCACCAACCAATCGATCACCGACCAAATGACGAATCCGAATTTTTGCAGAGACTTGATGACCGATCGAACACCTACGACGACCGATCAATCACCTTATCAGGTATGAACATCAACTCTTCCTAAATACGAAAAAACGTTTTTCTACCTTCTTCCCCCTATTTCTTTTTTTCTACTATTTCTTTCCTTCATACCATTCCTCCCTCTACCATTACTCTCACTTTTGGAAAGTATTTCGAGGTAACATCGATCCTAACTTTTCAATTTTTTTGAATTTCGATTACTTGCTTCATATTTTCACACCGGGACGGTGTGAGTTAAGTTTGGGGGGATTCCTATGTTACTAACGACGTTTGCTTTCTTTTGGTTTACCTTTGTCGTTTTTCGAGTTAATTTTAAAAAATTTCTTTCCTTTCATTTTCAAAAACGTTTTATTGAGTAAAAACTTGTACTCCCTCCGTTTCACTATGTAAGATTTTCAAGTTAAAAACACGGAGTTTAAGAATTAAATTAATTTCATTTTTATTTTGGTTTTATAACATTAAAATTATTATTTATATATAACTAAACATATATCAACCAATAATAAAAAAAATACTGGAGAAGATAAATGGTCACATACATTAAATTTTACATAGAATTTTGTAAAACATCTTATAAAATGAAACAAAAAAATAGTGCTTAATCATCTTACATATTGAAACGGAGGGAGTAGGAAAGGACGACCTTTCTAGGAACAAACGCTCAGTTTCCACGACTAATAGTTGTTGGGATGAAACCTTTAGAAGGAGCGAATTCCAAACCAAATGATAGTACATGTTCCCCTGTTATCACGGTTAGATAGATGAAGTAGACCAAACCCCAGACTACCACACTTGATCATTCCATCTCACTATTTCTCTTTGGTATGTCATGATAGTAAACAATCCAACATTTAGGACTTCTTATCCCTTTTACCACTTTTTTGTTGATCTTGAATGGCCAACTCATTTTTAGTTGGTACCCAACCCTTAATCCTTACCTTTCATTCAAACCTTACGCACTTCTTGTTTCCCATTGTCTTATATGTAGGCATGTGTAAAAACATCGGAGAGAAAAGGGACCGACATAGTTTTTCATTCACAAGATTGCGCGGGAAGAGACATTAATTGAAGTACATGGAGATTCACGACGAGCTTGGCATTCCTTGGGATTCACACAAACATTATGGTAATTTTCGAGACATTCAAAATATGTAGATCATTCCCATCCCTATTATATTATATATATAAATCCAAAATAATAAAGGGAAAGGGAATGATGATTTTCAATAAGTGTACAAAAATCCCAAAGAATCATATGGATCGATGAGAGTGATGATGTTCTTAATATGAGATGAGACATGATGAGAAGAGGGGTGATTACGTTTTTAAGAGAAGAGTAGAGGAGCCACTTACAAAAGTATATGGAATTACATGTATCGAAAGGAGTGATAATGTTCTTAATTCCAAGGAAGTGACGATAATCTTAATTCGAAGGAGTGATGATGTTCAAGACGATAAGTACTCACTAAAAGTACATGGAGCATAGCCTTAATTCGGCGGAGTGTGCACAAGTGAATGAGAAACTGTGGGTATCAACTGGACCGTTTTCTCTTGCGATTTTGCATAATGCCGACATCCACCAAATAAAGCATCCGGTAACCCTTAAACACTCTTAAAAACTCTTAACTCCACTAAACACCAAAAACCCCTTTTATACCTAGCCGTTTACTTTGTTGACGTCATTAGAGAGATTCCACCACTATTTTGATCATGTGTTCGAGAGTAGGGGGATGAGAAATTGAAATCTTTGCAGGCTTAGATTCGAGGCCCAACCTATGATGGTTGCGATTTCGTGACCGCTTAAAGTACTTTGTTTATATACGGCGAAAAGGTCAAAGAGGCGAAGGCTATGTTCTCAAGGATATGTGAGTTTCCGTGATTTCCAAAACCTATTTTTAAACCTTATTTCTTACTTTATACTGTTGTTTGTTTGAGGACAAACAAAGGTTTAATTCTGGGGGAGTTGATATACACCATATTTTACTACTTTTTACTATGTATTTTGCATAATAATTATATGAAAAATTCTCTATATGAGTACTTTATTATTTTTTTCCAGCATGTTTCGTGGATTTGAGTTTTCACAGGAAAAAGTAGCCAAATGGGCTTAAAATGGAGAAAGCAAGCCTTTTTGGAGAAAAAACATAATATGTTCATCAAATGTTGCGGCCCATAACTAAAGATCGCCCGTTGGATCAAGTGCAAATTGTGTTTTCAAAATAGAGATGGATCTAAGCTTCAAAATGAATGTTCATTTTTCCAAAACCGACCGTTAGATCTCAAGATAATCACAAAATACTGGAAATTGTTTGAGCTAATCCAAAGACGAAGTTAGTTCAACATCATCAAATGGTGACCGATCGATCACAGGAGGTGACCGATCGATCACAGGAGGTGACCGATCGATCACCAACCTTCTAGAAATAAAGGAGAATTGATTTAACACGGTGATCATTCGATCACAAGAGGTGACCGATCAATCATCCCTCTTGGAAAAAAAGAGAGGGAAATATTCTAGATTCTTGGATTGTTCTCCAAGTAATCAAAAATATACCCTAGACCTCAACACTTAATATAAATAGAAGACTGGAACCACCATGGAAGACACAGCTAGTTACGGAGCTTGAAAACCTCACAAAAACCATCACCAACGTTCGAAGCTAGCTACAAAGCCATCACAAAGAAGAAGATACAAATGAGTTTTTCATAGAGTTTTTCATAGCGAGTTAAGGAGAGAAATAGTGTCTTTGTACCATCCATTGAGAAGTTTTCTAAAACCCTTTTTACTTTATATGATTCATCTTTATTCTAATATGAGTTTGTTCTTCATGAGTGACTAGTTCCTTGTTGGGTTTAAGGGTGGCTCGTAAGGGGTTATTAACATGGATAGATAAATAGGAATCTCATTAAAGTCTAGAAGAGTCTTCATCTTTGCTTAAACTTATTGCATATCGTGGTTCGGCCAAACTTGCGATTGATCTTAGATTTGTTTTTACAAGCACATCACTTGATTAATTAATTTGAACTAGTATGAAGGTGAGCCTGGTACTTGACCTACGAGAGTCGTGTTATGAGTCGTGTTAACATATCGAATCTTGCTACTTTAATACTTGTTGATTAGTTTCGTCACTTGCGATAGTATTGTGATTGAATTGATTCAGCTTATTAGTTTTCACTGCGATAGTAGGTTAACTATACACATAAGTGCATTCGAGTTAGGAATCAACTCTTTGAAACCATAGATTTCTTGAATAATTCAGTCCATGAACCCAGAGATATCCCGAAACGCTCAACATTTTAATTATATTGTTCACCACTTCATTTGACTTACAATTTCAGTTTACAAAACACAAATCAAAACCCCCATATTTCATCTTAGCTTAACTCAATTCTCGAAAACCTGTAGTGCCCCTTTGGTCTCTGTGGATTCGATCCCTAAGTACTACAATTGATTAACTGTGTACTTGCAGCTTAGATTGATTTTATTAGGGTAAAACTTACACCCCATCATATTTCCGAAACAAAATTAAACGTTTCCGTCGTGTTTTGAAATTAAGTTTTTTTAAGAAATCTGTTTCCAAATTAAATTTTTGTAGGAAACACGTTTTTGATGGAGCTTCGATTTTCGAAATGTTTCCGAAACGGGAAACGTACCTCGAACGGAGACCTTGCAACCTAGGCAGCAACTACCAAATTCATTTACCGTTTCTAATATAAATATTTATCCACTATGTATCTATATATATAAAGAAAGCTTTTCTCTCTTCTCATGAAGACACATCATCTTCCACCTCATTGCCACATCAAATATTTATTTAGAATTTATTATTTTTTAATTCAAAAACATTATATACATGCAAAAACAACATTGATTATGAATTTGTTAACATAAGGATTTCAAAAGTCATTCATATAGTTATTAAATAATAAAATGTCTTATTTTAACAAAGAAGAAATTTAAATGTAGATAGAGGAATGTAACACAATAAAAGTTCTATACAATTACATAAATCATGTAAGTTATATCATGCAAAAATTAGGAATAAAAGATTAATCGAGTTACTCATAAGACAACAATCAAAGAAGAAACCAAAGGATATGTGAGAGCTTCATCATCTACTTCCACACATTTCTTTCTCTTTTCTAATGGTTGTTTTCTCTTTTCTATACTTCTACTTAAAAAAAATCTAACGCAAGGAACACAACTTCAGTTTCACAAGTACGTGACTAGAATGCACATTAGACCAATGGTTATCTATTTCATATAACATGTTGGGTTTAGAATTTATTATTTTTAATTCAAAAAAATTATATACATGCAAAAACAACATTAATTATGCATTTGTTAACATAAGAATTTGAAAAATCATTAATATAGTTATTTATATAATAAAATGTAACAAACAAGAAATTTATTAAACGACCCGACCCGTTTTTTTTTAAACAATAAACCCTTGGTCTCGGACTAGCATTCCCATAAATGCTATCCTCAACAACCAAGCAAACATGCACAGACAACCAGCGGATAACACATACAATTAAACCAGAAATCAATTCCATTAAAAAAAATATCTAATTCGGTTCAATAACAAATTCCAATCAAAACCAGCACCCTAACCAGGTTCTAAAACAATAAAAACGATAAAACACACAGCACGAAACCGAGACCCTAGATCATCTCCCTCTTCGTTGCCATGATTCCACGATCACAATTTGCCTTTACCTGCATCACATGGAAAAAAGAGATGCGTGAGTATTATCACAAATACCCAGTGAGACGGTCCTCCCATCTACGACTGCGCACTCAGACGCGATGGATCCGCTCAGGCAAACACGCATCAAACAATCACACAAACACAACAACACGGCTCAACCACAGCCCAACAGGCGGCCTGTCGATCGACACTACCACTAGGTGTCGATCGACACAACCACTAGACCCTGTCGATCGACACAACCACTAGGTGTCGATCGACAGCTCCTCGATCACTTGTCGATCGACACAACCTCTAGGTGTCGATCGACAGCTCTCGTGTGACCCTGTCGATCGACACACCCAAGTGCTGTCAATTATGGATGCCGGAAATCGCACAATTAGATTTGTAAGGGTTTCGAGAGGAAGTTGAGATTTCTGCGTTAAGCTACGAAATAGAAAACGATGAGCAAAGAAAAAACTAGGGTTTGTTATTGCTTTGTATTGCTTTTGTGAATAAAGTTGCGGATCCCTTTCTCAAAGGATGTACATCAAAATATATACTCGACTAGGTCGGTTTAGGGTTACAACAAGATAAAGGAAATTATCCTAATTCTTCGGGACTCGTCTCGATCCTCTTTCCTTATTGAGTTTATCTTCTCGAAGAAAAAGGAAGTTTTCCTTATTCCGCCGATGATCTCTCTTTCTGAAGGCGGCTTCCTTCGTGGGCTTCTCCTGATGGGCTAGACTTGTTCTGAACTCGTCGGCCCGATAGGCTTGCCACTCTCAGCGACTAACCTGCTCTTCAGAAGAGACTCTCCTCGGCGAAATGTAGTTGATCCCGTTTAACCAGAAATATGCAAGGCCTTTGGTTTAGCAGGTTTCGCCTAGGCGGTTTGACTCGAAGATTTCGCCTAAGCGGTTTGGCTTGCTCGGCCAAACTGAACCAGAGAGCTCGGCCAAAACTGAGCCACAGAGCTCGGCCAAAACTGAACCACAGAGCTCTGCCAAAACTGAACCAGGGAGCTCGGCCAAAACTGAACCAACTCGGCCAAAACTGAACCAAGCAGCTCGGCCACAACCGCCTGGGCGGTTCGGCCAAAACTGCCTGGACAGGCTCGGCCAAAATTGTCTGGGCGGTTCGGCCAAAACTGTCCGGTTTAGCCAAACTTTTCCCGGCAAGGCCAAATTTGGCCTAACTCCCAAATTTGGTAGCGACAGTGTATTTGGCTGTTTGGCTAATTCGCCTACTCGACAACTCAACCACATCACAGCGCTTTTGTCATTACCGACTGTTGTTCTCGGGGGAAGGATTTCCGACCCCAACAGTTAGCCCCCCAGCCCGTTAGTATGATAATAGTAGCGGGGCGGTAACTTGTTCAAGTAAAGAGAACAACAGTTATAAATTTTTACCAGAGTAAATACTTTGAAGAAACCGATGTGATCTTTTGACCGGGTCCTCTTTTTGTCCGATGAATTTCCAGTGTTCTTGAAGATAAAAGACACTGAGGTTCCTGAAATGTACTGGCTTTCACGTTTCCTGAGGTAAAGTGATTTTCTCTTATAAAACCAAGTTTCCCCTTCACTTTCACCTCATATCTCTTATCTCCACCCTCTCTCTATAAGGTACCCTCTCTCTCCCTTAATGTTTACTTGATTGAATTTTTTTTTTTTTTTTTCGCCGAACCGGTTGGCCAAACCGGATTTTGGCCGAACCGGGTTCTACTTTTGGTCGAGGAGGTCCTTTTGGCCGAAGAGGTCTTTTTGGCCGAGGAGGAGTTTTTCGCGGAGGAAGAGTTTAGGCGGATTTCGCCGAACCGAGTTTTGGCCGAAGCGAGGTTGGAGGCGGTTTTGGCCAAACCGGTTTGCGTTTTTTGGCCGAACCGGTTGTGAAGTTTCGCCAAACCGGACCGTGGGTTTTTGGCCGAGCCGGCGTGTAAGGTTTTGGCCGAACCGTTTGAGGATTTTTGGCCGAACCGGTCCGCGACTTTTGGCCGAACCGGTCCGCGGACTTTTGGCCGAACCCAACTTTTAGCCGAACAGGTCCGCGGACTTTTGGCCGAACCGGTCCGCGAGTTTTTGGCCGAACCGGATCGATTTTGCTGAGGATAAATTCGCCGAACCGGGTCGTTTCACCGAGGAATAATTCGCCGAACCGGATCGATTTTGCGGAGGGAAAAATTCGCCGAACCGGGTCGTTTCACCGGGGAGAAATTTCGCCGAACCGGATCGTTTTTGCCGAGGGAAAAATTCCCCGAACCGGGTCGTTTCACCGGGGGAAAATTTCGCCGAACCGGATCGCTTTCGCCGAGGGAGAAATTTCGCCGAACCGGGTCGTTTCACCGAGGAATAATTCGCCGAACCGGATCGATTTTGCCGAGGGAAAAATTCGCTGAACCAGGTCGTTTCACCGGGGGAAAATTTCGCCGAACCGGATCGTTTTCGCCGATGGAAAATTTCGCCGAACTGGGTCGTTTCACCGGGGGAAAATTTCGCCGAACCGGATCGTTTTCGCCGAACCGGACCGTTTTCGCAGAGGGATAATTCGCCGAACCAGATCGATTTTGCCGAGGGAAAAATTCGCTGAACCGGGTCGTTTCACCGGGGGAAAATTTCGCCGAACCGGGTTCGTTTTCGGCCGAGCCGGTCTTGCGCGTTTTCGCCGAAGAGTTTCGAACCAGGAATTTCGCCGAACCAAAGATTTCGCCGAGCCCAAGATTTCGCCGAACCGGTCCAAGCTGGAATTGGCCGAGACCGAGACGGGTAGCTCTTTCGCCGAACCGGTCTAAGCTGGGATTGGCCAAGGCGGAGACGACGCATGTTTTGCCGAGACCGGGTAGTTCTTTCGCCGAACCGGTCCAACAAGGATTGGCCGAGATGGTTCAAACAACCTCCGAGTGAATTTGCCAATCGTTCACGAGAGGATTTTCGACCGAGGAACACGGGTCCGGACCTTTCGGCTAGACTCATCGTCTACAAGTTTTCGCCGAGAGAGTTTTTGAGCAAATCCAGTTCCGTTTAAGGATACTTGCTTCGTTGACTAAGATTTTAGTAAAGGTTTATAGGTCGTTTACACTTGAAACGCCTTTGGCTGTTCGTACCAACGTTGTTGTTGGGTTTGTGATTGTAGGGTAGCAAAATTGCAAGTGTGCTTTCGCTCTTTTCCTACCAATGCTTGTTATCGGGTTTCCATTTTTACCAACGTTGTTGTTGGGTTTTGTAGAATGGCGGTGCTTTCCGAACACGTCTGTTCAGAAGCGATCACACCTTTTGACTTGACCAACGTGTTGTTGGGTTTTCTGAATGATTATTCGGTGTATAAACCTAAATAATCATTGGCAGCTGCTTTTTACCAACGGTGCTGTTGGGTTTTTGAATGAACGTCCAGGGTCAACAGCCCTGGATCTGAACATTAGAATCAGCCGGGGTCAAAAGCCCAGAAACTGATCGTTATAACTTATATAGCGCGCTTAGGATCCGATGATGGATGTCAACGTGTTCAGGTTCACACCTTATTACTGTGGCCAGCAGCAACGACAGTGGATTGAACTTGCTTGAAAAAGGCTTTGAATAATCCGTAGAGGATGTGGACGAAGTACTCGAGACTTGTCTAATAAATCTAGAAAATGATGTTTGATGTTTTCCAGCATGGTGGAAGTAAAGAATTAGAGTATACGAGTATACGTACCCACTCCCCCCCTTTTTTTCGGAGGAGGGCAACTGAACTCGTCCGGAGACAAGCTGCCTACGTACCCTTTTGCAGGGATCAAGTCGCCTCGTAGTTCATTAAAGCACTTACTCCTCCCCCCTTTTGAGACGGAGGGAGTGGTGTGGTGGGTTGGTAGGTGACGCAGGTTCGCGGTGGTGACAGACTGCAGACCTTGCTACTTGCAGATGCGTTGGCTCTGCGTTTTCAATAGCTTCTGCGAGCTGAAACTGCTCTAGAAGGTCGGTTAAATCTTTGACGTGTTCAGAGCTGGTCCTTGTTCTCTTTCGTGATTCTTGAGGTGAAGATTCCTCTTTCTTTTTCTCGGTGTTCCTCAGCTTGTGCTCTACCATGAAACACATACGAGACTCCTTATGGTTGCCCCATACTGTTTTTATGCCGATGGGTGTTGGGAATTTGAGGCATAAGTGGTATGTTGAAGGCACAGCTCTCATCAGGTTGAGCCAGGGAGTCCCCATGATCATGTTGTAGATTGCTGGATGATCGGAGACGGTGAAGTCGACCATCTTCTTAACGTTGCTAGCTTGGACGGGAAGGCGAATTGTTCCCATCGTCATGGTTGTCTCACCAGAGAAGCCTGTTATATATTTAGGTCTCCCTTTGATTGTGGATAGATCGATCTTCATTCGCTCAAGTGTTTTCAGGGGATCATTGTGTGGTTGATCGAGTCCCTCGGTGTCTTTTTCATCGAAGGTGATGGAGTCACTGGAAAGTCTTGGCTTTGGAGGTGCTGATATGTTTGTGCAGACGTCAGCGCGGCGTTTCGATCGCAGTCTCGTTGTCAGCACAGTACTGCGAACCTCCCATTATCATGTTGATAATTTCGTGCTGGTCTTCGTCTTCCATGCCATCATCGCGTCGTTGGCGTCTGGGAATATCCTCTTGTTGTTCGGTATCTACAGGAGCTTCTTCCTCTGGCTTAAAGTCTGACAGGCTGACGTTGCCTTTCAAAGTGCCTCCAGTCAGTTTGGCTATGAGCTACTGCCCCAACTCCCGACACTTTGCAGTTGAGTGTCCATTCGCCTTGTGGAAGTCGCAGTATAGCTCCTTGTCGTACTCCTTCGGTTCTTCGTAACTCGATGACTCCACTCGGTAGTTATAGACCCCTCCGGATCCTTCTTCGTATTGGACGTAGGCGGGATTCGCAGCGTGAGCTGGCTCTCTGGCCTGTTTTGCCTTCCCACCATTCCTAGCACGGACTTCTTCTTCGGTTCGAGCGAAGTCAGCAGCACGGTGTAGAGCGTCTTGGATTGTTGTTGGCGTGTTGAGACTCATCTCTTGCCAGAACGGAGACGGACACCGAAGCGCGCCTCGTAAGGCCTCCAGGGCTGATTTGTTGCTGATACCTTCAACCTTTGACAACGTGTTCTTGAACTTTGTCATGAAAGACCGAAGACTCTCGGTCTCGCCTTGCTTGTTATTCCATAGTTCGGAGTCGTAGATATTCCGTTCCATGAAGATGTTGTAATGCTGCACGAACAACTCGGAAAGCTGGAGGAAAGTGTGAACCGAATTCTTCTCCAGCTTGTAGAACCATTGAAGGGCAGGCCCCTTGAGGCTTTCCACGAACAGCTTGCAGTAGACGATGTCCTTTTCGGCTTCCTTGAAGTTTGCTCTCCCCAAGGCCACTTCGAATTCCATCAGATGATCCGAAGGGTCTGTAGTTCCTTCGTAAACTGGTAACTTGATTCTTCCGGGGTCGGAAATTTTTGTCCTCAAGATTCGTTCGTCGAAAGGCGTGTTCCTTGCCTTTTCCAGCACCTGAGCGACGGCGGGAGCCTTCCCTGTTCCGTGATGCATCTGCGATTGGGTACGCTTTAGGTCAGAGGTTAATCGATCCATCTGAGCCTTTAGTGCAGCGAGCTCTGCAGCGTAAGATCGTTTGAACGCTCTTCGCTCTTGCTTCTTCTTGTACCGCTCTTCGTTAGAGTA